>CM053576.1:61756717-62089453 GCA_028646485.1 Cryptoprocta ferox | reverse complement strand
TGTTAGATTTTGAATTTGCGTTTTTTCTAGTTTGTTGAAGTAGGCCTGGATTGCAATATACTTTCCTCTTAGGACTGCCTTTGCTGCATCCCAGAGAGTTTGGATTGTTGTATTTTTGTTTTCATTTGTTTCCATATATTTTTTAATTTCTTCTCTAATTGCCTGATTGGCCCATTCTTTAGTAGGGTGGTTTTTAACTTCCACATTTTTGGAGGTATTCCAGACTTTTTCCTGGGGTTGATATCAAGTTTTATAGCATTGACCCGAAAGGGTGCATGGTATAATCTCAATTTGTTTATATTTATGGAGGGCTGCTTTATGCCCCAGTATATGATCTATCTTGGAAAATGTGCCATGATTCACTCGAGAAGAAGGTGAATTTCCTAGCTTCAGGATGCAGAGTGCTAAACATATCTATCAATTCCATCTGTTCCAATGTGTTGTTCAGATCCATTGTTTCTTTAGTGATTTTCTGTCTGGTTGATCTATGCATTGCTGTAAGTGGAGTGTTAAAGTCCCCTGCAATTAACACATTCTTATCAATAAGATTGTTTCTGTTTGTGATTGTTTCATGTATTTGGGTGCTCCCAAATTCGGCGCATAGATGTTTATAATTGTTAGCTCTTCCTGATGGAGAGACCCTGTAATTATTATATAATGTCCTTCTTCATCTTTTGTTACTGCCTTTACTTTAAAGTCCAGTTTGTCTGATATAAGTATGGCTACTCCGGCTTTCTTTTGACTACCGGTCGCATGATAGATATTTCTCCATTCCTTCCTAGTACCTTAACAGAGTAGATTAATCAATAAAGCTTTGTTGTATGAATCCCTCCTGAGCCCCTTAGAATAACAGCCTCATTCATTTATTCACCATTTACCAAAGCTCTTTCAAAACTCTCTTCCAGTCTCCAGCCATGATGGGAAAGCTTCTGTAGGACACTCAGTTCAGCTGAGAGTGTGACTCCTCTTCTCCCCCTACAAATTGAGCCCATAGTGAAATGGGCAGGAGGACAGAAGGCCTCAATGTAGGCCCACAGCCCCACCTGACCTGCCACTGAGGTTGTGCTGGAACCCTAGCGAGGCTCCAAAGTGTCCCTAGGTTGGCCCTAAAGGTTATAAGAAGGTTCCTGATGGACCTAGCATATGGGAATCGCACAGCAAAGCAGGTTTGGTGGGGCCCTTCTCTATTCCTTCGTTCAGAGCCAGCAATCAGCACTGGTTGAAAAGGAGGCAGGGCTCTACAACCTTTCATTCTGTCCTCCAGCAGCACTTATGCATTTTAGCAACTCTTTAACCTCAAAGGCCTGTGGGTCACTGTGGGGCAGATGACATGCATCTCTGGCTGAGCCCACTGGCCTTACCACAATGTCCTTGACCTGTAGTTCATGGCCCATAGAGGCTGTCAGGTGAAAAGTCATACAGTCCTACATTGCTCCTCATGGGTCAACACAGGAGACAGTCACTGATGAAAACATCTATTGTGTTCCACCAAATTTCTTGGGGGAAAAGTCTCCCATCTCTTTTTATAACTTCTCTCAATGTTTGATATCTTTAATTCAAAAGATATCTGAATTTAATCTCATACTATAATACAAACCAGTGCTTTTGGTCTGATCCTCAGAGACAGCTCATTGAGGGAGAAACTCCAGGCTCTACATATTATACTGTGAGTGGGATCGGCGGGGGACAGAAACAAAAGACAAGGGGAAATCCCTATAGCGATTTCAAAAAAAGCAGAATTGTGATAGCTGCCACAATAACCATGATCAACACTGCTTATGAGCACCCCTTCCGTAGCAGACACTGTTTCTGGACGTTACAAACATTCCACTTGAACATCACATGTAGACCTCATTGGCCATTCTACAAATGAGGAAACTGGAGCCTCAGAGATGAAGTTACTTGCCTGATGTCATAGTAGTCGAGGGCAAAACTCATATCTAAGTAAAGGCTTACGATTTCAACCTTATAATATTCATCTACTTAAAAAAAAAAACACTTGTGGAGTATCTACTACACACCAAGCACAGTTGTAGGCATTGAGAACATGGGCAAATACAAACACAGATAAATATCCCTGCCTCACACATTTCAGAGACATTCATGGAATCACAGCTGCCCTGGGGATGTAAGTAATCAGTACAGATGAATGAGAGAGGCCCAAAGACACTGAGTGGCATGCTCTTGGTCGCTCAGGATGTCTAAAGGCAGCACCAAGTGTCCCGACTTGGGCCTTTCCTTGCTATTCTCCCCATCTTTGGAATTGAACCTTTACCAGGCAGTTAAAAGGTCTTTTACTTCCTGGATACCCTGGCTGGGAAGTCCTCCTCCATGCTTTGGAGGTGTTTTCCTTGCACAGGACCTCTAGGCCTAAGGCCTGGGGACCCTGGTGGGGTCAACCCCATTGGGGTCTGGTGTGCAGAGAGCTGTCTCGGTGCCAGCCGCTTGCAGAGTGCTCTGTTCCTTGCCCTAGACCTTCAGCTTTTGGAAGGATGTAAATGCATGGCATTATTATTATTTTTTTTAATGATTGGTATTTATGAGGTTTTCCCCCCTGGGACCACACCATGTTCTGAAATGTGAACATGGCAAGCAGGATGGATACATTTTTAGATCAGTAAGTACAACCAGATGTGTGGATGGGGCTGAAGAAACACAGCAAACTTCTGTGAGGTATGCAGAGCCCTTAGATGTGGCCTGGTTCTTTCCTCCCTGGGGAAATTAGTTCATGACTTGCAAAAAACACACAGGTCTAGGTACTCTCCAGATGAGTACCAGCTCCATGTAGCCCCAGCCAGGTGGGAGGGCCTGGTCCTGCATCTGTCCACTCAGCCCTCAGTGACGGCAGATAACAGGCAGGTGCCTGACGTGGTTCTCTCTTATCTCACTCCAACACACACAGCCACAAAACTAATGAGGAAAATGTGGGTCAGTCTGGCTCAGTAACTTGGCCAGAGTCACACAGGTAGGCAGCAGGCAGGGCTGAGATTCACAACAGGACGACTGGACTCCAGAGTCCATTTTCCTTAGGCCACTACATAGTTTCTCTAGACTATCCTTTTGCACCCAGGGGCATGCTGACCAGGGGTGGGAGACCACAGGGATCCAGCAAGCTGGGGAGGCTCTGTCCCAGGTAACAGACAACTGGAAACACCTCCTGGCAGTGTTGGGGCAGGCAGTGATAAGGGCATAGGGGATAAAAAGTAGTAGTCAGCCTTGAGGAATTCAAAACCAATGGCGAGGCAAGACAAGACACAGGTGCATCTGTAAGTTGTGAATGGCACATGTCAATACACAACCATGCTTCACTCTGCTCCTGGGGAAGCACTTAAAGTGAGTGCTTTACGAGTTCTGAACTGTGACCTAGAATAACATGGGAGGCATTTAGGTGGAGGGATTTAAGCTGCACCTTGAAGGGCAGGAGAAATTTGGAAATGGAGAAGGGTGTGAAAAGTGCAAAAGTCTGAGTGTGTAAAATGGCAGAAGCACAGAGGGGGATTAAAGCAAAACCACAGAAAGGGATTAAAGAGGTGGGACTGGGGAGATGGCAAATAATGTGTATTAAGCACTGATCATGTGTCATGAATGGTGCTGGGGGACTTGGATGGTATTAGCTTATTTATTTAATTATATTTAGTTTTAATTTACATGTAAGAAAACACATACACTTTAAGTGCACAGTATAGCCTCAGTGACCTGTGCAATAATACCAAGGAGTTCTGTGTCCATGAAATTGGAATTCCAGAAAGATACAAGAGAAGAAGAAACAAAAAAAATGAAGAAATTATGGTCATATTTTTCCTCCAAATTTGATGAGAACTATAACTGTACAAATCCAAATGTCTTACACAATATGATTAAGTTTCTGAAAAACAGTGACAAAGAGAACATCTTTAAAGCTCCCAGAGAAAAAAGACACATTTTGTACAAAGGAACAGAGAAAATTCATCACAGACTTATTATTAGAAACTATGCACTCCAGAGGACAGTGGAATGTATCTTAAAGTGTGGAAAGAAAAAAAAATGTCAACCCAGAATTTTAAATCTAGCAATAATATAATTCAAAACTGAAGGTGAAATGATGACTTTTTCAGACAGACAAGAAGATGAGGGCATTTGTTGCCAGTGGGCTTGAACTTAAAAAATATTAGTTCTTCAGGCAGTAGGAAAATGGTGCCAGATGGAAACTTGGATCAATACAAAGGACTGGAGAGATCAGGAAATGGTAAATATGTGGGTAAAAATGAAAGATATTTTTTTCTCATTTAAAACTTTTGAGAAAAAAATCATGATTTAAAGGAAAAGGATACATTATAGTGTTAATAACACATACAGCAACAAAATGTATGATAATAGCACAAAGTACACAAGGGGAGAATGGCAATATGGAAGGCTGGGATGTTCTGATATTATATTCACATATAATAATACCTGAAGATAGGTTGTGATATATTAATTTTATTTTAAACCCTACAGAAATTGCTAAAAAAATAAAACAAGGTGATAGAGTTTAGCAAGTCAATGGTGGAGATAAAATGGAATACTAAAAAATGCACAATTAATGCAAAAGAATACAAAAATAATAAAAAGGGAACAAGGAACAGATGGGACAAATAGAAAATAAGTAGCAAGGTGGTAGATATAAACCTGACTTTAATAATTACATTAAATGTAAATGATCTAAACTTTTTCCCCTGATGAGCAAATGGGTTTCAAAACAGACTCCCCCCTCCTCGAGGCGGCTCAGGGAAGGAGGTTTAGTGCAAGGATCTGTGCTGAAGGGATGGTGATCACTAGAACAGGAACCTTGACTCAACTGGCTTTCATGGGAGCTGGGATCTGAGATGGGAAATCTATCTTGAGCTAAGGCCATACTCCCCATCTTTCTAGGAATTGGGCCTCTAGCTGTTGCCCGAGTGTCTGCTCCATGATCATGTCTCTGTCCCTGGCCCCTTCAGCCCTCAGCCCACATGTGACCATCATGGTGAGGACCTGCTTCTCTCATCTTTCTGCACCACAACGTTCTGCTTTGGCTCCAATTTCCAAATGTCAGTAGACTTTCAGTTTCCCATGCTTACATCCTGAAAGAGGCATCTTAGTAGCCTAGATCATCTTTTTCACCAGGCCACAGCTCAGGACAGGTAACCTCAGGTCAGAGGCCCATGCTGGCAGGTAGTAGCACCTGAGGTGGGAGGAGGGGCAGTTTCTCATGGGAGTGGGCAATAGGAAAGTGAACAAGATTGGCCTCTCACATCCTTTTGACAGTGAGGACACATCCTTTTCCTGACATCCTTTTCCTCAGTGGGAACAGAGAAGACAAAAACCATTCTTTTGAGGATTCAGAGATGGCCTTTTCACAATACTCTCCAAAGAGAAGAGAAATGTCATCTTTAAACTTGGAATTAATTCCGTGGCAACTTGAATATTATAGAATCCACAGAAAAAAAAGTTTCCATGTGAAAATAGTCAGACTCAGACCTTGAAGGCCTGAAAAGGAGCTAAGAGAACATTAGTTCTCATTGCCCTCTTGGGAGAGCTAGGAATAACAGCATAGCATTCATAACTGACTCTCTTATTAAAGACCCCCCTTTTTGTCTGATTCCAGCAGGGGAGTTTATAATTTGCTCTGTTAAATCCTCTCCCTTCCTGGGAGGAGACAGGAGGTTAGAGTGAAATGCTGGTCAAGACAGGTTCCAATTCCCTGCAGGTGTTGGACATAACAAACTGGCAGGTGTTCAAGTAGAAAGAGCAGTGATCAACCTCCCCATTCCCAATCAGGAGACCCCAGGCACCTCCAGGACTCTTAGTTCTCCTATCCATGGGGCCAGGCCTGCTCCATGTGAAGGCTGAGCAGCAGGGCCAGGCACGGAAGGATTCGGAGTCAACGGAGCTGGGGCAGGGCCCCTGTTTCCAGCCCCACAGACAGACTTGTCAGGATGGCTTGGAGCTGCTCCCTGGCCTAGGACCACCCCTGGGAAGCAACAGGCTAAAGGCTCTGAGCCAGGGCATCAGATCAGAGCTGGAAGGGTCACAGAATCCGGCCAGAGCCAGTGCTGCCATGGCCCTAGAGCAGCCTACCTTACCCGGGGTGGGGAGAGCAGAAAGCCCAGCCTTGCTCACACAGCCTCCAAGTGACCAAACTTTCTTATTATTGCTTTCATCATATTAACACAGGAATAACAAGTGTTTTCAACATCCTAAATCACATATTTGGAAACTGTAGCAGGTTAGAAAAATACAAAACCTACAAAGAGTTGGCCACTTGTCTGAGCTTCAAGAGGTTCACATCACCTTGAGACCTGTCACACTTGATCCTGAACTCCGCCCAGTGTCACCAGGTTGTCCTACCTAAGCAAGGCCAGATGCTGTGGTTGTCCTTGCTAAGGCACCAGCCCAGTTCCAATGTTCTATCCAAATGTCGCCATCTCCAGAACCACTTGCAAGAACTCGGATTTGGAAACTGGCTTGGTAAAAAGAGCTTGCCATTAGAAATGCAGCCAGCCGCAGTGAGGGGCCGAGAGGGCGGGTGCTGTGGAATGAGGGTGGGCAGGATTGCCTTGGGCCTCAGATGGCTGCATCTAGGCACTTGATCTCTGCCCCCAGAGGGACAGCACTGTCCTCTGTCATAATAGTTCAGACTGGCCCCAATTGAGTGGCCATACTCTCAGGGGCCTGCAGACCCCCTGCCCCCATTGCAGCATGGTGCAGGAGTGAGTGAAGCCACATGCCACGCTCTGGGAGCACCCCCCCCACCCTAGTAGGGTGCTGCCACTTACAGCTGGGTCACCTTGGGCACATTAGCCATCATCTCAGAGATGGGAATACAACCCTCCCTTGCCTTGCTCACTGTACCAGACTACTGTGTCAGTGTAAAATGAAAGAGCTATACAAATAGCCAGGCACTGAAAAATGTAATGATAGCACCTACTGAATGATAGCACCTACTGAATGATAGCACCTACTGAAATGACGTTTAATGGAGGACATATTTTATTACCCACTGCATTTGCCTGCAAAAATTTGAGTGGCATCTCTTCGTTGTCTTCTTGCTGTACTAGACACCAAAAGAGATGCCTTCCCCCTCACTTTGTGCAAACTGCCTCCCACCAACTCATTGGGCAAAAGTCACTGGTCCTGTTAGCTACTGTGTGCAGTAACTCATGATCATGGCTACGGTTATGGTTAATTATTTCAGGGATGGGCTAACTGGCTAGAAATTTAGAATATGAACATAGCAAGAGAGCAGTGAGACTGTCTCTAGGTGGCTGGATGTGTAACATAAATTCAAGAGCTGGAGAGCAGCCAGAAGGGCCAATGTTTTCTACCCCCATCTCGAACCTGGGGCACAGAGCCCATGCAGCCCTGCGGAGGGGGTGCACCAAACTTGCTCCAATGGCCTCATCTGCTCCTCTCTTTTTTTTTTTCTCCTTAGCAATGTTAAATAGTTTTCAGTTTTTTTGAGCATTTTTGGTTAGATCCATTCCTAAGTACCTGATGTTTTTTATTCTGCTGTAAGTGGCATTAGGTTTTAACAGATAGTTTTAACGTTGGCCGAATGGAAACCTGGCAGTCTTGTCTCTGACTTCTGAGGCCAGTTTGGGCCCCAGAGGAAGCAGGTTCTAAGGCCGCCTAGCCACTCTTTCTGCTCCATTCCTTTCTGGTGATTTGAGTTGCATTCTGATATCATTTCCTTCTGTCTGAAAAAAACTGCCTTTAGCATTTCTTTGTGCTGGCATCAAAATCTCTTAGTGTTCTTTCATCAGAAAATGTCCTTATATTGCCTGCATTCACGAAGGATGTTTTGCCCACTATAAAGTGTGGGGCTGACAGATTTCCTTTAGCGCTTCGAAAATATTGTTCTACTCTCTCTTGGCCTTCACAGTTTCTAATGAGAAGTTAGCTATTTATTGACATATTGTTCCCTGGATGTAAAATGTTGTTCTTTTCTTGCGACCTCTGCAAGATTTGTCTTTTATATTTGGTTTCGGATAGTTTGACTCTAATATACTTGGAGTTGTCTGAAATCTATAATTATATTTTCATCAAATTTGGGAAATTTCCACTCATTATTTCTTCAAGCATTTATTTTCCTGCCTTATTTTCTCTTTCCTCTCCTTTTGCAATTTCAATGACACGTATTTTAGACTGATGCCATCAGAGATCTCTGAGGCTCCATTTATGTTTTCAATCTTTAAAAAAAAAATCTCTGTGTTCCATATTGGATAATTTCTATTGATCTATCTTCAGGTTCACTTATTTGTTCCTCTGTGTCCATTCTGCGGTTAAATTTATCCAGTAGATTTTCTAAGCCCAGTAGATAAAGGAGTATCTATTTTGTTTCTGTTTATCTGCTGAAATTTCCTATCTTGTTTCATTGTGAGCATATATTCTTTTACTTCATTGAGAATAGTTATGATGATAGTTGCTTTAAAGTTCTAGTCTACTAATTCCACATCCAATTCAGCTCAGGTTTTTTTCCCCCATTAATATTCTTTTCTCAAGAATGGGTTCCATATTCTTGGTTCTTTGTAAGTTGGGTACTTTGAGATTGTACCCCCCCTGGATGTTATGAAGGCTAAAATAGGGAAACTCTGGATTATGGATTATATTATTTTATTTTATCCTGATGAATTTTGTTTCTTTTCTTTTTCTTTCTTTTTAAAAAATTCTTCCTTCCTTCTTTTTCTTTTTTTAAATTTTTAAAATTATTTTTAAGTTTATTTTGAGAGAGAGCGTGTGTACGTGCATCAGTGGGCGAGAGGCAGAGAGAGAGGGAAAGAGAGAATCCCAAGCAGGTTCCAGACCATCAGTGTAGAGCCCAATGCCAGGTTTGAACTCACGAACCACAAGATCATGAGCTCAGACAAAGTCAGACACTTAACCGACTGAGTCACCCAAGCACCCCCTTCTTTCTTTCTCTTATTTTGTGTAAAAATGTTTTTCTTAATGTTTATTTATATTTGAGAGAGAGAGAGAGAGAGAGAGAGAGAGAGAGAGAGAGAGAACACGAGCAGGGGAGGGAGACACAGAATCTGAAGCAGGCTCCAGGCTCAGCTGTTGGCACAGAACCCAAGATGAGGCTTGAACTCAGGAACCTGACCTGAGCCGAAGTCAGATGCTTAACCAACTGAGCCACCCAGGTGCTCCTTCTTTTTCTCTTTTAAAGCAGGCACGTATCTTTGTTGGACTCAAACTGCAACCAATTCTTTCTTGGCTGGCACTTCTAATCTCAATTCTGTCCTCAGCAGGGCTCTTGTGAGTTTGTTCCATACATGTGTGTTCCAGGGGTCCACAGAGATGTAGGCAGGCAGAATCTGGGGATCCTCCTCCAGCATTTGTGGTTCTCCTGCACTCAGTCTTCTGGGTCCCCACAAAGACAGCGGTTCTTCTACCAGCAGCCCTGCCATCCCATAAACCACACTGCCTGCCTAGCCCTCATTTAGAAGTTGTAGAAATGGACACTCATGCCACATGACTCCCTCCCCACAAGTATGGCCTCCTCACCACAATATGCCTGCTTCTGTTTCCTCTCCAGGGCCTTCAGATAGTTGTGTTTTACTTTAGTGTAGAATTGTGAGTGTTCTGTTCACAGTTTATAGTTATCATCTGTAGGAGGGTTGGTCTGGTAGGGTCTTTCTCAGGCAATACCAGAAGTGCAAATTCTTGAATTTAAGTTTTAGCTTCACCATTTCTAAAGAGTTGTGACCTCAGACTAGCTGATTAACCTCTAGGCTTCAGTGTGCACATCTGTAAATGGAGAAGAGCACTCACCGCATAGGGTTCTGATGGGGCTGAGAAGAGAGAACATGTGTATCTGGTGCAGAGCAGTAAAGGGCAGCCATTGCTGGACTCTCCATGCTGCCGCATGGTGGCAATCCAGCTTCCGCAACGATAACGTCTTCCAATCTAACTAGATGCTCATCTACTGAGGGATACTATGTGCCCAGCACCAGAGATGAAAGTGATAGTAAAGACCTTGCTCTTGGGAAGCTCACATCGTAGTGGAAACCCAGTGGGCAGAGAGTTAGCACAGGGCCTTGGGAAACAAAGATGCTAAGTACTGAGTGGAGGGGGCAGCAGGGACTCACACACGAGCACACAGTCTCCCTCAGGAGCTGTGCAAAGCTCCTTTTTCTGCTGCACCAGGCAATTTTCCCATGATTTTTCCAATAACCAGCGTTTGCGGTATGAATTTAACAATTGCATAGTCTGGCGGCAAATACATTTGTGCATTTGTGCTGGATGAGCCCGTCAGACGTGTCTTCCCACAGCGCTTGTTTCCTAGTCCTAGTGGAAGGCGTCCCCTCAGACCTCCCCCCCCACCCCCCGCCGGCAGCCCCTCTAGTCCACAGTCAAACATCAATCAGACCTGTGCAACCTGCAGACGAGGGAAACTCTTCCCATTTCAGCTCATACCAGCCCTCGACCCCAGGTTCCCAGGGCTCACCAATACTGTTTAGCATATCATATGGGCACCCTCAAACCTGCTTTAGCTGGGAGAAGAGCTGAAGTCATCCCTTTTTTACCCTCTGGGAGTCATACTTAACCAGGTCTATGAGCAGGTGCCCTCCCCCACCCCTGTCTCGGTCAGTTCAGGCTGCCCTAACAAGATACCACAGGCTGGATGAATTATGAACAGCAGACATGGAAGTCAGAGCAGAGCACCAGCATGGCTGGGTGA
Source organism: Cryptoprocta ferox (assembly GCA_028646485.1). NCBI lineage: Eukaryota > Metazoa > Chordata > Mammalia > Carnivora > Eupleridae > Cryptoprocta > Cryptoprocta ferox. The sequence continues at coordinate 62,078,772 of CM053576.1, read as the reverse complement.
GGGCACTCTTCTGGGTCGCAGACTTCTTGTTTTACCCCCACATGGTGGAAGATGCTAGGGGGCTCTCTGGAGCCTCTTTTATAAGGCATTGATCCTGTTTAGGAGGATTCCATTCTCATGCCTTGAGCACCTCCTAACAGTTCGCCCCACCTCAGGATACCATCACCTTTGCCCGGTAGATTTCAACATAGGAATTAGGCAGGAGTCGGGGCTACCGACATTTAGACTGCCCCCTCCCTGCCACAAGCCATGACTTGAGGACATTGAAAGAAGCACTTCTCCTCCCCCATATATCTTCTTACTCTCCTGAAATTGCTGCTAATGGGTTAGAAAAGGAAGGCAGAGTGATGCCTGTTAATAGGGGCTCTATTCCTTAATTCAGTGACATTGTACTACTTGCCTACAGATGAGGAGTATGGTTGGCATAAGATTCGTCTAGAAATCACTCTTTAGACTTCTCCCATTTGTTGGAGATGCTATGGCCAGAAGGACAGACATCAAAATAAGTAAACAAAATAGAACAAAAACAAGTTCTTTCAGTAGGGTCGGTGTGTGTGCACTGGGTGGGGGCAGGGAAGCCATTTATTCAACCTTCTACGTGCAACACTTTCTCAGGCCCACCATGTGTCAGTCCCTGAGATGGAACTGGTGACAAAAAGGTGAACTTGATACTGTCCTTGCACTTCAGGCATTCCCAACCAGCCCATGTGTCAGGAATGAAAAAATCAAAGGGCTCAAATGCAAAAATCTGCTATGATGGAGGAATAAATAGAATACAAAGGGAACCCAGAAGGGGTGGGAAGTGTCAGAGAAAACAACAGAGGGGTAACGGTGCCTAGGGTTGAACAGTCCTTTGCAGGGCAGATGGGGGTGAGTGGACAGAGGGCAGGTGTGAGGTCAAAGAATAGTAGGTGCGGAGGCAGAGCTGAGGGAGTGAGTGGGTGTTCAGGGCTGTGAGAATCCCAGCATGGCTGGAGAGCAAAGCGCGTGGGTGGGAGAGTGGTCAGAGCGGGGTGGGAAGGTGGTCAGTGGTCAGACCACAGAGGCCCTTACATGTCAGTCTAAGGGATCTGGATTGCATTTCGTGGCCCTGGAGAGTCAGTGGAGCAGGGATCTGTGGAAATGACACACGGGAGCTGAGTTGAGAGGGGCAGGCTGGGGGAAAGGCAGGCCTGAGTAACCAGGCCAGGGCAAGGACAGGAGAGGTGGGAAGAACATTGGCCATGGCCTCGGCCTGCCTTACAGTCAAGCCCAGGGCTGTCCCCCAACCTGAGGCTCCATGAAAGGTATGCTTGTTTCTCGTGAAGAACTTTAAGGATGTCATATTTGCTTATTTTATATAAAATGCCTTGCCTACAATAAAATGTAAAAATCACCATTTTGATCTACTTCTCAGGACCCAACACAACCTATGTGGCAACACACAGCACAGACCCTGGGACCTGGGATGTTAGAACAAGGGAGCTTAGGACTCTCCCATCCAAACTCTTGATTTGATGGAGGGTCTTTCAGAAAAGGCTTGTCCTTGCCCAATTTCCTGCAAACAGATCCAGTGCAATCTGACAAGATCCTTTGCACATGATGCTAAAGGACAGAATGTGTCTGTCAAAAAAGTGGCTTTCAACCTTCCAGATAGCATATTTTTGAAGTTTCAAACGGAATATTTTCCATTCTTACCAAGAATTACTCATATTTACGATTAACACTACTGAAGCCAAAACAATGATGCTGGGTACAGAGATCTGAAGCTGAGTATCAATCCTATGGGTACTATTTGTTTTTTTTTTTTTCTTTAATTTTAGAGAGAGAAAGCCTAAGTGAGGGAGATGGGCAGAGAGAAGGAGAGAGAGACAGAATCTTAAGCAGGCTTCACACTCAGCATGGAGCCCAATGCGGAGCTTGATCCCATGACCCTGGGATCATGACCTGAGCTGAAATCAAGTGTTGCATGCTCCACCGACTGAGACAACCAGGCGCCGAATTATGGGTCCTGTTTTAAGCAAGCAGCATCCCACCTCCCAGTCAGGTTTTGAAAGCCTGGTCCCGATGTTCATAGTTGTGTCATATGCAAGTGGCAGTTAACGCCCACAATTATCAGTAAGTTAGGTGACTGCATCTGTTTATGTCTTGCCCTACTGTTCTAAACAAGTGACGTACATTGAGGATCTTAGTATCTCAAAAATGGGCAAAAATTACATTGAGATGAATGGGAAAAATAACTTTGCTATTATATAACTCTTTTTGGCAACAAAGACTTTTGTTAGAGGAAAATAATGGCTATATATATATTTATTATTTAGAATAAATAAGCCAACAGGTTGAAAACACAGTCTGCTGATAATTGGTGGATGGTGGGTATACTATTGAATGGAGGAAAGTAATTAATCAATATATGTATACATAAGCATATATACATAAACATACACACACAAACACACACACACACACAGACATTCAGCTCTGGATGAGAGGATGTCACAGGTTAGATTCTTCAGAATCAGATACTGAAGCAGGACCTGGGGTGCAAGATACTCTTAGGGAGTCCTTCCCTGTGAAGGGAAAAGGGAGAAAGGATGGGACAGCAGGAGAAGCGGAGTGCCATAAGGCCTTGGCCATCAGCAGGGAGTTCGGATGCAAACACTGTCCTCCAGAGTTGTCTAAAATAGTTGTGCCTTTTTTTTTTTTAAAGCAAACCCTACCTCCAACGTGGGGCTCAAACTCACGACCCTGAGATCAAGAGTTGCATGTTCTACTGACGGAGCCAGCCAAGCACCGCATTTTGAAAAGTGTTTACTTAAAGAAATAAATTAAAAACAATAGAATTGCTGTGCCTTTACATCCTTGCCTGTTACTTGTCACAAACCATCCTCAGAAGGGCATGACCTTGAGCATGACAGCTTCCCGCAGCGAGGTGGCTCTTTGCAGCTGAGGCCGACCCTGGGGGAGCCCCTGGGAGCTGCCCGCTGGCCGTGCTGCCCCTGGATGGGCAGCAGGTCCTTTCGGAGATAGGGATCCAGCTGGTGCATCTCATCTACCGCAGACCATGGTGCCCTTATATTCTTGGCCATTTCATTCCGACTGCCCCTTTCGGCTGACTATAACTCACTGTGGAGTTTCCTTCCCACCTCCCTGTGCTGCCTCCCCCATTTCTCTTGGGTCACTTTCTATCCTCCTTGTGCAACTAAAGTCAATTTGAGGGTAGGAAGGTGAAGAAGAAAAGAACTATCCCAGGCCTCTCCCTCCACCTCCCCTGGGCTGGATGTGGATGTGTGCAAATGTTTATAGTCCCAATGACCTTCCATCCCTGAGGGTTGGCTTCAGCTACCCAACTTCAGTGCCTTTATCCAAATCCAATTCCCTGAAATAGGCCCTCCATCCTGCCTCTATATATCACCTTTCTTGCAAATCCCAAATGCCTATTCTCATTGCTCATAACCTACATTGACAGCAACATTTTCTTAAATCCTTTGTTTTGTGCACAAGTTTCTGCAAAAATTAATAACCGAGGGGTAGGGATATGCACCTTTTTTATTTCCTGAAGTGCCTAGATAGTAGCGGGTGTGTGGTGTGTACTCATGTATTTTGTATTGAACCAAAGGAAATTTATTTTAAAAGGTATGTTCAAAACAGAAAGTGGTTAAATTCCTATCACATACAAACACTTCGAGCTGCTACAGTGTCCTATCTGGAGCAAAATGAATGCTTGGGAAGGAGTCTAGAGGAGCAACATGTGGGAATTCATGTTCATTCATTTACTAGTCAGCAACACAGCAATTTTTAGCCACCTGGAATGAGCTCCAGGAGTCATACTGCGAAGGCAGAAGGAGTTAGTGGATCCGAGTCAGAATCCACAATCCACAGCTCCTGAACTGGTAACCTCGGGAGCCTCTAGTTATTATTTTTTTCCATGAGGTTTTTTTTTTTTTTAAGTTTTTTATTTTTGAGAGAGAGAGCACAAGGCATAGAGAGAGGGAGAGAGAGAATCCCAAGCAGGCTTTATCCTCACCGTCAGTGTGGAGCCCAATGTGGGGCTCAAACCCACGAACCGTGAGATCATGACTTGAGCCAAGATCAGGAGTTGATGCTTAACTGACTGAGCCTCCCAGGTGCCCCCGACTAGTTATTTCATTTAAAGAATCAGCAACTCCTGTGATCCAATTTTAGGCTCTACAAGATGCATCAAACAAGGAAAAAGTAGCATATTCCCCCCACCCTTGGCATATTTAAGATCATTTAAATTCATTCAAAACTGTTGGCTCCCTAGAGTGTAGGGAGCTTCTGGGGTCTCTCAGACTTTTTCAAGGGGTCTGTGAGGTCAAAACTATTTCATAATAATACTAGGGCATTATTTGCTTTTTTCACTTTCATTCTCTCACGAGTATATAGTGGACTTTCCCAGGGGACATGTGGTGTATAATGACATTGCTCTGGCAACTAATGGAATGTGTGTTTGGTGTTTTCTAGAACTTTCTAAGGTGATAGGTTGCGGGTATAAATATGTGCATTTTCAGACATTAACTCAGCATGTTTGCAATACCTGGACTACACTCTTACTATCTTTCCTTACATCTGCCATAATTTCTATAACCTCATTATTGTCCAATGCATTGTTGTGAAATCCTGAAGTTTTCCTTGCATCTGTCTGGAAACTCACCAAGAAATGAGTATACTTTATTGTCGCTTTTTGCAATAATTTAATTTTTTTCAGGAACTTTTCAAATTTTAAAAATTACATCTAAAAAGTTTCTTTAGAATTCCTTATTTTATTCGAAGATAAAAAAATTCAGAGGATATTTTTATTATTTGTAAGGATAGACCAGTGGCCTGAAAACAAGAGATAAGAAGACTCACTCTTTTGATCCAGCCCTGTAGCCTCTGTGTCCAAAGATACTGGAGAAAATGAAACTGAAGAATGGCCACAGTTATCTGAAAAGGCTACTAAATTCCTCCTCTCCTTTTCTAACTACATATCGATGTGAGGCCAGATTTTCTTCATATGTTTTAACCAAAGCAACATATTGCAACAGATTGAATGCAGAGGCAGATAAATATAGCCAGCTGTCTTCTATTAAGTCAGATATTGAAGAGACTTCAAATATTATAACCATGCTTCTCTTCTCACTATATTCCTACAAAACATACTTATTTCCCCCCCAAAATGTATTTTATGTTGATGTATGATGGGTTTATTATTATTTTTAGAATAGCAAATACATATTTTAACTTGTCTTAATTTCTAAAAGAGTATTGATAAATCAACAAATAAAAGGTTTTGGGGGGTCATCAATACTTTTAAAGAGTGTGATGGAGACCAAAAGAATTTGAGAACTGCTTCCCTAAACTGATAGGAGCCTAGGATTTTAGGGAAATGGGCTCAAGCAATGCTCCGTTCACCTTGACCTTCCTTCCTGTCCTGACAGGCCTGGGGGGAATATGTGCCCCTGCACTGAATAGCACACATCACACATGCCACTACACAGGACAGGATGCAAGAACACGATGAGCACCGGAAGTCACAAACTGTTAAAATCCAAATACTGCTTTCTTTGGCTTGATCTGAATTATGGTTTTCAGCGACATTCCTTGAAAGTGTAATATAGTTCACAGAGCATTCCATTAGAAACTGATCCAATGTGGGTCCCAAGGACAAGATCCTGCCTTAGGAGAATGAAAGCACCTTTCTGGATGTCCATCAGGCATACACAGAAACATTCAGGAGGGACAGCTCTGCCATCTTTCACCTACGTCCCATTCTCTTTGGTCTCTTTTTAAGGAAAAAAAGGAAAAAACTCTATGTTAATTGGGTGGAAGCACTTCCCTCCTTTTACAGATGCACTACAGGTCATATAAGCCCCACTTCTCAACAAATGGTAGGCACATAGACTTCAAAGCAAAACTGGCATCTTCTAAACCTCCAGCATTTCTAGAATCGGAAGATGTGAAGGCAGTCTCTTTATGGTTGAAAGGGTGTTTTAATCAGCAGAATGATGCAATAAGACCTAAAAAGGTTGCATCTCAATTTCAAAGTTAATAAAGTTGGAGACTTTTAACTATAAAGCAGTCAGCTAATTAAATCATACAGTTAGAATAAAGCACAGTGACTTTTTATTAAGGTTTTTGACATAAGGCAAGGTAAAACAAAAAGTCACACAATGCCATCTTTTTCTTCAATTCTTTCAAATCGAAGAGAATAAAATTTTAGGAGAGAAGACCATGTTTTGTACTTTTAAAATATATGCACAATATATACTTGTTGTTTTTGAAAATTAATTCATTCTTTCGACAAATATTTACTGAGTGACTGCCATGAGCCAAATAGTGAGCTGGGCCGTCGAGGATACAGCTGATAAACATGACAACAAACTCTTTGTCCTCAAGAAGGCCCCACAGTAACAACTAGCAATGATTCCATATGTAAAATGGGGAGGTCCTAAACAGATGACCTGAAGGGGACAGTAGGGAGTTTTTCCAGAAATCTCGATCATGAAAGGAGCCACATTGGTTTTCAAAGTGTCAGGCACCAGTTGATAACACCATGGATTTCCTACAGGTGACACAGTTGTGATCATTTATATTGGTACAAGATGGCTACTACAGGTCTTATGGCATACTGCAGCCATGCCCCATGCCATGTGTATGTGTGTGTGTGTGTGTGCGTGTGTGTGTCCTGGTCCCATAGCCAAGGTTATAAAACAGAATGGTGCATGTGGAGAAAAAGAATTAATGAAACTCTTCTATGTCTACTACCGCATTTCTACCAGCACATAAAAACATGAACTAAATTTATAATAACTACACTTCTATTAATTTCAAGGATAAATTCTTTTGCTTTATGGAAGACTGAAACATCTTATGAGCACTGAAATAAAGTCTGAATAGAATTATGGTTGACTTATTCTATCTGCTTCCCAGTACTTTTCTAGGCAAGAAGTTTTTTTTTAATGCAAGAAGTTTTATAGATTTTCTTCCCCATGAAGATTTAGAGGTCATGTTTCAATGTTTTGACTCCATTCTTCAATAAAACCATACACTTAGCCAACGGTATATAGGAGAACGACTGGCTGAATTTATATTTTAGCCATGCTTTCAGCAGAAAAAAGACACACCAATTTTGGTAAGGAGCTCTAGATTTCAGTCCTGCGTTTCTACTAACTGGATCATAATGATGGATGTAAGGATCGAGGAAACAACCACAACATTTATTGAGCACGTATTACATGCCAGGCACTGCGCTATGCCTGTCTCAAGGACTACTCAATGCAGCATTTCCATACCAGGATGAGGTAGGTGGGTGAGAAGAAACCACACCTGAGAGGTTAAGAAGCTTACCTGTTAGTAGGTAGCTGAGTTGAGGCACACCCCGGGCAGTCTGACGACAGTTACACAGCTATGAAATAAATTTTAGTTCTTTAGAAGAAAAATGCTATATAAAGAAGAACTCCCTGCAAAAAGGCCACAGTATTTTGTTCATGACAAGAAGCAAGGTCAAGAGAGAATTGTGATTTGAGCAAGAGGACATGAGTGGTAGCTCCTGAATCCGAAATCACATTTTTCAACACCACCACATGCCAACTCCCTAAATATCTCATCAGACCTCATACAATGTTCCTTCAAGGGCGTTGTTCTCCTTCTTCTTTTTTTAATGACTCTCAATACCATGTAACTAGGGTCTATATTTTCACATATAGTTTCATCCAACTCCATGATTATTGCCTTAGTGTTTCCAGCACTCATTTGTTCTGGGTATCATTCATGGGTCTCCCCATTCATCACAGCAAGACCATCAGATAACTATTTCCTTGTCTCTTTTTTAAAGCTACCTGGATGGACAGCTTTGGGTCCAAACCATGAGAGAACAGTTTCTGCATTTCATCCAAACATGAGCTTTTAAGCCCCCTTGAATCTCTTCACTCAATTAACAAGGACTGAAGGATTAGTAATCTTACATCAATCAGTCCACTAGAGGTTTGGTTCAGTGAACTCAGACTCTAACCACAAACCATTTGAAAACATCATACCATACTTAGAAACTTTCTCCATTTCCAAAGCAGCATTCTTTTGTGGCCATACTGAAGTTCTAAATAGCTTTAAGGTGTTAGTATAAAAGCACTTTTACCTTTTGTAGTTATTTTATATATATATATACACACCTTCTTTGTATTGGAACTCACTAGAAGCTACCCAAAAGACTGAAAAAAAAAAAAAAACGACCATGCATGCTTAAAAAAAAATCTGAACGTATATAGGAGGAAGATGATGTGGACACTAAGTAAGAAAACAAGATTAGGGAAACAGGTGAAAGAAAAAAAATAGAGTAGTGTCTACTTGATTTTATCACTCCTGGGGTCCTGCATTCTGAATATTCAGGCAGAAAACACCATCCATATTTTTTATACCTATATTATTTGCATTATACTCTGAAACAACTTTTTAAAGTTTCAGATTTGGTATATTTCCAACCTTCTCTTTTAATGAAAGATCTTGCTCTTCATTCCTTTAAATATCTAACTGTACTTTTAGCATTTACTACAGTGGTGTACTTCATCTTAAAGGGCAAGCTTTTCAAGAGGAATTATTTGAGAGTCACCTGTTTTTGCTACACAGCTGTGATATACTTAAAGATGATCCAAATGCATTGAAGAAGATATCCAATCTACTACTAGGAAAGTATTTTGATTTAAATGCGCGCACGTGTGTGTACACACACACACACACACACACACACACACAGCTCTAGTAATGTGTGAGATGAGTAGATGATAAAGAAACAGTCAGTGGTATAATGTTAATGGATGATGGGAAAGCACGGTTATCCGATTGCTGTTACACTTTGCCTTTTTTGAAAAAGGCAGAAGAAATGCTGGCAAGAGGGCATGGTCCAAATGGGTGGAGATTTTAGGAGAAAACCCAGTTAATACAAATATGTTCAAATATCCTGGCCTAGGTTAATTTTTCCCCCTGAGAACTAAGAGTCTCCAAATAAGGGCTCTGAAGGTTGAGTCATCAGAGGTGTTGAGGAAAAGGGAAGGCGCACTGGAAGACCAGATTCTGATCTTTAAAAAAGGGGAAGCAGGTGATTCCACAAACTGCAGACCAATGAACTTGACATAATCCTGGGCAACATTCTGGGATGGATTACTAAAGGTAGGGCCTGTGAGAATTTAGGAAAGAAAGTGGTAATCTCCAGGAACCAGCATGGGCTCACCAAGAACAATTCATGTCAGATTAATGTTTCATATTACAAAATAACTTAAAAGATTATGGAAATAGGTAGAGCAATCTAGATTTTAGAAGGACATGCAATAAGGTTTTCATGATATTTCTGTCAATAAAGTGGAGAAATATAAGTGGATTGTTAATTCATTCACTCATTTAGCAAATATTAAGTATGAACCCTGTGTTAAGCACTCTGCTAGGCACTGAAGATAACACGGCAAACAAAATAGACATGGTCTCTGTTCTCAGAGTTTCTCAAGAGCGAGAGTCAAAACCCAAAAACTCAAGTAAAATATACACAAGTTTTTGTAATAAAGACTATGAAGAAAACAAAAGCAAGGCAGAGACAGAGAACGATAGGAAGGAAATCTCCTTTAAGTGGCATGATCAGGTCTCTCTGAGGAGGTGGCATTTAAGCTTAGGTGTAAAGAATAAAAAGAATGTATCTTTCTATGTGGAAGTATGGGGAGAGGAGAATTTCAGGAAGGAACAACAGGTGCAAAGGCCCTGAGGTGAGAAAGAGACCAAAGCGTTGGAGTCATTGAAAGGCCAGTGTGAGAGGAGAGTAGGGAGCAAGGGGCAGAGAAGGGCTAGAAAAAGTTGGGGAAACAGTCAGGGGCACTCCTCAGATAATGAACTGGAGAATATGAATAAGAAGACTCTTTCTCCTTGGCCTGTTCTTTCAACACTTTATCAATGGTTTATAATCTGTTTTTATCAATTATTGAAAATCTACTGTCCTCTTGAGATGTCAATAAAAAATGACAGTGTTAGAAGAATCAAAAAGTACAGTGGAAAAGGGCTTAGGTTCTGGCCTTAGATCTGTGTTTAAATCTAGCTCTGACATTCACTCTCTGTGACCTTGGACACGTTATTTAACCCCTCTAGGTCAGGTATCAAAGACACGTAGAGGATTAGACACAGGAGCTCAGGTAAATCTTACGAATAATCCATCTGCTGAATCAGGTGATACATGGGCTGCTGGGACCAGAAGCTGTTCTGGCCACTTTTCCTCAACGATTATTTTAGGTACATCACCCAGCTTCTGACACAGTGTTTACAGATCAGAGGTAGAGCCTTCCGTTTACTTTGTTCATGTCACCAATAAACTATCCTGCCTCTCAGGCTATCTGACTGTTGGATATTAAGTTTAGCATAGCCAAATTTTAGAAATTAATTTTGGCCGTCTAATCCTATTATCATCATCCAGAAAGAAATTGCTAAGTTAAGACGATGTTTTAAAGATATGATTTACAAGTTTATATCATCCAGTGTTGGAGCTATGATACCATTTCTCTATTCCTGAGATGTCGTTAAAACTCAATAGTGTCTCAGTTGTACCCAAGAGCACATACAAAATATTTATAAAATTACACGGCAAAGTTTTCAGTTATTGCAGTTCAATTTTGAAAGTATATTAAGGGGTTTAAAAAAACCCCTATGCATTTTAAATAATTCACCCTAAAAACAGAAGCAATAAAAGGTAGGATGAAGTGCTTAATTGTATGTATTTTAAAACAGATGAGAAAAGAGTAAACCATTTGGTGTAATGATGGATTTCCCTGAAGTTAAAAAAATACCCTAAAATCTTGGGTTTCCAGTTAGAAAGGGATGAGTAAACACCGAGAGAAAGAAATGTCAGGTGGTAATTTTATACATTTCTAAATGTAACCTTGAGTATTAAATAAAAACTCAATGCAGTTTTCACTTACTAAAATTAATGAGAAAAACTACGTCAGTCTCGATAGCATTTGGGGGGTTAAATTCATGAACGCCCTCTTCAATCCTTTTTGCCATGCTTTCACAGCGTTTTTGTCAGGTGAGAAAAAAATTTTTGATGTTCCTTTAGATTTTACTTAATTTCCCCATTTTCTCTATGAAAGTATATCTAGGAGTGATAAAGTTTTCCTTATTTGACCAAACATTTATTCATTTTTTTGCATTAAAAAATCTGCCTTTCAAAAATACACTATATTTTGCTATATTTAAAAACAGAGAGGATGCGGATTATATTAAATGGGAGATACTAGCTTGGCTTCCTTATGATTCGCATGAATTTGGAGAAAGTATGACAAATTTAACTCAAAATCTCTTAGGCAAGCAAACTGCTTGCTTTTCTTTACCCCCAATTGTGCTATTTTTCTTCTCTGGCAGCTTCAGATGTACTCCTCAGTTTAATTCTAGTGCTAGAAATCTGATCTAGGCAAATTTCACAGGGCTTCCTGTCTCTAGACTCTCCCGGTTATAATCCACCGTACAGCTGCTGGCATAATTTCTAATACTATCTTGCTTAAGAACCTAGATAAATTCAGACTCTTCAGTCTGGCACATTCAAATGCCACAAACGACAGGTTCCTCTCCTTCAGTCCTGCCCTTCGTCAGTTGCTAGTCATCACCACACTTCCAGACCTGGCTACTCCACCACCAGCTGCTAAGTCCAATTATTAGACATTCTTGTGATGAAACAGACCTAAGACACCAAATCACCCTGCTTCCACTTGGATCATTTCAGTTTTTTCCTTGTCAAGCACGTAATTTTTTTAAAATTACTTTTTGCTTGGTCTATTTCCATATATTGTCATCATTACACATTTCCGTATTTGTCTATGTCCCCACTAGTTTAGAAGTTCCATGTAGTGCGGGTTCTCCTATTGAAATTTTATTTCAAGAAACCATCAGCAACTGGGCTTTTGCAATGACAGTTACTCTAATCCACTGAATGATCTGCCTCAAGAGTTGGAAGGGATCTAAGATCTAAGGTCCCTGCTGTTTCAAATAAGGGGTAGAATCTGCCCTTCTCAAAATAATTCAAGGACTACAACTGTCTTCCTCTTTCTGTATGTTATCACTTATCTGCATCTTACAAACTTTCAAATCTTTCGCTGTAAAAACTCATGAAAAAATAGTGCAAGGGTATATAATAAATGTTGACAGCAGTTACCTCTTGGAAGAATACAAAAACAGGAGTTAGGAGGGGGCAGGGTTGGGGCTTGTGATGGGAAATGATAGAGAACCTGACACCATGGAATGTTTTTAAATTTTGGGGGCATCTTTATAATCTTCAGTCCTTCCTAGATATTGCATAATGAACTTGCATTTCTCACATAAAAATCTATACTAAAAAAGATACACAAGCTAATCTGGCATAGGAAGCATGACAGCCCAACTTGACATGGATAAAACTTTAGGTTTAGGATTTCAGTAGGTAAAAACTTTCTGAAAGGTGAAATCCTCCACCTCTACCAAATCCTTTAGGTTTTCAAAGAATCTAATGATACAGAATCTTGAATTGACAAATTAAGATAAATGTTGCCATAATTACCCTCCCCAAAGAAATATTTAGTCCCATGCAAAATTCCTAGCTGTTTCCATCCTGTCCTATGGTTTGAAATACTATCCATATAGCGACTCCCCCCACCCCCTCAATTTCTTCCCCTAGTTCTACATTCATATATACAACCGCCTGCTCAGTGTCTCTTTTGGGGTAATTAATAGGAATCTCAAAACTCAACATATCCAAGGCAGAATTCGATTTACACCCTCCATTTTGCTCCTCCACTGGTTTTCTGAAATCTCAACTAATGGCATCACCACCTTTGCTCAAAAGCATTTTTTCTTTCTTCTTCCCATCTGATCCATCACCAGATTGTCAGCTTTACCACCAAAAGAGATCCTCCATCTGACTTCGCCCTACAACTCCTACCCTAGTCCAGACTCTCACCATCTCTCACCTAGATGACTGTGATAGTCTCCTTTATTTTATCCCGCTATTGCCTGTTCTCAATCTATTGGAGAAATAGAAAGCAGACCACGTCACTCCATTGCTTAAAATCCTCCAAAGGCTTACCATCACATTCAGAATAAAATATAAATTCCTTCCAATGGGCTCACAGTCTGATGCAGTCTGGCCCTTGCCAATCTTTACCTTATCACCTGCCATTCCCACCATACTCACTGGACTCATCTTATGGCCATTCTCTTTCTCATCATATAAGCTCATTCTGGCTTCAAGACTTTTAGTTTCACTGTTTCTTTCATCAAAATGCTCTTTTCTTTGACCTTGGTTATTTTCTTCTCATCATCCAAGGTCACTATTCCCCAGTGTTCCTATAGCTTTGTCTTGTACCCCAATGTATAACCATTACCTAAAATGGTGACTGGCATGTGAGTCTTCAATAAATAATTATTGAATGACTGGCTGAAAAGAATCTAAATATTGAATCAAGCTTCCTGGGCATAAAAACAGTTGTTCCAACTGATCCATATTTTGCAATGGCCAACTCCTCCATCCCACCCCCCCCCTCAAAAAAAGCCCCAACAACTAGGCACCTTCTACAAAAATTCCAACCCCAAATCTCCTTAGAACATACCACATTTTAAAAGTCTATGTTCGGTATCAGCTGTTGCAAAAATATGAAACAAAGCCTGAGCCTCAGAGATATACAGTGTTTATGCATAAACACACCATGCGGTACTGTCCCCTTTGGAGACGTTTTTTCACCTTGAAGTCAGACCTTTGTGTGCATTTTTATCTAATTTCATCTTGGTAAAGTGCATGTATTGGGCTACAGAGTAAGTGGAGAAACTGGTGTGAGTTTGTGTTAACACACTCCCAGAGGTGGAGACAGGCTCTGCCTCTTTCCTAGGAGAGGGCTGACTCACTCACAGGCTCTGTACCTCTACTAAAAAGCAACTTTATAGCTTTCTTTGCTACAAAAATAAAAGATCTAAGACCAATCTCAATAAAAGTTACCAAACTAGTGTTTAGTGCCAGGGAGCAAAGGAAGCTTGGGATAAAAATGAATAGCAACCAGATGAAAACGTCAAGTAAAAAGGTTCATAAACTCTGAATTTTGTCAAAATGAAGCATAGAATTCAAGTTTCAATTTTTATGGCTCAAGCCATTATAAATCTTATATAAGCATTCCAATGGACCATAAGAACACAGAGCAGTTTGTGGAGTATGATTATTTGGGCTCAATTTTTGTTGAACAAATAGAAATTTAATAACGACTCTTAATAACTGTATTTAAACCAAGCTGTTTCTTCAAAAAATTTTTACTGTGTTTAGCCAGAAAATAACTGATGCACGCTTTCTCATTGTAAGGGGACTGTATTACAAATAAGACTATATCAGCAAGACTAAACTTTAGGTGTGGATAATCAAATTTGAATGGTATTAGTGTGTGTGTGTGTGTGTGTGTGTGTGTGTGTGTGTGTATACATATATATATGAATAAGGCCTCTAAATGACTTAAAATCAGATAGCAATATTACTGTTTAAAGTAATATTAACACTGTAAATGTATATACGCATGTGTATATAATCCGTGTGTGTGTGTGTGTGTGTGTGTGTGTGTGTGTGTATGTGTGTATGTATATGTATATGCATACACGGAGAGAATGAATGAATGAATGGATGAATGAGAATGGACAGGAATCAGACCAACCTTTCCTCGGGTTAATTACTTTACTATGAAGATGCGTCCAAACTTCTAAAGAATTTCCTGGTTTGTATTAAAATGCACTTCAAAAAGACCATGAAAACAAAAATTTAGTTGACAGGCTACAGTGGGATTCAGAAAAAGACACAGTGAATATAGACTAAGGTGCAATTTCATGCTGGTGATTTTTCTTTTTTAAAATGTAAGCCACGAATTTTTTAAGAAAAAAATTTTAAACCAAAAGTTGCATATTAATATTACACAGAAACTGGAACATGTGACTTTTAGCACAGTGTATACATGCTCACATAAAACTCAAATATTTACACATTTAAAACAATTTCCATTTAACATATGAAAGTTCTGAAATACATAAAAGCATTAATATTTTCTATAAAACTACAATTAGAACATCAATTTGCTACAAGTATATAAAACATCAAGTGTTTTCTTGGAGTTTCAAGTTTCCTCTTTAAACCAAGATCTTGCTTCCATATATAATCTTTCTCCAATTATCAGTAAGGGCTTTTTTTCCCCCAAGAGATTATTTTCCAGATACATTATAAGCTCAAGAAAACGGACCCAACAGTTATGCAATATAATTATGTCATAACAATTTAATTGCACATAATGCTTTAAAGTAGGTTTGGATGACGTTCTCGAACACTTTGGTATATGTTCTTCAGGGACTTCTATTAGAAATAACAGGAATTATAAGTCCCCTTAATCCCCATTTTGCTTTAAAAATGGACAACTCTTTGGTTAAAGTTCTACATTTTGGGCATTTATGATTAATAAAATGGTCCCCAAACCAATAAATGGTGCTGATATATTCTTAGTTCACAAGACTTCCTTTTAACTTATTTCTGATAGAGTGGGAGGCTAAAGATCTTCACTTATTATAACACGTCATTGATAGTTTCAATCTTTCATTTACAAGCAGAGAAATAATAGGTTAGTTGATATTTCTCTGTTCATTTTGTGTTATAATCTAAACTGTACAGTAATGTGCAGTAACTATACTGTTCCACAGTATATGTGATGATGATTGGAAAGATGAATAGCATTAAATTTAGAGTCTGCTTACTCAGAATAAGTCAATATGAGACTGTACAGTAATTCTGCATTAACTATAGTAGGTTGTCGGGTAATGCTTGTTTAAAAACCCCAATACCATTCCGTTTATAAGAGAAATTGTTGCAAATGTATAAAACAGCAGATATACAAGGAGAACACCAAACATACTTTATTAGCACAAAAAAGCAGCCATAACAAGGCACAGCAAGCAGAAACGTACATTAGCAGTCAAAGGGTTAGTGTTGCATACAAATACAGCTTTTCTTTTTTGTAGCCTTGGCAATAGCCATCAGGATGTAAAAGAACTTTCTGTAGCAGCAGGTAAGGAAACCAAGGAGCACTCACCAGTGGTACAGAGCACATTAACAAAAAGACACAAGAATGGATTCGACTAGTGCAAAATGTCTAGGACAGAACTGTAAATTCAGTTCAATACTAAGAAGCAAACACTAGAACTTGGTATTACTTCCAAAATAGCTCACTCAAGTAGTATTGCATACTATTCTAAGTGACAAAAAGGTGCTAAGTTATTTACAGATACAATGGTTGTACAGTACCTTTTAAATCTGCAATGTAGGTTTCAGATTTTCCATTAGAAATTAACTGCACTGAAATTCTGTAAATTGTACTTAAGCAATTCAGCTACGAGAGTTTACAACAAAGAGATAAATACTGCCATCCAAATTGTTCATTACAGTTTAACAATAATCTCAACATCAGCAACCACTGTAGTTATTGTTATCTGACTTGGTTGGGCATCTTCTAGTCTCATTTTCTTCATGGTTCACAAACTCATCATGGGCACAGAAAGATCCAACTTTAACTAATGAATGATTAGAAAGCGCGTATTAACTTAAAAAAAAATCACACACAGGACTACATTGCAGCTATTCCCAATGTGTTTTAAGTTAAAGCACTCATTAAAAAAAATTAATACCTAAGGCTTTTAAATAAAATTCTACTACCAACTTTGTAAGCCTGAAATTTTAAGAACCATTTAGAAAACCTGGTTTATTTAACAGTATCTTTTGCAGAAGAGACAGAGGACTGACTATAAACTACATCAACACTTAGGTGAACTGCACTCTGCCCTTGTGGCCAGAAAATTGCATTTTTTTTTCTCAAAGGAAGGCAGTCTTTATTTTTTGGACTTCCAAAGCTTGATTTATAGTAACTACAAACATCACTATTTTTGGAAGGTTATAGAAAAATTCTTAGAAAAAATAACAATTTCAAACATTTAGTCACACTGTTGAAATACTCATCCAATAGTAATAATTTGTTCTTCAGTAAGAAATAGAATTCTTCATAGCAAATGCCCCAGAGTTGCCTCACTCAATTACTACAGTCATTAAAAACCAAACTGTTAGCTCAATTGACAAAGTGTTTTGGTAGCCTTACTGAACACCTGTAGTAGCTCTGTCCTCTGTTGTTTCAATAGGCACCACGTTTATCTGAGTAACAGCAGACCGCATCTGACAGATACTAACACTAAGACTACATACTGTACTGAGAAGACCTAACACTGATACGTGTGCTTGCTATAGGTGTACTGTCTGATGCACATAAAAGCAGATCTACTTAATGCCCTTTGGGGGCAGGAGAGTTTACTTTGCCTTGACTGGTTCTCGTTCTAACCAGCGAACTCTAACTTTTTGCTTATAATGATACTCTTTCAAAAAATCCTGCAACATTGATGGTAGAGGGAGCCCATCGATTCCATCATATGTAGTGCATCTACAGATTACCGCGCGGCAGATATACTGCAGGCTAAAGGGGAAAGTCCTGTTTAGCGAGATAGTAAGCAATGGTTCAAAAAACATGCAAGAACTGGGATCTTTATAATGTTCTAAAAGTCCTGTTACAGTGGAGGAGTGAAATACGCATGGGTCGTGGGCGTCAAAACTAAAGTTGTGGTTCCACTGTTCAATCCGGGCATGCAGGGATCTGTTGTAGCGCCGGAAGCTCACAGAGAAGAGGTAGTCCTCTTGCGCAGAGTCCCTGAGCAAGAATGTGCCTTCAGGTTTTCCTTCAAGGAGGGCTTCTGCTTCGTAACGGTCCATCACTCCCCAGTAACAGGGATTGCCTGTAATCTGAAGCAAATCAGGCACGAGGCAGTGTATGTAATCAATCTGCGTATGGACTTTCCAAGCTCCCTGTCTGCTAACGTGGGCATGGCTGTCTCCAGACACCTGACGTTGCTTCTGCCTCCGAGACTGCAGACACAGGGTGGTAGTGTCCTCTTCGGAGTCACAACTAGCTTGTGGAACTGCAGTACTGTCCCCACTTACTTCAGTCATTCCAGGAGCTAACTTTGGTCCCAGTTTATATAACGGATTAACCTGTGCGGTGGCTTCAAATGTATGTATTTGTGCGTTGGGAGGAGGGTCAACCCCCTCTTCGATACTGAGCCGCCTTCTCTCTCGAAGCCTATCTTCTTCATCTTCTGTAGAAACTAAGGATGGATCAAATGTATCAAAAAATGCTGAGTGTGGGCTCACAGGGGCTGTATGCTGTTTAATCAGATGCCACTTTTGGGCTAAATCTGAGCCGGCAGGAAAAGGGCATTTCTCAAGCATTAATTCAGAAAGGTGTATTTTTCTTTTATTGGAGAAGAGGGGTTTTGACTGCTTGCTGTAAGTTCTCATGGGAAAACACAAGCCCACAGTATCCTGCAGCCTCTGTCTCAGGGAGCGACTTCCCACGGTTCTGCTGGACACGCTGTCCACGTCGTGCACCGAGCTTACGCCGTGCCGCCTCTCTCTCCTTTGAAGTCCACTTCGAGTTCTACCACACTTTTTATCGGTATCCAATGAACTCTGCGTCTTTGTAGAACAGGAATGTTTTTTCTTCCCACCCCAAGGGGCATGCCGAGAGTAGGAATCTCTTCTTGCGAGTCTTGTTCCTGGGGTGACACATGAATCATTATCCTTTTCAATGCTTATTTCAACAATTTGAGGAATTTCAGTGGCACAGTTAGGGTTTCTCCTGGAAGAATTCTTTGAAGGACTTAATCCCAGTTGTAAGGCAACATTTTCTCTTAAGGGACTGCTTTGTTGCTGAGGAGCTGAGTCTCCTAGACTGACGTTTCTCTCTTTAACAGACAGATATCTGCTGGAGTTCATGTCCATATTGTCACTACGGCTCCCTCCCTCATGACCGAAGAGATTCTGACATCTGTATTTGAAGTTATTCCACATCTTCCCCACTTTATCCATTGATTATAAGATCTAAAGACAAAACAGGAAGAAGAGAAAACTATTGTTAGGTGGTGTGTGCAAACAAAACAGGCAGCGCCCATACACCCTGCCCTTCTCGTTGGACATTTCATTTCGGTGACGTGGGGCAGGAATCTGCCCTCCACTGCCCGCTGAAGTGATGAGGCAAACAATGGCGGTGGTGGTAAGGTCTCTGGCCCTTTCGTGACACTCACAGCGACACGAGTCAAGCTAGTCCTCACTGGCCATTTCTTTTCAGACAGAATACTCAGATCTCATGGGAAAGAAAACAAACTCTCTCAATTAAACTCTGGTTTCTTTTTCCCACACATCAACCTAATTTCATTAGGACACTGACTTCGGTCGCCTTACTTCAAAGAATTCAGGCACTGGCTCAAGTATTACAAAGGGAAGATATGTTCTGTATTGTTGACACATACCTGTATTCAACTGCTCCAAAGTTGAAATCAGGACATTTGTGTAACACATTGAAATTAGTTCAAAAACCTTTGAGTACTAATCTTCCTGACTTCGCTTAACAACTGTTTATCTCATCTGGCATCCTAAAGCTTACAGATAAACCACTTGTAAAAATTCAGTACCTTCCCTTCCTATTCTGCAATGTATTGAATTTTATCCATGATTTTGAAGCAGTTTGAGTAGAAAAGAAAATAGGAGAAAAGAAAGAGAACTTAGATATAAATGGAAAGGTGTCTTAGCTTCCCAATTCTTAATCCTGGAAAAGGCTGGAAGTAATAGAGTAATAGAAAAAGCTATGATATTGCAGTAATTAACAAAACAAAAAAATATGCAACTTGGCTTATTTTTGTTCCTTTAAAAAATCAAAAGTAGGTTATCACACTTTACAAATTATTGTATGACTTTAACACCGACAGTCACACTGTCTCATTCAATAACCTAAAAGTCAATATTAGGAGAAATGGAAAAACGTAAACCTAAAATTCAAGTGGTTTTGTCACAAAAAGACAGCAGAAACTTTTTAAAAAAGTTCTCTCTTTCTATTTTGTCGTTTAATGAGTGTGGTACTTTTTTCCCCTGAGTTTTTTTTTTTTGTTGTTGTTGTTCATGTTTATGATCTCCTTATGCATTACTCTTCACAGTTTACAATCTGCTGGAATGTTTTTTTCTTACAGTGGTGAGAAGCATTAGACCTGATTCTTCCATTAACTGTGACTAATGCTTTTTGTGATAAATAGTTGGATTTTCAAGACATTGACTAGGGTTAAGACAATAATAAAAAATAATCTTTATACATCTTCATTCTAGTTTCTTACAGAAAGGGCTCTTGGACTAATGATGATGCCAACATGGAGAATTTATACCTATGAAATCATAAGTGCACTTTCAGATTATTCTTTATTACAAGCATACTGCTAGGTACATAGGAGTTGGCATCGTAGGTGGTATTTTCCCTCCTTCTCTTTGAGGTTTACACTATTTGAACTTCACATGCCTTGTTGTTATCATTTATTCTTTTTTTTTTTACATTAAGATTCTGTTCTTCGCTCATAGTCATATTAAATATGAGGCTGATCCCTGCCACATCCTTGTTGACTCCAACATCTTTGTAGATGTACTCTTCCAACATCCGACGGGTCGCTCCTAGCCCCATTTCCTCCTCATTTCTTTATGAAAAAAACTTTTTAAAATGTTTATTTTTTGAGAGAGAGACAGAGTGCCAGCGGGGGAGGAGCAGAGAGAGAGGGAGACACAGAATCCGTAGCAGGCTCCAGGCTCTGAGCTGTCAGCACAGAGTCCAACGTGGGGCTCGAACCCACGAACTGGAAGATTATGAGCTAAGCTGAAGTCAGACAGACGTTTGACTGACTGAGCCATCCAGGCACCCCCTTCATTTCTTTATTTTTAAGCTGCTTTTTATTTTTACCTAATTCATACATTGATACAGACACGCCTTGAAGATATTGTGGGTTCGGTTCCAGACTATGCAATAAAGTGAGTATTGAAATAAAGCAAGTCAAATGAATTTTCTGGTTTCCCAGTACACTGAAAAGTTATGTTTGCACTACTCTGTCATCTATTAAGTGTGCAACAGCAGTATGTCTAAAAAAATCAATGTACATACTTTATTCAAAAGTACTTTATTGCTAAAAAATCCTAACCAGCTCTCAGTTAAGTTGTAATCACTGATCACAGATCACCGTAACAAATATAATAATAATGGAAAAGCTTGAAATATTGTAAGAATTACCAAAATGTAGCCCAGAGACATGAAGTGGGCAAATGGTGCTGACAGACATGCTCGACAGAGGGCTGCCTCAAACCTTCAGACTCAAATACGCAGTATCCACGAAGCACAATAAAGCCAAGTGCAATGAAACGAGGTAGTTTCCAAGTGCAAGGCTTCTAACAAACAGTAGCACTGCCTGCCACTCCTTTCCATCTTTGATTCCACTCCCAGGGAGTCAAGAAAAACTACTTTATGTATATTTTTTAGCTGTTTCTAATGGTATTTTCCCCATTTCTAGGTAACTTGTCCATATTGCTATTGGTTGATAAAATTCTAGATTGGAACTAATTTACCCTCAGAATTTTGAAGGCATTACTCCACTCTTCTAGTAGCTTCTAACATGGCTGCTGAAAAGTCCATGATCACAGCAATTTCTCATATCCTGTTATGTGACCTGTTTTTATTTTATGAGAAGCTGTAGTTTCTTCTCTTTATCCTTAGCCTGTCCTTTCCATGTCCTTCCCACTGCCCCCATCCTCCCTCCTAAAAGTCCTTTTGTTACACAGCAGACCTCTTAGATTCATATTCTGATTACATGTATTTTCTTTTCAATATTGCATTTCTTTTCCTTTTCTACTCTCTGGAAGATTTCTTTGGTATCACTTTGCAACACTTAAACTGCCGTTAGAACGTTTCCTATCACAGCTTTGATTTCCAAGAGCGTTTTTCTTATCCTCTGAATGTTCTTTTTAATAACATCCTATTCTAGCTTCTTGCATGAATATCTCATTTCTCAGAGGATACAAATTTTTCAAATGTTTTCTTCTTTTTTTTTTAACACTTTAAATGTTTTTTTCTGTCTTCTTTCTTTTTTCCTCCATTTTTAAATCTTTAGGTGTCTGTTTTTTATTTTGGAGGCTTTCCACAAGTGTCTGATGAGTCCCAGCAGTCCATCACTGATGATGAGGCCGCCAACACACTGATCAGAAGCTCTGTCTACGTGGTGGTGCAGGAAGTTGGGGTGGGTACTTGTCAAATGATTGGCTTTTCCTACAAGGTGATGAGGCAGTGAGCTTTTTTATTAGGAAATCCATAAATGTCAGGAAATGTAAGTCTTGTCTCCTGGCTACTTATCCTGGAGAGAGATCCTCCAATTTCCTCTCTGGGGCATGGACACCTGACTGCCATGTTCTGTGAACAGGGCCAGGAGAATGGTAGGGTTTTAACCACAAAACTCAGACTTTTGCTTGGTCCTTATTTTTAAAAAGGTGTCCTTATTTTCATAAGATACTCCACTTCAGCTCTCACTGGACCTCTTAGATTAAATTTCTCCAAACTCTAACCTCTAGTTTTATCCAGGGTAAAAAAAGAGCAGTAGTCTCCCGACTGCTCAGGGTAAAGGAGGGCATGTGTGAGTCCAAAACATACAGACTTTCAAATAGTCCTGTGTTCAGTGTCATACTTCTCCCTTTCCTTCTGAGCTAACTGGTTCCTCTCACTTCTGAGCCAGCACTATAGATTGCTTTGCTTATTTTTAATATCCTTGTTTGCAGACATTTATATAAGTTTTCTCCATTCTGTTAATTTCTAGCTACCTGCTTCTACTGAAAACCAGTTGATCAATCAGGTTTACTTCTGTCGCTCATCTGCTTTCTACTTATGGGTTTATGCCTTATACTTTTATTATTATTATTATTTGAGAGAGAGAGCACATGCACAAGTGAGGAGGGGTGAGGCAGAGACAGGGAGAAAGAGAATCTTCTCTCGACATGGGGCTCAATCCCACGACCCTGGGATCATGCATGACCTGAGCCTAATCAAGAGTCGGACACTCTACTGACTGAGCCACCAGGTGCCTCCCCTTATACCTTTTTTATTCCTTTAATTTTAGTGAGGTTCTAGCAGTGAATGTTCAATGTGACATATTTAACTGGAAAGTCCTCTTTCTACTGTTAAAGACAGTGAATAGTACCGCACAGAAAACCCCCTACCCAGATTAGCGATTCTTTCCAAATGGAAAAACAGCAAAAAAATTTTTTTTTCTGGAGTGAAGGATCCACACAATAAACACTGACTGCATAATATAATTGCCCAGAGAGCTCTTTAAACTCCATGAAACACAGGCCCCCTTCCAAGAGACTGTGATTCAACTGCTCTGGAGATGGGCCTGGACACTGCTGTTTTTCAGAAGTTCGTGGGTAATCCTAGAGTCGAGCAGGATCTACTGACCTACTCCAGCCGTGGGCTCCAATGGTAGCCCTGAGAGGGATAGTGGGGGCACTGCTCTGTAGCAGTACTAAGTAAACCACCCACCTCAATCTCATCACCATTTCTCTTCGCGTCATTTCTGCCATGTACACAAGAGGCCTACGGAATCTTAGGAAAGACTGCCTACAGCAGTGTCTCTTAAACTATCCAGAATGAAGAGGCAGTTTCTTTTCATTTCGCGAATCGATTCTTTTGTATGACATTCTAAGAATACATTACTAGAAAAGTGAAATGGGAAAAAAGACATATGAAATACAAGTGCCAAACTTATTAGATTGAACAGACATAAAATGACTATCAATAGCTATAAAATATTTAAAATGCTTATGTTTAATTCCTATACTTAACTTGTCCCAGACTGGTAACAAACTACACCGGCCCCAGGTCACAGCCCTTATAGTAGCTCATCATCTAGAGCTGTGCTGTCCAATACATGGGGTTATGGAGCCCCTGAACTGGGGCTGGTGCCATATATCATAATGATGATACATAGTTTGAATATAACTAGCCAAATATATTATTAAAATTAATTTCATCTGCTTTTTACTTTTGTATGAATGAGGGTTTTTTTTTTTTTTAAGGATAAGGGCCAGCACCTTATTTTAAATTTTGTTTAATGTTTATTTTTGAGAGAGAGAAAGAGAAAGAGAGAGAGAGAGAGAGGGAGAGATCATGAGCGGGGGGAAGTCAGAGAGAAGAGAGGGAGACACGGAATCTGAAGCAGACTCCAGGCTCTGAGCTGTCAGCACAGAGCCTGACATAGGGCTCGAACTCACAAATTGTGAGATCATGACCTGAGCCGAAGTGGGATGCTTAATCGACTAAGCCACCCAGGCACCCCAAAGTTTTATTTTTTTTTAATGTTTATAAAAAATTTTTAAGAGACAGAGTGCAAGTTGGGGAGGAGCAGAGAGGGAGACAGAATCTGAAGCAAGCTCCAGGCTCTGGGCTGTCAGCACAGAGCCTGAAGCAGGTCTTGAACTCACAAACCGTAAGATCATGACCTGAGCTGAAGTAGGATGCTTAACCAACTGAGTCACCCAGGCATCTATATGAATGAGGTTTTTTTTTTTTAAACAATTTTTTTTAAATGTTTACTTATTTTTGAGAGAGAGAGAGACACAGAGTGTGAGCAGGGGATGGGCAGAGAGAGGAAGACACAATCTGAAGCGGGCTCCAGACTCTGAGCTGTTAGCATAGAGGCCGATGTGGGCCTCGAACTCACAAACCGCAAGATCATGACTGAGCCGAAGTTGGACACTGAACCTACTGAGCCACCCAGGGGCTTAATGTTTATTTATTTATTTTGAGAGAGAGTGCATATGTGTGCGTGTGTGTGCATGTGCAGGGCAGAGGCAGAGGGAGGAGCACAAGCAGGAGAGAGGCAGAGAGAGAGAGAGAGAGAGAGAGAGAGACAGAGAGAATCTCAAGCAGGCTCTGCACTGTCAACTCAGAGCCTGATGCAGGGCTTGAACTCATGAACTGTGAGATCATGACTTGAGCTGAAATCAAGAGTCAGACACTTAACCAACTGAGCCACCTATGTGTCCCTGCTTTTTACTTTTTAAATGTGGCTACTAACACATTAAAACTCACATATATATTTCTATTGGAAAGTACGGATCTGGATCAGGGGTCAACAAACGACAGCCCAAGGACCAAATCTGGCCTGTGGCCAGTTTCTGTATGGACCCTAGCTGAGAATGGATTTTACATTTTTAAAGGGATAAAACAACAAAAACAAAACATCCACAACGAATATTTGACAGAGACCACATGTAGCCTGCAAAGCTTGAAAGATTTTCTGTTTGGCCTGTTACAGAGAAAGTCCACTGCTCCCGGTCTAGAGTATGTCACTGTGGACATCAGAAGAACAGTATTCAAGAAGTTCAAAAGTCTCTCTTCTCCATGTTTATAAGATAAATTCTGAAGCTATTTAAAGATATTTCTTTGACAAATTACATCTGAAAAATGACTGTCCCTTTTAGAAAGCAACCAAACTTAAAACCACTTATCTTCTCATACAGTTCTTTATAAGCTGTATAAACAAGTGGGACATGTAGAAAGCATGGACTTGCCCGATTACAGAGGCTGTTTCTAACACTGAACCTGTGGTTCATTTTCATAGAGCAGGAAATTTGTTGAATTCTCCATTCCTAATCTGGAGACCGTTGCTAGACTGCATCGTGACAAAATATTCTAATTTAAAGAAAGACTATTATGCTTCCACATCCCTTGGGGAAAGTAGATTTTTCTTGACGTGGGGAATGCTATGTGGGCGGCTGTAATACTGCAAAGAAAAAAATACTGATAGTGATTCACAGATGAGTCCATGCGAGAAGAATCAGGAAGGCATTTCAACTATCTTAATATTTACAATGTCAGTTTTGAGCTTCTTCTGTTTGTTTTGTTGTTAAATTTTTGGAAATGTATTTAGCTGAAACTCTTTGAGACCTAACTTTTAAGTCCACTACTTTAGGGTTTTATATAAAGTTACACAGGACTAAAAAGTTTTAAATTTCATATGTACTGACTCTAGAATACATGCTCATCATCCATCATAAGCTTTCACATTTCTATACCTGCAGAGCTGTCCTTAAAACGATCCAAAGCAAATTCCTAAAAAGTCCTTCCTCCCCCCAAAGACAACCATAATTTAAAACTGGTTTTATAACTGTTGTAAGTTAAAGAGCTTTCGTTGAAAAATGATATCTAGGGGCACCTGGGTGGCTCAGTTGGCTGGGCGTCCGACTTTGGTTCAGGTCATGATCTTGCCATTCCTGAGTTCAAGCCCCGCATTGGGCTCTGTGCTGACAGCTCAGAGCCTGGAGCCTGTTTCAGATTCTGTCTCCCTCTCTCTCTCTCTGCCCCTCCCCTGCTACCACTCTGTCTCTCTCGTGCTCTCTGTCTCAAAGATAAATAAGCATTTAAAAAATTAAAAAAAAATGATACCTAACAGGATAAGCTATAAATCAATATTATGGAAAATTAGAGGTCAAATTCCATTATTACAAAAAGTTACATATATAAAAAAACTAAGGACTGGGGCGCCTGGGTGGCTCAGTCGGTTGAGCGTCCGGCTTCGGCTCAGGTCATGATCTCACGGTTCGTGGGTTCGAGCCCCGCATCAGGCTCTGTGCTGACAGCTAGCTCAGAGCCTGGAGCCCGCTTCCCATTCTGTGTCTCCCTCTCTCTCTCTGACCCTCCCCTGCTCGCGCTGTCTCTCTCTCTCAAAAATAAATAAAATCATTAGGGAAAAAAAACTAAAAACAAAACAAAACAAAAAAAAACAACCCTCGTAATCACATGCTTTGTGCCTATTTAAAAAAAAAAAAAAGAAAAAAAAAACAACTAAGGACTATAGTCAATGGCCCTCTTAATGTCTAGTAGTATATGTTACAAAATTTCCACAAAACAAAATAATTGGAACAGTTCCTGGGGTTCATTTCAATAGGACTGAATCCATACTTTAGTAGAAATAAATTAAATTCAACAAGTTTTAAGACTACATGGCAGACATAGTGGGTAAAGAGGTGGAATATAACCCAACCCACATCCCTCCTCTAAGTCTATGTAGACTGCTTCGTCATGGTAATACCTGTCCCATGGAAAGTCCTTCAGTCACAGTAACAAGAATCAAGACACAAGGACTGTGAAGTATTTCCGTGCCAAATTCAGGTACAAGAGGCAGTTTAGGAGAAATGAGTTTTGACTGATATTTAGGTGGCAATTCAATAATTTTTAGAAAGAGATGATACAATGTTTAATATTAACAGTGAAACAGAAATCGAGGGATGCATGGCTGTCAGAGCTGTAGTCCCGTAAAGAATCTGAGAACCATTTGGGCTTTTAAAAATGTTATTTTTAAATTGT
Source organism: Cryptoprocta ferox (assembly GCA_028646485.1). NCBI lineage: Eukaryota > Metazoa > Chordata > Mammalia > Carnivora > Eupleridae > Cryptoprocta > Cryptoprocta ferox. The sequence goes on along the minus strand of CM053576.1, from coordinate 62,051,467 downwards.
TATTTATATACTCTATTGTGACATGGTCTATGTTATCATGGACCTATTTATCCTATTGGATGCCTATTTATCTTTTATACTGCCATTTAATACTATGTTTTGTGGGTCACAAATGGTCATATAATTCAATCTTATATACTTTACACTTTTACAACACACATAATATATTAATACAGTAGACCATGGACATGTACACGTGCACTCAAAAAATGTGAGGCCCAGGGGCCCCTGGGTGGCTCAGTCAGTTACGTGTCTGACTCTTGATTTTGGCTCAGGCCATGATCTCACAGTTTGTGAGTTCGAGCCCCACATCGGGCTCTGTGCTGACAGTGTAGAGCCTGCTTGGGATCTTTTCTCACCCTCTCTCTCTGCCCCTCCCCTGCTGTCTCTCAAAATAAATAAGAAACTTTAAAAAAAATGTGTTTTTAAATGTGAGGCCCAATAATCGAGCACACCACATACTTCTGTTCCCACCAGTTGAGTTATACTTTTATTGAGTTAGTTATGTTAGCTTCTAAAACTACTCCTGTTATTTATACTTATAATTGTAACTATGTGATTTAATTGTTTATTAGCCTAATGAAATGTGGAGGAGTGGGGAAGACTGAGTTGAAGGACTCTGAAATAGTCAATTATAGGGAGATACTACTGCTGAAATAGGTATAAGCAAGAAAATAGTAAAAGAAAAAAAATTTATTTAAGGTATGTATCCCTTTTTATGACTTCTTCCTTTTTTACACTTTGTAGATCACTGGTCCTGAATCAGATAAGAGGTCTTCCTCACTAACCATTTAATTAAAATTTATAGCAGTGCCAGGAGGGTGCAGTACAAAGTCCTGAGAGTAGAGACATGACCTAGTTTAAGGGATGGTGGGCAAAGATGACTTCTCTCTGAGGGGGTGATAGTTCAAAATTTTGTCCTGAAGGATGTTAGGACTGTTCTATAGGCAGAGGGAACAGCATTTGCAAAAGTCCCAAAGCAGGAGTGAGCATGGCCTGCGTAATGGCTGAATGGGCGAGACTGGTGAGTGAAGGGACGAGTGTACAGGTGAGGATGAAGAGGTGAACTTTGGAATCCACGGAAAGAGAGTAACACAGAATGTTAATACTGCACTGAGGACTAGTGCCGCATGTAAGTAAGAGCTAAACTAGGATGGTGATGGTAAAGATGGATATGAAATATTGAGAGAAGTCAAATCTATGGGATTAATGACTGATTGGAAATGGGGAATGGGGAAGAGGCAGATGTCAAAAATAACTGCCAGGTTTCTGGCTTGGGGAAATAGATGTACAGAGATGCTATGACAGAGACAGGAAACACAACAGACAGAACGGTTTGGCAAGTGAGGGGTTGGAGAGGGTAATAACTTTAAGTTAGGAAATGCTGTAGTTGAGACCATCACTGCGATATCTACGTGAAGCTTCAGTAGTCTGTAAGTATGTTAGTGTAACGCATTACTATACAGCAGGCATGACAAACCACGGTTGTTTGCATCTATACGTGAACCTCGAAAACATAATGCTTAGAGAAAGAAATTATATAGATGATACCTATATGATGAATCAATTTACCGTTTAAACAGGCAAACCCCAAAATATGTTATTTAGGCATACTTAGATATATAACAAAAATGTAAAAACCAAGGAAATGGCTCCCTATTGAGGGGAAGGATTCAGAATTAGAGAGAGGCACTTTGGGGGCTAGCATGGTTGGGGGTGCTGCCTGGCTTAGTAAAGCATGCAGCTCTTCATCTCAGGACTGTGAGCTCAAATCCCCACATTGGGCATGGAGCCTACTTAAAATAATAAACGAATAGGGGGCGCCGGGTGGCTCAGTTGGTTAAGCGTCTGACTTCAGCTCAGGTCATGATCTCTCAGTTTGACTTCCAGCCTCATTTCGGGCTCTGTGCTGACAGCTCAGAGCCTGGAGCCTGCTTCCGATTCTGTGTGTGTGTCTCTCTCTGCCCCTCCTCTGCTTGTGCTCTGTCTCTCTCTCAAAAATAAACAGTAAAAAATTAAAAAGAAAATGGATAAATAAAATAAAACATTGGTAATTTTCTATTTCTTAGACTGGGTGATGAGTGCATGGTTGTATTTATTAACTATTCTTTAGAATGCACTTACATTTTAGTCACTCTTTCCTAGGCATGATACACTGCATAACAGGAAAAATTTAAATTATACAGGCCACATTTTGGCCACAATGGGAATTAATAACCAGATTATTAAACAGACAAAAAACCCACTAGGAAAATATTAAGCTCCTAACTATTAAGTATAAAAGAGGAATCCAAAACTGAAAATTATAGACTATTGAGAAAACAGCATATTCATATACTGGGGATTTTTTTCTGCATGGATATTTGGTGATATTTATCAAAATGCTCTTACTTTTAATTTGGCAATTATAGGTTTTAAACTAGATGGTTACACCAAAGCAGGCAAAGTTAAAACACACACACACACACACACACACACACATACACACACACCCCAAACCAGAACAAAATGCTAAACAGGATTTCTCCAATGTAGTACAGGTGCTGGCAAACGTTTTCTGAAAAGGGCCATATAATAAGTAAGTATTTTAGGTTTTCCAGGCCGTATGTTTTCTGTGGCAACTACTGAACTCTGCCATTATAGCCTGAACACAGCCACAGAAAATAAGTAAGTATGACTGCATGTCAATAAAACTTAATTTGTGGTTAATGAAATTCAAATTTCATGTCATTTCCACTTGTTATAAAATTCTTTTTCTTCTGATTTCTTTTTAAACCATTTAAGAACGTAAAATTTATCATCATCCCCCCCTCCCGCCCCCAAAACGAGTGGCAAGCCAAATCTGCCCTAGGGGACATACTTGGCCACCTCTGAAATAACATATTATAACACCTTTGATACTATAGTCACTAAAACTAATAGTCATTCTATGGAACAATTTAGGGAAACAATACCCTAAGAAGATACTCTTAAATTTGTAATGATAAAGGTATATGGATGGTTCCTAGAGCATAACAGTGAAAAAACTGGGAACTGTTTCTTATAAAAATGAAACATATATATATTATGGAAGAATTAAAGCACTATATAAACATACCAAAAAAAGTCTAACCTCACCTGAAATTCCACCAGTATATGTTTTCTTCTATACAAGAAGCTCCACATAAGATTTTTACAATTAAAAAAATCTCCTTCATATTGGTGGCTATATCCCTTCTCAGTTCTTGAAAAATGCATTTTTATTTAGTTAGCTACATCAGAGATGGGATCAGATTAGCAAGATGGAGAAATGTCTAGCAGCTATATTTTTTAAACCAAAAAATAAATCCAAGAGTTCTTGAAGTAAGCAATAAAACATCAAACAAAAAAACAAATGTCTAGAAAGGTGAACAAAAGAACAGTGGTGACAAGGAGAGCTGAGGACGATTTCCATTACTGAAAGCTACCATGTGCCAGGCACTGATATACAAATTTTGCTTCTCCCAACAACCCCGTGAGTAAACATGATCTCAATTTTCGAGATGCAGAAATGAATACAACTGAGAGATTAGAAATATCCTGGATGTAAGTTTCTTCCATTATTATCAGTCTGTTCAGGCTTTCTCTCTCTTCTTGAATACAGCTTAGCACTGTACACCGACAACTCTAAGTCCAGGGAGTGTCATAACAAAGCTCTTTAAAACCTCAAGGAATACATCATTTCTATGTTCTTCAACTATTCCAGAGCAAGGAAAGGATGGAACTGATATTAAAAGTTGACATAGCTAGAACTTTACTCAAAAGAAAATTATCTGTTTGTTCCATTTTAATTGTAAAGAGTGAAACAATAATCTGACCAAAAGGATGCAGAATAAAAGTTATATTCACAGGCTTACTGTGAATGTTTTGCTGTCTATGCTATGCCTATCTATTATGAAAGTCCTAACCCTCTGTGTAGGCTTGTGTACCACGCAGAAATGTTCTGACATTAAAACTAACGGATCTATGTAAATAGGTTCTACTTTTCTAGAACACTAGCAATGGTCCGTTAAGAATGTGTTTGAAACCACATGCCTAATTTCAAGGGATGAAGCATAAGAAGTTCTTGTGTTTCTTCCCACGTATTAAGAGAAATACATTAGTCCATTTAAAAAGAGAAGAAAAAGGGGACATCAAATTAAGAGTCAAGTCACAGTGTTAGACTGCATTAATACTTTCTCCAAAAAGATAACTGAAGGGCTATTTCTAATAAAAAAAAAAGTATATAAAATTTGTATCTCTGTTTCTCAAATTTTATTCACATAATTCTAACCTCCAGTGTAGGAGGGCGCTGCGGACCATCAAAATCCCATTCTTAAACCCAAATCACTTGCAGAGATGCTGCCTGCCCTTTACTTCCAGCAGCAGAATATAAAGGGCACAGGCATGAGACCATCTATGGGGAAGGGGAGCAGGACAGGAGGTTCAAGTCCAGCTTTATCACTTCTGAATTCTGTGAACTTGGATGTATTCATACTTGGATGAATTTCTGAACTTCAATTGCCCTCTTGGTAAAATGAGGATAACAACACCTACCTCATGGGTTGGATATGAGGATTAGAAACCACATCTATTAAAGCCTTTCACATGTGAGACACTCAAAAGACAGGAGGCTTCAAAAATGCTACCAGTACTATCTAGCATAAAGTTTTAACTTTTCTTTCTTTTAAAAAATAATTCTCCCATTCAGTTCTGGGTCATGGCAAAATGTCAGTATCTTCCAATGTACAGTATCCATCAGACTGTAAATTGTATTAACCATTTAAACTTCTATATTATTTCCTAGGAAACACTACAGGGGTTTCAGTGTTCCCTAGCAGTGGAAGCTATCTACAACCTAAACTAAGCATAGTTACTTTGCATAGTACTGGGCAAGGTCCAGAAACACAGTCCTCATTCATTGACTTTTTGCTCCAATATTCCTTTTTAGTCTATAAAAACAGTGCCACAATTTAAACTTTACCATATAGATACTGCATACTAGGGGAGCATAAACTCCCAATAAGTTCCACTTCATTTTCTATGGAGAAAGTATCTTATGTAATGAGCTGACAACGTTCCTTATCTGGCCAGCATTATTGGCAGACTGTGGTGGAACACAGGGAACATATGCTTTAGCTTCAGAGAGCCCGAAAATCAAATTCGAGCACTCTGCTAGCTGTGTGAAATCTAAGTCTCGGCCTTTCCATCTAAAAATAGGAACAATGAGCCCTCTCTTAGAAGGGTTTTTAAGAGGATAACATGATATAAGGTGAGTACAGCTGAGTCGATCATAGGGGCTCAAAAATGGGAACTTCTGTTTTACAACCAATCCAAGGCAGGAGAAGGTACATGTTGATGACAGTGGCATAAAGCAAGGCTGTTTTATGTCTAGGGAGAGAGAATTGGTGAGTTAGTCTTCCCTTTATCTCTCCCACTTCAAGGAAGGCTACTTCAGTTGAGCAAATGAGGCACCTTCCCTAAGCTCCGTAGCAGGGTGCGATTAGTACTGTAGAGACCACCTCTACAGACAGGCATACAGACATGTGGCATCAACAGCCCTGTCCCCCCATGTCCCTTAACACCATAAGGCAGCTACAAACAAACAAACAAACAAACAAACACCAACAAAGCAAAACAACTCTCAGCTGAAGAATTTAGTGGAGCAAGCTACTAGGCTGGCTAGCCTTAATCCAGAAAAGAATCTCTGATTTGGGAAAGTGCTTAACAATGAGCTCCTTGTGATCGTGCTAATAATTTACAAAGAATATTCAGTTACTAAGGGTAAGTGAGTAACTGTAATCTGGACCATTTCCTTCTGTAGGAAGGAACCATTTTATAACCCCAGCAGTTTAGTATCACAAGAAATACAAAGACTCTAAGGATGAAAATAAGATGATTTTTTTTTAACAATACTTTCCTTTTATCCTTTTACTTTTTATTTAAAACCACCGAGAATACATTTATCCTCTTTGTATAAACTAAAGGGCACTACTCTCTTCTATGCCAAATTTTAGGCCTGAAGAAAACTAAGGGTCTTCAAATAATTTGAGAGCATGTAATGAATCTAAGAAAGAAAATGAACATAATTAGGACCATTTCCCTTTTTTTGATTTGGTTCTCTACCAGCTTAAGAAAAAAGAAAATTTAAACATCTTGAAATCAGTCTGTTCTTTAGAAAATTTGGGAGGGGTCTTAGGAGAAGTAAAGGCAAATAAGGATACCTTTTAAACACTTAGGAAAACTAATGTCAAAAAGAACACTTTGACCAAAATTATAGACTAGGAACTCTAAGACACCCAGTTTTGTGTTATCTATTACCATACAACATACAATTTTATTTAAAAAAAAGAGAGAACAATTAAAAAACCTTTAACTTTAACTTGTTAAAAGAACAGAAGACCTTATCTATCAAAAGCTGAGAAACAAGTAAGCTGAAAAGATTAGAAATATACTCATTTTAACATTTACTGATACCACACATGGAAGATATTATAATAAAAGTTCACGTTCTCAGATGAGAATACTTAGAGCCCTTGCTCTATGCATATTTACTCTAAGCTGACCCACATTTTAAACAAACTTTATTCTCTGGATAAGAAGTGTATAGCAGCTTAGAAACTACAAGTTAGAAATGGGGCGGGGGGTTAGAGAGAAGAGAGGTGCTGAGTGCCCGCGCACTGACCAATCAAGAGAAGACCAAAACCCTTAGACAGCACAATAGTTTAGGGTCACAAACTAAAGGAATGAATACTGTAAGACAAACAGAGATATAAAATAAAGATTTAAAGGATAAAAGGCCATTATGAACAACTTTAAGCCAATAAATTAAAAAACTTAGAAGAAATGGCTAGATTTTTTGAAAAATAAAAATTTCCTAAGCTGACTCAAGAAGACATTAAAAAATCAATAGTCCATAACTCTTAAAGACTTTGAATCAGTAATTAAAAATCTTTGCACAGGAAAGCACCAACTCACCAACTCAGGCAAGCATTCTAGGTAGAAAAGTCAGCCTGTCTAACAACTGTGATTTCTAATCACTGGTGGCCAGAGCAAAAGCTTAGGGTCAAAAGAGAAGCGACAGCCAGCACAATATGGCTGGAAGAATAAATAAATGCATACTAATTGGAAAGGAAGAAATAAAACTGTCCATTCTCAGATGACATGATTGTCCACATAGAAAACCTTAAGGTATCTTAGGAGGGAGGGAGGGAGGGAAGGAAGAAAGGAAGGAAGAAAGGAAGAAAGGAAAGGAGGGAGGGCAAATGAACACCCTAGAACTAATACAAGTAAGTTCTCAGCAGGGTCACAGGATACAAGATAAACACATACAAAAAATCATATATTTCTATGCTAAGTACAAATATATCTATATACTAACAACCAACAGTGGAAACAGAAATTAAATTACTTGCAACAAAGAAAATTACCTTAAAGGGCAAAAAAACAGATTGATTATTTCTGTTAAAGAATTCCTTTAACCAAAGTTCTAACTGCTATATGCTCCAGAAGGATGAGATTAAAATGGAAGGGGGGAAAATATGCTAGAGTTACCACTGCCTTTGTGCTTCCCTAGGGAGCAATGAACTGTAAGAATGTGGTCTACAGTCCAGCCCATAGCCGTGCCAGGTCCATCCGTTCCATCTCACTGCCCCTCTCCCAGGTCCAGGCTTCAGCATCATTTGCACGTCTGAGGTGTAACAGCTGCCTAGCCTGTCTTCCTCTACTCCCTGCCCTCTGAACATCTTCCACAATATTCATTCTGGGATTTTAAGCAGCGAGGAACAAAGTCTAGGTACTCTATATCTGGCTACTTCCTCCATACTTTAAGAACCATACATCAAAGGAGCAACAAAACAATAGTTCTCAGTATCATAACTTAGGAATAAAAAGGTAACTAACATACCTGAAATTGTATCACTTGGAGAAAAAAGGTGACCAAATGGTTGTTTTTATGTGTATAAAGAATCTTTCTCTGAAAAGGAGAATTCCTTAGAAAATCTTAGGAAAAAAAAACATTGCAAATAGTTAAAAATGTAAATAAACAACCAAAAGAGATTTGTGAGGAGTCTTTCATGGGAGATGTTCAAGAGGATAAGCAACCCTCTGTCTCTAGCCAACCCAGGTAGTCTTTCCTCTACAAGCAACTGAATGAACTAACCTCAAAGTGCTGTGACTTTTAATATTAGAATTAAAAAAAAAAATAAGCATAGCATTTCACAAATAGAGTCACATTATTTAAGATCTAGCAGTAGCACAGCAGTTACAGTTCTGACTCCTGATCACACTATTGTCCGATTAAAGTAGAATTCTAACATCCAACGTACAGAGTTGTCCAAATAGTCTCATTACCTACAGCTAGTCATGTTTCAGTCAGGGGCTGATTTAATGCTCAATTTAAACACTACAAGTCAGTGCTAGCTGCAAAAATACCTAATAAAAGCCATACCGTTCTGTCAATACAAACTCCCCCCACATCCTGTCTCCCCCTACAAAAAACCTACCTACAGAGTTAAGGGAATATTTACTTCCCATAAATATAGCTTAAAATGGGGGTTCTTTTTACAAACAGAGAAAAGTAAGCTTAAATAATTTCAAAGATGAATCGAGCAGTTTAATGTACAGTTAATTCTCATATTCTCCACCTTGTCAAATAATAATAGACTCTAATTTTCCCCTATGTCAAACTTTCCAGTTAAATACTTGGATCTAATATGGATGAACCTCTCCACAATTGCTATTTCTAACTGGAAATCACAAATATACATAAGTCAACTCTGATTTTTAGAAATTTTGACTATTATGTTCAAATACCTGGTTTAAGGAATATTGAACCACCCATCCACAAAGATTTTCTATGCTCTATACTTGATCAAATTACTTTAAATATGTGGTCTGCGCTATTTTGACTCCCTACAGATATACTTTACCGGAATTACAACTTAATATTTTACCCTCAACTTTTATTAAGAATTTATAAGATGGGCGCCTGGCTGGCTCAGTCACAAGAACATGTGACTCTTGATCTCAGGTTGCGAGTTTGAGTCCCACGCTGGGTGTAGAGATTACTAAAAAAAAAAGACAAATAAGCTTTAAAAAAAAGAATTTATAAAATAAATGGCCTGTACTATTCCATGTTCCAAAAAATGGTATCAAAGACATCATCTCTCATATAAAGACCCACACAAAAAAACTCCTCTTTGACTTTAGTGCCAAGATTTCTAAAAAAAGAAAAAAAAATCAGTTATGCTTCCTTTAAGCAGAAAATGAAAAACCTAACATACTATTCCTCCTCTTTTCTGCTATTACCAACAGGAAACCCAAATGGAAGACCTTAGTTTATAGGTTTCTGATAGACTTGGAGATCACCCTTCCACTCCCTTATGTAAGGCTAGAACAACTCTTGTGATACTAAATGCTCAACTATAGGTTTATTATTAATCATCTTTTTTCCTTCTGTTTGGAAGTAGATGGGAATAAAAATACAGTTAACCGTCAAATTTTCTGACACTTGAAACCTGTGCTTCTGGGTCTCTAATCTAGTCATCTCAAATGTTCCTATAAAAGGAATGGGTGAGAATTTTAATGGAGTAAATAGAAGGAACCATATGACCTCTCACAGAAGAGATAGGAAAGCCTATTTTAAACAAAATGCTGAAGAAAGAAACCAAAAGGAAATCCAAATGACATAATGACATGAAATTTTAAACTTTGGATATCAAAAAATACACTCAAACAAAATTAAAGGACAAATGACATACTATACCTTTAGACCATAGCTTTCACAATCAGAAATTTATTCCAAGAAAATAGTCAGATAAGGACACAGATTTATATACAAGAGATAGTCTTCATAGTAAAAAATTGGCAATAACTGTATTGTTTAGTTAACAGAGAATTTATTATATAGCTTGTGGTATTTTCATATACTGGAATAACAAAAAGACATTAAAAATCATGTCTTGGGAGTAATTTAAAATTCTGGAAATGTTCATGATATTAAATGAATATGGACATAAAACTACACCTAAATTTACCTCCATATAAACATATATTTAATAAAGAGATTTTAGATAGGAAATACTAATGTGGTTATCTTGGGTGGTTTTTTTATTATAATTTCATTTTTTTCCTTTTCTGTATTTTCTAAAACATTACATTAAAACTTTATTGAAAAAGGAAGTAAATCTTGAAAAAGACCAATCTAATTTCATATTATAAACCCAAAATTATGTGTAAAATGCAGAAGAAATAAATAATGAAGTATTAAAAAAACTCTTTCTAAGAAAAAGTGGGGGGACAATCAGGAAGGAAAAAGTCACACAAAGACATAGGAGGTGAGAGAGGAGTTGGTGAACAAAATCAATGGGGAAAGGAGTAACAAATACAGAGATCTCCACAAAGCCAGCCTGATTTTCTCAAATAGTACTAAGTAACACTGGATTGGGAAATACAAAATACCCTTTCTAAAAGAGTCCCAGTAATAAGTAATGTGCATTTTTTGGTACATGGAGATACTATTTATAGGACAACCAAGAGAAATAGATTATGCGATGCTATATAACAATACCACTTTTAACACAGATGAGCTCAGAAGACAAGTTTCTAAACTGTAATCAAAAGGAGAAGGGAATAAGCAGTGGTAGCAATAGTGTGTATTCAACTGCCACAAAAACATTCTCTAGTTGTTAAGCAAAAATGTAGCACTCTGATATGAATTCAACTCTTCTGGCTGCAGAGTACGGACACTCACTCAGTATGGCAAATGTCCTTGTGGGTGGTGGGGGCCAAGGACTGGTTCTAAGTATGAATGTGAGGATAAGGGAAGTAAGAATTCTCACAGAAATCCAACAACAAAGCCAGTAACACGAGTGGACATAGGCCTCAAGGACACTGGACCTGAGAACCTGGTCTGGTCTCAAGGCAGCCTTAAGGGACCGAGCAGAAGGAGTTGGTGAGTCCTCATTTTAGTGCCCCTGCTATTGTGGTGACTCAGCAACTCCCTGGGTACCAGCTTTTAGTATCTGATTTGCCTCCAGCCACCAGCTGGTCTCTCTGCTCCTATAGTCTAAAATTTTTTTAACCCCATGGCCACCACTTTGTCATACCTTTGGGCTAATTCTTGGTGCGTTACGGGTCCCTCCTATCTCCTTCTCTTGACTTTTCAAATTCTGCTTCCTTCCACTGCTTAACTGCAAAATCTTTGACTTTTTCTAAGTTCTGTGATCCAACATCATATGTCTCCTTATAGCAACCACCACTCCCTTCTACTTGTCTACCCTGAGTACATCCAGACAGAAAATTAAAAGCCAAGAGTTAGATTTTTTTTTTTTTTTTTTAACCAGCCGATGAGATCTGTGGGAACCTGTTTCGGCTGGTTCCCATCTGGACAAAACTCTGTGCTAGTGCACCCAGCTGGCCAGTGGCTGACCTATGACTGGCGCCTCTGATTTGGGCACCCACACCATTCCAAACACCTACAGTCGAGTAAGAGAAGGTCATTTACAATGTAGAGCACAGCTTCCTTGGTTTACTCCCTCAGCAAATGTTCCTCTTAGACATGACTGGGAAAAGCAGGAGCTGAAATTGCTCTGTGACAACACATAATAATACAGAGGTATTTAATAACACTCCAGAATCCTACTCCAGAATTTCATAAATCATGTTCTTTGGGTTACTAGTATGCTATAAAATATTAAGAGGCATTCTACAGATTAAGTTTTCAGTTTAAGTAAGGTAATGCCTGAGCTCTTTGAGAGAAGATACCCTACTGGGCATTACTGTCCAGACTTATTTGACAATGGCTACCTTATTAAGATTTCAGTGGACACTAATATTCTGTGTATCAGTTTGGAAAATGCTATCTTACAGTGCTACAACTTTGCCCACAATCCAGAATCCACAACGTTAGTTTCAAGAAAGCAGGGACTTTGTGTCATGGTTGGTACGTATTAGATGCTCAATACACGAATGTTTGTGAAGGTCATTAACATGGAGGCTGAAGGAAAAACAGGAAATAGGAGGCTAAGTGGGGTGGGGGGGGGCGGGAATCAAGATCAAGAGGATATCATATCTGGTAATGACAGACTAGGATTTTTCAGACCAACCCTCCTGCTGAAAACAATTAAGAATCCCTAGATGAAAGAAAGAAAAGAAAGAAAAGAAAAGAAAAGAAAGAGAAAGAAAGAAAAAGAAACAAAAAAGAAACCAATAATAACCCAAAACCCCAAATCCCAAAAGCATCTTAAGGTAAAAATCTGACAAAATGGTGGGAAACTGCCAGAACAAATTCTAGGGGCAACTGGGACCCCAGAGAGAGGTAACAGGACCCCCCTGAAGACACTCTGGCCCTGAGGTCATTTGCAGATAGAACACAGCAAATTACCCTCACAGCATGGGGGGAACAAATGTCAGTGCAAAAATGCCTCAAAAGGTGGAGAGTGTGCAGGAACTCTTTCCCACATTCAGCTAGGTCCCCGAAGGGCTATAATCTTAGGTAAAGGCAAACTGTGCAGAACCTAAACCCTAATCCGAACCCCAGGGGATTGTAGGGAAGGTTGCTTTAGCCCAGAGAGAAGCGAGAGAAAGAAAGCATGGTGGGTAGGATATCCAGGATACAAGTCCCTAAGAAGTCTGTCTGCGCCAGACAGGGGTTAGCAGTCTGGGTTTGCACGGCATTTTCATGTGGTGGAGCAGAATGGGTACAAAGGATTAGAGAAATAAAAATATCATACGCATAACATATGGATGAATGGCACAAAAATAAGTCAGACGCCAAAGACTCCATATTGACATATATACATATCTCTGCATATATGTATACAAAAGGGCAAAAGTAAACTACATCATTTATGGATGTGCACACAGGCAGTAAACGTTAAAGAGAGGGGAAAAAATGAGTATCACCAGAGTAGGAGTATGGTTACTTCTGGGAGGCGGGGTAGGGCAGAAATAGCTGGGGCTTGCCTGGGAAGGGGCACTAGCAGGCACTGTGTGTGGTAGGACACTGACAGTGTTCTAGGTCTTAATCTGGGTGGTGTGCTTTTTAATTACTCATTAAAGTGATCCTTTATATTTTATTCACTGTTCAATATATACGTATACGTCACCACAAAAAGGGAAAACAAAGAGCAAAAAGGCAGCATACACAAGAGAGAACAAAGCAAGCAGAAAGCAGTATTTGTTGGAGGCACTAAGCGCTAACAACCACCTCAGGAATCTTCAGTGAAACTCAAGTAATAGTCCATCTCTATACTAGACGATCGTTTCTCAGATTATATTACCTTTATCATTACTGTAACATAGTACATCTTAGGACAATTTCTAATCTAATTCTAAGAGAAACACTCCTTTGCCAACTTTTTTCCCTACTTGACTTCATATGGTTATATATGTTTAGCTATATACACGAAGAGCCATTCCGAGAGAGAAAGCCATAAACATTTGGCACAGCAGATCCAACAAAATGTTCCACTAAAGAAAAACATGAAATATTCAATTACATACTGGCAGATTGCTTCCAATGCTATGAAATTAAACTACATGTTAAGTAGTTAATTCAATAACTTACAATGTTTAAGAACATAACTCTTCATGGTATGACGGTATTCTGCCACAATACTTATTTATTCTAAGATGTGGTGCTTTACGAGAGAACCTAGATCCTTGCCCCTGTTCTGCATCCCACGAGCCATGTAAGCAATCTGGATTCACTTTCCTATTTAACAGTGTGGGAGAAGAACTTCAGTTTCCTGGATGTAATTTATGAATGTCATCTACTTAACTTAGTCCCTTCAGTTGAAATGAAGCAAATGGGAAAAAATTTTTATTTGATTTTAAGAGTTTTCACATATATGTAGAAGCTATAAGAACATGTGTTCTTGCCTTTACTGTTTATCATGTATTTTCTAGGTCCAATTCTTACCTCGTCAAGTATAGCTGGATATGTATGAGAAGCACACTTTCAGACCATACATTCCACCCATTTTTTAGTCCTAATAGCCTAAACAGTCTGTCTCCATTTGGCTATTCCCAATGGTACCTCATAGTCACTATATCTAAAATTATCTTAAGATTCTTCCCCAAACTGGGATATCAGTTTTCTGCAGAATTTCTCAGAAAAATTTTATTTTACTCTTCTCCCACTTACCACCCTTACATTTAATGGTACCTAGTTCAACAGTTTCTTTTTCCAGAATGACTCTCATTGCCAGTAACCTTGTCCAGATTTCTACTGCCACATTCCTAGACTTCTACAACACCTTAGTCTCTCCTCTCTTCCTAGACTCTTAACACTGCCAGACTCATCTCCTTTCAGGAACAGTCAACAGTCACATGCAGCATCTTGATCCTGCCTTTCACTTGCTGCCATTCATCATCAGGCCCTGTTTTATCCCAATTCTCCTTCCTCTCAAACACCTTCACTACTCTGTACTTCACCATTCAATGTTTAATGTCCATACCAAGCTTTAATTTCTCAAAAAGGGTTTACTGCTAACATCACAGTTTGTTCTCTGCTGTTCAGATTGTTGCAGGCATGTTAATTTTTATCTCTACAATGGTACTGTAAGATTCAAAAGACAAGGAAGTCTTATGCTTCTTCTTGTAACTCAAAATACCTAGGGGAGGGACGGGAATTTATATCCAGATGTTTTTGGAAAAGACAGAAAGGTATCAGAACCAATGTGCTCTATTCTATTCTGGCACTTCAGTCTTGGCTCAATCAACTGAGTAAATCAACTGTTGGCCTGTAAGTTGGCTAATCAAGTCTGGTTCACCATTTTGCCAAAATGACCAAACAATCTCAGCAACGGGAAAGCATTTGAGATTCTGCTTAAACCACTGGACATGCACTCTAAAATAATTATTTGAAAGCTTGATCTGAGAATTTTAGTAAAAGTATTAGATTGCTATTTGGACTATGTGACCAGTTGGATAGAGGCCAAAACCGAGAATTTCCTAGGCATCAGTCATCTTACTGGCAATCAAATATCCAATTCTTCTTGTCAATAAGATAACTTCCACCTAATAACAAAGGGGGTCAGGTGATAGGAATAGAGCTAATCTTCCCTACTCCACCTGTTCATAACCCTTTTCTCTTCAATGCTAGAGAATTTCATAAAAGCAAACCACTAGGCTATAGCCATAATTTCTTTCTCATGGTCCAATGACAGTAAAATCTCCATATTATATTTATTTTTAAAAAATCTTTATTTATTTTAAGTTACCTCTACACCCAATGTGGGGCTTGAGCTCATGACCCTAAGATCAAAAGTTGCATGCCCCCTCCGACAGAGCCAGCCAGGAGTTCCTAAAATCTCTATATTTTAAATTGATATGGACTCACAGGTTGTACTTTCCTATGGCTTTACCATATAGTCAAGAGACCCTTAATTAAAACAAAATCTAATCTTTTCTTGTGAAAAACCACTCATGTTTCTTCCTAATTCCACTCTTGTACCCATTTTCCAGATTTCACACCAGGATAATGTTTTTCATAACTTAACTTTATTTTTTTGTTTATACCTCAGAAACTGTGACTGGGAGAGGGGAGTACATTACTTCCCATAAAGCTATGTTCCTAATATAGGTGATTATTTTCATCTTCTTTTCCTAAATTTCTTTTTAAAAAGGTATATGATTATATGGTTTAATTAAATTATGATTATGATTTTGTGGTTTGTGTTTGGGGATAGTGGTGGTGAAATTACAATAGAATACGACCCTAGCTCTCTTGAGGATATTTGTAAAAAAAAAATAAATAAATCAAAAAACAAAAAAGAACAAAAAAAAACCTCCCCAAAAAAGTGTAACACAGCAACCCAAACATCCACTAACAAATGAAAGGATAAATAAAAGGTGGTACATATACATAAATTACATTCAGTCTTAAAAAGGAAAGAAATTCTGACACAGGCTACAACATGGATGAACCTTGAAAACATTATGCTAAGTGAAATAAGCCAGTCACAAAAGGACAATACTGTATGATTCCACTTATATGAGGTACCTAGAGTGGTCGCATTCATTGAGACAGAGAGTAGAGTGGAGTGGTGGCTGCCAGGGCTAGACAGAGAGGAGAATACGGAGTCAGTGTTTCATGGGTACAGAGTTTCAGTTGGGGAAGATAAAAAAAGTTCTGGTAATGGATGATGGGGATGGTTGCACAACAATGTGAATGTACTTAATGCTGCAGAATCATATATCTAAAAATGGCTGAAATGGTTAACTTTTATGTGTATTTGACCACGGTTTTAAAAAAATGGTATAACACAGAGAATATACAAGGTTTTAAGTAACTTTGTGTTCTGTGTGGTTAATTTGGAGAAGCCACGTCCTCTATTAGTGGCAGTGTCCTCTCCACGTAGTAGAGAAAATGGGAAAAAATTTAAGTCTAAGAAATCAGTGTCTACATAAGCAATTTCCCTTGTTCACATGGGTATTTAAATATCATCGGCTGCTTAGGTCGCTGACAATTTTGCTGTCATCTTCACAAATGTCTTTAACCATTCATTCAATACTCTATGAGCATGAACTATGTGCTAAACTTTATGTAAGGTGCTGGAGATGAGAGAGAGACAGAGAGAGAGAGAGAGAGAAGAGAAAAGAAAAAAAAAAGAAAAACACATTCAGTCTGAGAAGTCCACAATCTGGTGGAGAAGGCAAACAAATGACAATATGACCTAAATTCTAATTAATTCTAATTAGTGCTGGGAACACAAAATGCAAAGCAACTACCTCAAGCTGGGGACGTGTGGCATACTGCTAGCTGCACCCCATACTTGTCCTCCCCTTCTTCCATAATAATACAATTAGCTGGTACAAAGCCACCAAGAATAAACACATTTGTGCCAATGAGGTGTACACAGATACGTGTGTGAGAGACCCAGGGAAACTCTGTATGCCCTTGGTCCCTTTTTTGTTCCTTCCTACATCAGACTGCTTAAAACAGATACCTCCACTTTGGACCATGAAGACAAGGGTCAAATCTGAAGGACTTTGGAGCTGTGAGTTAGAAATTACTTCCCTAAAGTCATTTCAGCCCTACGCTGCAAATTCTAAACTTTGATAGCAGAGAAAGAAATTCTCTCTTGTCTTTAGGCCACTGTTATTCTGGAGGCTCTATTACTTGCCACTGTACCTGATCCTAGCTAATGCAGGGGATCAGGGAAAGCCTGACAGAAAAGGTGACTTTGAGCCAGGTTTTGAAGAATGAAGTTACCTACCAAGTGGAGAAAGGCATTTCAAGTAGAGGTCATGCAAAGGCACAGACTCAAGAAAGGGTCTGGCTTTCCAAAGGAAGAGGAATGGTTCAGACTGCTGAAGTACAGGGCAGGTGGAATGGAGTAAAAGAACAAGCAACCTTTAAAGCTGGGGAAAATAGACTTTAAAGGGTATTACATGCCCTGCTAAAAAAAGTGCTTTTATTCCTGTACTTGGCCACATTAAATGACTATGACTTCATCAATGATTCTCTGCATATTCTAATTTTTTTCATCTTATTTGAGAGAGAGAGAGAGAGAGAGAAAGAGAGAGAGAGAGAGGAGAGAGAGAGAGAGAGAATGAGCCAGGAGGAGGGCAGAGAGAGAGGGAGTGAGAGAGTCTTAAGCAGGCTCCACTCTGAGCATGGGGCTTGATCCCATGACCATAGGATCATGACCTGAGCCAAAATCAAGAGTCGGACACTCAACTGACTGAGCCACCCAGGCGCCCCTCTGCATATTCTAGAAAAGCGAAACGGCCCAGTCAGAAAACAATCAAAACTGTATGGATTAAAGTATGGTGAGAATAGGGGTTAGGAAAGAAAAGAAAATCTTATGTCTGTAAGAGTTAGGCGCACTAGTATTTCTGTAAATGTTGAGGTCTAGAAGGAATAAATATCTGGCCCAAAGAAAAGATTAGGACTCCTGAGAAAGTTAAGGGAGAGGAATATGGACAATATAGAAAACAGTGAGCATATGTAAATTTCGGCAATGTGTGGACCAGAGAAAGATTAGAATACCCATCTCCCTTTTAAAGCAAACTGAGGTCAATGAATTATAGTATAACTATGAGCATCTGATTATAATTTTATTTTTATTATATGCTTATACCCATGGTTTCCTTTCACAAGTGGCTGTCATAGTTAGTAAGAGTCGAAGAGCACTAGTCTACAGTAGGAATTTGGTATCTGATGATCAAACACCTTTTCCTAACAAAGAAGGGTTATAAATATGAATGAGGGAGAAAAAATAATCACTGCTCTTTAAGGTTGTTAAAGTTTTAATTTTTATTCAAGCAAGTAGTATCCTTTTATGTTTCTGCAGTAATCATGTATTATTACTCTGAATTTTTAGTTTTATAATTTAAAAAATCACCACCAATGCCTCATCAAAAAAATTTAAAAACAGCAACTATTACCTTACAGAAGTATCAGGGGCAAATTACTGGGAGGGTATATGGCCTCTGTGATTCCATAATCCATTACTTACATTCTCCAAAGTTTCAAAGATCAAAAAATTCTTAAAAAGAAGTCTTACAATGTTTGTTATTTTTGTCTTTAGCTCTTCCTAAATATATGTACTGTACTTTAGCCTTTTAACAAATATTTACTGAATGCTGATCATAAAAGACTGTGTGGGATAGCAGAGTTTATGAACTAGAAAACTGCAGGACATGGCTTTTTATGTTTTATCCTGATATTCTTATTCTCAATTAGTTTTAGAAAGGGTCTTTGGTACCTTCAATCAGATTATGAGGTTTATCAGTATTCTACTCTGATAATAGGCATCAAAACACTTGTGAAGGAACACTAAGAAAAATGGTTTAATATTTTAAAGAGTGAGGTAGATGACTTTCTCAATTTAGACTTATGATTCATATCATTTATATCTAACTTTTTGCTTGAAAGAACACAGTTACATTGCTTATTAACCCCTGAATTTCTACTGATATTTATCCATCCCTTACAATGGTTATTCTGTATTATAAAATAGTTGGGGCAAAAATAGGAACCCAAAAGGCAAAGAGATCTTTGACCCAAGTAATTATTTCTCAATGAATGCACATTACAATAATAATTAAAAAAAAAAAAACTTCTCCAATGATGAATCACCACACCATTTTTAAAGCACTGGAAAAATAAAGCTAACAGTGAAACTGGCTATTGTGAAAACTGGTTAGAAAGTACCTGATTCATTCATCACCATAAAGAAGACTCTCATGGCCCCAGTCCTTAAAGTCAAGAAATGGGAGTACAGTAATAGTGAGGTCTAGGAACACAGAAAGGGCACACCTGTTAGTAAGCACTTACAGCTTCTGTAATATTCTCAAAGGGGCCAAGACCATGAAAGATCCATCCTGGCTCCTCCTCACCTCACTAGAGTCCTAGACTCCACCTGGGTGTTGTTCCATCAGCCCTCTGTACTGTCACCGGGGAATGCCATATAAACCAGTCTGAGAAAATAGAATTCTCTGTTCAAAATGTTTCAGTGTTCTCTACCCCCTTGAGGGGCAAAATGTAAATTTTTTCAAGCAGCATATGGGGCCACTGAGAGACTGGCCCCTACCTTTTAGATATTTTGTTTTAATAACAGTGTTTCCTTTTCCTTCCAAGTTCTAACCATCTTTTAATACTGAACTATGTGCGAGCCTCCTGAACACATCAAGGCTTCCATCTGCATGTTTTTTCGGGTTGCTGTTCCCCTTGTCTGCAATGCCCTCCCCCTACTTGCACAATACCTGGCAAAACTACACTCACTCCTCAGGTCGCAGTTCAACAGCCATCTTTTTGTCAAGCCTTCCATCACTCTTCCAGGCTGACGAAAGAGCTCCCACTCCCTTATGTGTTGATAAACTAGCTCTCAGAAGGGGAAAAAAAGCTCTGATCCTCAACATTCGTTTTGAAAACTCGTATTTGTTTCAGTGTGCTTGTTACATTAGGGAATGACACAAGCACAGTCCGAATCCCATTTGCTTGTGTGCAAAATGCACCCAGCAGCACCCAGCCCTGCGTGCCCACCTCAAGCATCTCCCAGCTACCTCAGTCAGCCTCCTGTGTCGGGGCCACCCCTTTCCACAACCGGGGTTAAACTCTCACTCAGGTTTCAGACACCCACTTCAACCACTTCACCATAACTCACGAGAGGCCACCTCTCCTATGCTCACTTCCACAAGCAGACTTCAAGTCTTTTTCAAGGTAAAGCACAATAGTTATTATAATATTTACGTTCTTCTTAATCATTTTAACATGTGATAACTGCTGCTCTTTTTATTTGGTTCCTACCTTTTTTTCTTAATGTGTTACTGCGGAACTTTTTGTGTTATGGCTCGTTTTTCCCTAAGCTTGGTGATCTTCAGAAATGCACGTCTCATGACAGCAGAACTGACTGTATGTATGTAGCATTTTCTGAGTTCTGTGGTATGCCTACCACCACAGACCATTTCAAATACTAAGAGCTGGGCTCCAGTGTCCAGCTTGGTTCTAATACAACATACCCACAGTCTGTTACAGGTCTTTATCATAGCAATCATTTTTTTTTTCATAACAGCCATTTTCCTGTTTAAAGACAGTAAGCTCCTGGAGGGCAGGGTCCTTTTCACCTTAATACCAACATTCCCTAAATAGTACTCAGCTGTTAGTATGTGTCCTGCTAATGTAGACACCACAGAGTAACAAGACTAAAAACGTAACATGAATAATGCTAACTATAGCGATGCCTGGGTGGCTCAGTTGGTTAAGTGTCTGACTTTGGCTCAGGTCATGATCTTGCATCGCTGTTTGTGAGTTTGAGACCCGCATCAGGCTCTGCTGACAGCTCAGAGCCTGGAGCCTGCTTCGGATTCTGTGTCTCCCTCTCTCTCTGCTCCTCCCCTGCTCTCTCTCTCTCTCTCAAAAAAAAAAAAAAAAAACATTAAAAAATTTAATAATGCTAACTATAAAACCTATTTCTACAATGGAAAATTAGTATCTGCTCTGACCCAACCGTGCCACCCTATTAGTAAGAGGAGAGATGGGATTCAGTGTTTCTTTTTCTTTTTTTTAAATTTTTAATGTTTTTATTTATTTTTGAGAAGAGAGAGACAGCGTTAGCAGGAGAGGGTCAGAGAGAGAGAGAGGGAGACACAGAATCCGAAGACAGGCTCCAGGCTCTGAGCTGTCAGCACAGAGCCTGACGCGAGGCTCGAACCCACGAACCATGAGATCACCGCCTGAGCTGAAGTCAGACACTTAACTGACTGAGCCACCCAGACGCCCCAGGATTCAGTTTCTAACTCCAAAGTTTATCACAAGACAATGCTTCATATCAATCTACATATACCTCAAGGTATATGTGGCTTACAGATTAATTAAAATAAAAACAGATTCTGGAGATGTGGTCTAATGGATTTCCCCCCTGATTAGTAAATTTATATAAAATGTCTTATAAGGGGCACCTAGGTGGCTTAGTTGGTTAAGCATCCAACTTTGACTCAGGTCATGATCTCACAGTTTGTGAATTCAAACCCTGCGCTGGGCTCTGTGCTGACAGCTCATAGCCTGGAGCCTACTTTGGATTGTGTCTCCCTCTCTCTCTCTGCCCCTCCCATGCTCATGCTCTGTTTCTCTCAAAAAAAAAAAAAACATTAAAAAATTTTTTAAATGTCTTACAAGAATATGCAAATTTAACTTAGTTATACATTTAATCTTCTATGAAAAAAATAAAGTTACATAAAATAGGACCTATACTCCAAATATGGGCCATTTTATTTAACCCAAACATAATCTAAGCCAATATCCAAAATCTAATTTGATTTCTTTACATACATACATATGTGTATACACACACACGTACACGCATACATTTAAAACTTTAAAATTCATAGTATTTACGTTTTAACTACTGTTTTCTTAATATAGACAAGTATGATTTTAAAGTTATATGTTAGTGATTTCAATAAAAAATTAGTTTAGTCAGCATATTACTGTGTCTCAAACAATGGAGAAAAGTTACTTCAGCTTATTTCCCAGTTTTGCTAAGAAACTAAAACATACTTAGTGCCTTGAATCCTACAACACAGAGAGGAGCAACACTGTTGCTCAAATTTAGCATGCATAAGGACAAGTGCAGCTGATCAAAATGAGTTACTGGGCCCCACTGTCAGAATTCTGAGTTAGTGGGTCTGAGGTGGGGCTACAGATACCGGATATCTAACAACTTCTCAAGTGATTCTGATGCCACTGGTCCTGGGACCACACCTTGGGGTCAGAAATACCTGTGTTCAAATCCCAGCCTGTCACTTAATAGCTATGTTCTCTTTACATGGTTTAAAAGTTTTACCCCTCAATTTTCTCATGTCTAAAAGGCAAGCAGTTGCCAGAAAATTAAACAAATAATATATTTAAAGTGCCCAGCACATGCTGAGGACTGCAATGATAACTACCTATGTTGGCTGAATAAATGAATGCCATACCTCAAAGTACACACTACAAGTACTGGCTGAGATGGGGTTAGAACACTCCACACCCTGTCTCTCCTACTGAATCTGGCTGTAAAATCTAAACACAATGCATGGAGTAGCTATTTAAAGACTTTGAAAAGTAAATGGTAGCAGGCAGACTGGGAAAGAAGACCAGAATTCAAAGTACCATAGAAGCAGCATGGGTTTACTTTTCCTGCCTTGTATATTGCTGCCTAGACTGGGGGAAACATAGAAGTGGCATCAACGTACGCAGTTTTCCAGGAGAAGCCCTGTAGTTTCGGCTGAGCAGAGAAAGGGATTCTCCTGGCAGAAACAGCAAGGGGCCCACAGGTACCCTAAAAGTCTGAGTAAAGTCTCTAAGCCCAGAAGCTGGGGTTTCAAAACGGTGTTGCAAACTACTCGCCCAACTTTTTCTCTCTCTCTTTGCTCCCACCATTTGTCCCTGGATGTGGGTGCAATTACAAGTCAGCAGAGTAGACAAAGTTTTCTGGCTAGAGGACTAAAAAGGGGAGCCCCCCAGGACATAGAAAGTATAAGGGAAACTGATGAATGGGAAGAACTCAGAAAAGCAACTCCATAACATTATGACCTCCTGGGCTTACTCCAGAGCTAAACATGTAATGGATCTCATCCTAAACAACAAACTAGAAACTGTGAGAATTGAACAGAAATAGAAAGTCACCTATCTCCAACTTGCCAATGGGCAGTATACTTGTAGGACAGACCTAAATAGCAAAGTGCTGCAGGCTTTGAAAACCAAACTGATACTGAAATCACAACC
The DNA here is from genome assembly GCA_028646485.1 of Cryptoprocta ferox. NCBI lineage: Eukaryota > Metazoa > Chordata > Mammalia > Carnivora > Eupleridae > Cryptoprocta > Cryptoprocta ferox. Next base: position 62,028,249 of record CM053576.1, on the reverse strand, counting down.
CAAAGAAAACTGTCTGCAAGTTGCATGCCGAACCCAACAGAGTGGACTGCATGCTAAAACACAAAAATGAACATTCTCCGTAGAATTTACACAAGACTCGGGGCCTTAAAATACTGCAGAATGAAATCCAAAATTGTGTAGGAAAGTCTCAGTTTGCATGCAATAATGAACAGACATCAACACTGCGATGACACCAAATGTTGGAATTACCTGATAAAGACTTTAAAGCATTATTGTAAAAATGCTCCAAGAAGCGTGAACACTCTTGACATGAATAGGAAGTCTCAGCAAAAAAAAGAGAATCAAATGGAAATTTTAGAACTGAAAAATAAAATAACTGAAATAATTCACTAGATAGGTTCAATAAGTACAATGGAGATAACAAAAAAAGTCAATGAACTTGAAGACAGACTGATAGAAATTATTTAGTCTGAACAACAAAAAATGAACAGAGCATCAAGGACCTTTAGGATATCAAGAGGACCAACACTGGTATCAGTGGCATCCTAAAAGGAGAGTGAAAAGGCTTGGTGCAGAAAAGTATTTGAGGAAATCACAGCTGAAAACTTTACCAACTTGTTGAAAGACACAATGTATATGCAGATTTGAGAAGGTTGGAGAACCTAAAGAGAATAAACCCCTAAGAAATGGATGCCTAGACACATCATAATCAAACTGACAAGAACGAAAAATAGTGAAAAAATTTGAAAATAACCAGAAAAAAAGTGCAATGCATTACATACAGGGGAACAGTGACTTGAATGAATGTGAGTCTCACCAGAAACTGTGAAGTCCGGAAGGAAATGACATTATTTTTAAGGGGCTGAAACAAAAGAACTGTCAACACAGGATTTCTATATCCAGTGAAAATACCCCTCAGGAATGAAGGCAAAATAAAGACACTCTCAAGTGAAGGTAAAACTATGAGAATTCATTGCCAGCAGATGTATTCTAAAAGAATCACTAAATGGCAGAAGGGAAATGATGCCAAGGGAAAAACAGAACGTTAGTAATGGTGAAAGAACAAAGACATGATAACCATCTGGGTAAATATAATAAACTATTTTTCTCTTCTTGAAATCCTTAAAATACATTTGGTAATTGAAAGCCAAAACTATAACATTAACTGGGTTTTCTATGTATGTAGATATAATATATAAGACATTACATCAAAGAAAGAGGAGGGTAAACAGACATATATAGTATTAAGATTTCTATATCCCACTTAAGTTTAAAAATATTCTAAGTAGACTATAAAAACGTAAATATAAGTTTACCTCAGAGATATTGTGGGTTCAGTTCCAGACCACTGCAATAAAGCAAATATTACAATAAAGGGATTCAAACGAATTGTTTGGTTTTCCAGTGTATACAAAAGTTATATATATAATAGACTTTGCGTAGTCTATTAATTGTGCAATAGCATTTTGTCTAAAAAACCAGTGTACAGGGGTGCCTGGGTGGCTCAGTTAGTTAGGTGTCCGACTTCAGCTCGGGTCATGATCTCATGGTCCGGGGGTTCGAGCCCCATGTTGGGCTCTGTGCTGACAGCTCAGAGTCTGGAGCCTGCTGTGGTTTCTGTGTCTCCCTCTCTCTCTGCCCCTCCCCTGCTCACTCTGTGTGTGTGTGTGTGTCTCTCTCTCTCTCAAAAATGGATCAACATTAAAAAAAAATGTACATACCTTAATTTAAAAATACTTTATTGCTAAAAAATGCTAACCATCATCTGAACTTTCAAGGAGTCATAGTCACTGAACACAGATTACCAAACATATAATAATAATTAAAAAGTTTGAAACATTGTGAGAATTACCCAAATGTGACACAGAGACATGATGTGAGCAAATTCTATTGGAGAAACGGTACCAACAGACTTGCTTGATGGAGGGCTGCTTCATGAAGCTTCAATCTGTAAAAAATGCAGTATCTGTGAAGTGCAATAAAGCGAGGTATGCCTGAACATATATTATAACCTCTAGAACAACCACAGACACACACACACACACACACACACACTGGCACTAGAATGAAATACAGTAAAAAAAAAAAAAAAGCACAATAGGGAAATTAAAATGCAACACTAAAAACTGTTCAAATAACCCAAAAGAAGGCAGGAAAGGGAAAAAGGTGAACAAAAAACCGAAAAGAACAAATGGAAACCAAATAGTAGTCCTAAAATAGTAGCACTAAATCTAAACACGTAAGTAATTCTATCAAATATAAAACATCTAAACATACCAATTAAAAGACAGATTATCAGAATAGATTTTTTAAAAAGATGATCCAATTATATGTTACTTAGAAGAAATTTACTTCAAGTATGATGATATTTCAAGTAGCTCAGAAGTAAAAGGATGGAAAAAGGTATATCATGGAAATATTAATCAAAAGAAAGCTGGAGTGGCAATACTAATATCAAATATAGTAAACTTTAAAGCAAAGAAAATTAACAGACATAAAAAGGGGCATTATATAATGATAAAAAGGTCAATTCACCAAGAAGATATAATAATCCTAAATGTATATACACCTAACAAGAGAACTTCAAAATACATGAAGCAAAAACTGACAAAATTAGAAGTAGAAATAGACAAATCTCCAATTATAGTTGGAGACTTCAACACTCTTGTCTCAGTAATCTGTAACTAATAGATCAAAAAATCAACAGGGATATAGAACTGAACAACACCATCAACCCACTGGATCTGACATTTATAGAATACTCCACCCAAAAACAGCAGAGTACATTTTCTTTTCAAGTACACAGAGAATATTCACTAAGACAGACCATAACTTGGGTCATAAAACAAATCTGACAAATTTAAAAGAACTAAAGTAACACAAAATATGTTCTATGGCCATAATGAATTACACCAGAAACCATTAACAGCAACATAACAGAAAAATCTCTAAAAACTTGGAAATTTAATGATGCACTTATAAACAATCCACAGGTTAGCGAAGAAGTCTCAAGGGAAATTAGAAAATGTGTTTAACTGAAAGAAAATAAAAATACATCAGAATTTGTACAATGTAGCTAAGCAATGTTCCAATGAAAATTTATAGCATTAAATACTTTATTAGCAAAGAGGAAAATTCTCCAAACCAATAATGTAAATGTCTATCTTAGGAAGTTATAAAAAAAAGAAGAGCAAAGTAAACTCAAATCAAGAAGAAGAAAAAACATACCTACAGCTAATATACAAAACCATGAAAGACTGAATACTTTTCCCCCGAAGACTGGGAACAAGTCACTGATATTTACTCTCATTCAACATTGTACTTGAAGTCCTAGCCAGTGTGAGAAGTCAAAGGGATAAAAAAGCATACAGATTAGGGAGGAAAATAGTCCCTATTTGCACACAACATGACTGTCTACTTAGAAATCTCCAAGAATCTACCCCTAATCTCCTCGAACTAATAAGTAAAATTACAAAGCCCTATATACAAGGTCAACACACAAAATCATTATATCTACATACTAGCAAATGAACAACTGGAAATTGAAATTTAAAAACTCTATTACAAGAGCTCCAAAAAAGCTGGAAATACTGAGGTACAAATGTAACAAAACATGTACAGGAGCTGTGTGCTGAAAATTGCAACACTATTAAAGAAATCAAAGGAGACCTAAATAAACAGGAAGGCATCACTTTCATGGATTGAAGTTCAACATACTAAAGGTGTCAATTCTTCCCATTTGATCTAGAGCTTAAGAGAGTTCTAATCAAACCACTGCCCCACAAAATATATTTTGTAGCTATAGACAAACTTATTCTAAAATCAAAAGCAAAGGAACTAAAATAGACAAACAATTTTGAAGAATAAAATTAAGTGAATCATACTAACTGGCTTTAAAACTTACTCTAAAGCTAGATTAACTAAGACAGTATGGTACTGCAAAATAAACCAGTCTCAAAAGGTTACATACAGCATTATTTCATTTATGTAACACCAGTGGTTGTCAGGGATTACAGGTGTGATACAGATGGTTAGCAGGACAGAGTTTGGGGGTGATGGCACTATACTGTATCTTGACTGTGGTGGTAGTTACATGGATCTATATATGAATTAAAATTTACTCCTCCCCAAATCAATTTTACTGCATGTTAATTTAATTTAAGAATTTTTAAGCTTTTAAAAAATGTATAGTATAAATTACCTCAGGACTTTCTAATTTTTTTACAAATTAAGGCTCAAAAGTAAATGTTTTGAGAAAGTGTACATCAGTACAGTCAGAACATGCAGAGGCAGGAGAATTCAGTTTTTTTTAATTACTTACAAAGATATGCTGTAGGTATAAATTGTAGACTCAAAAACAACTATACCCCTCAACCAACCATACAGGATATTAATACCTAATATCAACTAAACACATATTTAATATCATCTTGTAAAAAAGAAAATGAGATAAAACAAATACAGCATATATCAAATCAAAAGGAAGTCTGAATGAAGACTCCACATTCGTATGAGATATCATTTGGTCCTGGAATGGAATTGATATTATTGTCCATTATCAGTATGGTAGGTACCTTGTCTTTCTGAATAGCAGTTAAAGATTTACAATGGTTTATCCCTATTTTTTCTTATCTGATTCCACTTGACAGAAAAAACATGCACTTTCAGTAATGCTGACTGGATGAACAAAATGTGACATATATATAATGAGGTATTATTCAGCCACAAATAAGGGAGGAAGCTCTATTCTGCCATTTGCAACAACTTGGACGAGCCTAAAGGACATTAGGCTAAGTGACAAAAGCCAGACAAAGACAAGTACTATATGATCTTACCAAATGCATAATCTATGAAAGTTGAGAATTACAGAAGCAGAGAGTAGAATGGTGGTTTCCAGGCACTGGGGGGTGGGGGGAAATGGAGAGACGCTAGTCAAAGGGTACAAACTTTCTGTTATACGATGAATAATTTCTGGAGATAAAATACACGGCACCGTGACTATGGTCAATATCATATACTTAAAATTTTCTGAGAGTAGATCTTGAATGTTTTCACCAAAAAAGGCGGGGAGGGGGGTGTAAGTACTGGAGGCAATGGATGTATAAATTAGCTTGACTGTGGTAATCATTTCACAATTTATGTTTATCAAATCATCACACTGTATACCTTAAATATATACAATTTTTATTTGCTAATTATATCTCAATGAAGCAGGCAGGGGTCTGGGGTGGGAGGTAAGAATGATGACTGGAACCAAGTACCAAGACTGGTCATAACTGCACCAATACACAACCCATCCTAAGAAGGCATGAACTATTTCTATTTTTATTCCTAAGAAATAAAGTCCTAGCAAATGAGTCTACCAAAACATGCAGAGGATTATAATTCAAGATAACTATTCTCTATAATCATATATATTTTTGGATGACTGCCATAAAAATTAGCAGGTCTTCTCAGATTGTGATTTTAAAAAACAAAAACACAGCTAGATGACCAAAAATCATTTATTTAAATAAGTGAGCAACCTCACTGACCCTGACTTTTCCTAGTTCTTAAGGCATTAAATGTAAATTATCCGAGGGAGCACTTGATTCCTTTCAAATGATAAGAGCACGTTTATAACTCTTTTTCATATAAAATCTTCTGGCGATATGAGCTTTAAGGAGCAAATCCAGCTCTATCAAGAGCTGAAAGATGTTAAAAAGTAGTTTGATGCAATTAAAAAACTGACAAATATTTACCTACTGATCGACAAGTTAGTTACTGAATGCTTAAAATATTTTAATCCCTAAGGGTAATACAGAAGAGATCAAAATGGTATAGGTCCTCAAAGACTTAGCTGAGGAGATGATGTGCACCCATGAAATAATTAGACACCGGAACTGTAAATAAGAAAGTACTATATAGAACAATTAGAGATAACATCTAAATAGATGTCGAAACATTCTTTAATTTTTTTTTTAATGTTTTATTTATTTTTGAGAGAGAGACAGCATGATCAGGGGAGGGTCAGAGAGAGAGGGAGACACAGAATCCAAAGACAGGCTCCAGGCTCTGAGCGGTCAGCACAGAGCCCAACGCGGGGCTCGAACCCACGAACCACGAGATCATGACCTGAGCCGAAGTCGGATGCTTAACCGACTGAGCCACCCAGGCGCCCCCGAAACATTCTTTAATAAGTCTCCCATATAAGTCAAGTGGTAATTCAGAAGAGAAAACAAATTGAGCTGATGAAGGAGGCACTGGTATCCAGTGAAGAGAAGAGCCTGCTGAGGTCCAGAGGCCTGCCTCAGCTCTGCCACTAAAAACCCTTAGCTAAGTAAGTCCCAACCGCTTCACAAGTGTCCAGTCAGCACACACGGTACTTGACACACAGAAAAGAACATTTGCTCATTCACCTCTGATTTGAATATGGCTATGCAAGAAAGGGAGGCAGGCCAGGGGCTTCTTCTAGAAGAAATACTCAGAATATCTGCAACTCAGGATTACGGCAAGTTCACTGCTTGAATTCAATACTGCCTTCTCACAACCCTGTGAAAGAAAGGATGCTGACACCCAAAGAAGGAGCTGGCTGTCCCCTGGCGTCCTCCAGAGCAAAAACCCTTATCGCAAGGGTCTCACTGTTCTGGGCCCAGCTGCACTGGCACCTCACAGTCCCAGGAACCCCCTGTGATGCGTCAGCTGTCTGGCTTAGTTTCAGTCTGGTTGTCTGGGTCTCAGTAAGCTCATCTCAAAGAAAGGGAATTGGATCAGGTCCTTTACAACGTCACAATCTGTGAATATAATAAATTAGACATAGGCGCCATAGAACATCAACCGTATTAAGTTGTTACCTGGGAGTAGAAACAGCTTGTTAAATTTATTAACTGGACTTCACTTTTCTGTTTTATAAGAAATATCAAGCCGTTTTTAGAAATGCCAAATAGGAAAGGCAAAACTACTGAATTCCTTAAAAGAATGATTCTTACCTTCGTCTCAAAATATCAAAATGGTGAGCTCTCACAGTAAAACATAACCTGTGCAAAGATTCATCACAGTTCTTCATTAGATTGAGTTAAATTTTACAACACAGAACAACAATATTCTTATAAATCAAGTAGTATTCGTACCAAGCACAGTAGAGTTCCCAGCAATGTCTGCAGGGAACAAGAAAAGATCAGGAGTGCCTCCTTAACTGCCAGGATTCAAATCCAGAAGTAGAAGAAAACAAGTCATCTTAACAACTACTGAATGGCGACTAAGAGTGAGGCACTGTGCTGGTCACTTTACATGGGTAGCCTTATTTAGTTCCTACAGTGATATTATTAAGTAGCTAGTTATTATCATTTTCATGATGAGAAAATTGAGACTCAGGAGGTTAAGAAATTTGCTTACAGCTACAGAGCCCTTCACAAAGCTTAAAAATGAGGTGATCAAAGAAGAATGTACCACTGTCCCAATCAAGCCTTCAGGAAAACACACTCTGATCAGCACAGCCAACTGTTCACACCCCTTTGGTAGATGTGGCCCTACTGTCACAATGCAGGCCATCAAACAATCATGGCTTGATATTATTTCTTAATGCAATTTAAGAAATTAATTTTGTTTTCCACATGAGTCTTCAGTAAATGTGCTTAGCATGAAATCACTTCTTGTGGCCAAAATGAGTTTCTGGATCTACAACTGCTGAGGAACAGACACCACACTACTCAAGTTAAGGTCATTTTCTGAGGTCTGGTATGAATGGCACCTCCCTGGAGGATGTGTCTATTTCTTTTTTTTCATTAACCACACCATTCCTTTGTCTCTTCTTTTGAATATTAAATTTCTCTGTTGGATTGCTAACATGTTCTAAATATAGCAAAAAATGTGAAGCTGAGTCACTACAGCGAGTTCCTGAAGAGCACCAGGTCCAGATGCTCAAGACGCCAGGGAGAGAAACAGCAAATATAGTATTTTATTGAGAAAACTAAAGACTATGACTTCTCTTCTTTCTTTAAACTAAGGGTATCACATCTGCAAGGTGGACAGAAACAAGAAGACAAAACTTCTTTAGAATAACCAAAAAGTTCTGGGAAACAGAAAAAAAGGAAAGAAAGAAAGCAATACTCAATCTCTTCAAGTGTACAAAGAAGTGCTTGATAGAAACCCACAATTTTAAAGTACGTAACACGGGAAATTGCCTCAGTTTAGAAAAAGTTTAGAATATATACTACACATATACTGTAAGAATAAATGTCTCTTTCACTAAATTTATACTGATAAAGCTCAAGCTACAGAATCTGCAAAACATGAAAAAGAGGCATGATCAAGAGGAGAAAAACTAAAAATCACTTAATTCCTTCTTCCCTCATCATCCTGGTCATTAATTTTAACACAATTTTAAAAATTAAAGCAAGTTGTATTTTGGCTGATTATTAACATCATACATAGTACATGCTTTTTGTAGAAAATGAGAAAAACATTAAAGAGTATATGAGATGATTGAAAAATAACCTGTAATCTCACTACTCAGAGTTAGCATATTTTATATTCTATCTTTTAAATGAAGATTTCCTTTTTGGGATGCCTGAGTGGCTCAGTCGGTTAAGCATCCGACTTCAGCTCAGGTCATGATCTTGTGGTTCGTGAGTTCAAGCCCTGTGTCAGGCTCTGTGCTGACAGCTCAGGGCCTGGAACTTGTCTCCCTCTCTCTTTCTCTGCCCCTCCCCTGCACATTCTCTGTCTCTCTCTCAAAAATAAATAAAAAACATTAAAAAAAAAGGATTTCCTTTTTAAGAAGCTCAAAAGTATCAACTTACTTTTTTCATTTACAACACTATGGACATTTTCTTATACTTCACACTCTTAAACATGGTAAAGCACATGATTTTTATCACCTGTCAATCATTTTTAGTATACTAAACAAAACGTTAAAGAACATGATTTATAATGGTTTTATAGTTTTTGGTCATACAGTGGCATAGTTTAATCATTTAAGAGGTTCCTCATTTTTTAACATTATAAATAGCATTGTGATGAATAAGTAATACACACCTGCACATACATTTATGTGCATCTCTTATTTCCTTATAATAAATTCCTAAAGACAGTATTTTTGGGTAAAGGGTACTGAAGGATTCTGACTAGTACCACACTCCCATTGTAATGGACTGAATGTTTGTGTCTCCCCAAATCTACGTGTTGAAATCTAATCCCTGATGTGATGGTATCTGAAAATGAGGCCTTTGGGATGTAATCAGATCATGAGGGTGGAACCCTCATGAATGGGATTAGTGCCCGTGAGAAGAGGCCACAAAGCTAGCCAGCTCTCTCTCTACCACGTGAGGAAATAAGAAGCCTGCAGTCGATGACCCTAAAAAGCCTCTTCACCAGAACCCAGCCAGGCAGGCACCTTACCTAGGGCTTCTAGCCTCCAGAACTGTGAGAAATAAATTCTACTCTCTATAAGCCCCCTGCCATTTATAATACCGTTAAGTTTATGGTATTTTGTCCTAGCAGCATGAGCTAAGGTAGCCATTTGGAAAGTGCTATCAATTTATGCTCCCACCAAAACCAGGAGTTTGCCAACACTTGATTCTTTTTAATATGACAGACCTATTAAAGCATGCAACCTATAACATAATGATTCTAATCTCTTAGATTTTTTCATAAGCTTATTTCATAAACTTAGAGGAAAATTATTTTGGGAAATAATAACTCTTACAGTAAATAAATATTTACCTGTAATTAAGCAATTTTTCCAGTGTTGATTTTTAACAAATTTGTCTCTGTTAGTTAAGTTGGTTAATTGAAATAATATGAATTGCATAAATTGATTTAAACACTAAGGTTATTCTTCTATGTGTATATTTGCAATAAGAAATGTATGAAATAAAGATGACCATGGTATACTTGGTTTTGAGATACTGAGTTATTTTGTTTCTTTTTATTTTTAAATCTTTATTGATTTTTAATTTTTAAATTAAAGTTTTTAAAATATTTTCTTTCCCTTTAAAAAACCTTTCTTCTTTGCATCTCTCTAGTATGGCTTGAAAATTAAAATATGAGCTAACATTCTTTTAATGAAGCCATACTCTATAAAAAAATTATGTTTTTCAAAAGAAGAAAAAATTAAAATAAAATCCTACATGTTTATTTCCAGTTATGAGGGAGTAACTGGTACTGGGCTAGACCTCCTGATGTAAATGACCATAAAACTGGGCAATATATATGAAATATTATTTTCAGATACTGGGAAGCACAGGTCTGTGATTCCTGAGAGAAGGGAAACAAAGATTCCTGAATGCCCTGGCTTTTCTGCTTGTGCCGCAAGGAAGGGGAACCCAGAAAGAGTACAGAGATCTCACTTAGTTGAGGAAACAGACTTGAAGTTTGAAGCTACTGAAGGCACTGGAATTTAAGGGACAGAATACAAGAAAGAAGGGAGCCGTGAAGAGAAAAAGTTTCAGAAATCTGTAGAGAGATCTTCTCATTCTTTATTTGAAGACTAACCTGCATCTGTACAATGCAAGACTCCATGAAGCCAAAGAATAAAATCTGGGGGAAAAACAACTACAGAATGTGAGCTGAACAACAACTTGAGCTTACAAAGGTCTGGGAGACATTCAAATTCTTGGCAGGTAGAGCGGAGAGACTTCATTGAATATCACATGTATTTGATATAGACCCCAGAAAGGCCATACCTCTGTATCAGGGCTAAGCTAGTCCTAGAATAAATAAAATCCTAAAAACCATAGATAAAAAGAGAGAATTATAAAGCAGTCAGAGAGGTAAAAAAAAAAAAAAACAAAACAGATGTATTACACCAAAAGAATAATGGTAAAAATGATCACTAACTTGTTCTTTTTAAGTTTATTTATTTATTTTGAGAGAGAGAGAGTGTGTGTGCATGCATGTGCAAGCAGGGGAGGGGCAGAGAGAGAGGGAGAGAGAGAATCCCAAACAGGCTTCATGCCATCAGCTCAGAGCCTGACTCGGGCCGAACTCACTAACTGTGAGATCATGACCTGAGCTGAAATCAAGAGTTGGACACTTAACTGACTACTAAGCCACCCAGACACCCCGATCACTAACTTCTTATCAGAAAAATTTAAGTAAGAAGATATTTAAATGATGACTTTAAAGTGCTACAAGGGAAAAAAATAGCTATCAACATAAAATTCTATATCCAGCATAAATATCCTTCAAAAATGAAGGCAAAAGGGAGTAAAACAAGGTCCAGAATTGTCTTCCTACCAGAAACGAGGAGAATGCTAGACCAAATATGAAACAACAGATAGTAGACAACAGGCTAGATAGAAATATGACCCCTGAAAGAAGGGAAACAAATGAGGTGAGCCCAAAGACTGTCCCAGCTCTCCGTGTTTAACTACAGCACAGGCAAGGGTAGCCCAAATACAGGCAGTAGTCTCACTGAGGTGAGGTGACAGCGCTTGGGATTTGTGAAGTCTGAGAAAGCTAGAATTTATAGAGCATATTACCACAAAGAAAGAAACTAAACATAAATGCTCCAAAAACCTACAAAAAGGATGTCCTTGAATTTCTGGCTAGATACCAAAATCCATGCATGGGTGGCATGAAAATCTATGAGGCTAGACAGAGAACAATTTCCAAAAAAATAACAAACACTGGGGAGCTCTAACCCAAGAAACTCCCAGAGTTCACACAGGGCCAGGACCATTCAGTTTCCACCAGCCCAGGGTTCATGTGATGAAAACGTGAGGCAATCATGGGAGATACAAGAAGCGGCATGCCTGAGTAGTGGGCCCAAACTACCCTACAATGAAAGCTATTTTAGAACTGCCAAAACCTAAACCAAAAAACCCTGAAAACAAAACTCGAAAGATCAAGCTGATCCACAAATAAGTTAACTGCCTGCCAGAACAAAAGTTAATATTCGAGAAAAAAAAAATCAAGACACTCAACATAACTCCATAATGAAGTACCAGACATAGAGAGGAAAAAAAAAAAAAAAAAAAGAAATGGCAACTTATAACCATGATCCAGAAGTGGCAGAGATAAAGAGAACTTTTAATACAAGGATTTTAAAATAACTATTAAAAATAATCTAAAGGCTTAAAGGAAAATGTGAACATAATGAAAAAGAGAAAAATTTCAACAGTGAAATGAAATTATTTTCTAGGAAAACCAGTAGTAATTCTAGAATGATATATATATATATATATATAATAGATACATATCTGATTATTAAAGATTAACTGGATAGAAATAATAGCATATTAGACAAAGGAGACTTAGAAAAAATCAGTGTACTTGAAGACAGGACATAAATTTTTCAAACTGAAAGAAAAGAAAAAAAAGATTGGAAGAAAAATGGACAGAGTTTCAGTGACCTGTGCATTAATATTAAGTGGCCAAACACACACGTGTAGGACTGAAGTCTGAGGGGAAAAGAAACACTGGGGAATTTAAGATTTTGAAGATAGATGGTTAAAAATTTCACAAATATGATGAAAACAATACACCCACAGATTTAAGAAGCTCAATAAATCCCAAAGATAAAACCACACCAAGCAGCATCATAGTGAGTTGCTGAAATTCAGGCAGAGAGAAAAAATCTTAGGAGCAACCAAAGGGTAAAGGCATATTACATATAGGAAAACAAATAAAAGAATCACCATAGAATTCTTGTCAGAAACGACACAAATAAGATAGTAAAAGAACACTTTTAAAGTGCTAAAAGGAGAAAAGAAATTCTGAAAACCTAGAATTCTAAATCCACTAACAATAGCTTTCAAAATTGAAGGTAAAATAAGGGGGTAGGGTAGCTGCAATGTAAGAAATGTAAAAGGAAGTAAACAAAAGGAATATGGTACCTGATGCAAACTTGGATCTACACAAAGAAAAAGATATCTAAAGAAAGGGTTAAAATGAAGATAAAAATTAAAGACATTTCTCTCGTTTTTAACTTCTCTAAAAGATAAGTGCCTGAAGAAAGCAAAAACCAGCAATGGGGTTTAAAGCCCACATAAAATAAAAATGTGTGACCATACTGGGCCACAAATCAGCCCTCAACAAGTACAAAAGGATAGAGATCATACCTTGCATATTTTCAGACCACAACACTATGAAACTCGAAATCAACCACAAGAAAAATTTGGAAAGACCATGAATACTCGGGAGATTAAAGAACATCCCATCCTACTAAAGAATGAATGGGTTAACCAAGAAATTAAAGAGCAAATGAAAAAGTACACGAAAAGCCAATGAAAATGAAAACACAACAGCCCAAAGCCTCTGGGACGGCCCAAAGCCTCTGGGACGCAGCAAAGGCAGTCATAAGAGGGAAGTATATAGCAATCCTGGCCTTCCTATAGAAGGAAGAAAGATCTCAAATACACCACCTAACATTATACCTAAAAGAGCTGGAAAAAGAATGGCAAATAAAGCCCCAAACCAGCAGAAGAAGGGAAATAATAAAGATTAGAGCAGAAATCAATGATATAGAAATTAAAAAAAACAAAACAAAACAAAACAGATCAATGAAACCAGGAGTTGGTTCTTTAAAAGAATTAACAAAATTGATAAACCCCTAGCCAGACTAATCAAAAAGAAAAAGGAAAGGACCCAAACAAAATCACAAATGAAAGAAGAGAGATCACAACAAATACTGCAGAAATATAAATAATAATAAGAGAATATCAAGAGTAATTATATGCCAACAAATTGGGCTATCTGGAAGAAATGGACAAATTTCTAGAAACATATAAACTACCAAAACTGAAACAGGAAAAAATAGAAAATGTGATCAGACCCAGAACCAGTGAAGAAATAGAATTCAGTAATCAAAAAACTCCCAACAAACAAGAGTCTGGGGCCAGATGGCTTTCCAGGGGAATTCTACCAAACATTAAAAGAAGACTTAGCACCTATTCTTTTGAAGCTATTCCAAAAAATAGAAATAGAGGGAAAACTTCCAAACTCATTCTAGGAGGCCAACATTACTTTGATTCCAAAACCAAACAAAGACCCCACTAAAAAGGAGAACTACAGACCAATTTCCCTGATGAACATGGATGCAAAAATTCTCAAGATACTAGCAAACCAGATCCAACAATACATAAAATAATTATTCACCACGATCAAGAGGGATTTATTTCTGGGATGCAGGGCTAGTTCAATATCTGCATATCAATCAATGTGATATATCACATTAATATAAGAAAGGGTAAGAACCACATGATCCTCTCAATACATGCAGAAAAAACATTTGACAAAATACAACATCTTTTCTTAATTAAGAACCCTCAAGAAAGTAGGACTAGCGGGATCATACTTCAAGATCATTAAGGCCATATATGAAAGACCCACTGCTAATATCATCCTCAATGGGGAAAAACAGAGCTTTCCCCTTTCTCCCTAAGGTCAGGAACATGACAAGGATGTCCACTCTCACCACTGTTACTCAACATAGTGCTGGAAGTCCTAGGCTCAGCAATCAGGCAACACAAGGAAATAAAAAGCATCCAAATCGGCAAAAAGAAAGTCAAACTTTCACTCTTCTCAGACAACAGGATGCTCTGTGTGGAAAACCCAAAAGACTCCACCAAAAAAGTGCTAGAACTGATCCATGAATTTGGCAAAGTCACAGGATATAAAATCAATATACAGAAATCGGTTGCATTTCTATACATCAATAATGAAACAGCAGAAAGAGGAATTAATCCCATTTACAATGGCACCAAAAACCATAAAATACCTAGGAATAAACCTAACCAAAGAGGTGAAAAATCTATACACTAAAAACTATAGAAAGCTTGTGAAAGAAATTGATGACACACACACACAAAATGAAAAATATTCCATGTTCATGGATTGGAAGAATATTATTAAAATGTTGGTACTACCCAAAGCAATCTACATATTGAATGCAATCTCTATCAAAATAAAGCAGCATTCTTCACAGAGCTAGAACAATCCTAAAATTTGTATGGAGCTAGAAAAGACCCCAAATAGCCAAAGCAATCCTGAAAAAGAAAACCAAAGCTGGAGGCACTACAATTCTGGACTTCAAGCTGTATTACAAATCTGTAATCATCATAACAGTACATGACTGGCACAAAAACAGACACATAGATCAATGGAACAGGACAGAGAACCCAGAAATGGATCCACAAACGTATGGCCAACTAATCTTTGACAAAGCAGGAAAGAATATCCAATAGAAAAAAGACAGCCTCTTCAGCACATGGTATTGAGAAAAGTGGATAGCAACATGTGGAAAAATGAACCTGGACCACTTTTTTGGACCACAAACAAAAATAAGCTCAAAATGGATGCAAGACCTAAACATAAGACAGGAAGCCATCAAAATCTTAGAGGAGAGAGCAAGCAAAAACCTTTTTGACCTTGGCTGCAGCAACTTCTTACTCAACATGTCTCTGGAGGCAAGGGAAACAAAAGCAAAAATGAACTATTCAGACCTCATCAAGATAAAAAGCTTCTGCATGGTGAAGGAAACCATCAGCAAAACTAAAAGGCAACTGATGGAATGGGAGAAGATATTTGCAACTGATGGAATGAATGAGAGAAGATATTTTCAAATGACATATTGGATAAAGCATTAGTATCCAAAATCTGTAAAGAAGTTATCAAACTCAACACCCAAAAAACAAATAATTCAGTGACGAAATAGAAGACATGAACAGATACTTTTCCAAAGAAGACATCCAGATGGCTAACAGACACATGAAAAAATGCTCAACATCACTCATCATCAGGGAAATACAAATCAAAACCACAATGAGCTACCACCTCACACCTGTCAGAATGGCTAAAATTAACAACTCAGGCAACGACGGATACTGGCGAGGATGCAGAGAAAGAGGAACCCTTTTGCACTGTTGGTGGGAATGCAAACTGGTGCGGCCACTTTGGAAAACAGTATGCAGGTTTCTCAAAAAATTAAAAATAGAACTACCTTATGACCCAGTAATTGCACTACTAGGTATTTATCCAAAGGATACAAATATGATGATTTGAAAGGGCACATGCACCCCAGTATTTATAGCAGCGCTACTGACAATAGCCAAAGTATGGAAAGAGCTCAAATGTTCATTGACTGATGAATGGATAAAGATGTGGTATACATATATACAATGGAATATTACTCAGTTATCAAAAAGAATGAAATCTTGCCATTTGCAACAACGTGGCTGGAACTAGAGTGTATTATGTTAAGTGAAATAGAGAAAGACAAATATATGATTTCACTCATATGTGGAATTTAAGATACAAAATAGATGAACATAAGGGAAGGGAAGCAAAAATAATGTAAAAACAGAGAAGGAGACAAACCATATTGACTCTTAAATACAGAGAACAAACTAAGAGTTGCTGGTGGGGTGCTGAGTTGGGGACGGGCATTAAGGAGGACACTTGTTGGGATGACCACCGGGTGTTATACGTAAATGATGAATCACTAAATTCTATTCTTAAAAAAATGTATGGCAAAAAAGCCTCCAAAATGAGAGGAATTGGGAGTATATCTTAATGTAAGATTTTTGCAGTATATGTGAAATGGCATATTATTTGATGGCAGACTTATTTTGGGGGGGAATTCTTTTTATTTATTTTTTAAATATAATTTATTGTCAAGTTGGTTAACATACGGTATGTACAGTGTGCTCTTGGTTTTGGGGGTAGACTCCTGTGATTCATTGCTTACATACTACACCCAGTGCTCATCCCAACAAGGAGGGCAGACTGTTATTAAAAAGAACCCATCTAAAAGCAAACAGAAAACCAAGGAAAAAAAATAGTCAACAAACAGTAAGACAGTACATTTTAATCCAATCATATCAATAATTTTATTAAATGTAAATGGTCTAAACTAGTGGTTGGCAAACTTTTTCTGTAAAGAACCAGACAGGGCACCAGGTGGCTCAGTTGGTCGAGTGTCTAACTCTTGACTTTGGCTCAGGTCATGATCTCATAGTTTTCGAGATTAGGCCCCATGTGGGGCTCTGCGCTGACAGTGCACAGCCTGCTTGGGATTCTCTCTCTGCTTCTATCTGTCCCTCCCCCTCTCTTCCCCTCCCTCAAAATAGGTAAGTAAACTTAAAAAAAAAAAAAAAAAAGCCAGAAAATAATTTTAGGCTTCAAAGACCATATGGTCTCTGTCCCAACTACTTAACCTTGACACCATAGCACAAAAGCAGCCATAAACAATATGTACATGAACGGGGAAAGCTGTGTCCTGATAACACATTTACATAAACAGGTAACAGGCCAAATTTAATCTGCTAGCCATAGTTTTGCCAACTCAGAGTCTAAACATACCAAACTTATGAAGATGTTGTCAGACTAGATAAAAAAAGCAAGACTCAACTACATGCTGCGTACCAAAAAACCACATTATATATAAACGACATAAATAGGTTAAAAGTAAGTGGATGTTTTCGAAAAATATATACCATGCAAATATTAATCAAAAGAAAGATAGTAAATTTCTAAGTTTCAAAAATTTAGTATCAGACACAGAGACTTCAGAATAAGAGAAGTTACCAGCGATAAAGAGGATATTTCATGATGACTGAGGGGTCAATTCATCAACAACCTGAACAATCCTAAATGTGCTGTAACACACGTAACAGTGCTTAAAACATAAAACAAATCTGATCAAACTGAAAGAAGAAACAGACAAATCCAAAATCATAGGTGAAAACTTCAACTCTTCTCTTGATAGAACAAGTAAACGGAAAATTGGTAAAAATATGAGAAGACACAGAGATCAACCTAAGTTAACTCACAGAATACGGCACCCAACAACAGAAAATACATTCTTCTCAAGTACACATTGAACATTAACCAAGATACACCATATGTTGGGCCATAAACTAATCAAACAGCTTAAATGCAATGAAATGGTTTTTTTTTAATTTTTTAAGTTTATTTACTTTGAGAGAGAGAGAGAGAGACACAGAGAGAGAGAGAGAGAGAGAGAGAGAGAGATAGGAGAGAGAGAGGACGAGAGAGAGAATCTCAAGCAGGCTCCATACTGTCAGCACAGAGCCCGATGCAGGGCTTGAACTTGTAAACCATGAAATCATGACAAGCTGAAATCAAGAGTTGGACACCTAACCAACTGAGCCACCCAAGCGTCCCTGCACTGAAATTATTAAGGGTATGTTCTATGACCAAAATGGCATTAAATGAAAACACAGTAACACAATAACTGGAAAATCCCAAATATTTGTAAATTATTTGACAATACTCTTCAAAACAATCCATGGGTCAAACAAAAATTTACAAGTGAAAATAGAAAATATTTTCAATGAAATGATAATGAAAATGTATGGCTTTAAAAGTTGGTAATTTTTTAAAATAAATTTTTAAATCAGTGATCAACCTAACTTAGATCAATGATCTAAGCTTTCACCTTAAAAGCTAAAAAAAAGTATAACAAATTAACCCAAAGTAAGGAGGAGGTAAGGAATTAATGAAAGAGCTCAACTTATGAGCTTAGAAAACAGATAAACGACAGAGAAAATCAATAAAACCAAAAGCTGATTATTTGAAAGGACTAATAAAATTGATAACTCCTAGCTAGACTAATCATGGGAGGAAAGGAGAAAAAGTATCTAATATCAGGAATGAAAGAGGAGGGGACATTAGTACAGATGCTACTGACATTAGAACACGGTTTCATAAAATGTATATTTTCAAGCTGATAAGTTTGATAAGTTAGGTGAAATGGACAAATGCCTCAAGACACAAATTACCAACACAGAATAAAAAAGAAAAAGAAAATCTCAAATGTCTTATATTTATGCATTTAAAAATTGAATCCTTAATTAAGAACCTTCCCCCTACCTCAAACAAAACAAAACCCTCCAGGCCCAGATAGCTTCATTGGTGAATTCTATCAAACATTTAAGGAAGAATATCAATTGTACCCAAACTCTTCCATAAAAGAAAAGAAGAGGAGACATTGTTGGTAGGAATATAAAATGGTAAACCCACCTTGGAAACTGTTCTGTCAGTTTCTCATAATGTTAAACATCCATCCATCTATAACCCAGCAGTTTTGACTTCCAGTTATTTATTCATCCACAAGTAAAGAATATATGTGTCACAAAAGCCTTGTACAAGAATGTTCATAGGAGCTTTAGTCCTAATAGATGAAGACTGGAAATAACTCTTTCCCCACAGTAATAACAGATAAATTAGAGTATCCATACAATGAAATGTGACTCAGCAACTGAAAGGAACTATTGTTCCATGTAACATGGATGAATCTATATTTTAAACAAGAGCTTCACATAAATTTTATGCCCAAGAAAGTTTGAGAATCACTGCTATAAAAAGCACATACATAATAAGAAAACAAAGAAAAATATAAGAGACTTAGGTAGTTTATAAATTAATCAGTGCCATATATGCCATAAACTATATGTAACAGTTGTCATTCTCCTTAGGTGCTTACTTGCTATTTCATTTATGGTTACAACAGTCCTCTGTTCATGTTCAATTTTCTACTGATGTGCTTCAAGGACTTCCAGTTCCAGATTTTAGTCTTTGATCCTCTAATTACCTTAATTTCTCATCAATTTCAACTTAAACTATGCATTTTAGATAAGGAATCTAACCTGTTGACCAGTTACTTCGCTTTTTTCTTAATATTCTACTTCCTTGGTACAGTTTTCCCCGCCTCTTAATAGTGTTATTCTTACTGTTTCCTGTACAGCCTTGACTTTCTCCCTCCTTTCAAACTGAACCAAAAAGTCATCTTTTCCACTAAGTACTAAACCACCTCAGATTCTTTCCAAATTCCCTCAGCACTTGAAGATCTTGCTCCTAATAGATGGGCTATTTATTTTACAGAGTTTGGACACCTCCTCTTAATGACTCACCAACTCCATCCCCTGGCTTAGAGAGTAGACCCTTTGGAAGAGAACTGAAAAGATTACAGTTCTTTTCAAGGGTCTTTCTCTTGTGATGTTTTTACTTTTCCCTCTTGGAATGCATTCTATTTGCCAGAACCTGAAGCTCTATAGTGCTAGAGGGGTAGGAGAGAAAGAGAGGCAAAGAGATGGTTGATTAGGACTTCTCTGGACTAGATTTTAAAGAAGGTGGAAAAAAAGGCCTTCAGGCTTCAGTATCTGTTCAGACTACCTCACCAGCCCAAGGAAGCAAACAAGAGGAATAAGAAAGTGCATTTGTTATGAATTCCTTGGGTTCTACTGGATGGCCAGTGTACTGTAGTATGCTGTTTCAAGGACACTAAAATATTTCTGGCTTTCTGGCAGCAGATATTTTCTACATATTCTTTGTAAGGCAATTTGGTGGTGGGGGGAGGTTGAATTGGGGAGGGGGCAAAAGGTAACTATTAAAAAATGTCCACACTCTTGAACTAACTACCAGATTTGCAGTTACTTTTTGTTCTGCATAATTATTTAGGAATTATGGTTATTATTCACTTAATTTCACAAGCTTCAACTCTAAACTTTTTGCCTTCCAAATCCTATCTATAAACCTGGCTGCGTTCCTGAGCTAGACTTAGATTTCCAGCTGTTATCTTGGTCATGGTATTACTTATCTAAATTTTGTTAACTACTTACCTGAAAGCAAACCCAGTATTCCTCCCTCTCAAACTTGCACATATTATTCAACTGCCAAGTCAAGATCCTTAGACTCATCTTCAGTTTCTATAGCCTCCAAACACTAACCAAGTCTGGAAGATTTAAACTCCTATATAATCTGTGAAATTAGCGCTCTTGTTTCTATCCCCACTACAAATTCCTTAATTCAGACCATCATAATCTCTTTCCTGGACTAGTGCAGAGGCTTAAATGGCATCCCTGCTTGTGATCTACCTATCAGAGGCTGGAGAGAATGCCCCATTCACTCACCCTGCCATATGCATTACTTGTTAAATAAATGTTTCCAATCTCTATTCCTCCAGACTATTCTCTTTATTACTGCTATAACCAACTGGTTTTCTACAACAGCAAACTATTTGTGTCACTTCCCCACTTCCCCAACAAAATAAAAATCCAAACTCCTCGTATGGTATATAAGATCATTAATAATTTGTTCCCATTCTATCTTGATTCTAATCTGATTTCCTAATTTTCTTTTGTACTCATTTTGACAGATCAAACTTCACCCATTCTCCTTAAACACACTATGCCCTTTCATTTTTATTAATCTAGAATAAATAGACACTCAGTCCAGCTTGCTTTATTTTTATGATCACCCTTATACTATTTAAAGCCATTAGCTAAACCTGTAGAGAAGTAATGAGTGAAGAAATAATCAGAAGATACAGCCAACTCTCAATTAGCTTATTTTCATAGCCTTACTAACATGGTCAGTGTAGACTCAATGGAAAAGTGAATAAAATGTTTCAACTACCTGCTGAGCTTCTTCCTTACAGTAAATTAATGTTAAACACTTTCAGTTACAGACTTATAACCTTTCTTTTGATTGACAGGCACAAAAAGAACTATAATTCAAATTTCTTCACATCTATCCTTTTCCTTCATCTTTAACGCTTCCCTTTCCCATTTCTGCTGTTTCTCCTCTGGTACTTTCCTCCCCCTGCTACCTAAGTTTTCACAGCACCGTCTCTGTCCACCCTTGACAAGAACATCAGTATTCCTCTATCACTCTTATTGGTAGAGAACCTAAAATTTTATGGAGTATTTTCACATATACTTATTCACTGGTTCTTGCAGGCTCATTTTTTGGATTCCAAATTCAACAAATATCAAGGATGTGTGCGTGGGGGGGGGCAGTTTATATTGTGAAAATTAAAAGGAAACAAGGAAACCTCATTTAGAATAGAGTCAGGAGGCCGGCAGGGGGAGCTCTCATGCCCTACCACTCTCGACAATTGCAGACCCAACAAGAAGAGAGAGGACCTTGTAAGTCCATACTCCTTTAGCTTTTACTATCCCAGCAGGAGAGGGCAACAGCCCGGCCAATAAGAGACTGTCACAACTCAGCCAATGAGAGGCCACTATACTTCCAACTCCTAGTTTATGCCAGTGAACTTTTTGTTTATAACAGACCTCCTTTCTCCATTTCTCTATAAAAGAGAAGTCCTCTCCTTTGTTTTCCAGACTTGTTTGTAGTTTTGCCCTTGCTTGCTTGTCCTGGATTGCAATTCTGTTATTTCCAGGTAAACCCATTTTTGGGGGTAAAATAACTGGCAGTTTTATTTCTAAGGTTAACAATATGTAGCAGATGCTGCCCATCTAAGTGAAATTTAAGATACTTTCTTATATTTTAACTCAAGTTTGAGAAAATTCCAGTTCAAAAAAGTTCAGTTATTCATCTAACATACTGCTATTCCTTCTGTCTAGAATTCCACAACCCCTCTTCACCTGCTCATCTCTCAGGACCCATCTCAAGCCTTCCCCTACTCTCAGAGCAAGAATATTACGACTATTTCAATGCTATCCTAATGTTTTTTACACCACCACTATTTCATACCACTAGAAAAAGCCAGGTATCTGGACTCTTACTCTAGTGTCTTTTCTACCAAACAAGATTTTCCTTATTAAGTAATGTTACCTTACTAATGCCCATTAACAATCCAACATTTTATAGTAAAGAGGAGAAACACTTTATGGATGGCCTGTGCTGATTTTCCAATCTCTAGAGTAAATCTGTACACCAAACCCTTACCTTTCCTTAAAAATCAGGAATTTAAGGAATATCTCCAAATCCTCTCAAAATATATAGATAAGATCTCTCCCAGCAATGAAATCCAAAGCTGCCACAGCAAAGGAGTAAAACAGCATTTCATAAACCCTAAATTAAACTATAAGTTTTAAAAGATGCCTCTTAATATCTTGGGAAACACTTAGGATTAATAATCAAGAGATAAGGACCTTTGTCCCAATTCTACCACACATTGGGTGACTTGGGAAAGTCACTTAATCTCCTTAAGTCAAATTTCCTTATCTGATATAACTGGATGCCACTTACCTTTCAGAATTAAAGAGTATTCAGTGAAAAAAATGACAGCAAATCACTTAGCCTGGAACACAGTAAAGAGTCAAAAACTGGTAATGTCTTTCATGATTATTTTCATGTACATCATTTTGTCTTCAGAACTATGCCCGATAACCCTCAATACGTTCCAGGACTTTGTGGCCCAGCAGCAACTACAATAAATGCCTTCAAAGAAGTTATCTCCATGACTTCTGGATCCCCTTCCTGGGTCACAACTCAGGTCCTGTAAATACCATTTGGAGGATCTCCTCCTAAATGCATTATCTTGTTCTCTGCCACACGGAAACTCATCAAAGGATGTTCCTGTAGCTTCTTCGTGTTGGCCTGGCTTTTAACTACCTGGAACAGCACAGAGTCAACTGCAAATCTGGCAACTTTCACTGCCAGTCTGTCTTTTAAATCATTTATAAAAATGTTAAATAAAATTGGTCCCAGCCCTGATCACCTGAAGGGTAATGAGGCTGGACTACTGTCTCATGTTAATAACCAAACTCAAAGACTAAATAATCAGATACATAAGCTCCCCTTTGGCTACATGCATATTTTAACCCTTAAAAAAATACCTGGACTTCTCCCAACAGTTTTTATTTAATGCCTAGTAAGTTTATTCTCCAGCTTTAGGATATGTCACCAGTTTTCCTAATACAAAGACATGCTAATCTGCAGAACCCAGGACTTACATTAGGGCTAAACTCCTGTAAAATCCTGGTTTTCCTCCACATTTTTCTCTATCCAACCTCCAATTCTTAACTCCCCTATCTCAAGCTTATATGAAGCCTTGAAGTTCAGTTTCCAAATTAATTCTGCTCCACCATTCTACCTAAGTATATATATTATTTAAGTAATCTATCCTTTTTAATTGCTTGAAATACAGTGTATCAATACTTGATTACCACTCTTAACTGAAGAATCTTGTCCAGAATAAAAAGACTGGATATTATTCCTGCTATAGCAGTCTTCAAATAAAATAAAGAAGTCATAATTTGAAGACAATCCCAGAGCAGTCAATTTCAAAAATATTTTTTCAAATTATCTTCCTCACTCCTTCCTATTATCAGCTTTGATAAAAGATTATTGTATGACCTCTCATCAAAGCAAAGGCAAATTTAATTTTGGTGTTAAACATCACATAAGTAAAATGCTTATGACTATTAGAGACACTGTTGGAAATATATTCTTACTCTACTGTACTTGGCAATAACTGTCATTACGATTATGGTCTCTCTCAAGTCATTCCTTACAATTTTTCACCTACATATACAGTAAAGGCAGGTAACTCTCAGTTAAACTCAGATGTAAATTCACCCAACATTAACATGAATCACAAGTCTAGCTAGTTAACTTTCAAGATTACTTCTGCTCTAACCAGATTCAAAAGCCTTTTCCCATTATTCCCTAAAATAAGATACTTGGCTAATTCAGAAAAAGAATTATTAAGTTGAATAAAGCAAATGATTCATATTTTCCCTTCATTCTCTAACATCTACACTGAAGCTAAGAAAGTACTTTGCATGGTTCATAACTAATCAGTCCTTGTATCCATGAATTTTAAATATGAATAACAGGCAATTCACAATGCCATAGTTATTTTTAAACATCTAAAGAAAACTGCAACTTAATGAAAAATTGAGCAATGATTGGCTATATTTTATTAGAGCATGGTATTTCTACTATCTTTTAAAACCATATTTAAATAAATATTTTATTCATGATTATATTATGTAATAGATCTAAAGAAAAGATCTGCATGTCTAAGTTCTACAAAATTCCTAAAAGCATATCATGATTCCAAAAATGTCCAATAAATTATAACAATTGCATAATCTTTATTATAATAGTTAATCAAAAAAAGATTTGTAGAAGTTGGTCACTCTCAAAATGTGATCTTGGAAGCTTCTGAAGGCTCCATGCAATGCACTCCTTCCGACGAAAGGGATGACCCTTGTATTTATCACCTGTAAGTACCTACCAACAGAATGCCTGTCTGAGATCTGAAACAAAATAGCATGACTCTACCACTAACAAAATAAATATGCTTTTGAACTACACTTGTTTCTGATTTTAATCTCTAACCTGTAAAATGCACTCAATTCAATGAGACTCTACAAATAAGGGCAATTAAAAATACTTGATATACATGTTTTAAATAATTGAAGTTAATGTTTAAAAAGAGGCATTAAAAAAAGGAGCCCATGTGTGATAGACAGTAAGAAGTTACATGCGGTGACAGGAGGCAAAGATGCATGAAAACTAAAGTTAAGGGGACTATAAGCAGAAGAAGAGCTGCTATAAAAGCACCTGACAGGGCGGAACCAAAGAATACACAAAAGAAGCCCACCATTGTCATATAAAAAAACATTTGCTAAACCACGTGTTCATGACACTAATTAGACGGGTTACAGCAAAGTAAAAAAGAAGAAAATGCTACAAAGTTGGAATTACACAAACTTTATCACTAAAGCCTAACAGCATTATAAATGAAGTCATCAAAACATTGAATAGAAAACAAGGTTCAGTGATTTTTCTCACGGTGTCATTGACTGAAAGGGGTTGCTATTAATAACAGAGCTTATAAATTTCCTCACCTAAGCTTACCCAGTTAGCCTTTGGAACCCACTACATCTTCACTAGAATACCTACAAATCAGTTATTGGCATTTTGATTCTAGAATAATGTCATTGCAACAAGGGTCTCCAAATGACATTTAGAAAAATGCACATTCTCTCTAACTTGATATGCATACCTAATTAAAGGTCCAAGATGAGCAGAAGAAGGGGAAAACAAACATGAGGACATCACTTGCACTAAGTGCCCTTTTAGACAATTATGTGATCGTGTATTAATCTAGGAATTTTTTTGTAGTCTCAAAGTGACTTAGTTAATAGCAAAGAAACAAATGGGCATACAAGTGCCTGTATACACCTCTATATTATAGAGGTCTATTATCCGTACCCTTTGTCCTCTTACTATGTGCTAAGGAAAGAAACACTTTTTATTTTTATTATTTTTATAATTTTTATTTATTGTCAAGTGAGCTAACGTACAGTGTAGTCTTGGCTTCAGGAGTAGGTTCCTATGATTCCTCACTTACATACAACACCCAGTGCTCATCCCAACAAGTGCCCTCCTCAATGCCCGTCACCCATTTTCCCCATCCCACAGCCCCCCCACCCCATCAATCTGCAGTCTGTTCTCTGCATTGAAGAGTCTCTTACAGTTTGCTTCCCAACACTTTCTTTAAATGTTTTTTTAATATTTATTTTTATTTTTGGGAGAGAGAGCATGAGCAAGGGAGGGGCAGAGAGAGAGGAGGACAGAGGATCCTAAGGGGACTCTGCACTGACAGCAGCGACCCCTACTCGGGGCTTGAACATGTGAACTGTGAGATCACGACCTGAACCGAAGTCGGACGCTCAACTGACTGAGCCACCCACGTGCCCTGGAAGGAAACACTTTTAATCCTCACCACGATCCTATGAGGTAGGTACTATTACTACCCTCGCTCCCCTGATGAGGAAACCTAGGTACACAGTGGTTAAATCACTTGCCAGAGATCATAATGTTATTAAGTGGCTGAGATACAAAGCCAGTCTTTATTACAACTATGATACAAATTATGTGTTCATGATTATCATGTAATTCTATTACTGGTCTTATTTTTAAAGGCACTAAAATCCATTTTAACACAACTCCTCACGCGAGAATAATTTCCATAAATTTACCTTTAATACAGGAACCTTTGGAATTCTGAAAATCTTGTAAGCAATTTATTTTTAGCATAAAAATGACAGAACACTAACCTGCTCTAAGAAGTTCATCTAATATTTTAATCTAGATGACATGACAGTTTGTCTCCAATGAGAGAGAAATATCAGCACTTCCACTAACAATGCAGCATATTGTTTAAGACTTTTCAATAAAGGTCATCCAGTTTTACGTCATTTCATGTATAAAGAGAACATCACAAATACTCCAAAGAGTCCTTAAAAAGACTCCATCCTTAAAAGACAAGAATATCACAAATACTCCAAAAACCATTTATAGCTGGCACTACAACTGTTTAGAAATAAACAATGTGAATGTGATAATACAGAAAAACCCTGGACTAGAGTCCAGAGACCTGCCCACCCAACCTGGCTCTGTCACTAACTAGTAATTTAGTCCCTTCCACTGCCTGGCCCTTGGTTTCCTGATCTGTAAAATAATTATCTCCATGGTCTACTCTTCCAGCTCTAAAAGAAATGTGACTCCTGTACATATATCTTTTTTCCAAGCTTCCCATTCTCATTCTATTTAGTTATTAGCATTACTTTGCAGGCATTAAACATTATTTTTCCTTAGTTCTACAAAAGGAGAAAACAGCGCATTCTTGACTAAGGTGGTAAGGGAAAGCCTTCCCGACCACTAGTTTGCCATAGATGAGTCTCAAGGTGAATAATGTAGAAGCTATTATAATGCTAAAAGGTGTTAGGTTTCAATATTTTAGGCTACTGTTTTGTGTGCCAGTACATTCTCCCTAAGGACAAATAGTAAAATTCAAGGACAATAGGGAGAAAAATATGCAATTATCCATTAGTTATTGAAGAAATAAAAAGGTGCCAAGTGAAAATATTTATACTTTTTTACAGAACATTTTTCTCTGATGAATTACAGTACAGGCAACAAATCACCTACAAATTTTCTCAAATATGTGTAAGTACTCCCTAAAAAAAAAAAGCTTTCCTTTTTTAAATTGCAAGGAATTAGTAAGATAACATACATATGATTAAGAAAATATTTAAAAGACTAATGATCTAGCTGTGCAAGTATTAGCTTCCTCTTCTCAGTGACATGAAGAACCTCAAAGGAGTGCCAGAGGTAGATCCTGTGCCACTGCCTAACACTGGTATGCATTTTCTATGTTCCTTACCCATTCTCAAGAGTGTTATGCAAATACAAGATTATAAAAATTAAACTAAGCATCTGACATTAATATTCCAACTGTTAGAAAGCCCAACCTGATTTTAGTATTGCTTTCTAAAGCTGCTAGCTTACCAAGGATCTTTCCAGTACAATACTTAAAGATGACCTTGTAAAGAAACCATTAAAAGCAAGGGAAAGAAAGCATGCGAATTACTTAATATTATCTTCTGGAATAAAGTCAGTAGCAAATTCTAATAGTACAGTCCACTCTAAATGTTAGGTCAGGAGGAAGTAAGCCACCGCTGTAGAATGAGAGACCTGAAGAAAGGATTTTCAGCTGATGTACAGGCGGCTTCAAGAATTTCAAGGTACACTTATGAGCATTTCCAGCAAAGCTAGTAACTGGTAAAACATCAAACACGTACATACATTTTGTAAATGAGGGATAACTGACAAGTTCCTGGAGCAAGCCTCCTCTTGGCTGGAATGCCAAAATAAAATGTCAAAAATCACCCCAGGAATCCAATCCCCCAGCCTTTCAAAGTTCGGAAACAAACCGACATGTGTACTTTAACTGCTTCTTAGCATCCTTCTTTAAATGCAACTCCCTCTCCAGAAAGTCAGTACGCTTCAGCTACTGGAATGCCCAAATCTCAGCACCAAAGAATCGTAGAAGTCCAAGCAGTTGAAGGGTCTTCCAGCTGCCGCCTGCGCATCCTTTTCCACCCCGGGTTAAACCCCCCAAGATGCTCCAGTCACTTCCCCCATCCAAGCTCCCCAGCTCCCTCTCTCATCTCCTAGTGGACCGCTTCTCGTTGACCTTGAAGACCCCCCGGATCAGAGGCTTGGAGCCCAAGTGACTTAGCCGGTAGCCCCTTCCCCGCAGCGCGCGTAACTGCCCCCACAGTCGCTGGTGGCCTCTCACGACCCCGATCGCTAGCGCCCTCCAACTAGCCCTGGACGACCCCCTTCCCCTTAGGCACCCCACATCCCTCCAACCAGAAAAATAATTCTTCAGAGATGCATCGGGAGCCTACTAAGCACAAGCCCCCACTATGCGTGACGCGGTCTGCACAGGGCTCGGGGCCCGAACTCGCGGTCCCCCGCCCGCAGTCCTCCTCCCGGCCCGAGGGCCAGGGCTGCCTCTGCCCGGGGTGTGGAGATGCCGGCCGGGGGCGGACTGTGCCGGGCGCGGGCACCGGGGGACCGGCAGGCGGCCGCTAACGGTGGCGCGGGGGCCGGGGAGCGGGCGCTGGCTGGGCCGGGCGCGGGCCGAGGGGACACTCACCGGTCCGGGCGCGCGGAGCGGCCTCATTCAGGGGCACCTGCGGCCAGGCGGACGGGCCCGGACGGCGCAGTCACCGAGAGGGCGAGTCCGCCCGCTCGCCCGCCAGTCCCGTCCAGTCCCTCCGACTGCCCGATCGAGCGCAGTCTCGCTTCCTCAGGACGGAGCCCGGGGTCCCCAGCTCAGCCGGATGCTCCCGCCAGGCCCCCACCCCCTTCCCTGGCCGCCTCCCCCCTTCACCCTGTTCCCCTCCCCCCTCCCCCCAACCCCCACCGGAATGGAAAATACCTCCCGGGGCGGGGGGCGGCGGGGGCACGCCTCTTTGAAGGGCAGCCTACCGTGACCAATAGCAGGCGGGGCTATGGAGGGGCGGGATTCCTGGCGGCCAATCCGGAGGCGTGTAGGTGAAGGCCGAAGGAGGGAGGCAGGGAGCGAGAGGGGGGCGGCCCGGGAGTCAGGGAGGTCCGGCCGCTCGGGTGCGCGCTATGCGCGGCTGCCATTTTGGAGTCGGGCAGCTGAGAAGGCGGCCGGTCCGGCCCGGGGGAAAGGGAGCAGCCAGTCAGGTAGGAAAGAGGCGGTCACATGGGCTTGAGAGGCGGGGTAAAGCGGGCTGCAGCCCGAGGCGGCGAGTCTCCGGGGCTGCGGAGAGTCACGTGGTTGAAGAAGGGCCATCGGTGGGTTTGGGGGTGGAAGGTCAACCGGAGTTGGGAGAGGGAAGAAAGCTTTGTCCCTGGTTTCAACCCTGTTAAGGAAAAGGAAAGGAAAAATGATGAATGGAGGCCGTGAGTGCCGGGTCGGAAAATGTGAATGAGTCTCCTTATCTCCCTCCAGCATGGAGCCACCCAGTTACTAAATTCCTCGGAAAACTAGGCTCTTAATTTGATTCAAGAAGTCCCATTCCTGCTCCCCTCTGTCACAAACATGACACCCTGATCTGATGGAAGGGTTGTTGTCGTCCATTTTTTGCCTGCACTTCATATGGAAGGGCCCCCGCCCTAGAAATGGCTGAAAGGGTAGAAGCATAGTTGGGCATTGTGACGCCAGCAGGACTCTACATCTGGCGTTTTAGAAACGGTGTCATCATTCACAAATTTACTAGCCACTTCTATGTTGAACATAACCATGATCATGTTCCAACGCCTCCGAACTTAAAACAAAACAAAACAAAACCAAAACAAACTTGCCCATGAGCCCCTGTCTAGCTCTCATCATTATTTCAATTCATGCTTCAAGTACAGGTTAAATTAAACTCCCTACTAGTCCACTGAGAGTGTTCCTCTTAAGACTATCGGTGACATCCCATATGACCAATCTCAAGGGTCACTTTTTCATTCTTATTTGATCCCTGTTGAAGTAAACTCTACCAACTACGTCCCTCTTTAAGCTTTTTCTCCTCCCTGACACACCCTTCATCCCAGTTTCCCTGAGACCATAAACGCTCAGATTGTTAACCTTACTAAATCTGTTATCAGTTGGCTCTTTAAGAGAGCCCCAAGAGCTGATCTCCAGTCCTCTCCTCAGTAGGTACATAGTCATTCTACTGCACACCAGATGATCTAACCATTTTGATGGCTGAGTGTACCTTTAATGAGGTCCAGATCTGCATGTGTAAGTGTTTTTGGACGTCCCCACTTGAACCTCATTATGACCTGTCCAAAGCAGAACCCAGATATGGTCATAGGTCCACAAAATTCGCTTCTTCTCCTCTGCTCCTTATCTTCTTTGATAATGTCGCTATCTACTCACCCAAGTCCAGAACCATGCTACTCACTGCTGTAAATACCTCCCTCCCCTTTCTAACTTTGTCATGTTGATTATATTTACTGGTTGCCCTTTCCTCTATTTCTACATCCACTGCCTCTCCTGGGTCACTTATTCATTAGGCCAATATTTACTGAGCACTTTGCTATGTTCCAGGCATTGTTGGAGATACTCAGGATATAATAGTGAACCAAAGTGGCAAGGTTCCTGAATGGGGTGAGATAAACAGTATATGAGTACACTAATAAATGAACAAGATTGTTTAGGGGGTGATAAGTGCTATAAATATAAAAAAACAACAACAAACGAACAACAACAGCAGCAACAAAAAACAGGGAAACCTGTAAGAGCTTCCTAAATTATTGCCCATCTCTTTACCTCAAGTCTTCCCCACTCCCACCCCCACATCTTATCCTTTTTTTTTATTCTCAAAGAGGGAATGGCCCTGATCCTTTCACCTGGAGTTTAATTTCATTTCCTTTCATCTGCCATGACTTCTCTCTATATTATAGGGCCTGAATATGAACCCCTCAACTAGACAATAAGCTACTTTGTGGACAGGGACCCTACCTCATATATCTTCATGCCTCCACAGTGCTTGGCTCAGAATGGGTACTCACAAAATGAGTGTTAAATGGTGAGTTCCTGGACACCAGAATCAGGCTGCCACAAAAGCATCTCCAGCCCAAATCAGAATGGGAAGGTCAGTGAACTTAGCTATTAGAGTGTAGTGGCAGTGGTGTCATGGCAGGGGTGGGCTCATGAATGAGATCACCTCCTTTGGTCCCTTCTGGGCCTGGACTTCCGTGATGCTGTGCCCCGTGAGTGGCAGTGGTTTCTTCATAAACACTATTTTACTTGACAGTGCCAAGTACATGGGACAATTTAAAAGTACTCTTTGTTTCTGACGATGAGCTTTAAACCTAGAGCATTCTGGGTAAATTGCCGGGATGGGCCCTGCAGGAGAAGGTTGCAGTTGCCACTTCACTTTGTATTTCCAGGCCCTTGGGTATTGCACCCCAACAGGGAGCTAGACATTGCCAGTTCTGTCATAGTCATTGTAATTAAATCCAAGTTCTGGCAAAGGGCAGTGCATAATTATGAAGTATTATTATGGTTTTTATCATTATTAGGCACCCAGCTGCCCAGCCCAGGAAACCACAGTAGTAAAACACTGAGAAGCCAAGCTCCTCTCCCAGCTGGCATGAATCAAGACCAGGTGTATTGGCACACGATCTTGCAGCTCCACTCATCAAGATGAGACCTTCCATCCCCTCTTTTTGGCAAGATAAAAATTTAAATAAATGGAAAGAGGAAATGTGAAGGACCTTTGCCACCACCTCTGAATCAAGTTCTTTTTTTCCCCATCTACCCAGAATGGCCTCATCTATGACTTATTGTGTAAATCTCTTCCAACTTTATCCTTGACCTGCTAGCTTCCTAAACATCATCCCCCAATGTCTCCTGAGGATATATTAGTCAGGGAGGGATACAGAGAGCAGAAAACTGTTTTTACTTTCAAGAAATTTATGATATGGGCTAATTCAGAAAGTATAGTTAGGCTTGACAAGACATCTGCCTTTTGTTGAGCACCTACTCAATACCATGTGTGTTCTGACTTAATTCCTACCACCCTGCAAAGTGGATTTTATTATCCTCATTTTCCTGACTTAGTAAATAACATAAGTGTGATTCCAACAGAAATATACAGATTTGGTGATTTTAGACTCATGGTGGATGTGTCCACACTGGTAGATGAATATAGATGTCAGACTTCACCTCTCTCTACCAAATTAAAAATGGGTTTTTTTGTACAAAGTAGATTTTAAGCTGAGCACTGAAAGGACAATTCAGAAGTGATGCTGAGGGAATGGTGCCAAATGAAGAAGCCAAACTGGCCATCAGCCTAAGATCAGTCAATAAGGAGAGATTTCTTGTTCAGCAATGTCATATTGTATTCTTCAAGTACCTTTATTGTTTCAGCTACTCCAAATGCGGAAGTCAACCCAGGGTGGTACAAGGGTGGGCTGATGAGAGAGGAGGGTGATTTAGGGAGGGAATATGGATTTAAATGAGAACTCCCAAATGGCCCATAAATTGGCACATCTAGCATTGGCTTCTGGAACAGCCTGGATGTTGTACAAAACAGTTTGCTTTTATTTTTAGTGTTTTTTGAAAGGATTGAAGGTTTCAATAAAATGCACCCAGTTTAAGTGTACAATTTGATCTGTTTTGAGACATGCATGCCCTTGTAACCACTACCATAATCGTGAAATAGAACATTTCCATCACCCCTCACAGTTCCTTCATGCCCCTTTTCCACAAGAATTTTAATACAATTTGAATTTTTGATGACTCTAAAATTTATATCTCCAGCTTTAATCTTGCTTTCTAAGTCTAGGCCCATAGTTTTAGCTTCCTATGACATATCTACCTGGATGTTGCAAACAGGCACCTCAAACCAAACATGACTGAAAGATAAAGCAGACAGTGCTTTATTTTTGCTACAAGAAACCCAACCCCCATCTCCATTTCCCTTCTGAAGTCATTTTTCTGTATTCTTCAATTTGGTTGAGATAATCATCTACCAAGTCATATAAGCTAGAAAGTTTTAAAAATAATCTTTACTCCTCCCTCTCTTACATCTCCCCAGGAGTGAGTCTTACTCACACAAACATTTTAAAATTGATCCTTTACATTTCCAGTATCCTCATTCAGACACTTATCTTGCTTGCACGATCACCAAAAAACTCCTAACTTATTCCTTCATGCTCCAATTCATCCACCAATCTGCCACTTTAATTTTGTTTTGAAAACCCAGATCTGACTCTTTCAATCCTTTGCTTTCGGGGACTGCCCAACTGCATAAAAATGGCACTGAAAATCTTTAACAATATGGTCCAACCTCCCCATCTGGACTCCTCTGCTCTCTGCCACACAGAGCAGACTCTACATTTTCATTCCACTGTGCTTTTCATCAGATAGCGTTCTGAAACGTGCCTCCTCCTCCGTCTGAAAACTCCTGCATACCTTTCACAGCTCCATTTATATGACTTTTCTTCATGAAACCTTCCCAGACCTCTCCAGATAAAAATAGTCTCTCTCTTTTACACTTGACCTCCCATACCACATTGTACATATATTTATCACACTGAATAGACAGAGTGGTGAGATAGAAGAGGAGAGCTGAGTCAGAAGATCTGAGTCTAACTTAAAAATCTCATTCATCACTTGCTGTGAAAACAAATGACATAACTTCTCTGAGCCTCAATGATTTAATCTATGATATGGTAATAACGACTATAATAATATCCTACCTCATAGGACTCTTGTGGTGATCAAATCATCATAAATGTGAACACCATTTGCAGTATACAGATAATAGGTATTATAATTACAAAGCTGTATCCTCTGGTAGATTTTGAACTTCTTGAGTACCAAACCAATATCTGGTCATCCACCTGACACAGTGCCTGGCCTTCTTGTTGCCTAGATTGGTTTATGATAATTTATCATTTTGGGTAGGATCATAGTCTTTCAATTAACTATATTAATAGTACTTTCTACAGTGTTTCTTCAAAAGCCAATCAAGCCATCCTTAATTCTTTTTATAATTGTTTATTTCCTTTTCAATTAAATTAAAGTCATTAAAAGGTCTCTTAGGAAATGAAATAAATATTGTATCCATGATTAATGTTAAATGTTGAACGCCTTCATTTATTTGACAAAAACTTTTTAGAGCCATTATGTGCCCAACCCTGTTCTAAGCCGTTATAGATGGCAAATAAGAAACTTCACAGAACTTACATTATAGTGGGGACAATAAGCGCAAACCAAGTAACAAGTAAGATGTTAATCTATACAATTAAAGGTGCTACAAATAGAACAATATTGAGGGTGCAGCTGATATAATGAGAAGGCCTCTCTGAGAAAGTGGTGTAGAGTATCCGTGATGACAAGGAGGCAGCCATACAAAAAGAAAGGGGAATAGCCTTCCAGGTGAATGGAAGAGCACAGACAGAGGCCCTGAGGCAGGAGCAAAGTAGATAAAGGATAAAAGGTGGCCTGTGTTGAGTAGAGGAAGTGAGAGGCAGTGGTAGGAGGCTAAGTCAAAGAAGCAGACAGGGGCCAGATCATGTAGGGCTTAGAAAGTCAGGTAAAGAGTTCAATTTTTATTCTAATTGTGATAGGAAACCACCAAAGGTTTTTAAGTAGGAATGTGTTATGATTTGATGTGGTTTTAAAAGATCACCCTAACTATGAATGGAGAATACATTCTGGGGGCAGCAGGAGAGCAAATTAGAAGGTAGACCAGTTGTTTTAGTCCAGCCCAGAGCTGTTGGTAGTCTGGATTAGGGTGGTAGTGCTAAGGATGGTAAAGAGTAGTAGGTTTGGGAGTATGTTTGGCAGTAGGATTGACAAGTCTTACCCATGGATTTA
This sequence comes from Cryptoprocta ferox, assembly GCA_028646485.1. Taxonomy (NCBI): domain Eukaryota; kingdom Metazoa; phylum Chordata; class Mammalia; order Carnivora; family Eupleridae; genus Cryptoprocta; species Cryptoprocta ferox. The sequence goes on along the minus strand of CM053576.1, from coordinate 61,992,932 downwards.
ATGACACCGATTGAGGGAAAAACATTAAAGATGGCTCAGGATTACAGTCTAAGCCAAGCCATTAGGTGGATGAAAGCTCAGTTTACTGAGTCCACAAGGTACCTGTGGAGACTCTGTGCTAGGCTCTGAGAATACAAAGCTCAGTGCATAAGACAAAGTCCTTGGCCTCAAAAAGCTCACAGTTTAGTGGGGAGGGCTGCCTCCCCCTCCAGGAGGACTTCTGTAGGAGGTTTTAAGCACAATTACAGAGCCATGTAGAAGTTATGAGAGCATCAAGAAGGATTACCCTAGTCCAGTCTAGCCAAGCGAGCCAGGAGTCCTGTCTTCTTGGGAAGATTACCAGGGGGACTTTCTCGACACTTGTGAATATGTGCAGTCATCCTCACTCCACTTTAACTGAACTCTATATGAATAAAGTATAATAGCTGTCAGCAGCATCTTCCAGGATCTCTGATTTGTTACTTCTTTTACGAGGAGAGGAAAGAGGTACAGAAAAAGAGTCAGGATGCTAAAGACTGGACTGGGAAGCAAGATGTTTAGCTAACAGGTATGGGAGTCAATATGGTCTGGGCTTCTGCTGCAGCCCCCTACTCAAAACCTACCAACAGTATGCCCTTGGTTGAGGATAGCTTCAGGACATTTTTTGTTATGATTTTAATTGCAACTGCATCTTTTATGAAATGACCATATGACTCCTGAATGACTTTTCTCAAGCTTGTTTTCATTTTGGTATTTATTTAATAATTTTTGTTTGACCAGCTGACACATTCGCATTTCAAAAATCCAAAGAGGAAGGTACCTAATGAAAAGTCTTCTCTTTTCCTGCTTCCATCTAGTTCCCTACCCCCACCCACCCCGACAGGTAGAGATGACTATACTGATTTTTCTACGTATCCTTCTAGTGTTTCTTCATGCAGATACGAGCAATTCTTACATTTCTTCTCTTTCTGCTTCTTACACAAAGAGGTGGCTTACTTTATCCTCTGATTTGGATCTTGTTTTTCCCTCTAACAATGTATCTTGGAGATCTTTCCTATCAGTACTAGGAGAGCTTCCTCATTCTTTTAAACAGCTGCATGGCATTACACTGCAGGATCTGTCATAGCTGATTTAACTATTCCCCTATTGATGAATCCTTGGGCTGTGCCCAGTCTTTGCTATTTATTACAGACAATGCTATAATGGATAACCCGGCACAAATGTCTGCAGGTATAGCCTTAGGATAAATCCTCAGGAGTCTTACAAATACTTTAATAAAATCTTCTAAAAGAATGTTCTGAGATAGTGTGACTGGGTTGCCAAATTAGAACCTCAACTTTCCAGGCATTAATTCTCACATTCCATCAAGAGTAGTTCCTCATTCTTCAGCCTGTAAATTATATCTTTGTATTTTTCCCAATAAGGAGTTTAAAAAATATTTAAGTGGCCTCTCCTACAACCAACAATAGTTGGCATGATGTTTTAAAATATAAGGAAAAAACAGACTAAAATTCAGTTGGATTGTGCCCCAGTTAGTGAATTGCAAGCTCTAGAAAATGCTTGAGTTTTCTAAAATTTTTTTAATGTTTATTTATTTTTGAGAGAGACAGAGAAAGACAGAGCATGAGCAATGGAGGGGCAGAGGGAAAGAGGGAGACACGGAATCCAAAGCAGGCTCTGGGCTCCAAGCTGTCAACACAGAGCCCGATGTGGGGCTTGAACTCACGAACCGTCAGATCATAACCTGAGCTGAAGTCGGACGCTTAATCGACTGAGCCACGCAGGTACCCCCAAAATGCTCGAATCTCTTTAATTCAACACATAGAAGCATCTCTAGAATGAAGTCTCAGATGGGGATGATGGGTTTGGACTTGAGAACTTGCAGGGTGTATCCTGCCCCAACCAGCTTTTAGTGCTACCCCAGCTTAGGGCCAAATACTCCTTGGCTATTTTTTTTATTAGCATCTCTTTTCATTTCTCTTAGAAATTCTTCATTGTTCCATAGTTGCTTTTGGAAAATAGGTTTAAAGTCTTGGTGAAACAGGTAGGCTTTGGTAAATATGCTTTATAACTAGGCCATGTAAAGTAAGTATGCTATTTTTATACTACCCCCCCCCCGAGACTTTTTCTTATTTATTATATTCCAGGTATATGAGACCAGGATGGAAAAAATCATAGGTCACTTAATCTACCTGAGATCTTTAGGAGACCATATAGAGATGCAGAAAAATGCACAAGTGATGTGGCAGTGAGAGATGCCATTAAAAAAAAACCCCATATATGTATATATAATATATATATATATATATGGGTTTTTTAAATATTTAATGTATTATATATATTATATATTATATATGTGTTCAGATATATATATATCTGATATATATATTCATATAGATGTATATATGTATCTAAAGAAGTTAGACTAGCCATATTACTATCATTATTAGAAAATAAAAATTCTTGCCACATAGTACTTCTCTTTAGTTTTGCTCCATGTATGTGGAGGTGTTTTGTTTTCGTTTTGTTTTTGTATAATTATAGCATGAGAGAAAGCATTAAAAATAAACCATGAAGTTGACAAGGTACAGCAAATAGCCATTGAGAAAGCTTTTCTTAGCTCTAAAGCTTTTTTCCGTAGGAATGACAAAACCTACAAATTGTAGAGCTGTCTAGTCTCTGTGAAGAGCACCTAGTTCTAGCTCTAGTTGAAATGATCTTACATTTTTTAAAATGTCTCACATAAGGATTCTACAGTCTCCCTTTTGGCCATTACTTTTTTCCCTTCGCTGGTAAGACTTGGGGTCTCTCTTTTAAATGTAGCCAGAACTATTCCTCCCTCCCCATCCTGCCACTGCTGTGGCCTCTTCTTCTTCCTTTCCTCCTCCTCCTCCTCCTCCTCCTCTTCCTCCTCCTCCTCCTCCTCCTCTTCCTCCTCCATTTTCTTCTTTTCATATTTATTCTTCCATAAGAAAGTTAGGATGGTTGTCAGCTTTTAAAAACTTCTGTTTGGATTTTGGTTGGCATTGAGTTTTCCAGGTAGACAGTTGTATCATCTGTAAATAATAGTACATCTCATTCATGTTTTTGTTCCTTTTGTGTCAGCAGAATCCCTTCTTAAGTGAAAAACAATACTTGCTGAAATTATTTGTGCATCTGATCCCTGAATATCTGTACAGAACATCCATTCAACTGACTACCCTCTCATTTTGTTCTGGGGACTGTGGTCCTCCCTTACACTCAGTCCCTGGGTTTGGGGAAAAGAGTGATGTCTCCACTCCCCTGCTTCAGAGGTGTATCATATGACCTAAGTCTAGGTCATCTAGGTCATCTAGTATATCCTATTCCTCTGGCCGCAGTAATCCATTCTAGACTTACTAGAAAGTTGGTTCTGAATTTGAACCTAGAGGCAAGTACTCCATGGAGCGGCATGCATCCATATTGGGTACATGAAGAGACAACTTGCCCAGGAATGCAGCCAATATTGAATAGGCTGAATTGAGAAATGGTGAGAGGGAAATCCAGTCCTAGGTCACCCGGTTTGAGCCTTGGAGCAAGCTTCACCTGAACTAGAACCTCTACATTATTCATTACATGAACCAATAAATTTACCTTTTAAATTAAGTCAGTTTGGATTATGTTTTTCATCTTTGGCATGAAAAGGATTTTTAGTTGATGCAATATCTTCTAACAAATTTAAGCAAATTAAACTCCTGTTGTTTCCATGGTTTGACAGATTACATGATTTCCCCAGCTAATTCTCAGATTCCTCTCTTCTTGCACTTGGAGTGACTCTACCATTGCGCATACCCTTCTAAATACCAAGCCAGAGTCCTCCTCCCCTTCCCCCAAGGACTCCTCCAGTTCTGTGCTTAAACCCAGCCCACTGGTGAAGTTAAAGAAGGAAGGGAACAGATGGCAACCTGATTCATATTGTTCTTATAGGGAATTAGGCCAATTTATTTGGGGGGTCAGTTTCAGTTCAGTTCAGCAGTGAATGAAAGTTGTTTGAATCCATTTTTGGCTCAGGTCTGTAATCATCTGCAGTAATCCCAAGTTCTTCACATGGGAAAAATATTTTGGGGGGTTAATGTTTGTTCCAGTTGGAGAAAACTGTGTAACACGGAATCAAGTTGCACCTGTCTTATGAGGCCTTCTGTGCTAAAAGAGGCAGCATATGGGCAGCACAGGGAGGCGATTAATAGTATACTTAATACTAAAATAATCAGCCTAGGCTGCATCCATCATAAGCAGTGTTATAAAATCTACTCTTTGGATTTGCTTTAATATTTCCAGTCCGCATCAGAGCACACTTTGAAATATCATATCACATAGTATTGACAAATTGTAGAATATAGTTTGAAACATTTTTTTCTGAAAATTTTGCCTTCTTTAGAGGAACATGCATTTTATAGGTGAATCATTTATGGTCTCTGTTTGAAAATTATTTCTAATTAGACTGACATCCTGTAAGTATCTTAAGGTGCTAAAATTCAGTGAGCAGTTTTCTGGAAAAATGTTGAAAATGTAGGCTCAGCACAGGGAATGTAGTCAATGGTATTGTAATGGCGCTGTGTGGTGACAGATGGGAGCTACATTTGTGGGGAGCACAGCATAATGTACAAATTCGTCAAATCACTGTGTTGTACACCTGAAACTAATATAACATTGTGTCTCAACTATACTTCAATTAAAAAAAAAATCTAGGCTCAGAATGGTCACAGGACCATTTTTCAATTTCTTCATTTATTCTAATGGATATGTTCTGATGGGAAGCATTTTTTGCTTCATTGCTTCCATAATAAATACATATATATTTACATGTAATAAATAAAAATAATTAAATAAATAAAATTTCTTTTTTTAAAATTTTTAAAAATGTTTTATTTATTTTTGAGAGAGAGAGAGAGAGACAGTGTGAGCAGGGGAGGGTCAGAGAGAGAGAGGGAGACACAGAATCCGAAGACAGGCTCCAGGCTCTGAACTAGCTGTCAGCACAGAGCCCCACGCGGAGCTCGAATCCACAAACCGTGAGATCATGACCTGAGCTGAAGTCGGACGTTTAACTGACTGAGCCACCCATGCACCCCCAAATAAGTAAAATTTCAAGGCACAAAATGCTCAGCTTGTTCCAAAATGTTTTTTGTTAGTGGGTTGTGTGCAAACAAAAAGAATGACAGATGCCATCCGTATACAATTTATGAAGATACCTCTTACTTCTGTATGTGTAAGGAGGACATCGGATTTGACAAGGTGCAAAGAGATGCCTAACAGATGGTATCCACGAGGCCCATGAGGACAGGTCTTCCCGAACAAATGGAGATGTAAAAGAAGTTGTCATGTGCACATCTGTCACACCTGTTCTACAGAGAAATTCCCACTTGTAAATACAGTCTTCAAAATCAGAGCCCAAGGCTGGCCGAGCTTAGTTTAGTTTTCTATTAGTTTGAGAGAGACTATGACTACCAAAATGGATTTCATATCTTTCTGTGACTCTTCTCCGACTCATACATTTCACTGGCATTGTGTTATTTAAAGTTAAAGCTTAAGATTAAAATTCTTTTACTTGGTCCTCGAAGAAATAGCTGTAATTTATCTTATAACATTAAATTCATTGGCAATGTGCTTTGGAGGGAATACATTTGTGTTCTGCAAAAGGGCTTGGATATACAGAATTTCAATGCTTCAAATGATGTAATTTTCTATAATATTTAGCCTGCCATTTTTAGTTTGGTATTTGTATAATAGGAGATTTCGAAGAAAAAGCTAAAGAGAGGCTAATTGCTTAGTTAGTGCTTCTGTTCTTTTGTTCTTTTAGAATCTAAAATTAACCAACATCTGCAGTGTCAACAAGGACTCCATATGGCATTCAAGTTTGTACTTTTCCTAAATAATGCATTTGAGGCAATATAATCTGAGAGGAATTCTGAGGTGATAATGAGTAGAAGTGTATATAGCACTTTATGGGTTCAAAGTGCTTTAACAACAAGGACCTTGTTTGGTCCTCACAACAATGTTAAGAGGCAAGGAGATCAGGTGTTTCTTATTCTTGTTGAACAGATGAGAAGATGGAAGTCCAAAGTATCGAAGAGAAATGGCTGTAATCACAAACCTGGTGAGTAGGAGCATGAGAAGGAAACCCAAGCCATCTGGCATCTAATCCAGTGTCTTTTCTCCCATATTACTAGGATCATGTTATTGACAACCCGTGTTAAAATAGCATATTTCCAAACTAACAGACTCCACAACAACTCTATAAGAAAATAAAAAGAACTCAATACTAGAAAGTAAATAACAAACATGCGTATTTGGTTTTCCAGAGTTAATGGATTTCGTTTGTTCAGTTAACAGATGATTTCCACAGAAGTTCTACTTACTCTTGCGATTTCTTATTTTACCTACAAAAAAAAAGAGTTTCTGCCAAAATGCTTTTTCTCCTTGTGAAATCATACCTCATAAATCTTTATTTGTCATATCTAGAAAATCTAAAAACTTCTTCTGTAAGAGATGTTGCAACCAAGAGTGTTTCTTCACAGTAATACATTATAATTTAAGTCTACCTGAGTTTTGAAACATTTCATTTCAGCTCAAACTTTCGTAAATTTCTGCAGCATAGCAACCATTCAGAATTTCTGGGATAAGAAAAAAAGTAGGTTGAAGTAAAAGAATGTATTAGAAACAAAGCTTGTGACTGATAAACAGGCACAAATTTAGCAGGAACCCATTTTTTAAAGTGTAAATAATATTATTGCCAAACCATATTTTATATAAATTTCGAGCTATGTAACATTACCATTTCTACTTTAAAATGCAGAGAAATTCAGTTGCTTCCATTTCTTGAAAGTTTGAGGCTTAAAAATTATGAATGCCGGCATTCTTGAAGAGGAACACTGTGAGTTTGTAATATCGAAAAGGTACTGCTGTTCTCTTACATTGACAGGCAGATATATTTCCAACAAGTGGAAACAGAGGACTTTACTGGCATAAGGAGCAGCCAGCAAGAATTTTAATCAGGATTTGGCTCGGTCTATGCTGGTTCTGACTTCACAAAAGTGCATCTTTAGGAAGCACCTTCCACCAAGTGGAAAGCTGGCAAGACGCAGCATTAGAGGTTGCTGACAACCAAAGCAAGCAGAGCTCACAGAAAACTTAAAATTTTTCCTCCCCATTAGTTGTTTGGATACGTCTCAAAGAACTACAAACAGAGAAGCAATATTTAAAATTGGTATTGTCCAAAACTCTAATATCCTACCTACTCTGTGTCCAGGATTAGTGGAAATACACCAAGACATTTTTGAAAAGGTCATCTAACATAAGTAGAAGAATGCCGTCTTTCCATGCATGAGCATACCTGGACATGGAGCCATGAAAAAGAGATACAAGGAGAAAAGGACAAGGGGAACAGTATGGAATGTACTTTGCTGGAAACAAGTAATTGGGAGGATTGGGAGGAGTTAAGGAATTTGGGTAGGAAAGACTTAGAGAGGGGCGGGTTAAATCATTGGAGTTGGCAGTAACTCCATCTGGCGAGATATGGGAGTCTAGAGCGAGGGGCCCAAGAGTGCTAGAAGACCGTACTTGTGATGGCAGCATTCAGAGTTAATCTGACTGCAGAGAGATGCCAGTGCAGAGACAGGGAGAGGGTAACAGCATGAGGAAGGGAAGTGGCCAAGGGACCATGAGAAACCCAACTGCGGTTCTTGCTTATTGAATCAGATCCAGTTTTTTCCTCCTTCCCCATCTCCACACCTCTGCCCCTCACTCCACCCCTGCAAGAAAAATCTGTGTTCACTGGCCCAAGTTGCTCTAACTTAGTCCTTCTTCATCCACTGAATGATTTGTGGAGCCTGGGGCTGGTAATCATTATTTAGCAGTGACTTCAGCATTAATCAATCAGAACTGGAATGATATAACTTTGTTCCCACTCAGCCCACTCACAACCACAACCTTTTTGTGCTACAGAGAAGTAACGTGGTCCCTTGGCTATCTTGCTGCTGATTAATGGACTGTTGGAAGGGCCAGTACAACTCCAATAGTCTAATGCTTTCCTGCCAGATTGGCTTAAAAAAAAAAAAAAAGGCCGCTGATCATGTCAAACCACGTTAGCCAATACCTGTATTGTCTGTGTGAATTATAAAGCACAACAGCACATCTCGTTCTCTGGAAGTCATTATTAGAAGAAAGAACATGAAGAAGTATTAGACCATGCCTGTATCAGATGAGATAGCTGGACAGTCTTGCACACTCCCGCACTGCCCATTGGAACATGCCATCTGCACACTGATACAGTGATGATGATTACTCTTAAAATTAGATGCAATAGCACTCTCTCCTCTCCTCCTTGCCCAATGACTCTCAGTGGTGGGAGGACATGGCCTTGCCAGCTGATGCCAAGGACTCAAGATTTAAGTACATAAAAATAACTCATTCACCTGCCCCTCCCAAATCACCCATTCCACATATATCATTGCCATAAGAGGCATCAGGTTCCTTAAGGTCATCCTAAGGGTGTCTGTGGAATTGTGACTTCCTTCCTCCACAGACACCCTTACAATGGTCTTCTGAGGCCTGCACACTCCCAGGAAGCTAAAGCAAATTTCTTCTGTGTGAAAACATCGAGAGCCAGAAAGAATGGAACAGTGCATGATTTATCCCTGAATCCCTCATCCTGCTGGATAATGCCCCAGGGTGGAGTTATTCTTGCTGTCACAAAGAATTCAACCCTGAGTGGATCAACATGTTTAAAAAAAGTTTCCAAATAAGTCTAAGACTCTAGGTGCAGAAACTCAAGTGCCAGTTAGCCAGGGCAATTTCGAATAGAACAGAAATTGAAACGAACAGAATAGAAAAGCAAAGAGGCATGGACTATAGCAGAGGGAGCCAGTCGTTGGTAACTGCTTGTAGGCTGTCAGTCATGATGCCATTGTCTAGGTTTCCTTGACTCCAAAATAGACACTAAGATGAAGGGAATTTGGTGAAAGAAACTTTTGAGAGATGTTGATTTATGTTCTCTCTCTGTATTTTTCCTTTTCTCTCTCTCCCATTATGGCTGGCTTACATGCCTTTACCTCAGGAGAGACTTGCGGGTTGGACTTCCAATCTTTAGTTCCAGATAAACCCATGAGGAGAATAGGGTTTGAGGAAAGTTGTATTTTCCAGACTGAAAAGATCTGTTCTCCCAGAGGCAGTAAGGATGTTGCCCTGCTTCTTGACAGTCCCCTCACTATGTATCCCTCTGGGAGGCTGTGTCTTTGCCGAAGAGCCCTTCTTTTCTAGAAATGCCTTTGGGGACTTACCCCTGTGGGGGTAAGGGCCTCCAGATATTCTTGCTTCTAAAGATGTCTGGTCCCTGCCTGAGCCCTCAGTGAGGGCATGAAAGATACTTCACACTGACCTGAGGTGGATTTCCTGTCCGCCCTACTGCACAAAGGTACCAAGTTTAAACTGAATTACCACACTCTCAAGACTCTAAGGAATCGTCAGTGGCAGGATGACCATTAGTTTAATTTTTGTCTCTTTATTATGTATTAAAACTAAGTCTTAACAACTCTTCCACACTATAGAGAATCCACTTTCTTAGGGCTGAATTCATGGAGGGGTTACTTTTGCCAGTCCTGCTTATCATTCCCTTTTCCACACCAGCCCCTTCTGGCCTCCATGTTTTCTCACTTGGGATGTCTGATTGAGAAAGGCTGGTGGCACCTTGAAAAACATCATGTGCCTCCTCCTAGATCCCTGCATATTTTCTTAAAAGTTGGAAAGGAGTGTCTTTCATCCCCAAGTCTCCATATCTGACGCCTGTGTTGCCCTGAGGAGCGGCTCCGAGCAACACCACATAGCTAGAGGACCAGGTCTTCGGTAAGCTTCTCTGGGGGCTGTGTGCCTTTTTGAAGTGGCTAATAAAACAAACAACACAGAACAAAGTAAACATTGCAAGATCTTTTATGCAATTGTCTTTGTTGTTACTGCTGCTGTTTGGTGAAGAGTACATTTATTGCTTCAGGGCTGTGCCATATTTAGAAAGGGGCAAAATATTAGTGCAAGTGAAAACCTTCCAGGACAAGCTGCCAGCTTTTGGGATCTCTGAAAGCACTTATTGGACATGATCTCATGTGTGTTTTTCTTGGTAGCGGCCATAAATTGCCATGTTCTTTCTGCTATGGCTTGCTTTTCTCTTTAAATATTTTAGGAGGAAAAAATGTATTTTCTGTTGGTTTTGTTATGATGATAATGATGGTTTGTAATTTAGAGGGTCTATATTCTTGACTCAGTCAAAATAATATTTGGGTCCCTTCATATTTCATGCCTCATAGTCTTTCTCAGAACTTGGAAAGCAAAGTAAAATGGTTCCCCAAGTGTTCCCTTTCCTCTTATCTTTGTAAATCCTCCCATATAGCCAAGGCATCAACATTCTGGGAGGGTAGAGGAGAGGAAGTTTCCCTCTAATTTAAGGCCTCCTAAATCTGGATTACCTGTGTTGTTCAAAGAACTAAGTATTCTGAAAACTCTAGAAACAAAAATGCAAACATTCTTCTCCCAATAGAAACTCCTAAAAGTAGTCATGTGGTCTGTCTCTTAAAGTAGAATTTATTCCTTCTTTCTTAATTAAATGAGAAATAAAAGGAAGTCATGCACCAGCTTTCAGAGCAATGACTATAAAGTAAGAAATGTAGTTCCAGGCAAAAAAAAAAAAAAAAAAGGATGTTGAAATATGGGAGCAATATGAGGTCTTACTCAAGTAGAGTCTTATGCTTCAACCAAAAGCTGGAAGAATTAACAAAAGCTCTAAAGAAAGATAGAGGAATGCAGACAATGGAGAAAAGCAGAGAGGTACAGAAAATAATTAATAACTATATAAAGTAATAAATTGGAGTCTGGGATGATTCTTAACTAAATTACTTGCAAATTGCAGTTTCCAAATAAAATACGCAGCTGAAAAAATTCATTTCCAGAACAGGTAACAAAAACCAATGTGGAACAAAAGCCATTTTGCACCTAGAGCCTTCAGAGACAAGGTCAGCTCCCTGGAGAGGAGCTGAGATGAAGCAAAGAGGCACAGTGCTGTACATTCACTAAAAATCTACATGGAGTTAGTCTGTCCACCCTGTGGGACAGACAGTGCTCTCAAAGGCAAATGTCTTGCCTCATGTGGTCTACTTCCAAAGGGAGATGGGGCTTAGTCAACCATATTAGTTATTTATTGCCATGTAACCAATATCTCAAAACTTAGAGCTCAAAACAACAACATTATTATCTCATGGGTGGGTTCTTTCTGTCAGGGATCCAGCCGTAGCTTAGCTGGGTTCTCCTGCTAAGGGTCTCTGTCTCTTACAAGGCTGCAATCAAGGCATCCGCCAGCGGGGCTGAGGAGCCAATTCCCAGCTCACTCAGTGCTGTGGGATTAAGCACCTCGGTTCCTCACTGTGTATTGGCCAGAGACTGTCAGTATGGTGCCTTCTGCCACGTGAGCCTCTGTACAACTCCTAGCACGTTGCAGCTGGCTTCCCTCAGAGCCAGTGCATGAGAGAATGCCAAGAGAATGTACAAGATGGAAGTTAGTCTTTGGTAACCTAATCTTAGTACTGACTTCTGCAGTGTTTTATTTATTAGAGTCAAGTCACTAAGACTAGTTCACACTCGAGGGATGGGATTAAATAAGGATGTGCGGGGCATCTGGGTGGCTCAGTTGGTTGAGCATCCATCTCTTGATTTTGGCTCAGGTCATGATCTTACATTTCTTGAGTTTAATCCCCACATAGGGCTCCACAGTGCAGAGCCTGCTTGAGATTCTCTCTCCCTGTCTCTCTGCCCCTCTCCCATACTCTCTCGCTCACATTCTCTTAAAATAAATAAGTAAACATAAAGAAAAAAATATGGGTGTGAAAACCAAGAAGTAGTATCATTGGGAGCCATCTTAAGAGTTGCCAAGCACTTCAACTTATTTTATTCTTCCCTGAATTTTATAGCATAGAAATAATAGGCTGTCATCTTCAAGACCAAAAATACTTTCTTTGGAGACAAATGCTCCAGAAATCTGTATTTCCATTGTCTCTTTTATTCATCAGCAAATGGCTTTATTTGTTTACATCATTTATATGGCAATGAGTATCCCGGATCATTTTGGCCAATAGGCAAATTATTTGAATAAATGAAGGAAATATTCATTCATACATTTCATTGGGATGAAGCGCTATGAGGGCAGGGATTTTATCTGTTTTGTTTTCTATTGTATCCCCAGTGTGTACCACAGAGCTTAACAAATAGTTGTTAAATGAATGGCTTAAACTATATTTACTGTGGATTGTTATGATATGCCAGCCACTTGACTTCACACCTTTAGAAATTGAACATTAGAAATACTTGCATTATGAGGCTCCTGGGTGGCTCGGTCGGTTAAACTTCCGACTTCGGCTCAGGTCATGATTTCACGGTTGGTGGGTTCAAGGCCTGCATTGGGCTCTGTGCTGACAGCTCAGGGCCTAGAGCCTGTTTCCAATTCTGTGTCTCCCTCTGTCTCTGCCCCTCCCCTGCTCATGCTTTGTCTCTCTCTGTCTCTCAAAAAATGAATAAACGTTAAAAAATTTTTTTAAATAATAATAAAAAAATACTTGCATTTCAGGGCACCTGGATGGCTCAGTTGGCTTAGCGTCTGACTCTTGATTTCAACTCAGGTCATGATTTCAAGGTGGTGAGATCAAGCCCCGCATCAGGCTCAGTGCTTAGCATGGAGCCTGCTTAAGATTCTCTTTCTCCCTCTCTCTCTGCCCCTACCCCATTCATGCTCTCTCTCTCTCTCTCTTAAAAAAAAAAAAAAAAAGAAGAAATACTTGCATTTGTACCTAAAAGTGGAGAGAAGAGATTTTTATCACTTGGGATTTCCAAAAGCAACCCCTATTGGTGACCATCTTTGTTAACAATTCAGAGAGTCTACTGAAAGAAAGGCTGACTCCATTTTCTCATAAAGGGTGAGTGTGGCCTTTTCTCCTTTAACACATCTTCCTTTCTATGGCCTATCACTCATTGTTTGAGAGGACTGTAAAGGACCATAATGAAAAAAAAACTTAAACTAGGTTTTTAAAAATCATGAAAATAAAATATACATATCATTTTAAAAAGTATAAAAGCATATAAAATGATGAAAAAATTCTCACCCTTTGATTCCATCCCCAGTCCCACCTCAACTTCAAAGGTAAGGCATTTAACTGTTTCTTAGATATGATTACAAATATTTTCAATGGAAGTACAGTGTATGTGTGTGTGTGTGTGTGTGTGTGTGTGTTTATACATATGGTATTACCATAATATTGTTCTACACCTTGCCTTTGCCTTTTTTTTCACTTAAAGATATGTCTGGGAACCCATACCAACCTATCTTAATTTTTCTTGGCTGCATAATATTCCCCTGTAGGGATGTGCTGTAATTTGTTAAAGGAGTCCCCAACTATAGATACTCATTTCCACCACCACCACCCCAACTTTTTAGCTATTAAAAACAGTGCTGTCATGGACACATCTATACAGATATCTTCGCATATTTTGGTGAGTTTATCTTAAATTTTTTTTTAGTGTTTATTTTTGAGACAGAGAGAGACAGAGCGTGAGTGGGGGAGGGTTAGAGAGAGACACACAGAGAAACTGAAGCAGGCTCCAGGCTTTGAGCTGTCAGCACAGAGGATTTGTGCAGGGCTTGAACCCATGAAATGTTGAGATCATGACCTGGGCCCAAGTCGGACGCTTTAACTGTGCCACTGAGGAGCCCCATTTGGTGAGTTTATCTTAAAGACAAACCCCTAACAGTGGAATTGCTAGGCCAAAGGATGTGTGCATTTAAATTTTTTAAAGGCTTTTTTTATTATAAAATAAAGTACAAATACAAAAAACCAAACCAAACCAAAGTTACAGAGCTTAATGGATTGTTAAAAAACAAGCATCCTTTTAACCATCACCCTGATCAAGAAAGACTGTCAGCCATGTCATAAGCCCTCCATGTGCTCTGTGATCACAACTGCCTTCCCCCCTGAAACTAATCACAATACTGACCTCTGTAGAAATCACTTTCTTCTATTTGTTTTGTGACTTTACCACCCAAGTGGCATCCATAAATCTGATAGTTTAGTTTTGTCTATTTAAAAAAACATCTGGGGTCTGTCTTTTATATCTCTTTAAACTTACAGTTTTTCTCTCCAAACTTTTCTTTTCCATTCAATTTCTCTGTTGAACAACTCAGGGCATCTGACCAGTGGAGTTTCCTGCAGTGTGAATGTTGCCAAACTATGTACTCTTGAGGCAGTTCAGCATGTTCCTGTGTCCTCCAATTTCCTGCAAACTGATGGCTGCATTTGGAGGCTTGATGAGGCTCAGGTTTGAGTCCTTTGGCAAGACGATGAGTGGTACATCAGGAGCTACATAATGTCTAGTTGTCTCTCTTTGTGACTTCAGCAATTACTGGTGTTCATGCTTAGACCCATTCATTTATTGTGGGCTGCAGAGTATCCTATGTTCTTTCTTTTTCACTTATTAGCTGGAATATTTCCGTAAGACACTTCCTCTCATCTATTATTTGTTTAAACCTAATGGTACCATTTAGCTAGGAAAGGCAAAGTAAATGCTTAATTCTTTCCTTTACTTCCTAGTTTCCAAGATAACGAATGTTCTCTACCGTCACCCGGCAATGACTTTTTATGGCAGTCATCAGGAACTCACGTATTCATACGTGTGTTCAGCGTATCTTAAGGGTTTCAAGTCATTGCAAGCTTTATCTTTACTGCAGGTCAATTTGTCCCACCTTCAGTGAGAACCTTTTCCATTGGTACTTGAACCTTTTTGACATGACCCTAGTTAGTGGTCTTTGATAGCTTCCTTGCTATCTGATATGACAAGATACTCTAGCCTCACTCTGTATGTCTCATGCCCCAGACTTGAAACCTGCCATTTCGCCAACAAGCCCTGATTTTTTTTTTTTTTTTCAAGTAGGAAATGGTATTTCAAAATGACAGTCTAGGCACAAATTGTATTCATCCTTACTGCGTTGGTTCCTAGTTTCTAAGATTTTTCAGTGGACAGAGCTAGGAAATAGCTCTATGTTTCTAAAGAGAAAATACGTCATGAGTCCATTTGAATACTTCCAATTTGAATTTAGTACCATAGGTTTTTACAACCACAGCAGACTCAGAACAATAATACTAGTGCTACCACCACCAATATGATTGCTAAAAGTTACATTAAAAAGTTTTTTTCAATGTTTGTTTTTTTTTGAGACAGCGAGAGACAGATCATGAGCAGGGGAGGGGCAGAGAGAGGGAGACACAGAATCAGAAACAGGCTCCAGGCTGTCAGCACAGAGCCCGACATGGGGCTCCAACTCACAAAACCATGAGGTCATGACCTGAGCCAAAGTTGGACGCTTATCCAACTGAGCCACCCAGGTGCCCCGCTAAAAGTTACATTTAAAAAAAAAATGTCAGCTTTTATTTTTATTTATTTATTTTTCAAAGTAAGCTCTACTCTCAAGGTGGGGCTCGAATTCATGACCCTGGGATCAAGAGCTGCATGCTCCACCGACTCGAGCCAGCCAGGTGCCCCAAAAGTTACAGTTTTGCATTTGCCTCTATTTGTTAAAAGTCAGTTTTACTATATCCACAATGTCAGAGTATACAGCCATTGTACACAGTACTCACTCCCATTTATCCCCCCACTTAAACCTGATTCTTCAAGTAGCTCTGTATTTCACGCTCACCATTACTTTTGGTATTGATGTGGCCCTAGTCACTCTGGAGCTTGTTTCCTAGGAGATACGCAGGAAGCGTTCACAGGAACAATATATCCTGGGTTCTTACGTGTTGATAACACTTTGTGTCCTTTATGCCCAAAAGTCAGTTTTTCTAGATATAAAATTATCAGCTCACGTTTAATTATGAATCTTAAGTATATTTGTTACTCCATTTTCTTTGGACATAAGTATTGTTGAAACATCTGATGTTAACCTAATTTAAAAAAAAATAAAAAATAGTCACTGTCTTTTAAAAGCTGTATGCCCAAAGGGATTTTTCTCTTTCTTTAAAATTCAGTAATTTTGTTAGACTATGTCTTGGTTCATCATTCTGAATCAGTATTCTCAGGTACACAGTATGCTTTTCTATATGTAGTTCTCTCTCTCTCTCTCTCTCTCTCTCTTTCTGTCTCTCTCTCCCTATGTACTTCCTATGGGCATTTGCTTTAAATATATATATATGACTTAATATATATTTAATATTTATTTATATGTAATATATAATACTATAGTTATTTAATATACAAATAAATATAATTAATTTATAATTTCAGGGAAGTTTCTTGAAGATTTTTAAAAGAAACATTTGTTCCCGTTTCTTGCTTTGGGTCTCTTCTTCAGGGACTCCCATTATTATTTTTTGGGTTTTCTTTGTCTACTGTCAATATTGGTTACTGTCTCTTGAACCTTTTTACTTCTTCCTTCATTTCATATAGATTTGAAAGA
The DNA here is from genome assembly GCA_028646485.1 of Cryptoprocta ferox. Lineage (NCBI taxonomy): Eukaryota > Metazoa > Chordata > Mammalia > Carnivora > Eupleridae > Cryptoprocta > Cryptoprocta ferox. The sequence continues at coordinate 61,976,458 of CM053576.1, read as the reverse complement.
TTTTCCCCTCATTTTTACCTTAATCTTATTTTAAGGTATTGTTTGTTATATATTCCTTTGCTATTGTGTTTCTTCCTTGTACTTTAATTTTTACTTCTGAAATAATTTTTTCTTTTGTTTCTTTAAAAAATTTTTTTTAATGTTTATTCATTTTTGAGAGACAGAGACAGAGTGTGAGCAGGGGAAGGGCAGAGAGCGAGGGCGACACAGAATCCAAAGCAGGCTCCAGGCTCTGGGCTGTCAGCACAGAGCCCGATGCGGGGTTCAAACTCACAAACTGTGAGATCATGACCTAAGCCAAAGTCAGACACTTAACTGAGCCACCTAAGCGCCCTTTTTCCTTATATTTCTAATTCTCTTCTGAGTTCTGTCTCCTCGTTTCTGATTTTTTCCTAATTATAATTTATGTTATCTCTTCATGTGTAACTTTCCTAATATCTTTCACTTCATTTTTAAATGATAGGCTACTTGTTCTGATCCTGTTTCAGGATTTGCCTTTCTGAAGCGACTTCATTGTCTGTAAAAATATCATTCTGCCCCTTAGTTTCTTTTTTCTCATAATGTTTGTATGAAATTTGAACTTCATTCTTTTCTGTTGTTCATTTCTATGTAAAATTAGATTTCCTGACCTTTTAGAAAGGGGCATGGTTTAGTTAAAAGGCATGACTGAGAAGTTAGGAATGCTGACTTCATGGAAGTCCCTTTTGTTTTTGTGAAGTGTTCAAAAACAAGGTGGCTGGCTTTCTGGGATTTCCTGGCTGTGTTCTTGTCCCCATTTTTTATCTGAAATTTCTCTTCCTTTGTCTTTCTTGTCCTAGACCAGCTCAATTTTGGTTCTGCTCCCCAAAGTTCCTCCTCAGTGTGCCCTCAGTCTTGGAAAGATGCCCTGGCTGGTCAGTCTAAAGAGTTGATAGGGTTTACACAACTTCGACCTCTCCAGTCCTTCTTACCGGAGGCTCCATGCAGTCCCCCTCTATGGAGCCCACACTTCTAGATTTAGCTGCTTTTATCACATCCACCTACCATGCTTTCTAGTAAATACCTGTTGGCTATTTTTGAGCTTCCCTGGATACATAGTGCCTTCCCTTTGCTTCCTCTTGCACAGGTGCTGATAATCTGCAGGTCTTGCAGCTATCCCCTGCTTGTGTTTTTGAAGTTCATGGGGATACTTTGTCACTTAGCTTTACTGCAAATATTTTCAAGGGGTTTTGGGTTTGCTGTTATTCTGTTTTTGTGAAGGGACCTGGGGAGATTCAAAGCTATTCTGCTACCTGCTCCATCTTCCCAAAATTTCCTCCCTACTTAGAAATGTGGTTGGCATTACCAAATTACATGGAGGGTGAGGTACTTCCTGTGGACGTTTGCTTTAAATTAACATGCCTCCCATTTCTAATCAGCAGAAGGAAAACAGTGAACATTCTGGGAGGAGACCGTACATCCTAAGCATTTTCATTCTGAGCCATAAGTCTGCAAATAGGTGTCAGAGAGCTTTGTAATAAGAGCTGGTGGGATCTTAAATTCCGCAGAACATTTACAGAACCTGCGTGGGCCGCTCTGAGACAATCAGTGCCCCTGGAGGATGGACTGTCTTTCAGTGGCCCAGTCAGGAGGAAGGTGCATACACCACAGCATCTTTGGAGCAGAAACCGAAGATCTTTGCAGGATCCAGCTTGAATATAAATATGTTGGAGGAATACATTTGGGCATTTCTCAAGCCACAGATCACATGTCTGTGTTTTTTCAGGTCTCTTCAAAAATTAAGTCAGCTGGGAAGGACAGTTGGTTTGTATTACATTCCCCTATTCCAACAGGCTTCTCATTAAGAACAGGCAGCTTCTGACAAGGACTTTTAGTTATGTTCTAAAAACACTAGCTTTTTTGGACCTCAGATTTAGTTTATGTCTATACTGTAAAAAGGAGTCCAAGGCCCCTAAAATTAGCAATGGGCATGGTATTGTCTAGTCAGCTTGTGCAGATATTTGAGGTGGAAAAAGAAAACATTCTGTGTTTGACTTACCTTTCCAGACTGATATGTGGATGTGTTCCTAGCCATTGACTAATTACGTATTTTAGAGTATTAGACTTGGCCATCTTTTTCCTTGTGCTTGGGTCAACATTTGTCCCTGTGAATTTTGTGTTCACTCCCAATTCAGTGAAATATGAGGCCACCTGCTTAGTGGCCAGATCGTGTAAGGGCATCTCCACGGAGCCCAGCTGGCACAGAACCTGCCACTAGAAAATTCGAGATGAAAACCCAGTAGAGCTTTCTCTGGGGAGTTTCGAGGCCAGTGATGGTTCTCTAAACTAGGCAAAAAGTGTTTAGAGTGGACAACAGTTTGGTGAAAGATTGAAGAAAACCTGGAGCACCTGTACTACTGATTCTCATTCACTTTTTTATTAAAGCTTTTCCTGAGTGATTGGGTACACTGCTGCCTTTTTTCAAGATACACTACAGAAACACTTAAAAGCATCCATTTCTAGAACTAATTAATGTATTTAAATGTGTGTTGCTATCATATTCATATTAATTCTGCTGAATACTAGACCACAGGCTATCCAGAAGGTCCCAAAGGGAATATTACCCCTGAAAACTTGAAACCCATACACTCCATCCATTTCTCATCAATCCACCACATGATTTCCATTCATCCATCAAAAACACCCACAGAGTTAACTAAACTTCTACTGGATGTCTGCATTAAGGAGTATAACCGACAGGATAGTACAGTATTTCTCATGTAGTTATTAGAGTAAAGCCTCATCAGTGATTTACTATCCATTTCCTACACACAAGGTACCATGCTAAATCATACCCAACGTTATGGGGTCTAGTTTTAAAGCAGTCAATTACCTAAATGCAACTTTTACAATTGACATTTGTGAAGTATGAAACGTCAAAAGCTATATTTTTAAGTTCCATGCACAGAAGGTATGGTTAATTGCTAAAATTTATTTGGCTTATGAGACCTATTTTCTCCTCACTGCACTGGCCAGAGAATAAGAAGTCTTTTCTTTTTGTTGTGTGTGTGTGTTTTTTTAACATAGATGCTGTGAAAAAAAGATGAGAAGGAAGCCCTACAGTGCAGAAGAGAAAATGGAGTTTAGTGAGGGAGTAGAAACACATTAAAGAGAAAATGGAAGTGCATGGGGAATAAGGAGAGGGTTTGTTGTTTGGTATTTTTCAGGAGACAGGAGGGACATGTTATTTTTTTGTTTTGCTTTGTTTGTTTGCTTTGAACACATAGATGAATGCTTGAGGGTAGACAGAAAACCAAAATCAGAGAAGAGAATGCATCAGGAGACACAGAGTTTTAAAGGAATGTTCTAGACAAGTGTTTGCTGCAGTAGAACACTTTGTTTATTTGTTTTTGCAGTAGGGAAGTTCATACAGCGAGGAAATGTCTGGATAGGAAACATTTGATGACAAATGGTTGTGTGAGATACTGGCTTGTTTATTATTAAAGAAGTATGTAGGCATCAACCTGGATATATATGGAACACAGTAGCCTGCAGCTCACCTGCTTATTGCCTACTCTTGGAAACCACACACATCAATACAAATATGAAGAACTAGAAAAGGCCCAGAGGACTAGTGACCTACTGTATGGGGTAAAGCACTCTGGAAAGAAGACTGAACAGGAACATGATTAAATTTTATGAAAATATGAAGTTCATATACTGTGTAATCAGGAATGACTCACCAGATTATCCAATGCTAAAACTAAAGGAGAGAAGGAGCCCTTGAACTTTGAAAGATATAATTTTAGAACACGTAAGAGGAAATTGTACTTTACTCTTGGAGTTATAAATTGGTCACACAAAGAAGTGATACAGACATGGACAAAATAAATGCAATAGAAATTTAGGTAACTGCATGGAGAAATAACTTAACATGAGTTCCTTAAAGGGAACTTGAGCTGTTTAGGATAGGTCTATAATTTTTTCAAGATGATATCCTGCAGGTTAGTTTTATCTTTCCACATAAACATCTCTTGGCTTGTCTATCAGAGTAGTCTTCTGAATGAACGATACTCGGTCTTACCAACTGGGACATCCAGTACTTAGCACAGTGCCTGGTAGGAAGTAGGCTGTTGGTCTTTGATTTGTTGAGTCTCTTTTATACCTCAAAGATGTATGGCCTTCAGAAACTGATGTTGTTGACCTAATATCTGAAATTTGGATGAGGAAGTCATTTGAGCAGTGCAGATAATGATTTATTATTAATAAATAAACAAATGGAATTAATTGCTATTAGTAATGGGATGTTAATGCATAGGATGAAAGACTGGGTTCCATTGTAGTTTCTGCTACTGCCCAAGGACTGGTCCAGTCCCCCAGATAAGTGAAATGACACAGATAAACTAGGTTAGATGGAGACAGACAACTGCCTTAATAGCAATCTGATATTGTGTCAAACCCATATTCTTTCAATACATACTTCATATTTACTTAAAGACAGCCTGACAACCACAGGTGAAAGAGGATAGGCTCAGTCTCTTTTCCATTGGCTTGAATAATTTAGTTCTGACCCAAACTTGTACCCTGTGCTCAGCAGAAGAACTCTCCTGTTAACCCCACTTCAATCCTCTTTGATGGCAGGTGAGTGAACTTCTGTTGTTCTTCGAGCAGCCCCCTTGGGAGCCTCAGCAGCACCTTGGAAATCTCCCACCCCAAACAGCTTCCTGAGATGTTCTGAGTAAGCATAAGTGTCTCTGTTTTATTACATTTCAGTATACAGATTGGGTTTACATTTCATTTACAGAATGATGCCTGGAGTGGTACCCTTAATTCAGCTCTTCAGATAAAACAAAAGGAAGAGTGAGAAACATTGTCTAGTAATTTAAGATTTTTACTTAAGTTATTTACAGTAGCCATAGATGGTTACTGGATTGGCATCCCATGAGGGTAGAGATTTTGTGTTGGTTCTGTATCCTCATCATCTGTATCATCATCATCTAGCTCTGCATGGACAGACAGAACATTTTTAGTCGATGCTAATGGAGATAGGGCATGGATGACTGAAAGATGACAATGCTGGATCACTCTGTCATCCTCCACTTGGTGTGGTCCACGGAGGCACCTTAAAGACCACCATACTTTATTATCACATTGACTCAAGGTGATAATCATTCAAGTTTATGAAAGGAGGAGGCATCTTTGGGAGAGGGCTACTCATTTCATACTAGAAACATCATTGGAAGTTGAGTTTTTCAAGCCCAACCGTTTAAACTATTCTGTTCTTTCTGAACAGCTCAATATGCATTGTGTTAGATCGAGCCGTATGAAATAGCCCAGTTTCAACCATTTTTGACCTACAGAGAAGCTCATCACAGTGGAAACCGTGTTGCTTTCAGCATGAGTTGGTAGACAGAACATGAGGATCAGATTCTGAGTTCTGAAATCAAGTCCCAATACTGTGAAACCTTAGAGAAGCCACTTAACCTCCCCATGTCTCACTTACTCATTCAGTAAATACAGAGCTGCTTGCTATTATATGCAAGAAACTGTGGGGATCAGAGCTTCTGCCTCCTCTGGGGCCACAGTTGACTTCAGGAGGTAAAATTCACTTGCAAAAAAATTATAATCCAGAGCAGTATATGATAGCATCAAAGTTGCATTTTTTAAATTAACTCCATCCCAGCAAGAGAAATTATTTCCTGCTACAATGACCAGGAGGACAACAGAGAATAGATGACAGTTGAGCTTGGGTTTAAAGGATGCTTAAGTTTCATTACACAGAAAATTGGGGGAAGGCAGTTCAAGCAAGTGACATGGCAGGAGCCAAGGTGCAGAGGCAGAAAACACGATGCTGTTTTGGTGTGGCTGGACAGATGGTTTGTGTGGGTGAGCTGTGGGAGAGAAGACTAGAAACCTGTTTCTTCCATGGCACGTGGCAGGAACTTTTTCATTTTAGTTGCTGCACTGAATAAATAAATCAAGGAAGATTGGTAGAAAGAAACCCCAGAATGAAAAGCAGGAGACCAGACATCGGCTTTGTCACCAATTCTCCTTCAAAGGAGTCACAACTGGGCTGTGTTGTCCTCAGCTGTCGAATGGAGGTAATTGGACTACATGGCGCTGAGGGTTACAAGGGTGAAATGAACAATCAGGAAGAAAACTCTTGAAAGAGTAAAACTGCTTTTCCCCCTAACGTGAGTCGTTATGGATTAAAGTAAATTTAGATACTCCTTCCTGGTAACAACAAATGTATGTACTTTCTTCCTAGAGTACTTTTCAGGATAATCTCATTTCTCATTTACAAATGAAAGAAGCTGTGTGAGTGGCGGAGAGGGGAACTCAGCCTGTGATCATTCAGGTCAGCTAGCAATACAACAAAGTCTCCTGGATGGAGGTGTGGACGGAGGCAGTGTGGATGGAAATAGCTGCTCCATATCAAATGAGAGGCCCATCATGGCACCTGGAGTGAAGCCAGGGAAGCAAGCTTCCTGGAAGTAGGAGACTGGATGGAAGAATTCTTTGAGCCCAGGAATCTCATCAGATTGCAAAAAGCCTCCTGGTGTCCTTCCAGTTCTACACCATGCCCTTGCTCCAGCAGCTCATGACCCGTGCACAGGTTGCTGATGCAGAACAGGAAGACGTGCTCTTTGCCAGTGACTCACCTGGAGCCAATCTACTTTGGCGGCCAGCCACCAGGGCAGGATGGGTGTGCCTCCATCACAGCTTCTTGGATGAGTCTTGCTGTTTTCAGCCAACTTTCCTCAGCTCTTAGGTTCAGAGTCTAAGAACAGCCACACATTTGTCAAATGAGATTTGGTCTGACAGATTCTTCACTGACTCAAATCAGGTCAGACGCCCATGGAGACATCCCCTCTGCAGATCCTAGGGAGTGTGGCTTCTTTTGATGTTTACCCTCTGTGGATATGAGAAGGTTACTGGCGGGCAGACCCATCCATGTGGCACTGCCACCAAAGCCGCAAAGGAGTAGCAATCTTCTGGGGGAGTTTTTCTTGGCACTCCTGGCCAAAGTCATCGCCGTCTGTCAGGTCAGTGACAAGATGAGCTCATTTCCACCAGTGCAGTGAGCTATCCTAGAAAATCTAGACCAAACCCCTATGAAGCATAGCCTCAGGGGCTCCAGTTTTCATCATGCAGTATTTCCACAGGCATCTTCTTCCTAAGCAAACACTGGAGCCGCCATCTCAAGTAGCACTCACCGGCGGTTCCAGGAAAGGAAGTGAGGACTGGGTGGCCAAGAGTTAGGGGCTAGGCAGAGAGGCACTGCACCTATTGCTTCTGTTCCCTAGGCAAGCTGATTTGGGGACAGTATCAGGTGTCTCTGATTGGGAGAATCCTGGGCTCTCTCATTTGACTGGAGCCATGCCATGGTGAAGCTGGGGTCACAAGAGGAGAGGTCCAAACATAGTGGGAAAGAAGTGTGCAGAAGAGCAATGCTCCATATAGAGGATTAGAGCAACGCTTCTCTGGACACTTTGAGAAACTTTCTATTTCAAATTCAAGTGAGCAAGAAACATACCGTCTGGGAAAGTTCTCCACCATGCAAGTCTCCTGATCTGGGTAGTGATATCAAAACACCTCCATGTAAATCTGGAGGCAAAAATGCCTGCCATTTCTTTGTATGCCTGGCACTCATATCAATATTGTTCAGAAGGATTAGCTGGTGCATATGACATGTCTCCACTATCATGAGGTGGAGGAGTTTCAGAAAAGTATTGTTTATGGCATTTGAGAGTCTGTCAAAGTCCCAGTACCATAAACAAAATTAAAGTTTAGACCTGAGGTTCAACTCCAAGAAGACAAGCACAGAGCCCGCCCGATGGTGAGCTATTAACAGGACTGGCATTTCACAGAAGAGCTGCCTTGAGCGAGATCAACCTTAACTAATTACACCTTGGCATACAGCGGGGTGTTGCTTGGCAGCCCAGAAAAGCCCTGTCAAGACAGGCGAGGGTCTGAGCCTCAAGGTTGTGTATTTGCGCGCCGAGCCATCCAGGAGGACCAGGGTCAAATGAGGTCTCTGAGTCATGGGAGTAACCATACTCTCACCTGAGGACCTGGCAAGGGTAAGCCATTAGGAACATATGTGCAGATACATCACCACAAGTCTGCATATAGATTTATGGTTTTGGTTATTCATGGCTTATTTTTGTATAATGACTTATATTTATAGTAAACGTTTATGCACTGAATGGTATTATTCTCTCTCACCATAATCTAGGCTGAAAATTTTAGAAAACCTATTTTTACCATCATAGGTAATTCACAGAGTTGGGACATATATATATTGAAGATGTGTCCACATCATATCAAACAAGGAGGCTTTGGGGGATTCATCAGATATGTAAGATTTTCATTTTCTGATACCTACCTTCTGGAATTGTGTCCAGAATAGTTTCACTAGAGCATAGTTCCAAACACAGTGGAATGGATTTTGGAATGGCTGGGGATCTGTGCCTGGGCTTCCTCTATATGTGACCATTGCACCGGAAAGAGTTTTCTTTCCTTTCTCTTTAGATTTTTTTGAATATTCTCTCTGAGCAACTCGTCTCCTTCTGAATAACCTCAACCTGTTCTGCTCACTCCTTCACTGTGTTCCCTCAATATTTAGAGATTCCTTGGGGCACCTGGGTGGCTCAGTTGGTTAAGTGGCCGACTTCAGCTCAGGTCATGATCTCACAGTTTGTGAGTTCTAGCCCCGTGTCAGGCTCTGTGCTGACAGCTCAGAGCCCGGAGTCTGCTTCTGATTCTGTGTCTCCCTCTCTCCCTGCCCCTCCCCTGCTCACCCTCTGTCTCTCTGTCTCTCAAAAATAAATAAACATTAAAAATTTTTTAAAAAATAATTAGGGACTCCTTTCCCTTGGAACTGTTTACGGCATGCTGCTCTGTAATAATTCTTCTCTACTAAGCCATAGGCTCCCCAACACTGGGAACTGCTACCTCAGTAGCCAGGATTTCCCCCAGAGCAGGGCCCAGTTCTCATGTACACGCACAAGACAGAAGTATGCACCTCACCTCTTTTGTCTTCCCCAGGGCCTTTCTGTTGGCCCTTGACTTCAGGTTGCTGTTCAACCACGTGACCACAACAGGACCACGGGCGAATAGGCCTCCTCGTCACATGCAATCATGGCCACAACTGATTCACAGATCGTGGAGTCTGGGAATTTCTGGGAATTCTCAGGTGGCTTGTGGAGCCTGTTCCTTCTCTCCATTCTCATGTACTCTCCCTTTTCCTTCCCTTCTCTTTGTCTCATGCTTAGTTTCTGTAACCTCATCTGAAAGCCTTGCACACACAAGAAAATCTCCCTGTACATTTTGCATAGGCTAAAAAAAAAAACAAAACAAAACTGGGGTGCCTGGGTGGCTCAGTCAGTTAGTTAAATGTCTGACTCTTGATTTCGGCTCAGGTCATGATCTCATGATGGTGAGGTCAAGCCCCAAGTTGGGCTCCTTACTGGGCATGGAGCTTGCTTGAGATTCTCTCTCCATTTTTCTGTTCCTTCCCTGCTCATGCATGTGCTCTCTCTCTCTCTCTCTCTCTCTCTCTCTCTCAAGAAAAAAAAAAAAGACACCAAACTAAAAAGGAAAAACAAAACCAAAAATAAACTATACTACAAAGCCCTGGCATTGCCCTTGAGTCTTTGGAGTTGGTGGCATCAGTGCTCATGAGCTGGTGAAAGTCGGGAGGTGGGAGTGGGGATGGTTGGATGCCTACTAGAGAGTTTTGGAACCCCTTCTCCAAGCTTCACCATATCATATAGCCCCCAGATTTTTGGATCCATTTTGGGGAAACTGCTTGGTCTGGAATTGTCCTCTGAGTTCTCTCTTCTTTCTCTTTTTCTTTCATTTCTTTCTTTCTTTCTTTCTTTCTTTCTTTCTTTCTTTCTTTTCATTTCATTTCATTTCATTTCATTTCATTTCATTTCATGAATTGGCTGCATTTAGCAGAGTAGAGTTAGTGTTTTTAATGGCCTGAAAAATGATATCCAGATGCTCCACACAAAGGAGGGGCCCTTCCCTCTAATTGCGAGCCTGCCACAGTGATCCTGAGCCTAGTCCCTCCCAGCTGGACAGTTGCCCTGAGCTCCCTGGGGGTCTACCTTGGGAGACCGCCCGGGAGCTCCAACTGGCCCCAAACCCAAGGAAGGAAGGCGAACCATCTGGAATGCATCGTCCCAATCGGCTCCACACTGCCCAGGCACCCTGACAGCTTTTTGGGACTGCTCGAGGCTTGGATTTAATCCATCAGGCTCTCCAGTCAGAGGCCTCCAGACCTCTCTGTCTCCTTGCAGAATTTGGATCCCACAGAGGCACAATTAGGCCTGCCAGCCACTTCCAAGTTTGGCTTACTCAGGAAAAGGACCAAGGTGTGTTCTGAGAGACACCTTGCAGCAGCTCTTGGACCAGGAACAAATAAAAGAAAGGGAATGGTTTCAACAAGAGCCCTTCTCTTTCCTCCCCTTCTATTCCCACTGCCATATCCTGACCATCCACTCCAGCCCTGGTGATTGACACTTATTTGGAGAGGAGAAAGAAACCTTGTCCATTCCAGAATGCTTTGGGGAGCCTTTAAAAAGGACAACCTGACTTTCCATAGCTTCTCTTCACCATGCGAGGTCTGCTTGAGAGAAATAAAGGGATAAACTCTAAGGGGGAGGGAGTGGTTAGAAAGAGGTTTGGAACTATCCTCAAACCAAATTGTAGAAAAAGGATTGAAGGTTAAAAATTTTTTTCTCTGAAACCATAAAGCCCTACAAGCTATCAACGCCGTTATTGCAAATTATTTTTTGTTAGAATAACAAACATTATGTTAGAATGCAAAATAAATTGTTTCTTTACAAAGACTAAACCTCCTTCCTACCATCTTTTCTCTACTTCTGATTTGTTTCTTCATAGACAAGAAAAGAATAATTTCCCCCAAATCCCCGACCACAGAAGCCCAGATTCCAAGTTAATTGGATCCAAATTTAACAGAATCTAGTATGTCTCATATCAGGCTAGTTCTCTCAAAAGGTTAGAGTGTAACAACAGTGAATCCCAGAATAACCCAGCACCGCACCTAAGAGTTGCCTTAGAAGCCTCCAGTACATTTGGCAGCTAGGTATGTTTCATGTTCCTGCCTGAGTTGTCCACCTGGCAGTTGTTTCTGCGTCTAGTGCTCCTCCCTGCTTCTTCCAGCCCCACTTTTAGCTGCTGCTCACCCCTCTGGTGTTGGCCACCTGGAGCCAGCAGATTACAACCTAGTATCAAGACGGAATGCTGCCAGCTATGCATGAATCTCAGCAGAAGTGAGTGGAGCGGGCCACACTTCTGGATATTGTCCCACTCTCTCCCTGTGTCACCCCCACAAAGGCTGTGCAGGGGTATTAGAATGTGGAGCAAGGAGGAAGTCTTATTGTCACACGAAGATAAATTAGAGTTGAGTAGCAGAAGTCCTCTGGCCACTCCACATAGGAAGTCTCTAACTGGCCTCTTCCCCCTAGGTTCAGCTTCCTGCTGTGTCACTGAAACTACATCAGCCTTTTCCAGCATCTTCTCTTGTATTTGCTCCCTCTCCTCCAGTATCTACCAAGTCTTTATGCAGAATAATGTAGCCAACTCTTATCTCCCTGCAGACAATGCCTTTGGAGCATCACTTCCAAATGAAAAGAGGCCTCAAGGTACCATTGTGGGTGGGTCACTGTATCCTTTCCCCATGCTGAGGGAAAACTACTTAAGCACTTGGCCTCTTGAGGACACCTTTGTGCTGGGTCTCACAGGGCAGATAAGAAACGTGGCTAGGGTGAGATGGACTGAGGAATTAATCCAGTATAGAAGCTGGCCCTGGGCGTGCCAGTGATAGGTAGACAAGCATCCCAAGGCCATGAAAATCCTACCAAGTCAGGCCCTGGAGTTTCCAATCTAGCAGACAGAGCACAGCCTCAGGGAATTCAAGAGGCAGTCAGTGCTCAGAAGATCTCGGGATGGGCAGATACCATGTAGGAGATTTGCTCATGGGCTACAGAGCCCAGCCACCAGCTTTGGGTATAGACCAACACTCTGGCCCAGGAATAAGATCAACAGAAGCACAGTCCGCCACCATTGGATGGTCAGTCCGAGTGAAGCTCCAGCCTCAGAAGGCACTTAGGTGCTAGGTAGGTTAAAGGGGTTAAATAGTCAAAGCTCCGGTGAACAAGGAGCATATAGGAAGAGCTGTAACTCAGGGCCAATAGGCATGACCAGTGATTGCCACAAAGGCCTCAGATCTGCAGCATATCTGCGAGCAAAGATATGAGGAGAGTAAAATAGGCACTAGCACTACAGGAGTGGGCACCTGGCCGTGGGAACAGGACTGAATTCTAAGTCCCACTGGATGGTAGTGTGAGTGGGCTGGGCTGGGCTATTTATGTACTGAGCCAGCAGGACTAGTGATGTCGGGCTGGGGAAGGCAAGGAAGAGGAAACAACATGGAGACTGGTAATCTTCAGCCATAAAGGATAATGTGTTTATTATTAGAATAGCACCTCCCTGGCACTCTGGCCATGTGCCAGCCTGCAGAGGTAGGGAAAGCACCAGATTAGGAGTCAGGAGGAGTCCATTCTAGTCTGGTTCTAGCCAATAACCAGTTGTGGGCCCTTGGACATGTCCTTTCATTAACTGTTGGCTTCAGTTTCCTCATATGTGACACCAGGAGAAATCATCGGTCCTCAGAGCACAGTCCTCAGACTGGCAGCATCAGGGCCACCTGGCAGCTTATAAAAATGCAAATTCTCAGGCCCCACCCTAATTTTCTATTAGGTCAGAAAATCTGGGAGTGGGGCGTAGTAATCTGTGTGCTTTAGCAAGCCTCTAGGTGATTCTGGAAGTTCAAGATAAACTAGGCTAAATAATTTCTAAACCCCTGCATGCTCATATGCTTTTGGATCTTTTAGGAGAGATGAAGTCAATCTCTCTCTCTCCTTCTCTCTCTCTCTCTCTCTCTCTCTCTCTCTCTCTCTCACACACACACACACACACACACACACACACACGCCATGCACATGAACACACCACAAGCCACATATAACTGTAAAATACCAGTCTTCTGATCTTGTACTTAACAGCTCTATGAGCAGGTCTTCGCTATATGTCCCAGAAACCCAGCCCACATCCTCTTTCTCATTAGCCTGTCACTAAAATCAGAGCCTGCCTCTAAAATGGATACATTACAGTTCTAGTCAGCAGGTGGCAAATTGGACAATAAATTCTTGTCTCCTCTCCCTCCTGCCCAATTAGCCAGAGATACGATAGGAAGATTTACTCTTTTCCACAAGCAAGGTCACAACCTGACGTCGAAATAGAAGCCAGTTTCCATCCTGGCTCTCCTGAGGCTGCTGCAGCGGATTGGCTAGGAGGCAGGTGGATCTGCCTGGTAGCAGGGATTTAATAGGCAAAGCGGTGCAGGGAAGAGAACCAAAAGGGAAGAATAGCTGTGCTAAGCCTGTTGCCTTCTAGTTTAAAAAAATATATATAGATCTATTTATAACCTGTCTTGCTCCACAAAGGATTTGAGGCACTGCCTTCTTGTTGGAAAACCCTTCATGCCAATACTTGGCATCTGATACCATGGACTTTCTGAGCTGAAGCAAGGGGCCAAGTCTTGTTCACACAACCTCTGTCAAGGGTATAATGGCTACTCCAGGCATTCTGTTCTATAATACCCATTTCCTGCTCATCCCTGTCCTTCCATTGGCCTCCACAGAGAAAACGGGGTCACCATAATCCTGCTCCTTTTTGTTTTTAAACTGCATAACCTGACTCCTGGCTTTGCATTTCCCCCAGTAGGTCCAATAAACAAGATCCACCAGAAAATATTCAAAAGACCAGTTTGAGGAGTGGTTGTCAAAAGTCTGTACACAAAGGGAACCCTTCAACTTCCCTCAGTATTCTGTTCCTCGTGGGAATGTGCCAACTGATCAATCATCAATTGGCTCCTTACTCTGAGTTGATTTGGGTCATGGGGGAAGGGAGATTTAAATCAACTAATACCTGGTAAATGCCTAGAAGAGAGCCAGGCCCATAGTAAATACTCAATAAGTGTTACTTAAAAGACCAACCAACCAACCAGCCAGCTAACCCAGTAATGGACACAGATTTGTACTGGAACCATCTACATTCTCTTTGGAAGAAAACAAGTGGGGCCATGGTTTCAGTTAGGTTTATTTCTTTGTGACAATAATTAATCCCTGTGAATCTGCGTCCCCAATTCTGGCCTCTTTTTCCATTTTCCCTGATCTCCTTAGCCTAGAACAGTACTCAATAGCTAAGTCACTTCTAGTTTTTCTTTTTCATAGTAAATAATTCCAGTTCCTTAATAAACCCTCTCAAAGGAGGCTTACGAGAGAGGTTTAGTATCTTTATGACATCCTGGGACCACAGGACTGATAAAAACAAGCAGGGACAGCCTCATCATCTTTTGACATTGGCTGAGCTTCTCCAGACCAGGTGGTCTTGCTCTGGCCCCCAGAGGCCTTGGCCCCTGCACTTCAGATATTGTCTGGTCACTGGGACCACCTTGCATGGTTTGGACCCTACTCTACCCCAAGTGGCCCTCATTGCTCTGAATGTAGATGCTCCTTCCTGTTCCTTCTGTTTACCTACAACACTGCCTACTTGGGTTCTTTCTGGAACGTGACAAGCCATTTAAAAAATTTTATAGGGAAGAGGTAAGAGCAAGGAATGGATATTTCTAAGAAAGAAAAGATACCCTACCAGATATCAAGATATTATTAAGCTATAGAAGTTAGAACTTTGTTATTGGTGCAAGGATATAAAAATAGACCAGTAGAATGGAAGAGCCTAGAAATGTACCCATATGCACACACAAATATGACAGAGAAGATACAGCAGACAGGCAAGCGTGATGGTGGCCTGTTCCATAAATGGTACTGAAAAATTGGTTTCCATTAGTACAAAAGAAGAAGAAAATGGACCTTTACTGCAAATACAGATGAATTTCTGATAGAATGAAATTTGAAAAGTAAAAGGCACAATTTATTTTTTTAAGGTTATTTATTTTAAGGGCGTGTGCACATGTGCACACCCACACATGAACAGGGGAGGAACAGAGAGAGAGGGAGAGAATCCCAAGCTAACAGCCTGATGCGGGCCCGGCTCAATCCCACAAACTGAAATCCTGACCTGAGCTGAAACCAAGAGTCAGATGCTTAACCAACTGAGCCACCCAGGTGCCTCTATAAAGGGCACAATTTAAAAAATCTTTTAGGGGTGCCTGGGTGGTTCAGTCGGTTAAGCGTCTGACTTCGGCTCAGGTCATGACCTCACGGTTGTGGTTTCAAGCCCTGCGTCAGGCTCTGTGCTGACAGCTCACAGCCTGGAGCCTGCTTCGGATTCTGTGTCTCCCTCTCTCTCTGTCCCTCCCCCACTTGTGCTCTGCCTCTCTCTGTCTCTCAAAAGTAAATAAATGTAAAAAAATTAAAAAAAATCTTTTAGAAGAAACTACACAGTAAGTTTATGAATTCAGGATAAGGAAGAATATCTGAAAAAGGCACAGAAGGAAGAAACCATAAAGGAAATTATTAATGCACATTTATACATTAAAATGTTAAACTTCTGTTCATCAGAATTCACCTTAAAGAGAGTGAAAGGGCAAGCCACAGTCTGGGAAAAACATTTGCAACATATGTTAACTGGCAAAGCATTAGTGTCTAGAATATATGAAGGACACAAATGGATCAAGAAGAGAAACACCCCAAATAGTAAAGGAGACAAAAGACAAAAACAGGCAGTCACAGGAAAGACAACACAAATGGGCAACAAACAAATGAAAAGATGCTCAACCTTTGATTTACAAAATACAAATCAAGTCTACAATCCTTGAGAACACGGATAATTCATATCCACCAGATAGGCAAACATTGAAAAGTCCAACAATAACAAAATGGTGGAAAGAATGTGGACCAACCAGAACTCTCGTACCTTATCAGGATGAGTGTAACTTAGTCCTGGTATAGGAAAACAATTTGGTATTTCCTGGTAAGGGGCAAGATAAGCACACCTGAACACCCAGCAATTGTACACCCAGGTATATACCCTAGAGTCAGGGTATCTTCCCCCCCCCTTCTCCTCCTGTCTCTCCCTCTCTTTCTCCCCCTGTCTCCCCATATCTATATCCATATTCACATCTATGTCTCTATCTGTACCTGGAGACATGTATAAGAATGTTTCGGGCCACAGAATTCAGAATAATCGACCCAAATATCCACCAACACGAAATGAACATGTAAGTTATGTTATGTTCATTGAGTGCACTACTATACAGCAGTGAAGATGAACAATAGCTACACACATATGGATGGATCTCACAGGTGGCAGGTGGCCTGGCTGAAGCCCTGCCCCTCCAGGACGTCCTCCCTTTGGCCCCAGCACAGTGTCTCCCTAGCCCCTTACCCAAGGTAGACGTTAATAAGAATAGGAATTGAGATACTATCACAGAAGCTCCCATGAAATTCACTTGGGACTATTATTGATCAGCTACTTGAAAAAATTGGTTAGAGCAGGTAAGACACTGAAATACTCCAGCCTTAAACATCTTATTTTATTTTAATAAAGTTTATTTATTTGGGGGGGTCAGAGAGAGAGAGAGGGAGAGAGAGAGAGAGAGAAGAGTGAGAGAATCCCAAGCAGGCTCCGTGCTGTCAGCACAGAGCCCAACGTGGGGCTCAGTCTCATGAACTGTAAGATCATGACCGGAGCTGAAATCAAGAGTCAAATGCATAACTGACTGAGCCATGCAGGCGCCCCTCAAACATCTCATTTTAAGTTAAATATGGGTGTATTTGCCACACATACAAATATGGGTGTATTTGCCACTCTTCTGATGAGAAGGCTATGCTTTTCATTTGGGTATGAGTTCCTCATCATCTTTCTTGCATCGTTCCAGTTTCTCCAAGGTGGAGCAAGAATACAGTCACTTGAGAAGCCCAAGGTCACTGGGCTTGCAACAGACCTGGTACCAGAGTGATTTTGTGTTTCTCAGCACAGTGCGGAGCAGAGGAGTGTCCTATAAATTCAGTTGAACTGCACAGAGCTGCTTGGAAGGGTGCCTGAGGAGGGCCGGGATGGGAACAAAGAGGATAAGCTGTGAGATGCAGGAGGGTGCCAAAGAAAACTTGACTTAAATTATAACACCGCCTCTCCTGGACATCTCCAGATCAAGTGCTGGGCACAGCCACACACACACACACACACACACACACACACACACACACACACACACACATAAAGCTTCGACCAGTGTCTGTCTCTTTTACCTGATTGCTCACTCTGGGATTTAATGCTCTGTTGGTTCGTGAGTGTTGGGGGATGGGTTTGGGAAGCTGAACAGGAGAGGAGGACATGGATGGGGAGAGGAGCAGGCTTTAGCTTCTCTCCTAAAGTCAGCTTCCCTGGCATCCCTGGACCCTTCTCTGTCCAGTCTGTGCTCCGAGGTCAGCTATTTAAAGGTCTGCACTTGACCCTGGAATGCTGGCAAACTCCACAGGAATTAGAGTTCATAAGTACAGTTTCCTATGGCTGTTGATGCTTCATGTGAGAGCTTTGCAAATGCCAAGGAGACAGTCAATGTGTGTGTGTGTGTGTGTGTGTGTGTGTGTGCGCGCGCGCGCGTGTGCCCTCATACATGATCTTCCCTTCACCTAGGTCAGGCAAGTTCAAATTGCACAGGGAGTCAGGAAGTGCTCTTCCAGTTCATGGATCCTAGAATTTCAAGGTGTGCATGCTGCTGTAGATTTTATTGTTTCTCATAAATATTATCTTGTTTCCCCCACATGGGCAGTGCTCTCCCAGGATGCAGGGGGAGGCCATGCGCGTCTGGCCTGTTTATCTTGGCTGGGCCTGCCCAGGGATAAAACATGGCCAGTATGGGCCCTTCCAGGGGTGCTGGTGGCCAGCTGTGGGGGAGCACACAGCCGCATAGGGAGAGAAGGCAGGGTCCAGGCATATCAGCTACAGTGGCTGGGGCAGGAGGTCGGGGGAGCGATGAGGTAGAAACCCTTTAGCACCATGTTTCTCATCCTGCTGTCCACTCAAGGATCCTGATTTAGGAGAGCTGGAGCATGGCTGTGCAACTGCTTCCTGGCAGGAAAAAGGATGGAAATTCCTGAAGTGTTCCTGATTAGTGCTCCGTGAGTATTAATCAGTTATTTCCTGGTAGTACGATTTCCGCTCTTGAGAAATTTGGGCTAGGCAGGAGGAAGTGCCTTTGAGAACAAGGATAATTGAAGCCTGGGTCAGAAGCTCAGGTCCCTCTAGAACAGCTTCCTGATTTTATAGATGTTCAAACTATAGCCCAGAGAGGTTTGCTGACTTGTTCCAGGTAACACAGCTCATTCGATGGTACATTTCATGAAGCCTTATTTTTTTAAGTTTTTATTTTAATTCCAGTTGCTTAACTTGCAGTGTTATTTTAGTTTCAGGTGTACAATATAGTAATTCAACACTTCCATACATTACCCGGTGCTCATCACGACAAGTGCACTCCTTCCTCCCCATCACGTATTTAACCCCTCCTCCCACTCACCTCCCCTCTCGTAACCATCAGTTTGTTGTCTACAATTAAGAGTCTGTTTCTCTTTCTCCCTCTCTCTCTCTCTCTCTCTCTCTCATATTCCCCCTTTGTTTTGTTTCTTAAATTCCACATATGAGTGAAATCATATGGTATGTCTTTCTCTGACTGACTTATTTCGCTAGGCATTATACTCTCTAATTCAGCCATGTGTTTCAAATGGCAAGATTTCATCCTTTTTTATGGATGAATAATATTCCATTGCATATATATATATATACACCGCATCTTCTTTTTCCATTCATCAATTGTTGGATGATTGAGCTGCTTCCATATCTTGGCTACTTTAAATAATGCTGCTATATAGGGGATGTGTGTATCCCTTTCAATTAGTGTTCTTGTATTCTTTGGGTAAATACCTAATAGTGTGATTGTGGGATCATAAGGTAGTTCTATTTTTAAGATTTAAAAAAATGCGTTATTTACTTTTGAGAGAGAGAGCGAGATGGAGCAGGGAGGGGCAGAGGTGGGGGCGGGTAACAGAGGATCCGAAGCTCTGTACTGACAGCAGAGAGCCTGATGCAGGGATGGAACTCAGTTAATGGTGAGATCATGACCTGAGCTGAAGTTGGACACTAAACTGACTAAACCACACAGGAGCCCCTATTTTTTAATATTTTGAGGAACCTCCTTTCTGTTTTCCACAGTGGTTGCACCAGTTTGCAGTCCCACTAACATGAAGGTTCCTTTTTCTCCATATTCTCACCAACACCTGTTATTTCTGTGTTGTTGAGTTTGGCCATTCTGACAGGTATGAGGTGGTATCTCATTATAGTACTGATTGCATTTTCCTCATGATAAGAGATGATGGCCATCTGGATGTCTTCTTTGGAGAAATGTCTGTTCATGTATTCTGCCCATTTTTCAATTTGGATTATTTGTTTTTTGGGTGTTGAGTTTTAGAAGTTCCTTACATATTTTGGATACTTTATCAGATATATCATTTGCAAATATCTTCTCCAATTCTGTAGATTGCCTTTTAGTTTCATTGATTGTTTCCTTTGCTGTGTAGAAGCTTTTTATTTTGATGTAGTCCCAATAGTTTATTTTTGCTTTTGTTTGTCTTGCCTCAGGAGACATATTTAGAAAGAAGTTGCTAAAACCAATGTCAAAGAAGTTATTGCCTGTGCTCTCTTCTAGGATTTTTATGGTTTCAGGTATCACTTAGGTCTTTAATCCATTTTGAATTAATTTTTGTGTATGATATCAAAAAGTGGTCCAGTTTCATTCTTTTGCATGTAGCTGTCCAGGTTTTGCAGCACAATTTGTTGAAGAGACTGTCTTTTTCCCACTGGATATTCTTTCCTGCTTTGTCAAAGATTTACCAACCATATGATTGTGGGTTTATTTCTGGATTTCTATTCTGTTCTGCTGATCTATGTGTCTATTTTTATGCCAATACCATACTGTTTGGATTACTACAGCTTTGTAATATAGCTTGAAGTCTGGAATTGTGATGCCTCCAGCTTTGCTTTTCTTTTTCAAGGTTGCTTTGGCTATTTGGGGTCTTTTGTGGTTCCATACAAATTTTAGGATTGTTTGTTGTAGCTCTGTGAAAAATACTGTTGGTATTTTGACAGGCATTGCATTAAATGTGTAGATTGCTTTGGGTAGGATAGACAGTATTTGTTCTTCCAATCTATGAGCATGGAATGTCTTTCCATTTCTTTGTGCTGTCTTCAATTTCTTTCATCAGTGTTTTATAGTTTTCAGAGTTCTTTCACTTCTTTGATTAAGTTTTTTCCAAGGTATCTTATTATTTTGGGTGTAATTATAAATGGGATTATTTTCTTAATTTCTTTTTCTGCTGCTTCATTATTGGTGTGTAGAAATGCAACAGATTTCTGTGCGTTGATTTTGTATCCTGTGACTTTACTGAATTTGTATATCAGTTCTAGAAGTTTTTTTTGGTGGGGTATTTAGGGTTTTCTATATATAGTATCATGTCATCTATAAATAATGAAAGTTTTACTTCTTTCTTACTGATATGGATTCCTTTTATTTCTTTTTATTTTCTGATTGCTGTGGCTAGGACTTCAAGCACTCTGTTGAATGAAAGTGCTGAAAAGGGACATCCCTGTCTTGTTTCTGACCTTAGGGGAAAGGCTCTCAGTTTTTCCCCATTAAGGATGATGTTAGCTGTGGGTTTTTCATAACTGGCCTTTATTATGTTGAGGTATGTTCCCTCCAAACCTACTTTGTTGAGAGTTTTTATCATGGATGGATGTTGTACTTTGTCAAATGCTTTTTCTGATCATATAGTTTTTATCCCTTGCCTTATTGATGTGATGTATCACATTGATTGATTTGCAAATATTGAACCATTCTTGCAAACCAGGAATAAATCCCACTTGATTGTGGTGAATGATTTTTTAAATATGTTGTTGAATTTGGTTTGCTAGTGTTCTGTTGAGAATTTTTGCATCTATGTTCATTAGGGATATTGGCCTCTAGTTCTCTTTCTTTAGTGGTGTCTTTTTCTGTTTTTGGTATCAGGGTAATGCTGGCCTCATAAAATGAATTTGGAAGTTTTCCTTCCTTTTCTGTTATTTGGAACACTTTAAGAAGAATAAGTATTCGTTCTTCTTTATATATTTGGTAGAATATGCCTGTAAAGCCACCTGGTCCTGGACTTTTTTTTTGTCAGGAGTTTTTGATTACTGACTCACTTTCTTTGCTGGTTATTGGTCTGTAAACATTTTCTATTTCTTCCCGTTTTGGTAGTTTATATGTTTCTAGGAATTTATCTATTTCTTCCAGGTTGTCCAATTTGTTGACATATAGTTTTTTATAATATTCTCTTGTGATTGTTTGTAGAGGTCTTTTTCGTTTTAAGGACTGAATCACTCAGAAAAATTTCATTAATTTTTCCCCAAAATAAAAGCAAATTAGCAACTGGCTTCTCTATTTACTAGCTCTGGTACTTTGTGCAAATTGGTTACCTTCCATGTGCTCCTCTGTAAAATGGGATAAATGACACTTTCCAAGACCACTGTTAGGATGAATAAATTGACATATGTTTGGCATCGATCTAAAGCTCTCTAAGGTCTCAATACATGCTAGGTCCCTTTCCTTTCCCTCAGTATTCATTTTTTCCCTCTCTGCCCTTTATATCATTTTAAACAAATGAAATGAAATGAAAGAAATGAAAGAAACTTTTCACACCTTATTTCATGGACAGGCTCAGCTCAAATCCATATGGTAAGGAAATGTAAACAGGAATGTCCCAGGCAGCCTAGATAAGTCAATGGCATTGTGAATGGCATCCTGGGAAGGACCTGAGAGCCAGGGCTGAGAAAGGGGGGTGGTTAGTGGATGTACTGAAGAGAAAAGGCCTCCAGATGGAAGGTCAGAAGAGACTCTCTTCCCAGTTAAAAAAAGAAATTTGCTAAAGGAGGAGAGGCGCCAGGGAGATGGCAGTGACCACAAGAGTGAGATGCTCTCTTCCCTGGCGAGGACTGGAATGCCATGTGTGGGCACTGGATTAAGCAAGGAGGCCAGTGACGACTGAGCAACCCACAGATCCCAGCAGGGCAGCAAGCAGGACACTCCTCAGTGCCCCAGGGCAGGAATGGGAGCATCAGAAAGGTGGGGGCTGGCTGGGGATGAAGTCCGAGAAGAGACACCCCCCTCCTCTGCAGCACTGTTGGCTAAGGAAGGACGTGCCCAACCCAGGCAGTCTTTGGCAGCATTGGCAGAGAAGGGCTTGCCAGCTTCATATGCCAGCCACCAAATTAGGGATTCTAAAAACTGTTTTACATTCATTACACTTCTTCCTAGAGCTCCTGTGCCAGAGATGCTTGGCAATGGGAAGCAGACTACTTGATTTGCGTAATAGATATTTTCACATACAGCATACATAAAAAACAAAAACAAAAGTGTCATAAAATTTTAATCTGGTCTTTTTGTAGCAGCCGTGGGAAGCACAGAGGTTTCATCACCATGCTATCTCCTGTCGGATCTGAAGAACAAAACAGAACATTCGTGGAAAACAGTGTGTTACTTCTAAGCAAAACTGGACCTGGGGACCACTGAACATAGACACGAATGCACAGTGTGGGTGGGCCACCCCTCAAGCCCAGTTGGAGCCCAATTCCAGTCTTGGAAGCTTTCCTGGTGGAACCCTAGAGGCACAGGGTAACTTTAGCTAAGTATCCCCAGGCCACATGAGTTTGTGGAAGAGGATGCAATTGCCTTTGACCAGCAGGGTTCCCAGATGCTCATCTCCTCCCACGGACCCTCCCTGGCTAGTCTCCCCATTGTTGTGCGCCTCTCTGCCATGGGTTGGCTCCACGCTGCAGCTTCCTCCCCACAACCCCAGACCCCAGAATTCAGAGCTGAAATACAAGGCACCAAGGTTGTGCAGCCATCACCCAAATCCACCCGCACTGATGAGGGGCCCCAAGATGCTGGCCCAGGGCAGGTGGTAGCGTCCACACAAAGGGGAGAGGTGGAATTTGCCAGTCCTGGTTGCCAATGATTTGAGAAGGGCAGCATCCAGGGGAGAGATGGAAATGCAAACCAGGTACTGTACAATCCGGTGGTCCTAGTGAAAGGGCTCGGAGAGACAGAGAGCCATCTGGGGGCAAAGCAGCGCAGTTGGGAAGAATTCCTTGGGCATGAGAGCACAGCTTTTCAAGAGGTGGGAGAAGGAGAAATGAATGTGGCTTGGCTGGATGACCTGTGTCCATTCAATATTTACTGCCCTTGGAACTCACCCTGGACAAGAGTTCTCATTCTCTCACTGATAACCACATACAACTCTTACTAGGTTTCCAAAATGAAGTTTAACACCCCCTCTGAGGAAGAACGTGGGTGAGTTCCTAAGACTTTGCAAGGAGTCTAGAGCTATTTGTGAGTAACACTGCCACATCTTTGATCAGAGATATTCTTGCCTCACCCCTTCCTGGCCAGTCTTCTTTGCCCTCAGGGTCCTCTTGCTTGGTCCAGAGGGGCATGTGTCAAAAACAGAGCAGGTAAAGGGACAGGGCTGGATTCTGTGAGCCAAAGATGAGAGTCAAGAAGGATGAAGCCAGGGAGAGAATTCCAGGACAACGATGGTTTCAAGTGAGCAAGCAGGTAGATGATCACGAGCGAAACCTGGAACATGGGCTGGAGCCATGACCCTGCCCAGGCTTTCTACAGCAGGACACAAGAAAAAGCTGCATTATTTAGGCCTCCCTGACCATCTGAGCCCCAGGCCCAGGTGTGGGCCTCTCCAGATACCTCAACTTTCCTATCTGGGGCTTCTAGGGCTTTTCCCCAGAGGTGAAGACTTGTTTGTTGTCCCTCTTAGATTAGGAAAGTAAGGCGTGGTGTTTGGGAACCGATCATCAACCCTTAAAGTCCTTTTTGCCACTTCTCCCCAAAGGCCTATGAGGTCTATCATGCAAATAGGATCTTTGAGCTTGTCCCCCCGTTCCTAAGTTCAGGATATTATATGTATGTTGTCCCACCCCAGACTTCGACTTTACCACTTGGCCATTTTCTTAAACTGCCAGTTATATCTTTGATAATTACAGCATATAATAATAGGTATTGTCACTCCAGTTAAGTAGTAAGGTATGTTATGTTTAAGCACTGAGTGCTTACTATGTTCTAAATCCTTTGGTAAGTGCTTTATTAGCTTATCACATCGAATCTATGTAACAACCTTATGAGGTAGGTACCATAATTTATTACCTCCACTTTTCTGGGAGAACAAGGTGAACAGTGATGTCAGTAAACTAGCCCAAGCTTCTGGCTCCTTGTGTGAGCTGAGCAAATCATAATCTCTCTGTGCCTCAGTCTCCTCATCTGTAAAATGGGATGCATATCAGTTCCTACCTGCTAAAACTGCATGAGAATTAACTGTGCTGCTATAACTAAAGTGCCCAGAACAGTGTCTGACCCATATGTATTCATGAAATCATGAATGAACGTCTAAATGGCAGAGCTGGATGTAACCCAGGTGATTTGATTTCAGAACACACGTTCCTAACCACCGTCCATGTTCTTATTGATTGTATCCTGGTCTGTTTCTTCTGAAAGGTCTGATAGGGCTTTTGGTTTCCACTTTACAAAGAAAGGGAAACTGAGCTCTATAGTTCAGGGCTACACACGAGCTTCTTCTCATTCCAGGGTGACAAGTCACATACTCTCATAGGCCAGGCACTGCTCTGAGTACTTTACACATATTTAAGTCTGGTAGTTCACATATGGTCTTAAGAGGTAGGTACTGTCATCCATTCCATTTTACAGATGAGGAAACTAAGGCACAGACCAGCCTGACCCTGCTGTCATATCTGTCCTCTATGTGAGGCCAACCACTTTTGTTCCCAAGTCCTGCCGAGGGAGTTCTGGGCTCCCTGGTAATCCAGGGACTCAGCATAAAGGTATCATGCTGAGAGATCTACACTGCCCCCTTGTCCCACCTTTCCTGCCTTGGACTATGACCAGCCTTACACCAGACCCCAAGTTTCAATAGCTGCCCTGGCCTAACTTCCATGGGTATATCAGACCCTTGCAGTCTGGCCCATATCTCAGGTGACCAGCAGTCTTCGTTTGCCCAGAAATGCCCCAGTTTTTTTTTTTCTTTAAAAATTTTTAAAATGTTTATTTATTTTTGAGAGAGAGAGAGGCAGCGAGAGAGAGAGAGGGAGACACAGAATCTGAAGCAGGTTCCAGGCTCTGAGCTGTCAGCACAGCTGGGGCTCAAACCCACGAACTGAGATCATGACCTGAGCCAAAGTCGCACGCTCAACTGACTAGCCACCCAGGCGCCCCTAGAAATGCCCTAGTTTTAAAGCTGAGAGTCCTGTGTTATGGGAAACCTTTCAGTCCTGGGCAAACTGGGATGGTTGGTCATCCTACACACTGCACAAGCCTGCAGCCGCTCTCTGACCCAGTGAAGTTTTGCTTTCGGTGCTTTTAATCTGTGCAGCTTCCTATAGATCTCCAGAGAATAATTTCTCTCCAAATGATCCCTCATGGCATCTTAATTTAGCAACAGCTGCATCATATTTTAAATCAAAAGAGCATAAGGAGCATTATTAGGGAATTTTGCTTTCTGAATGGATGAGTTCCCTCAGGTTTACTTTTCTAAAACACACTAGAACGTAAGCCAGCAGTCTCCTCTCTGCCCTTCACACATGACCCACGAAGATATCATTTCATTTTCCCTTCGCGTTTTCATTCTCCCCAAACACTTCTTCTAATGATTTCTGTTCAGCCCAAAGCAAACAGCAGAATAAAAAGACCTGGGATTGGCATTAAGGAGACAGCATGAATAGAAGAAAGGACGTGGGCTTTGGAGGCAGAATGACTGGGTGTGGATTCTGCCTCTGACATGTCATTTTATATCCATGTGGAACTTACCTAACCCCCTTGAATATCATCTGCAAAAGGATAACACAAGAAGATCAGTGATGATGTCTGTACCAGTGACCTGCAGGGAGTGGGATGAGGGATGCTGAATGGCTGATGGAAGATGTCAGAGCTCAAGACTGGAGCTCCTCACGGACTGGCAGGATCCTGGTCCTAAATCCGAGCTGAGGCACCCAGAGAGATGCTGCTGGGTGACTTATATGTGCCTGCTGTGGTCTCTTGGCCACGTTTTCTTTTTAGCTTCAATGGCAGTTCCCTGGGGAAGTCATGTTACAAACTCACAGGATCCTGTACTCCTCCTTCATAACTGCTTTTCACAATCTTAATTCAAATTTTAATTTCTGTCTTCCCCACCTGACCACAAACTCCCTGAAGGAGGAGACCATGTCTATTTTGTTCATTGTTGCACATTCAGCAGCCAAATCAGTGCCTGGCACACAGTGGCCGTTCAATAGATGCTTGTTGAATGAAATGACCATCAAAGGTACTAGAGGGGGAGACCTAAATCTGTAAGGAGGCTTAGGCAGAAATATGCCACCAGATGGCGCTATTACCCTGCGTGTAAACTATCCAGCGGGGTTTCTCACGCCAAGCTTGGGTGGCTGACGCCATTTCCAATTTGAATTGGAAGCGATTATGCCAGATTATGACATCTATCTTTTATTGAGCATCATGGTAGGCAATTTACAATACATTTTCTACAGTTCTGACAGCAACCACAGGAGAGGGCATCCCATCTTACTGACGAAGAGAGAAATTCCCAATGAATTTTAAGTAACTTTTCTAAAGATACAAAACCCGTGGGTGACAGAATAAGGCTCTGAGCAAGGGTGTGCTTGGCCTCCAAGCCTGTGTTCTTTCCAGTATATCCCACTGCTTCCCCTCCAGTGGTCTAATGCAACCAGTGAACAGGCTTCCCACTGGGATAGGTGTCTAACCCTCCTTTTTTCCTCACAGCTGCTTGCTGTTTTATCACATATCCCATCAGAACTATCCACATAGCCTTGGTTTCTAAAAGGTCAGCTTACATGACAGGCAGAATAAATTCAATGTTTCTTAGACCAGACGTTTGATTTACGTCTTAAGCTCATTGATGGGTTAGGTATAGCATTCTGAGGAAGGAGTAAATAATCTTCCGTTTATCACTCAGTCATCAATAGTTCTTCATTCAGCGTCTGTGTTGCACGCACAGGGCTGAGCAAACACATGCTTGCCATCTGGTTGGGGATGTAAACTATGTACACATAGGATAGCATACACTGCCGTACGCAAGGGCCTCGTGGAGAGATATACAATAAGAGCACTAGGCATTCAGAGGCCAGGATCCTGTGACTGGGGTAATCACAGATCTGAAAGCCAGGGCTGACCTTTACAGCCAAATGCATTTCGGGACATAGGCGGCAAGTAAATGGGTCCGTTTCTACTAAAGGTGTGCACCGAGGACCAGCAGGTTTGATACTACTTGAGAGCTTGTTAGAAATGCAGAATCTCCAGTCTGGCTTCAGACCTCATGAACTAGAATCTGCATTTCAACGAGCTCTCCCGATAATTTGCACACACTGAAGACTTTGGGGGACTAGGTATTTGTATTTACACGTTCCTTTAAAATGAAGTAATACTCTAACTAAAGCACTCTTTAATTTCACTGTTTAGTTTTCATTTTGGACTTTGATTTGCTTTTAAAAGAATGGTACTAAAATTCTTAAACTTCTGCCATTCCTTTCAAAAAGAACCTATGGGGATTCCTAATAGCTCAATTTCCTGTGGCCTGGTGATTTACTAACTGGAAAGGAAGTTCCAGAGCACCTTTGGCATATATTGTGCAATGAGAATCGTTCAAGAAACTAGGCCTTGAAAAATCCTCAAGGGTATTTTTTGAATCCGATCACTAAAGGAAGTTTGCCTTAATATTGGTACGTTCTAATTCTTTGCAGATGGCTAACCTGTGTATGGTACCTGTGTATGGTATATGACGGAACCATAATGCTGGCTCAAGTCTCAGCAGGTCACCCTCTGTCCCTGCCAACCCACTGTCCTTCCACCTATCGTTCTGGGTAAATGAAGGTTGTCAGAATGTGGAATCCGTGATAACTCTGATGGAGACACTACACTGATGGAGCACATTGACAATACTTGATTCACCATCTCAATAAGAAGGGATGATGCCCTGTGTCTAATTTGGTGCCATTTCTCTTATTCATTTGTGGAAGTTGGGTGAGTCCATTCAGAAAGGCAGCCTGGCATAAAGAAAAGAGCACTAGACAACTACGTGAGAAAACATGGGCTCTGGTCTGACGTATGTTAGCTGTGTAGTGTCACTTCTCTGAGTCCCGCTTCCCCAACTCTAAACCTGGGAGGTGGAACCAGGTCATTGCCAAGATTCCTTCCTGGTTTAGCATTATATGAGCCTGGTTAACTAGGAATCAGGGCTTGGGTAGTTATTCATTAAACTCAGATTATATACTCCCGAATAGAAATGGCCCATGCTGTCTTTACTTACAGATATAATAAAAGTTGAGCAGGCTGGTTACCATAGCAATTCACCTTCATGGAGTCATTTTATAAATTCAGTTCTGTAAAGTGACAATATTATGTACTGACACCTGCAAAACTCCCTAATGTTTGCTTTGCTTCCATTCTTGCTCCGGGCTAGGGTGCCAAGAGCTGTCCTAATCTGGAGAAGCAATCAGAGTTCTCCAGCTGCCTTTCGGTCTGCTGGAACAGAAGGTGCTGACAGGGTGGGAGGAAAGGCAGGCCCCCTTTCAGTTTACTGATTCTGCAGCCGCCCCTTCACAAACGCCGGCAAATATTTTGCGATGTTGCAAGGTGTTACGAGAAGTGAAAAGCAAGCTGTGATTCAGCGGGTGTGAAGACTTTGCAAATAATGAAGAGTGATCTGTTTTGCAGCAAACTATTATTTCTGCCAGAGCCCACAGACTGGAATACTAAAAGAGGTATTTCTGCAGGACACTGCCACCATACATATTGGGTTTTCCAGATAAGATCAACTTCAAATTCATTGGTTCAGCAGGTCCCAACCTGTGGACCTCAGACCCCTGGGAGCTGAGGAATTACCTCAAGGGATCTGCACACCCATGTGCATGTTTTGTCTGTAGACTGAAAAATGTGCTCATCCACATGGATTACCATCTCAAATACACATAAATGTTGTAATTAATAAAAGAAATTAACTATTTTAGCCTTTTGTTATGTAGTTTCCCAATCAACTGACCCTAAAAGTAGAGTTAGTTTCATGCTTAACTTTAAGAAAAAAATTTTTCTTGATGTTGACATACAGCCTTCACACTAGTCAGATTATTTGACTTGAACCCTGGGTCACAGAATATGGATGCTTTACCTATAGGAGAGACCCTTTCCTACAGTTACTGGCTCCACTTTCAAAGCATATGTGGATAACATATTCACCATTTGGTTTCTAAAACCTTAAAACCTGTTAGGAAGACATGTAAGTGGTTAGTTGAGCGCTACTCCTCTCTGAGAAATGTCATCTGGGAATAAAGTTATAAGCAGTGGGTACATTTCTTAGGTCACAAATTTATAATAAGAAATATAAGCTAATTTTTATTTCTAGCTGCCATTTCTTTGCATTATCAGAAACTTAATCCAAGTGAGCTGGTAGATTTTAATCTCCTCTTTCCCTGGGATTGTGTCTAGTTTCTGGGAGGAGCTTATGAGGTACCAAGGTATGCAGTGACGTGGGGGGCAGTGGAGGGAGTAAGGAATCTGGTGTCCATGCCGTCCTTCCACACCAGTATCTACTGAGCCATACCGTTGCATGGTTGCATGACCTCTACAGGTCCACGAGCACCCTCCATTTTTCAGCATCCTCTTGGGCACAAGGAGACATGCTTCTATTTCTCCCCGGGGCCTTGAAGTCTTTGCAAGCCTGCTCTGGCTCCCTTCAGTGGGGACCTGCCACATGCCCATTTCTGTTCTGAAGTCTTGCAATCTTCCTGAGGCTCTGCTGAGAATACAAGGAACGTGCCTTCTCTATTCCCAGACCCCATAAAGACGTCTGGGATTGCACCATCTTCCCGAGGTGGGCCTGTGGAGCAGCTGCACAGGACCAGCCACATCTCTCTGCTCTTGGTATTTGCCCAGGAATTTACTTGATCCTCCCCTCCCCCAGGCACGGGGAACTCTTTCCTAATCTCCTTAGCTTTCCTTCCAAATATTTTGTCTATGAGGTCTTTCTTCTCTTTCCTAAGCAGCTTCTGGAACCAAGATCCAGGAAGACACTCATTTCTTTGCCTCTTGCTATCACATCCCTCCTCTGTGATAAAAAGCTTGAACTAGGCCAGCGGCATGAATGAGGGGAAGGAAGGAGGAGAGTAAACACGGGGGACAGGGATCCACTGATACTATGCTGCCACATAAATTCATAGCTCATGTGTCCAGGGCCTGCAAGAGAGGAAGTTAGTCCCAAATGAAACCAGACACTGAGCCAAAAGTGAACTTTGATAGAACAGTTAAAATAAGACCTCCAACACAAAAGCAGTTTTTCTATAGGCTCTTCACATTTTCTGCAGTGTGGCATCCAGAGCTAAGCAACTATTAGACACAGCACTGAGAATAAAGGGATCTTCTCTAGGATGGGGTGAATGATGAGCTCCACGGGGGAACATGGAGGCCTTCCGGCCAGTCAGACTGGGGTGTCAGGAGAGGTGATGGGAAGAAAGGGGCAGTAGCTGCACACCTTGAGGCTCTCTCACTCACACCCTCTCTAGAACTTTCCTGCCTCTAACTTGGTATTCCTGCTCCAAGCAGATCTGAAGTCCCCTCATGCACTCAAAACCACTGACTTCCTCTGCTGGGCTGCATACAGGGGGACAGGTAATCCTGTTTTGGTCTTGGCAAGTTTATCTAAGTCTCTTGTTGAACAAGCTCCTCTGGACTTAAGGATCTTACAGCTTAGTTGGGGGAGAGAGTTGCCCATGGGAAGACATGTGAAAGGGTGGTTTCCTGCTGAGGTGTCCCAGAAGGCTTCTGAGTTGGGCAGGAAGGGAGAAGGTGAGAGGAGCCCCCAGGGCTCTGGGGACAAGGCAAGCTCTGACAGGACTGGCCGCAGGCTAGCTGCCACTTACAAGGTTGGAGACTGATCTGGCCCAGAAACAGCCCCGAATTTCTAGAAGCAGTGATGGCTGTACATTTCCCATTTAGTCATTATGAACACACATTTTTCTCATTCGAAAGAGCTAACTGCCACATGACTAGGCAGGGAGATTCTCTTTCCCTGTTTCTCAACTTGTGCCGTTTGAACTAGGAGCCTAGGGGAGGAGCATGGGGGTGGAGGATCCTTCTCAATGAGAAAATAACAAAGTCTCTCCCCCTCTTCCTCTTGGAGGGAGAGTGGCAGCTGACTTTAAAGAGCCTGTATTGGAGGGAAAGAAGAGTTTGTTGGCAAACCATGTAGGAGGCACCCAAGGGATAAATCAGAGCTTTTATCATGGCAGCGTATTTTTACCACTGACTGCTTGACTAAGGCTCCTTTGTTCCAAGTGGACTGCCTTAGCTAAGTATGCGCAGTATGGAGTGAGCTCCTTGAGAACACAGGTTCATTGCAAGCAATCCAGAAAGATCCCAGGTTAACATTTATTTTACTAAAGGAGGATAGTGTGAGAAGGTAGGAGGCTCTCTGGGCCACTAACTCATGAAATAGGATTATGTTTCTCCAGCTGCGAAGAGTGAAAGTTAATATGCTATTTGAGGAACCTCAACCATGTCACCTAAAGGCCAATTCCATGTTATGGAAACAAATGAAAAGACTCATTTGGAGAAAGGCCTCAACATTCCAGAGCACACAGGAAACAATTATAGAGTATTATTTTTGAGTGAATGTAGCAAGAAAAGATAATCCTTGGGTAAATAACCAGAGCGGACTAAAGACATGTCCATTAAACTGTAAACAGTGATCTAGATCAAATTACTTAATTGTTTAGCTCATAAATGTACAATAATACATACTTTTGCTTATGCCAATAAGATAATCTTTAGAGATGTCAGAGTGACTTCTGGCCCAAAATTTAGTCCATAAAGTGATTATGGAATTAAGAAACAATAAAAATGGCCTGGGAAAACACTGTATGACTACTTTGCAGCCACTAATCTTCTACATTGACCCAAGGTTTTAAAAAAACATGCCAGTCGTTTCTAGAACTATCTAGAACAGGGCTCAGCAGACTTTTTCTTAAAGGGCCAGAAAGTAAATATTTTAGGCTTTGCCACTCTGCCATTGTACACAAAAGTGAGCCCAGACAATCTGTTAATGAATGGCTATGGCTGTGTTCCAATAAAACTTTCTATATAAAAATAGGTGACTGGCCTGTGGGCCATAGTTTGCTGACCCTTGATCCTGAACAACTGCAGAGATGTAGAAAAATGGTAAGTTCATTTGGAAAAACTATGAGTTCATGGAGTTTCACAGCAGACCAAATTCTGTGGGGATGTGTGACAAGGCCAGCAAACTGTGCTTTTGACCGATAAACAGTACATTAAGAGGCTGGGGTTTTATGAGGGAGCAAGGGGATTCTGGATCTGACCACACCTTCAAAAGGTAAGGTTAGACACGAAAATGTTCCACCTTCCTTTCCAATTCGGATTCAATAAAACAACTGTCTCACTTGGGCAGGTCAGGGCTCCTGCCATACTCATCGTTGCTGCTAAATGAACATCACTGCGTAACCACTCTGTCCCCAACCCAGCCTCTGTCACAGCTGGCTGCTTGGGTAGGTACGACTTGTGCCCTGAGCTGTGCCCTAATTCTCTTTCAGGCATTTGAACTGAGACTAGAGGGAAGATGCCGTTTGTGGCAGAGATGTAACCAGAAAGGTTATGTGGGCCTCAGGGGTTGGAAGGGCCCCACATGGGCCTTGTATAGGACGTGTTCACTGAAAAAGCAGGAGTAAAGTAGAGAAAGGCTTTCAGTTTCTTTTCAGTTCTGTGACCCATGAAGGCTGTCTGTTCATCAGGAATCCTTATATCCCAGTGAGGCCACTCTGTGGATTTATAATAGCCTCTCCTACCTTTGTCTTGAGTTGTGCTCATTGGGTCTTTTCTCAGTAACTAAATCACATGGTGGTCTAGGAGGCACATTTCTTGCCACAACCAAAACTGTATTTAATGCATTTTAGATCTGCCATCCATGAATGTAAGATCTGTGATCTATTTAATTTCTATACCAGCTGCCAGTAACAAATCCAATCAAATTCTCCTGATCAATGACTTTTCAATTTATCCTTTCCATTCCCATCCCTCCACGATGGCCTAGTACCTTATCATTCCTATCTGGATTTCAGCCACAGTCTCCTAGAAAGCTCCTTTGCCTCTGTTCATTCCCTATTCTTGTCCATCTGTTGTCAGAGCTGTTAGAGTAATTTTTACAAACCTACTTTCATCAATCACTTAGATGAAAAGTCTATAATGCTTCCCTACTGCCTCCTGGATCCAGTCTAATCTCTTCAAACCAGTATTTTAGGTTTCATAATCTGGTCCCACCTTATCTATTTAATTATATCCATATCTCCCAAGACCCTTCAACATGAATGTCAATTTCAGCCAGGCTCATCTCTCACATCCTCCACTAATCTCACTCTTCATCCCCACTTCTATGTCTTTGCTTATTTTTGTCCCCACCACTTCTCCTATAAATTAGAATATCTCCTCTCTGTATCAAAACCTAATTACATTATTTACAAAAAATAGAAATCTAGTATTTTCAGTAAGAAAGAGAGGGAGTGGGAAGGAAATGAAGGCTGCATCTGTCCTCTTCTACCTGATAGCCCACATTCCAAAATAAGAGCTAATGTCTGGTGACCATTAGAAACATGACGAAACTATCAAAAGTGTATGAAACTGAAGCTTTCGGATAAGGATGACAGAATGAAACACACATCTAAATTTTATCGTTTTGAACCTCCCCACACAAAACTACATTAAAGGTATTTTGGGGGGTGGCATAAATCCCAGGGATAAAGAGTGAAAGAAGATACCAGGGTAGAAATTTGAGAGGGTAGAAAGTAGACAAATGGTAATGGACTAGGCAGACTTGAAAGACCACACTGTAAACTGACAGTAAGTAAAGATAAAAACAAATTTCAATATGCACTCCAGAATACTCAGAAGACTCCAGGATGAATGGCGCCTCTGAAAGTGGAGTGAATTGGGATGCTGAACTAAGGAGGACTAGTCGAATGAAGGCTGAGGATCAAGACAGTTCTCGGATCTCTCCGCCCCCCTACTCCATAACACTGGCTGATTGCCCCTCCCACGCTCTGGCCAAAGTCTAGAGGTTTCGGTTCCAGAGATGGGAAAACAGATGGCTTCTAAATGAAGGAACACCAGGCACCGCTGAGGGTGGGTGGAGAGTATTTAAAACAGGAGAGTAAGTGAATGCGTGTATATTGAAGGCTCCCTGCTCTCTCCTTCCACTTTATCCTTCAGGCAAGGGAAACTGAAGGACAGTTCTGTGGAGAATATTGACCATCTCAAGAGGAAATATCTAAGGATACTGACTTTAAGAGTCCCCTCACAAACAGCCCAGATAGGTTATCTTACATTAGTGATTCTCAACTAGAGGCATATGCAATGTATGGAAACATTTTTGATTGTCACAAACCTTGTGGCGGGGATGCTAGTGGGTGGAGGCCAGGGATGTTGCTAAGAATCCTACAATTCACAATAAAGCTTCCCACAACCAAAAATTATCCAGTGCAAAATGTCAGTGGTGTCACTGGTGATAAACTGTACCTTACATGAAATTCATGGTCAACTTGCCCACCAACTCAAGCCACATTTCCAAAGTCTCCTACTCTATTAAGAGTGAGAAGAAAACAAAAAATGATCAGACAACTGAGCAAAACTTCTAACAAGGAAGACAGAGATATAAACGAATAGATAAAAGCAACTGGAAAAAGGGAAATGAAACTCTGTAGGAAGACGAAAACTCTAAACGATATTTGACTTCCACTTATGACCATGATTAGTGGGGACCAGATTTATCTTCCTACTGTAAACAACCAGAAAACTGGACAAGACTTAGAAAACTGTTTTCTGATGTTGGATAACAGGCAGCTTAGGACTTCCTGGATTTGACTTTTTTTATTAAGTTTTTTTTATTTTAATTCAAGTATAGTTTACAGCATTATATTAGTTTCAGGTGTACAATACAGTGATTTAACAATTCTGTACATTACTCAGTGCTCGTCATGATAAGTGTACTCTTTCTGGATTTGACTTGTGTATAAGGATCCAGTTTGAATTTACTGAAGAATTTCCCCACTGATTTACAATGCCACCTTTTCCATGTATGGATTCATCTACTCCTGGTCTGTTTCTGTCTTTGTGCTGGTGCAATACTATGTTAATTCTTCACGATGTTGTTGGAAACTCAGATCCATCTGTTTGATCTTTAAGTTGCTAAACTGACAATCTTTTAGCAAAAAAAGATTTAAAAAACTAAAAACCAAGAACACTATTGCCATCTGGTGGAGAGACCTACTATTACCACATCTAAATAGAACTCTCTGTGACTCACCTCCTCATTCCCCCATGCAGTCAACAAGTCCTGAAAAAACTTCCCTTATCAAGTTTTCAAATCTTTCCCTTCACTTCTATTCTCCTAGTACCATCCAGTCTACTTCCTAGTTGGCTAGGATTGTTGCGTTTGAATCAGCCCCTCTCTTTAGTCGCCGTTCTCTCAAGATTTTCCTTGTTCCTACTGTCACACCTCACAATTTCACATTAATTCAATGGGTTAACAAGTTCTTGGTAATGAGAAAACATCTTGGAACCAATAGCAGCAGTCTGACTAGGGACAAACAGAGAGAAGAAAGTAGAGGCTCAATAAAATTCAGCTGAACTGAAAAAGTTCGTACCATTTGCTCATTTGCCAGATTTATCTGGGAGGCAGCATATGCACCTAAGTTTCTGACCTTTTTTTTCTTCTGTAATACCAGACTGATGAATGACATTCACATGTGTAAATTTTCTGTGGGCTTGCCTAAAAAATTATTTTATTTATAAAATGCATGACTAATATAAAAAACATTCAGAGCTCTGCAAATGAGTGACTCTGTGGATGAAGTTGGAAGTCAGGGTTCTCACTGTGGAAGAAGATACAAATTCAGACTGAAAAAAGACAAAAAAGAACCCTGTAGGGCTGAACTGGAATTGGAGGTATTAGTAAAACTGTGGTTTCTGATATCTATATTTCTTAGCTTTTTCTGTTGAAGGGGCCTAGACACAATGGTAACCCAGCAGGTATCTTAATATCCAAACACCATTCTCCACTAAAAGAAACTTTGGAGAAGTGGCTGATTCCTGGGCTAGGTAGGAAAAATATAAAGTAAACTGGAAACATCTTGTGCTAGAAAGTAAGGAATTCTTTGAAAAATGATAAGAACATGTCTAAAAGACCCAGGAACCACCTTGAAAGGTCTCCCACTGGCCAAATCTGAGACCACTTGACATAAAAGCAAGTGAGAGCAATAGACCTGAATAAAATGGCAATCCATGAATTCATACTAAGTT
This sequence comes from Cryptoprocta ferox, assembly GCA_028646485.1. Classification (NCBI taxonomy): domain Eukaryota; kingdom Metazoa; phylum Chordata; class Mammalia; order Carnivora; family Eupleridae; genus Cryptoprocta; species Cryptoprocta ferox. The sequence continues at coordinate 61,939,965 of CM053576.1, read as the reverse complement.
GGAAAAAGAGAAAGCTTTTCCTTATAGCAGAATACCAATTAATGAATGTAAAAAGAATGACAGAATTGGAAAGCCATTTGGCAACTCTCAGGGTAACAATTCAGCCAAAAAACATCACTGGATGCTAAAATTCGCGTGTGAAAGTTTGCTGAGAAACAGAATATTTAGTCTCAAAGAATCTCCCAACAAAAATGCTTAGCTTAATAGAAAAAAATAGAAACTTTACAGTGAAGAAATCTAGCAGAGACCACCTAAAACAAGTCATTCAAATTGGTCCCTTATAAAGACCAACTGACACCATAAAATGCACTGTAAAGGACGTAGCATCACTTCTATGATATTCCTGCCAACGATGCGTAAGCTCAACCTACTTGTGAAAAAACATCAGAAGTACTCAAATTAAGGGAGGTTTTATAAAATAACTGACTTACGTCATGACCTTGACGTTTTTGAAAGACAATGTAAAGAACTGTTCTATATTAAATGAGACTAGAAAAACGGCAACTAAATGTAATGTATTATCCTGATTTGGACCCTGGACTAGGTTTTTGTTTTAACAAAGGCCATTACTGGAACAACTAGTGAAATATGGAAAAGATTAGGTAATAGTATTGTATTAATGTTAATATTCTGGTTTTGTTAATTGTGATATGGTTATGTAAGAAAGTATCCTTGTTCTTAGAAAATACACACTTAAGTATTCGTGGTAAAAAGGCATCATATCTGTAACAAACACCCCAATGGTCAGAAAAAAAGCATTTATTCTATACAGATATCTATACTGCTAAAGGGAAATCTCTTCCTTAGTGTAGTATAACAACTAGTTAATACAATTTAGTGTAGTGTAGTTAGGAAAATCACAGTTTTGGGGGCATCTGGGTAGCTCAGTTGAGTGTCTGACTCCTGATTCTGGCTCAGGTCATAATCCCAGGGTCACGGATCAAGCCCCATGTCAGGCTCCACTCTCAGCGTAAAATTCTCTCTCCCTCTGCCACTCTCCCCCACTCGCTCTCTTATCTTAAAAAAAAAAATAGAAAATCACAGTTTTGTAAGCATCACAGTGAAAAATGTTTTCAGATTAGAATCATCAAAGGATGCTAAAGCTGTTAAGAGGCAGGTTTGATGAGCAATAGAATATCAATGTGGTCTCAAAAATTTTCTGGGCATCTGGATGGCTCAGTCGGTTAAGCATCTGACTCTTGATTTTGGCTCAGGTCATGATCTCACGGTTCATGAGATTGAACCCTGCATCGGACTCTGCACACGTAGTGCAGAGCATGCTTGGGATTCTCTCTCCCTTTCTCTCTGCCCCTCCCCCTGCTCAAAATAAATAAACTTAAAAAAAAGTTTCTCCTCGCAAATTATCAACTAATTGCAAAAAGAAAAATAGTAACTATACAGTGGAGAAACTGGACAACATCTTACCCAAGTGATCAAAATGGACATCAATATGGGGCAAAGTGATATTGTGCGAGTCTTGGTGTGACACCAGGAGGACACAGCACTCATAGTATTTCAGCTCACCGTGCATAACCCAAATCTAACCACAAGGAAACATCAAAAAAAAAAAATCCAAATTGAAGGACAATGTATACTTTAACTGTCCTGTAATTCTTCAACATATCGATACTACAAAAGACAAAGGCTACAGAACTGTTCCAGATGACAGAATCATGATAATCTAGCATGTGATCCTGGACTAGATTCCGTAGCTGCAAAAAAATTATCAATAGAACAACAACTGAAAGTGGAATAAGGGCTGTAGATTAAATGAAAGCATTCTATCAATGTTAAATTCCTGAATTTGATAACTGTACTTAGTACGTTTGTTCTTACGAAGTGCACATGTAACATTAAATGTGAAAAGGTATGTCTGCAACATATTCTCAAATTGGTGAAGAAAAATATATATAACAAGAGATAGAGAGAAAATGGCTAACTGAACATGAGAAACATTAAAAATGAAGTCGGGGGCGCCTGGGTGGCTCAGTTGTTTGAGCGTCCGACTTTGGCCCAGGTCATGATCTGGTCATGTCAGCTGTGCTGACAGCTCAGAGCCTGGAGCCTGCTTACGATTCTGTGTCTCCCTCTCTCTCTGTCCCTTCTCAGCTCTTGCTCTGTATATCCCTCAAAAACAAAAACATTTAAAAAAATTATTTAAAAAAATGAAGTCAAATGCAGAAGAATGTGTTTCTTCTCCTTAAAATTCTCAGAACATATACATATATGTGCATGTAAATATATATATTTCTAGGATACTATAACTAGTAGTCTCCTGCTTCCCCATGTAGGGGAAGTAGGAACTAAAATGTATTATTAGGTGGTTGCCACTACGGTAAAAAGGTTAAGTCTCTCTTTTCTCAACCTTCAGTTCCACTCTACAGAGAAAACAGTACTAATTGCTCTCAGATGGTTTTTGTACGTGCATACAAGCTTCTGCACATGTGTAATTCTTAACATCATTTTGATGGATGCATATTCTATGAATGAGTGTACTTAAAGGTATGCTATTGGTATTTAAGCTATTTCTAATATGTATATTTTAAATACAACCTGAGGTTTAAAAAATACATTATTTCATCATTTTTTACATTTACTTTGAGAAAAGCTGTTTGGCCTTAATTCTGTCATCTTATAGTTTGTTTTTATGCCTTATTTTTAAAAAATATTTTATTTTTTTTTAATGTTTTATTTTTGAGAGAGAGTGCAAGTGGGGCAGGGGCAGAGAGAGAGGAGGACAGAGGCTCTGAAGCAGATTCTGTGCTGGTAGCAGCAAGCCCGATATGGAGCTCAAACTCATAGACCGTGAGACCATGACCAGAGCCAAAGTCAAATACTCAACAGACTGAGCCACCCAGGCTCCTCTAAAAAATATTTTATGCTCATGTTTTGTTTTGGGATTTTCCTTCTCACTTAAAATTTTTATTCAATTAAAACAATGTTTATTTATTTTCAGGGTAGGGAGGGGCAGAGAGAGAGGGAGAGATAGGATCCCAAGCAGGCTCACCACTATCAGTACAGAGTCTGATGCAGGGCTTGATCTTAGGAATCCTGAGATCATGACCTGAGCTAAAACCAAAAGTTGGGACACTTAACCAAATGAGCCATCCAGGCACCCCAACTTTTATTCAACTTATGGCAGTCATACTGTTATTTCAACAATATGAAGATTTATAATACGTATAGTCTATTCTGAGGTATAATATTAACAAAAATCTTCTAGAAGAACTTGAGTCTGGCCAGTAGGTCATTTATGGAAGGAAGTTATGCAAGGCACAAATGTGAAATGTGAGTTGTGGAAGTCAAGATCCCACCTGATACCTGAGAAATGTACTTTCCCTAAGTTGACCCACCCAATTTTTAATGGATTTGGGCCACTCTCTGACTTGATCCTATTATGGGTCCCTTGTGTAGATTTAATGAAAAATCCCTAATAGATTAAAGCGTGAGAAGATATTTCTTGCTCTCAGAGCTTTTTTATTATATTTTGCATCATCTTTGTGATTCTTCTGGATAAGAATAACAACGTATCCTAGAAAAACACTATTTTAAAAACCTTACAGATAAATTAAAGTTAAAATTTTAAATATTTTCCATAATAATTTTAAAACAAATAGAAATGTAGTATCTACATCATGTGTATCATGTTATCTCTCTTGCATATTTTATAATGGTATATATGTTCACATATTGCACTTGACAATAAGGACTATGTTTTGGGTTTCTCATAATAGGCTGCAGGCTTCAAAAGCAAAAGTCCTAAACTTCTGAAGGCAGCACAAGAAAAATCTGTGTTTGAACCTCAAAGTAGTCTTTTAGCAGTCTATGTTATATATAAAAAAAAGAGTCAAAATGTTGGTTTTGTTCTATTTATTCTGGGGGATGGGGAAGGAAGGTAAAAAACAAAAGTTTGGTTTTTGCTTCAAGGAGCCTTCCTAAAGAGTAATAACTCATTCGTTACACATTACCATGCATGAACACTGTTTTGGCTTTTGTGGCTTTTGTGACCATTCGAATTCAAGGTAATGTGCACAACCCGTATTTTTCTGAAATTCAGTGTGTTCATTTGGATATACGTGGGCTGACCCTTGTATTCTCATAGGAAAGAGACTGGCACTTTGGCATAAAGAATAAATAAAAAGTATCATAACTACAACTTGTGATTGGGGTCTGGGCTAATTGCTAAGGAACTATTCAGCAATAATGGTCTTGGATATTTCAATGCCCTGTGAACCTACAATTAATAAAGAGACTGTTCATTCTAAGAACCATGCAACCAAGAATGGAATGAGGGAATTTACAAGTCTGATGCAAAATTCAGAGCAAAATATCCATCAGTAATCTCCTTCTCACTTCTGTGATATCTATAAATAAAGTAGAGGGTGAGGAAAAGAATTATACAAATAATGATCCATAAAAAGCATATACAGAACTGGGAAAATATTTTTCATTCAATTTGCCACTTATGCTAGTTCAACAAGATGCCTGTGAGGAAAAGAACTAAGGCAGAAAACTAGTTACACTGTTGTTTAGAACTTCTTGAAAGCAAAAAAAAAAAAAAAAAAATACTAATCAACTAATCAACAGTTTAACAGTCACTGTCTTAAAACGTGTTATTTTTAACTTGAACATCTATGTTATGCCTTGGAAATTCTAAGCAAAAAGTAAAATCACATAGAAAGCCAGAAACATCATCGACACATCTACACAGATGTTTGCTTGTAGTTTTTGGTATCCAAAACCTTTTTTCCACACATTGCACAGATGCCTAAAACAAACAAACAAACAAAACATGTAAGCAATCAAATCATAATACCAACTCATAATACCAATCAAATACCTACTATCAACACTTTGGTTTATTTAAGTCACTCCTGAGGCTTAAAACATAATTTAACAGCATCAGAGAAGAGAAAAAGCAACCACGGACTGGCAACTATGAACTGGGTTCTAAGGGTCATCTTGCCTTAGAAAAAAGAGCATTTGACTAACAGGATCGATCTATGAAATTATGAAAGGCTACTCCTTTTCTGTGTTATCTAAGTCAGAGCCAAAAGGAGGCTGGATATGAATAGAAAAACGGTATTGAAAGAAACTTACCCTTTTTGTAGGCACAGCCCTGGCAGTAATGAGAACCCGGCTGGTGCACGGAACTTTTACAAATTCTGCAAGTGGAGAACTTATTCTTTCCATATGGATCGAATCTTGAGTTGTTGTTGTTTTTTTTTAAAGAAAGAAAAATGAAAAGTAGAATAGAAACACTTAAATGACTTCCCTTAAGCAACAAATGGGATTAATCCATGCTTTGTCCCCTCTGTCAAACTCTACGATTGATAGGCACAGCACGCTTGCAGCCAGCCACCCTCTCTCACTGCTCCTGCACACCCCTACCCCTTCCATGTGAGTTGTATGCTTATAAACAGTCAGTTGTACTTAATCCCAAGCCTGTTTCTACGAGTTGTATTTGCCAATCTATTTGTGTGATATAGTTAAATATTATGGACACTGATGAAATGTGGGTGCAAAAAGTGACCGATTCTATGAAAGACTATGAGAATGCTTGAGGATGGCTAGATAAATGTGAATCACTGAACTGCCATTGTATTAGGTGAGACAACTTCAAAATAGGGGCAAAATCATAAGTGGAAGGACTTGGCACTTTCCAAGTGTCAGTTCTTGCTCCATTTTAAGATACCAGAAATGTGCACTCTGGTTATGATTTATGTGAGGAAAATGATGAAGAACTCTTATCAGTAGACTCATACTGAAAAAGCCCGTCTCAGTGCCAAATGACTGATGAATGCATGTACATGTATGTGCTGTTACTTACAATAAGGTATGTGTATCTTTTAATGGTTGCCTACTTTAGCTACATGTTCAATGAACTGATCCAATCCCTTTGCATAAAAGAATTTCTATTATATCAAAATGCCATTTTATAGTGGCTGGAGTAGAAATAATTCCCCCTAAATTGGTCATAACTTTCGTAACAATACTCATATACCGAATACCAACACTGTCCTAGACCTGGTTTCTTCTCTTGGGGTACAATACAACAACTCATTTTCGAAGATTAATTTTTCCAAACCCAAAAGAATGTCACTTTACTCCACACAAGGGAAGATAAAGTAGACACTATTCCTCTTTTCAATAAGCTCGATTTGTTTGCATCCATATGTCTCGAGATTACTTTTGCTTAAAACCATAATTACTTCTAAGATGCACATTTTAATATGTCTGACATCTTACCATTCATGGCAGAGCTTTTTCTTTCTTAAAGTAATGATACATCTTCTAAATGTTGGTATCTTAGATTGAATGCAATATAATGGTACACTTTCCAAAGTGAGACATTTAGAGTATCCAAAAGTAATAGCTACTTATTAATGATATTGGAGTAAGGCTGGGAGCATAAAGGAACTGGAGGTATCTAAACCTGTACCATCTGTAAAAATTACAACTTAGTTAATAATAACTGAATGGTCTTAGGAGACATCAATAAATTAGAGTAATACTTAGTGAGACACTCCACTCCAGTTTATTATGCTGTTTTATATCCATTATTTAATAAGCACCATTATGTGCCAGGTACTGTAGGTAGTAAAAGCTTCATTATTTATTATTATTATTATTATTATTATTATTTCTAATCCTTGGAACAATGTCATGAAATAGGTATTAATTCATTCAGCAAACACACATGAGTGCCTACTATGTGCTTGTTACTGTTTTACATACCAGAGATGAACTTGACAAAGCCTCTGCCCTCTCAAGCTGACATTGTCGTGAGGAGACAGACAATAAGTAAAGGAACAAAGTGCTTTTCAGATAGTGATACACATTGTAGAGAAAATTCAAACAGGTTACTGTCGCAGACATGAGGGAAGGAGGGGAAGACATTAATTCAGATGCTGGGTAGGGACTCACTCTTAGGAGATGACATTTCAGCTAGATCCTAGTAACGACAAGGTGCCAGCTATGTGAACTCTGCAGGATGAGGAGGGAGCAACGAGCTTAAACCTCTGCTGATGGGAGTAGGCGTGGCCTCTCTGATGCAGGAATAGGTCCAATAGAAAGTCACAGAGGCAGGAGGGGCCAGATAATGGAGAACCTTGTAAGAAGGTGGAAGGGGGCTTAGATTCTATTCTATGTGAAAAGAAAAGCAATGCAGGGTTCTGAGAAAAGCACTTATGTGCCCTTTAAAGGACCACTCTGGTTACTATGAGACTAAACTATAGGGAACTAGAGAGGAAGCACAAAGAGAGTTACTACAGCATCTAAGTAAGAAATAACAGTGGTTTGGAAGCGGTTAAGAGCAGTGAGATGGACAGAAGCAAGTGGATTCAGGTTATGTTTTGGTGGTAGAGCTAAAGAACTTACTGATGAAAGGGAAGTGAGGAAAAGAGAGGGATCAGTGCAGAATTCTAGCTTTTTGGTTTGCACAACTGGACCAGACAGTGGTACAGTAGAAGACGGAAGGAACAAGAGGTTGCCTGTTAGACATCAAATTGGTAGGACAAGTGGGCAGTTGGATATATGTTTGGGGGTCAAAGGAGAAGTCAGGGCAGGAGATATAAATCTGAGAGTTATTAACATACAGTTTGAATTTCAAGCCATTGGACTAAAGTCACTTGAGGAGAGATTATACATTTGTAAATAGAAAAAAAGAGAAAGGTCTAGGATTGAGTCCAGAGGCACTTGACTGAGAAGGAACGGTGAGTTGGGAGGAGAAAAGAGTGTGGTACTCCAGAGATAAGAGAATACAAGGTTGCAGGGGTGCCTGGCTGGCTCAGTCAATGGAACATGCGGCTCTGGATCCTGGGGCTGTGAGTTCAGGCCCCACTGGGCATAGAGCTTACTTAACACAAAACAAATACAAAAAAAAAAAAAAAAAAAAAAGGAGGAAAAGAAAAAGAGAGGGAAATAGAAGGTTGCAAAAATGAGAGTTGTTAAAAGTTTAAGTGAGATAAGAATAGAGAAGTAGCCATTAGGTGTGATCCTGCTGAGAGCAGCTGCAGGGGTTTGAAGACCAACCGGAGTGGCAGAAGTCAAGGATGGAACTTACAGACATTGAGAGAGCTTCTGCATAAAGCTTTTGAAAACTTTTGCTGTGAAGGGAAGCAAGGAAATGGGCTGGGAGCAAGAGTTCATGGAATTTTTAAGACTGGGAGTAATAAAGCATGGTGTCAAAAAGTGGTTTTTAGGGTAGAAGACATTTTTATTTCCACTCTTAGATGAAAAAATAAAGTTCAGAAAAGTCGAGAAACTGGCTTAACTTTGTTAAGGGCTCAGAGCAAGAGAGAGACAGTCTAAATTCAAGTTTAGGTTTGACTCCAGAGCTTCTGATCTGTCCACATCTCTCCAGTGCCTCCAATTTGTACAATAAGGAAGATCTAGATAAAATAATCTAGAATAAACACAAACCAGGCAATATTATTCCATACCACACTGAAGCACTCGAATGAAACTGCAAAGTAGTTTTAGGGGTAAGGCCAGAAACCATAGTTTTGAAAAGAAAAGAAAAAAGAAGAGAGAAGAAAAGAAAAAGAATGAAATAAAAGTCATGTTTTCTGTATAAAAAATAGCAGTAATATCTTCATATATTGATACAGTGAGAAGGATCAGGGTGAAACCAGCAGGTTATAACAAATAGCTTGGTTTTGTGTGCTGGGAACTACGTAATTCTGTTTCATCAGGATAGAATGACACACACCAAATTCAGTATGCCTAAGATTAAAAAGAGTGGAAAGTTATACGCCCATGGCATAGCTGCTCCTTCACCTACCTTGCTTTTTTTGAAGTCAAAGCTTTATTTTCATTCAGCTTTCTTCCACCACTTTCTGTATCAAAAATACACATATTTTAGTGGGTTATTTCTGCACATTTCACTATGACGTGTACATTTGCCATTTAACAAATAGAGAGTTCAGTCTCTGACCTCCTACCAATAAACTAGCCAATGTCAACATTTTCAAAATCTTCATTTAATAGCCAGGTTTTTAAGACATCACTTAAAAAAGAAACATTTATTATGAAACAATAAAATTCTGGATAATCATTTTATTTCTCAGACTCAAAACAGGACTTTAGGTATGGGGTCTACATTTAATTTATCTATTGTAAAATCTAGAAGCCATTACTTTGGTGCCACAGACCCTGAATACAGTGTAAGTGTTTCTTTTCCTTCCCTTTGAAAACATCTTAACTGTATATAATGATATGAAGGTGAAAACAGTATAAATGATTTAAGAATATAAAAGTCAGGTGAAGAAGGGGGGAATTAAATATATACTCTAATAAAGCTGAATCAAATCAATTACTATGATATATTCATTGGACGAAAATCATTTAATGATTTTGCATTGTCTTACCTCACAGATTAGGAACCCCTAACATGTAACTAAGGAAACTAAATAGAAGGTATTAAATTGTTGGGGGTGGCATCTAGAATTCTTTAATATTTAATAGATGAAATACTTTGTGCACAAAACATTTCCTTTTACAAATAATGTAAAAGCTAAAACATCAGTCACAGGAAGTATTTGACTCAACTTCTGTTTTCTAAATAGGAAAAATACCTGTGGTATTCCTTGCACCATCTTTCCATGTATCTGGAGTGATAACAGTACCAAGTTTCTTTTCACCTGTTATAACAAGATAGTAAAAGTAAGGTGAATTAGGATTTACTGTCTGATAAATACACTACTTTGTGCCTAAAGTTCACAATGGTGTCAACCATCTTATTACAGTCGAAGCCTTTTCATGCTGGGGTTGGGGCTGGGAACTGAAACTGAAGTTACTAACTGTGTGTAACAGATAACTGACTCTCAGTAAAATCTATCCAGCACGATGGCTTGAGAGAGGCTTTCCCTGTGCCTGTATACTTTAAACAAATCTCATACATCTACTTATTCCATAAATACATTAAGCACTTAAGATATATAGACCACTATAACAAAGTTTAGAGAAAAAGAAAATGATAAATTGGATAAAGCTCTAGTTTCAAGGAACCTACAATGCACTATTTTCTCTAACAGTAATCCTTAACCTGGGCTCCACAGGTAAACCTCAGAAGACAAATGAAAAAGATGAAGTGGTACACCAAACTACTGTATACCCATTTTTCTTCTCGTAAGAGTCCATAGCTTTCTTAAAGATACCCCTGAAAAAGAACCATTCAAACTAAAATGTAAGCTAAAGTATAGTAATTGACAATGAAAGCACCAGAAGAAATACCATGGAGGAAGAAATAACTTTGGCTAAGGTAGTCCGGGGAAGTTTCTGGAGAAGACAGTAGAGAGTGGATGTTACAATTGGTTTGGGAAGAAAGGGAAGAGAGGATGAAGGCAAGCTAGATAAAGGACGTGTCTTGAGGAAAGGCATGGAAAGCTAGCTCATGGGCATGCAAAGTAGTTCGGTTTGGACAAAGAGTAAAGAAAGTGAAAATGGAATTGGAAAGATAAGCTGAGACCTCATTGTGGAGGGTCGTCCTGAATGCCAGCCTCCAAACATAGAAAGCCAAAATTATTCTCTGCACACTGAGAATTTATTAAAGGTTTTTAATTCAGGAAATGATAGAGTGCACATATATTTAGGTTCAATTCAAATATCTGTTGTAATTACTCTAAGTCATGTCCTGGCATAATGATGATACTTGTTGCATGAATGAAAAGAAAAGGTGACAAACTGCAAGAATGGAAGGTGGAGGTAGGGTTTAACTGAGTATTTTTATATAGAAGGGGAGCTGATTAAAGATTCCAAAGGATACAGAGACAAATAAAGGTCCTAAACGAGGTAGGGAGGGACGGCAACAAGGACACAATTAGAATTTTCCTTGAAAAAACAAAGGGAAAGAAGTAAATGGGTACAGATACAGATCTGATTATGGAAATAGTAAAAGTAAGAGGAGATGTTGGGAATGTTCCCATTTAATTACCTTGCTTTTCTTATACCTGTAAGGAGGTATTTGTCAACAGAGGATGGAGTAGATGAGGGTGAGGGAAGTTTAAGGCACTGAAGAGTTTGGAATAGTCACTAGAGACAAAGGGCGAGAGGGCTGACTAAAGAGAAGTAAAAAAGATTGATAAATAGTATTAAAGATCTTGGAGATTAGGAACTATACACTTTTAGTGGTACCCACTGGTTCATATGTGCAGTTTTCCCCAGTGGCCTTCACTTGCATGCAGGATGTTTTAGAGAGAGAAGAGCCAAAGGCAGGAAGAGCACGGTTTGGGGGGAAAGGGGCTGGTAGAGGATCATATTAGTCTAACTCAGAGTGATGGAGACCTCAGCTGGGGTATTTGAAAGGCTAGGGAAAATCAGAGGTGTTGAATGGGAGTAAATAAGCAGGACATGCAAGTGTTTGGAGGCAGGTTCACAAAAGGATAGGAAAATGAAGGAGAGATGATCGAGGCTTTGTCAATGGGTGACTGGGAGGATTGTGATGCCATTAAATGATGGAAGAGAAGGTACAGGTATGTGAAGTAGGATGACACATTCAGTCTTGGAAGTACTAAACCATCAGATAACAACCAGATGGAGGGTCCCGGTATTGTTTGGAGAAAATTTTTCTATTGGTGCTTAGTTTAGAAAGAAGTCAGCTGGAGATGTGGATTAGACATTTACTGCCATGGATCTGCTACTTGAAGGCAGACATGTTTAAAACAAAGAGTCAAAAGTTCTTTAAAACTCTGCAAAAAGAGTTAAAAGAAGGTCAGATATAGATCACTGGGAAACATCTACTTTAAAGGGAAAAGGAGAATAAGAAAACTTGGAGATTGTAACAGTAAAGAAGCACAGTGAGAAGTAAATTCAAAGAGAATCTAAACTAAGTTTCAAAGTCAGAGGCATAGACAAGGACTGAGAGAAAGGGCTTTGAATTTGGTGTTCAGGAGACCACTAGGGAACTTCTGTAAGTTCTTCCAGTAGTGGGGCAAAATGAAAATTTGGAAAGCACTAAGAAGTAACTGAAAATATGAAGGCAACAAAAATAACCAAGCCTTCCAAAAAATTTACAGTGAAGGCAAAGAGAGAGCTAGGTAGTTGCTTGAGAGTGTACCTTTATGTATAGGAGAGATATGAGCTTATTTATAGGATGAGTGGAATGAGTTGATAGATGGGGGATATGAAATATGTAATAAAAAGAGTATATTTTTACATTTTTTAAATAGTTATTTATTTTTGAGAGACAGAGAGAGGCAGAGCATGAGCCGGGGAGGGGCAGAGAGAGAGGGTGACACAGAATCCGAAGCAGGCTCCAAGGCCCTGAGCTGTCAGCACAGAGCCCAACGTGGGCCTTAAACCCATGAGCCAAAGTCAGATGCTTAACTGACTGAGCCACCCAGGCACCCCAAAAAGAGTATATTTTTATTTGAGGAATGAATAAGATGATATAGAAGGTAGAAAGGTAGTAGAACAAAGAAATATACAGAGTTGGACTTTCAGACATGCAGAGAAGTAGAAAAGCAAATGGCCTTTTATAACACATACCATGTCCCAGAACCAACTATGTGTATTTATTTTAATACCACATCATGTCCTGGGTTCTCAAAATTTTTATGTACCTTAGGAAATTAACTCTTACAATTTGCCCAGTATCCTCAATTTCCCTGGGGTAAAAGCACTTAAAGTGTAAAGCACATCACACAAACAAACCAGGCAGAATACCTGTCCTCTAAAGCTAAAATGCACAGAATTAACACAAATTACATAGAAGGCCAAATTTTTATGTTTAGAACTACACTACACAAGAGAAAAGGTATCACAGAAGGTGCATAATCTAAATATGTGTAAGCCATATTTACTCAAACAAGCAAAACCAAAAAACCACTTAAGTACAGGATGGAATAGAGTTAAAGGACATCAATGTCAAAAAGCTTAATGTACTTTTTGGAGTGATGAACATATTCTAAAATTGATCGCGGTGATGGTTGCATAGCCCTGTGAACATACTAAAAATAACAAAATGATACATTTTAAATGGATGAATTGTACCTACGTCAATTACATTGCAATCATTTTTTAATTAAAAAAACATATTTTTAAGTTTATTTATTTTGAGAGAGAGCAAGCAGGGTAGGGGCAGAGAGAAAGGGGAGAGAGAGAATCCCAAGCAGGCTCTGCACTGTCAGCACAAAGCCCAATGTGGGGCCCGAACGCACAAATGGGTAGATCATGACCCGAGTCAAAATCAAGAGCCACTTAACTGACTGTGCCACCCAGGCACCCCTCAACAATTTTTTTAAAAGCTTAATGTGAGATGATGATATAAAGCACAGAAAAATGGAAATATTATTTCCACTCTACCCTTCATAAAATGAAGGAGAGTTTAATTCTCAGTGCCACATACTGGGAGTTACGATAGAAATAACCAGTTTTTGAGTATACATGAAGGCACTTCTATATCAGGCTTTACCTACATTATCTCAGGAAACCCCATAAATTATGTGTTATTCTCAATTTTCAGATGAGGAAACTGGGGCCAAGAAAATTAGGTAACTTGCCCATGGTTATTCTTTTACCTAATATAAGAACTGTGATTCAAACTCATGGGTGCCTGTGTTCAAAGTTTTATCTACTAGGGGGGAGGGATATAAACAAAATTGATCATGTTAATGTTAACACAGATACAAGGACTTGAAACCTTGCCTGGAAGAGCCAGATACCTAGCCTGAGGAAAAAATGACTTAGGGATATGACAGCTGTTTAAAACGTATAGACAGTCTGTGAAATCAAAAAATCATAAGAAACTTTCTAGAAACCTTAAGGGTTTGCATTAGAATCACCAGATGGCGACTACAAGGAGGAAAGCCTTTTCTATAAGTTAGCGATGTTTATTTACATAGACTGCTTTGAAGATGGTGAGACTTTCTGAACCCTGCCTCAATACCACAAGTATTCATGCAAAGAGTATCTAAGCCATTGGATAGGATGCTAACTTAGGGTTGCTAGTTGAAATATAGGATGCCTTGTGAATTTTAAATTTCAAAACAACGAATGGTGTTTTAGTACTGTCATGTCCTAAAAGTCGGTCAAAAGTACTTTCAGTAGTAAGGAACAGCAAGCAAAGACAAGTCTCAAATATTGCATGGGACATACTTCTAGAAAAAAGAAAAGTATTCCTCTTTTAGTCTGCTAAACCTGTCAACTCTAGGACTTTTAAGATCCATTCCAACCCTGAAGGTCTGTAAGGCGAAGGAGCCAGTCAAGAGCTGTACGGGATGAGATAACCGGGTTGGCGCGAAGCAAAGGAAATACGCAAATAAGTACAAAATTGAGACCACTCTGAACGCAAAACGACTATACGGTCGTTGAGGAGGGACAGGAATGGTCAAAAGGGCTAGGAGGACAGGCTGGAACCCGAGAACTGTGGCCTAAAGAAAAATAAACAAAAGGCAAAGGACCCGATGCAGCCTCTTAACTCACATTTTTCGCACACCATCCTTCCCCGACGGTTCCCTTGGCCACAGAAACAACAGCAGCTTGAAATATCAACACAACAGCCAGAAAAAGATTCTTCTTCCGGGTTACGAAAAGCCACTTCCGGCCTCTCCGCCCTCCGCCCCGCCTATCCCACACCTGAAAAGCAGCGGGAGGAATTAAACGCCAGCGGGAAGGCGAGGCTTCGCCCATTGCCTGCCTCTGTACTTCTGCAATTGGCTGTGCAGTGTTGGGTCTCCGCCCCCCAGGTCTGCGCATGCGCGAAGGTCAGGGCTGTCGGTCGTACCTGATGGTGGGAGGTAGTAACCCCCGCTTCTTTTCCGCGGGCGGGAGAGTTAGGTAAGCCCGGCCGAACCCTCCCGGCACACGAGCCTCCCCGGGATGCAAGCTGCCCCCACCAGCTGCCCTTGTGGTCGCGCCACCCTTCCGGCGTGACCCAGGGGCTGCCCTGATGGACCGGCCCTCTTTTGGATCTGACTTTCTGTGTGTGACCCTCCATTTCTCCTGGTGTTCACGCCGGTGCTCTTTGATTATGCCTCTCAGCTTGTACCCCGCTGCTCACACTCGCGCCTGCTGAGGCTTGGACAGAGTCCCGAGCGACCGAGTTTGGGGTGGGGCTCCAGAGATCGGTCCCACGATTTCCGCGAAGCCTCCTATGCGTGCCACCCGGAAAGGCCTTCTCTCCAGTCTCAATACTTGCGGACCTGGGCCAGGTCAGACCCCGGAGGCCAGGGCGGTGGCCTCCCGAGCGGCGCCCCGTGGGCACCCTCGCATGCTCACAGGGTCCACCCCAGGGCTGCTTTCTCAGGAGGGGCAAACACTTGACCCGTCCTCTTCCTTTTTTGTTCGTTTGTTGATTCAGTAAGCATTTGAGTTTGGGTACTTGCTCACTGTATTAGATCCAAATCTGCTCATGTCATTTGGGATTCTGAGAATGGCTCAGAAAAATATCCGAGGAAGTGTGAGGTGGCTGTTGAGACGGTGTATTCCAGATCCTCTGCCCCGCCCCTCAGCCCTCACAGGGTAGGAGCTGTGAGAAACTTTCCCTTTTTACCTTCTTTGTATATCTTTATATCAAAGAGGCGAGGCTTTGACATGGCTCTAGTGCTTGAGAGCTTAGGACCTTGAACATGTCTCCTAAAGTGCCTTAGCCTGTTTCCTTATCAGTAGGCTGTTTGCCTTTGAAAATTACAGTGCGAATCAGCTCAGAGTTGTTAGCCCTTTTGTTTTTCTGGAATATTCACCACAAGGTAACATGTGGACTACTATAAATTAATAAAGCCATTATTTAATATTAGCCAATACTATGTATAAGCTCTGTTATTATATATATATGACATATAATGTGTGTTTTATAGAAAGAGAAAGTCGACTTTTTTTTTCCCTCCATGTATGCTCTAGTTTTGATTGGAACCTAGTAGACATTGTCATTTTGGTATTTCTGGAGCATTGGGCTGCCTTAGTTTAGTGTAATGTTCTTTGAACTTTCTTGATTACACTGGCTGCCATTTGAGTATTCAAGTATGCACTTGGTGTCACTTATCATTTGCCAGAAGGCGTGAATTACTGGCAGGGATTAGACAGAAATCCACAATGGTTAAAAAAGAAATACCAACCGTTTAACCAGAGTGTATTCATAGGGTTTTTAGAATGCATAGGCTATATTTTCAATAAGAGCAAGAGCAAATCATTAATCCATCCGTATTGTTTTCTCCTCTGTGATTTTGGAAAAAAACAAAAAACAAAACAAAACAAAACAAAACAAAAAACAACCAAACCACCAGATCCCTTAATTGGGCCTAGTACATGACCCTTTTACAGAAACCAGTTACAAATATTTAAGATACTAGTAAATTTGTCCTTTTTAGGCTCTGAGAGCTTTTTGAACCATATTACTCTACATGTGCATTTATACATATACATCTTCTCATACTCTGAAACTAATACATTATTGCGCATAGAAAGTTGGTACATGCTTACATTTAGGCGTTGGAGCCTTTAAACAATGGAGAAAGTCATTATTGCATATGCTCTTTTCTTAATTTGTTTTTCATTAGATAGCCACTCAAGAAAACATCATGAAAGATACTGATATCAAGAGACTACTGTATACCCATCTTTTATGCATATTTTCAATTATCCTAAGCATCTTCATTCCATCATTCTTCTTGGAGAACTTCTCAATATTGGAAACACACTTGACATGGTTGTGCATCTGTTCTGTTTTTGTAACTGCCGTCAATCTAGTATTGTATTTAGTAGTGAAACCAAATGCATCCTCTAAAAGAAGTTCATTATCATATAAGGTAAGGCTTATTTCTTGATAACTGATTTTTAGATAGAGGTGGTGTTTCTTTTAATGAAAGAATAAAGTATTAGTCATGTCTTCATGGGGTTATTTACAGTGAGTAAAGAGGACATGATTTTTTTTTTCAAATTAGTAGCCTATTATTGCGGGAAGACTGCCTTACAGTGTTCGATAGATCCTTGCCATGCATCAGCTGTGGAATTAGGGTATCTTCAATGGATTCTATCACATTGTGAACCTATATAGTCATGTTTTAAGTCACCATTGAAGATAAATACATGATGTAGTAGTCCTATCTTTAAACTTTATAAGACATTTTAGTTTATTTTCATTTATTTTTTGCATATCTGAAAGAAACTTAGTATGTTTTTCAGAAATTACCAAAAAAAATCCCTCTTTGGTAGCTTTGTTTTAAACATGGCCTTCCTTGACTAAACAGTGTTAGAGTTTTCAGATGTTAGAGTTTTCAGATCTATTTTCTGAAATATTTACTAGCATGTAACACTTAACTATTACTTTAATAAAGTCCTCACTTAACGTTATCCAATACTATATATAAGCTCTCTTGGGTAATTTAAAGCATTTACTGCTCTATGATTAAAAAAACTCGGCATATGTTTTATAATTAGATCTTTTTAAGCTCCAAATCAAGTAGGTCCCACACTGATTTGCAGACATTCAGGTCTTTTTTCAAATGGATCATATAATAACATGAATATGATTTGGGGAATAATTTAGTGTTGGTACAATTTTCCTAGGGATTTTGTTTTTAAATGAAAAAAATTGTCATTATTTTCTGCAAATGTTTCATGTATTACATAATTAGGACTCTGTGTTCGTTGTTTTGTATCCTAGCGTTCTGTTTTTGGTAAATATTTTATAAACACTGATTAATAACATAGCTCAGTACATACCCTAGGAACAAAAATGCTTTTTGATTCTAGTGCTGATTGGGTGGGTGGAATATGGGGGGTGGGTTGTGACTTGTAGGCTGTTTTGTGGAGCTCTATGGAGGGCTGTGCACCTGAATGTGCACCAGACAAGGGATCTGACTTCAGGCTGCCCAAAGGAAAGAACGTTCAGCTGTTTCACACATGGGAAGAAGTTGTGTTTGTAGATAAAGTGAGTCTGAGTCTTTAAATCTTTCTCATTTCTTTTTTAGGTAACCAGGTTTTTGAAATGCTGTATCTACTTTCTTATGTCATGTTTCTTCTTTCATGTAATTTTTGTTCTATATGGAGCACCACTCATTGAGTAAGTCTGAAATTTTTACCTTAAGGCAATTATGTTTTAAAATGCTCATTTACTAAACAAAACACTAATTCTGTTGGTGATTAAAGAAGAACCATGGTGTGCTTAATTACTGGATCACAGGATACTGACATCATTGGTCTTCCTTAGTAGTGTTATTTTAAAAAGCAGTAGAATGACACAATTCATTAAATGCTCCTATCAGCTAGCCTTCTATTACTGCATTGCATGTGGGGGGGGGTGGGGGGGTAGATTAAAAACTATACTATACCAATAATTTTGTGGCCCTTAGGACTTGTAAGGGAATTTACTATAATGATATGTCTAAATTAGTTACAGTTAGCATATCAGTTCTTAGGAAATGTGATTCTGAAGTGCTTGAAAAGTGTTTGTTTTCTTAAAAAAATTTTTTTTAATGTTTTTATTTATTTTTGAGAGAGAGAGAGAGAGAGAGAGAGAGAGACAGCAGGTGCAGGGGAGGGTCAGAGAGAGAGGGAGACACAGAATCCGAAGACAGGCTCTAGGCTCTGAGCTAGCTGTCAGCACAGAGCCTGATGCGGGGCTCAAACCCACAAACCGTGAGATCATGACCTGAGCCGAAGTCGGACGCTTAACCGACTGAGCCACCCAGGCGCTCCAAAAAGTGTGTGTTTTCTTAAGAAAAGTCAATAAATCCCTGCATTTAATTATTTAATAAGCTGATGTTTATAGTTTAAAGGTAGTATTTAACTCAACACTTTTTCAAAGCTGACTAGTTTTTTAAAAAGACTCAATTCATGAATATTTCTTATATATGTTCATCGTAGATTGGGAAACTTCATTTAGCAGTGATTAATGATTACAGTGAAACAAGTGATGTGATACACAAACACACAGACACATAGTTATTTGCACATAGTTCTATATACACACACTAAATTCGCAGGTAATTCTTTCCTAGAGGGGGGAGGATAAGACCTTTGTAATGAGGAAATGGTAGTTTCTTTTTAATTCATTTTAGAGTAGGATGAATGTCTTGAGCAGTGGTTCTAAAACAAGCAGCATCAGCATTTTATCACAGGCAAATTCTTAGGCGTCAGAAACTCTAGGGGTGCAGCCCTCCAATCTTTAGTTTATCTGGCTTTCCAGGTGGTTCCAGTACAAGCTAGAGTTGAACCCGTGGTTGCATAGAAAGTTCCAGAGACTATTCAGGAAGAAAGTTAACTATCTAGTAAAGGGGTTTCTTCTAGTGGAGAGTCTCGTATGGATTAGAGGGCATTTAACACTTCTGAATTCTATCATTAAAGCCAGATATTTGCTAGATTGTTTTTTAGAGCTTGCATTTCGATATTTTTTTTATAGTTATTTTGGTAGGACTTCTGTTATCTTTCAAGGTAAAGTGTAAGAACATGTATATTAAATCTGTTTAAGTGACAAAGATTATGTGTGTAAATGAACCTTTAATGCTTTTTAAAAAATTAATAAAGTTTTTTTTTTCTAGGCTGGTGTTGGAAACATTTTTATTTGCAGTTATTTTGTCTACTTTTACTACTGTACCTTGTTTGTGTTTGTTAGGACCAAACATCAAAGCATGGCTAAGAGTTTTCAGTAGAAATGGGTAAGTTTTAATTTTACATTTTAGTGATGTTTGAAATTTTTAAAAATTAATATAGTAGTTTTCTATTCATGGCAGCTTGCTGGTTGTTTTATAAGTTTTTTCCAGCACTGGGTGGTTCTCAGGGATGCTGTGAGGGCCCAGTGCATTTGGGGACTGGGGACACAGAAGAGGTGGTATGCATTTGAGGAGGACCTGAGCAGGTAGAATTACAGGTTCCTCCTTCCACTTTAGCAAGATCAGCTCTGCTTTTCTTCTGTTTGGTAGGATTCCACTTAGCCTTTTGTTTGAAAAAAGGTTTCTGCTACCAAAAGAAGGCTTTGAAAATCACTCCTCAGGGATGATTTGTCATTGTGATAAAATTGCTACAGATAAAATTGCTTCCATACATCTTATAATGTAGAATCGGGGTCTACAATCTAAAAATGCTCAGTGAAACAGCTATAATTTCTTGTTTAGCATCTTTGTGGTAAGACATCTGAGTGCAAGTTTTACAGGATTTTATTTTCTTAGCATATATGTGTGTGTGTGTGTGTGTGTGTGTGTGTGTGTGTATTCAACACAGCTAAGTTAAAATTTTAGCTTCTTGAAAGACGTTCAAATGAACATTTAAATGAACCATTTCCTAACAGAAATTGTAACTAAAAAAGCTATGAAGTTATTTGGTGTCCATGATTTTGTCCTGTTTATCATCCAGTAACAAAAACTTCTTGAGCTCTTACTCTGTGCTCCATGCTGTGCAAGCTTTGTGTGGATTCTGAAGTATTAGCCATGATTCTTTCCCCGAGGAGCTGTATGTTCAAGGGATAGGAATAAAATGAGCAAACAATATGTGATTAAAATTGTGTAAATCATACAGTAAGAGCTGTTGGAACTCAGAGGGGTAGGAAACCAACGAAGAATGAGCTGGAAGGGGGAATGATCTATAAAGGATTTGGATCAGAAGTGTGAGATTTCATGAGATGAAGGGAAAAGGGAATGACACTCATGTTAGGGAAATGAATGAAGCCATAGAAACTGAAATGAAAAGTGGTATTTTTTGTGATTTGGAAGGGAATAGCCCAAGTAGTGCAGAGGAAGCATCCTGGGTCACTAGGCTCCATAAATTACTGACTTTTTCCTTTTGCAGTGAATATTATTTGTTCCCTTTCAGAACCATCTTCTGGTGTTGACAAGGTCTCTAGAAAATAAGCGTAAGCATTAAAAACTTTTTCCCAAGGGAGCCAGGGTGGCTCAGTCAGTTAAGCTCCCAACTCTGGATTTCAGCTCAGGTCATAGTCTCACAGTTCATGGGATTGAGCCCGTGTTGGGCTCCATGCTGTCAGCAAGGAGCCTGCTTGAGATTCTCTCTCTCTCTCTCTCTCTCTCTCTCTCTCTCTCTCTCTCTCTGCCCCTCTCCCTGCTCATGCATGTGTGCTCACTCTCACTCTCTCTTAAAATAAACTTAAAAAGAAAACCTTTCCCCACATCATTACTGTAGTATCCCTAATGGCATTCATTTCTTTTAGCCTTTTAGAAATGCCTTTTAGCCTTTGAAATTTTTTTAAATTTGTAATTTATTTTTTGAGAAAGAGAGTGTGTGCATGCAAGTAGGGGAGTGACAGAGGGAGAGGGAGGGAGAAAATCTTAAGCAGACTCCATGCTCAGCATGGAGCCCCTGTCAGAACTGGATCTCACTACTGTGACCTGAGCTGAAATCAAGAGTCAGACACTTAACCAACTGAGCCACTGAGGCACCCCTTAATTTGAAATTTTTAAAGAGTGAAAACCAGTTGACACATTATAGGTTTGGATTGGGGATTTATCCAGCTTTGAACTGTGTTTCTGATAATGGTATATTTGGGGGAGATGTTGTCATCTCATTCTGCAGTAAGTTCTGCTATATATGGCATTTGCATTCCTTGAAATCCCTGCACCATGCAAGATTGGGCAATGAAAGACACAGAGCCTATGGGAAAGACAGGATTGAGGCATAACACTCAAAAACTTTGACAGTAACACATAAAAACAGATAGGAACTACATGAAAATGGTAGTACAGTTTTATATATGTTAAATAGTTACGAAATGTATAAACATTATAATGAATATGGTACTTTTCCTTCAAAAAAACCCTGAAATTTGGTTTTGGAAGTAGGTGTGGGAAGAATTGCTACTTGTAAATTATTATGAAGTGGTAAAGGAGGTTTGTTGGAAATCTGACAGGAAGTTAAAGACCAAATAAATATAGAAGATATGACCCATACACATGAGGGAAACTGAGAGCCGAGAGATGGGGTTTTGTTTGTTTGTTTTTGTTTTTTATGTTTTAAGTTTTTATATAAATTCTAGTTAACATAGAGTGTAATATTAATTTCAGGAGTAGAATTTAGTGACTCATCACTTATATGTAACACCCAGTGCTCATCATAACAATTGCCCTTCTTAATACCCATCACCTAGTTAGCCCATCCCCCAGCAACCCCTCCCCCAGCTGCCCAGGGAGGGATTGAGATATAATTCAAATACAATTCACTTTATTTAAAGTGTACAATTCAACAGTTTTTAATATATTCACAGAGTTGTGCAGCCATCACCGCAGTCAAATTTAGAACATTTTCATCAGGTCCAAAAAGAAACTCCATACTCTCTAGCTATCAATTCCTTATCTCCTCTCCCCTAGCACTAAGCAACTACTAAGTCTCCTTACTGTTTCTATAGATTTGCCTGTTTCGGACGTTTCATAAAAATGTAATCATATAATATGTGATCTTTTGTGATTGGCTTCTTTCATGTACCGAAATATTTCCAAAGCTCACCTGTGCAGTACTTCATTCCTTTTAATGGCTTAGTAACATTCCGTTGTGTGGCTGTATACCACATGTTGTCTTTCCATTCATCAACCGATGGACATTTGGGTTATTTCTACTTTTTGCTGTTATAACTAAGCCCCTGTAAACATTTGTGCACAGGTGTCTATATGGACATCTGTCTTTATTTTTTATTTTTTGAGTACATACCTAGGAGTGGAATTGCTGGGTCTTATGATAACTCCCTGTTTAATTGTTGAAGGAACTGCTAGACTGTTTTCCAAAGTGGCTACACCATTTTACATTCCCACAGCAGTGTATGAGGGCTCCAGTTCCCCTGTGTCCTTGCCAACATTGTTACTATCTGGCCTTTTGATGACCACCATCTTAGTAGGTGTGAAGTTTTATCTCCTTGTGTTTTTTGTTTGCATTTTCCTACTGACCAGTGATGTCAAGCATCTTTTCATGTGCCTATTGGCAATTATATATTTTCCTTAGAGAAATATCTCTTCAGATCCTTTCCTCATTTTTTTAATTGGATTATTTGTCTTTTTTATTATTAAGTTTTTTATATATTCTAGATACAAGTCATTTATCATATACATGATTTGCACATTCTTTCTCTTTGTGAGTTGTCTTCTCATTTTCTTCATTATGTCCTTCGAAGCCCAAAAGTTTTTAATTTTGATGAAATCTAATTCGTCTGCTTTTGTCTTTTGTTGCTTGTGTGTTTAGGGTCATTTCTAAGAATCCATGGCCAAATCCAAGGTCATAAAGATTTACTCCTATGTTTTCTTCTAAGAGTTAAATAATTTTAGGTTTTACATAAGAGTCTGTGGTCCATTTTGTGTTAGTTTTTGTATACCATGTGAGGTAAGGGTCTGACTTCATTCTTCTGCACATGGCTTGCCAGTTGTCCCAGCACCATTGTTGAAAAGGCTCTTCCCCCACTTTGAGTGATTTTGGCACGCTTGTCAAAAATCAGTTGATCATAAACTCGTGATCTTTACTTCTTTTACCATTGACCTATATGTGTATCTTTATGTCAGTACCACACTATTTTGATTATCTGGTAGATGTTTAAGGGATGTGCATGTTTTGTGTTCACCTAGTGTTTCTCACAGATGAAATTGCTCATATTGTTCCCTAATATATCAGTCAAATTGGAACAAATTTCAATGTTCAAAACAAACATTTTAGCAGAACTTATATATGTAAATTCCTAATATTTTAAAATTGAAAAAAATCAAACTTAAAACTCAAGGGAAACCGAAGCTATCTATCCTTAATTTCTCTTAGTAACTTACCATGAATTTAATAATGCATATATATTCTGATACTGCTTTAACCCTGTTTCTATGTTTAGCCTGAACTAGGTTTTAGAGCAATGTCTATTATTTTCTGCTGGGTTAAAAAGAGCTTTGTAAAAATTTATTATAAAATTTGCCTTTAGAATCTTTTGAGATTTGCAGAATAAATTTGTTGTCACCTTGTTTTAGTACCTGTCAGCACTTTACAGAAGGATCTGTAACAAAGTAAAACTAAAAATTATAGGAAGGGAAATACCATTTTCCAGCTAGCAGACTGACAAAAATATATGTTTCATAATATGTAGTGATAAAGGTTTGAGGAAGTAAGCGCCAATGGGAATATAAATTGGTTCAAGCTCTGTTTGGTAATATCTATAAAGATTTAAAAAAATACCCATCTTTGACCTAGCAGTTCTAATTCTAAGATTTTATGTACTGGATATATTTTCATACCTACAAAATATTGAATGTGTAAGGTTACTCATTGTGGCTTTGAAAATAGCTTAAATGTCCTTTAATAAGGGGCAGATTAAGTTAAATTTAATGCCGCTATAAAAAAACAGTATCAACCCAGCCAACTGTTTATTTACTAATATGCTGTTAGTGGAAAAAAGCAAGGTGAAGAAATGTGGTGCAGGATACTACCATTTGTGTAAAAAG
This sequence comes from Cryptoprocta ferox, assembly GCA_028646485.1. Lineage (NCBI taxonomy): Eukaryota > Metazoa > Chordata > Mammalia > Carnivora > Eupleridae > Cryptoprocta > Cryptoprocta ferox. The sequence continues at coordinate 61,915,615 of CM053576.1, read as the reverse complement.
TGGGCAAGAGAGGATAGATTTACCTGTTTAACTTTGGAAGAATACCTAAGAGACTGATAAAAAATATTGGTTGCTCTGGGGGAAGGATCTGAGAAGCTAGGAGCCCATCTCAGAAGATTTTCCACTGACTACCCTTTGGTGTCTTTTGAAATTTGAACCAAATTAATACATTACCTAGTGAAAATGAAAATTATAGTGGTTCAGGTTTTGCCAATACTTAGCTTATTTGGGGGACATTGAAAGTTAGTCCTCTATCAAGAAGTTGATGCCACCTAAACTTTGGTAGGTTCAGAAATATCCTTCAGTTGCTGGAGGACTGTAGCTAAAAATGCTCAGCTTGTAATACGAAGCATTTTTTTTAACATCACCTAGGGTGGGGCATGAAATAGTAATATGCAAAAGTAATAACGTTTAAAGCATTTTCATGTGTCTTCTAGCATTTAATTCTCACAGCAGTTTGGTGATATACTCCTATTTTCACCATCTTCTAGGTGAAGGCACTAGAGAGCTGACAGATTAAGTGATTTGCCCAAGCCCTCCAATAGCCAGTAAGAGGTAAAGCTGGAACTTGAATGCAGATCATCAGATGGTACAGCAGGTTTTAGAAGGCTCTACTAACTGAGGGTCAGAAAATGAGTTCCTGCCCTCTCCTTACTACTCAGTGGCCAAGTGATCTTAGACAAGCTGTTTAACTTCAGAGATCCGTATATGTGATATTGTTAGAACAATACTAATATGCACTTTGCAGGGTTATTGTCAGAGCTGAGTGAGGTGATGAGTGAAATCAAATAGCAGATGCTCCAGAAATGTTTGTCAAATGGATTAACACGTGTCACGGACCATTTGTATATTTCACACTCCCAGTGCTGACTGCTGTTTGTCTTAGTACTCCTTCCTGGTTTAGGTAGCAGACCCAGGAGTGCAGGCCATAGACCTCCATGGAGAAGGAGGGAATTCTTTCCATTGATGTAATGTAAAACTAATTTGAGCTTTGTCATGAGAAGGCCCCTCAAGTCTTCTTTCCTCCAATACCTTAGCACTTTTATCGTACTTTAAGAATGTAGCATAAAAAGCATGTCAAAATTTGAATGAGTTAGAGAAGAGTTAATTTGGTAGATTAATTTGTTTGATGTTAGAGTTGGCCTTTTCAAATGTTCAGTTATGCAAAAATATTCTAAAAATTCAAAGATCTTGTGGTTCTGCACTGATCATATGAAATACCCACAAAAACAACTTGTAGTTATTTCAGGATTGTCCCAATATACAATTAGCATTATTTACATTGAGTCATAACTTTGGTTCCAGATAATTCTATTATTATTTAGGGAGGTTATACAAACATGAATAATGCATTTTTCTTTCTACCCAATAATTATTCACAACAGAAATTAAAGTTCTGATTTGAAGTTCTTATGATATAGTTCTAATTCATTAAAAGTCCTTAAAATACCTTAAAGTATTGATTGAAGATTTTAGAGCTTTATATATTTTTATTGTTTGTCCTGTGTTTTAGTGAATAAAACACAGTAGAATTTTTTTGTTTTGTTTTAGTATTATTGAAATATGAGTACATTGTTCAGAACAAACAGGCCAGTTTTGAATTGGGCTTATCTCGCTCAATATGGAATCAGCATAAATGTTTTATACTATTTTGTTCAAAATAAGTATTATATCCAAGTTTTTAAAGTATTTATTTGCATGTTTAATATTGAGTCGATGATAACAAGATGAAGACTGAGAAACAGAAAAGCTTTGATTGTGAGAACCATGTAGGAATTATATCCCAAGAGTAAAGGACCAATTCTGACACTATTGAGATTTAATACTTAAGTAAATGACATAAATTGTACTAGTTTAACAAGATTTTTCCTTAAAGTAAGTGTGAACTTATTCTAGATTTTAAAAATATAAAAGAAAACTATTTTAAAGAAACTTCAAGGTAGAAAAATAATTTGGTTTCTTAAATTCTGCCAACTTCTATTTGGTACACTTACTACTGAATAAACTCAATTTGTACTAGTATAATTCAATTTGTTGCCTTGGTGTTATAATTATTGTGGGTTTTTTTCCTCTTTTGTAGACTTTCTTGTAAAGGAAAATAATATTCTGACTACCTTAAACCTATATTTTTCATTGAAGTTTGATTTTTGATTTATCAGTTCTTTTATGCTGTTATTTGCATGTTTTAGGTCAGAATCTGACCACTTGTGGTGAACTGAAAAATCTGAATTTCTGAATAGGTTCCTGAATTTGTGGTTATCTTGCCAAGGTGAAGATAGTAGGACCTGTTTGTATAGACAAACACAGTAGCCATTTCTTGTCATCTTTGTATTGAAATGGATTTTATATTGAAAAACCACCATGGGCATTAAGAGTGAAAAGATAGTGAATGACCAAAAATTTATACATTGTAAAAAATAGGTAATTTAGCCTTAATGTGGACACAAAAATTTAGTGGCACAGAGGCACTGGCTTTACTATTCATTCAGTGGGGTTGGGGAAAGTTTATGTAAGAATTCTGTAAAATATCTTTAGCTGCCAGAAGGAGTTCTACGGGGTCTCTTTTTTAGATGAGAAGATGAATAGTTTAAAAGATCAGCTCCATCTAAACAAGCACTATTTTGATGACAGCCTGTCTCAGCCACAGTGCTCACTATTGGCTACCCCAGGCACCTGATTGTGTCTGGCATATAGTAGGCATTCAGCGTGGTCTATTTCTTTCAATTAAGGTTTGATATAGTGATTTTCAGTGGAGGCAAATAATATGGAGAGTTACTTAGAGCTCATTGTGATGAAGATTGACTATAATATTGCTTTAGTCACTTTTTAAGTTCTTCCACAGAGCAGTGGGCTATTTATTCTATTCTCAGCCCTATTGACTATGTGTATACATTCCTTAACTAAAAAAATTAACCAAAAACCATAGAATTCAGATGACTTTATTATGGAAACTTATAAAAGGGGAATAAACTCATGTCAGTGCTGCTATAAATTTGTTAATAGAAAGGAATTTATTTTTTATATTGTTTATTACAAAAGAATATGTAAGAATTTGAATAGTAGAAAAATATAGGAAGTTCAAGATCAAAGAAGCAGCCATTATTGACAGATTTTAGTCTGATTTTGTCCACACATATCACATATTTGCAATTTAAAAGCAAAAATGGTTATACTGTCACTATCATTGCTTTATAACATTTTTTTTTACTTATCAGGAACATCATTAACGGTATATGTGTATAATTAATTTTTCTTGCATAATATCTTTAGTATATCTTCATCCTTAATTAAGAATACTTCCGTTTATATTGGTTTGAACAATCAGGAAGCTGATTATCTCACATAGCAGAGATTGTATGGTTCTAGATACAGATAGATAGTCTAGGTGTAGCTGTGCTTCTCACGGATTTTCCTGGTTCTTATCCTCAGGCTGTTAGTGAGATGGCAGCAGTCCTTTCCCTTGAGTCTTCCTAAACTCATCACTGGGAGAGAGAATGGGATCACCATGATTTAATTAGTCTGATCATCAGGGATGGGATGAACATTGGGCAAGCATTCCATGTACCATGGTTTATTTAATTCCCTATTGAAGAGTATTTTCAAAAATTTATAGGATTATAAATAATGTTATTGTGAACATCTTTGTACCGTATAATTTTATATACTTGTGTAACAGTTTCTGTAGACTAGATTCCTGGAGTAGAATTCTTCCATCAAAAGAAGTTGACAGACACTGCCAAACTAAAGTTCTAATTGGAAGAATATGTATATATCTACCAATAGAGTGCTAGTTTCCCTAAATCCCAATCAGGGCCATTTACTTTTTAATCAATTTATGGGGGCTGTTGCCTACTGGGCTCTGCCAAGGGGGCTGACTGCTACCACCACAGCTTCATCTGACTTCTAATGAGATGCATAAGCCCTGGCCAGAAATTTTTGAAAGTTTGATCTATTGAACCATTTATTAAATTTCAGCTGAATATTACTGATTAAATTGCAGGGATACATTTCCCTTACCCTGCCTCCTTTTTCTTTTCCCTCACGTTACAGAAAACTGGGTAGAATATAACATCCAGTCCTCAAAATTCAGCTTCAAGACAGGAAAAATTGGTCTAAATAAGATGAGAAGACAGCTTCCAGGATAATTCACTCATGGTATCTGAGAAAATATGTAGGGTGGGCAGCCTGCCCATGCAGTGTGTGAGCAAAATGAAAAGAAATGGCATGGCAATCTAAAAATACATTATAGAAGAAAAAGAGGAAACAGGCATGTGGAAGACAAAAGAATCCAGCCTGGAAGAAAATAGTACTCAAGGAACAAAAACAAACTGCCCAGTTTACCATAGAAAAATGTTATTAAGGACCTAAATTCAGTAAAATAAGAGCTCAAAGATAAGATGACGGGGAAAAAATGAGGTGGAGAAGGAGATTATAGAATTAATTAAATAAAATGAGAATCCAAACCACACCATCACATATAATAAATTAGAAACATAGACAAGTTAGAAAATGAAGTTCTAACTTGGAGGCAAGGTTTGAGCTAATCAGAATGAATGAGGGATAGGGAAGAGTAAAGCAGTTAGAAAAGAAATGATAAGTGCAGAGAACAAAGGAGATGAGCTTAAGACTAGTTAGTAGTGTCTCTAAAATAACAAAACAAATTAATTCAAAATATGATAGAAAACAGTCTCCCCAAATGAAGGAATCATTCAGTTTGTACATTAAGGGGACTCACTCACTATTTTAAAAACAGTTGAAAATTAGGGTTACAGAACAGAATATAAACACTATAAAAATAATATAAGCATTAGAAGTTATGCAGTGGGGAAGGGAAGGTGGAGAAAATATAACTGGACCCCCCAGCTACTCTGTCCCCAGATCCTGAGCCTGTTTGATAAAACTTCAGTCAATAAGGATTAAATGAAATTCTACGTATTGAATAATGAATCTTCACCTTCTGCCTAGTCCTTTTCACTTGCTTGGCTCAAATCACTGACAGCCAGGCTTAAGCAGTCTAGGCAGAGTATGGAAATACTTCCTTCAGGGGAAAATGGTGTAAAAGAAGGGCCTGCAGATACTGACATTTGGGGGTTCTCGAAAAGCCAGGGTCCCCATTCAGTCCCTGGGACAGTGAAGCCCACTCGTGCACAGTGGACATATAGTCATCCGTTTAGTGTTCACGTTTTTATTGCTTTTTAAAACACCTTTATTGAGATATAACTTCAGACCATAAAACCCACCCATTTAAAATGTACAATTTAGTAGTGTTTAAGTATAGGCACAGTTTTATAAACATCAACACAATCTAATTTTAGATTATCTTGCTGCACCAAAAAGAAACTCTACCCATTAGCAGTCCCCCTTCTGCCCACCCTTCAACACCCCCTTCCCCCCTTCCCAGGCAACTGCTAAAATACTTCCGGTCTCTCTAGATTTGCCTATTCTGGACATTTCATATGTAGTGTTTTACTTTTAAGTAGAATGAGAAATGAACAATCATTGGACATTTGAGGAACACCTCTAAAGTAAAAGGCAGAAATGAAAACAAAAAAGAAACTCAGCAGAAACAAAGGCGATATAAAGACCAGAAGAAAGCTTTAAAAATGTCTATTGTTTTTACATCCATAAAACATGGACAGGAGGCAGTCAAAAGGAATATTCAGAGAACAAGGAAGCTCCTGGAAATAAAAAAAAAAATTCAATAGAAGTAGAGACAAAGTTAAAAAGATCCGTTGGCCAAACAGAAGAGGCAAAAATAACGGGAAATGGGTTAAACGGTTAAAAAAAATCAGAGGGTTAATTCCAATGGTAGTATTCCCAGTAAAATATAAGAAAAACAATATTCTGGAGGGATCTGGGCAGAAAAAGCAAGACTTTATAAGTCTTTAAAGAGAAAATATCAAGAACCAAAAGACTTGAGATTGTAGATTAAGAAAGCCCATGGATGGGGCGCCTGGGTGGCTCAGTCAGTTAAGCATCCTACTTCCTCAGGTCATAATCTCACAGTTTGTAGGTTTAAGCCCCGTGTTGGGTTCTGTGCTGACAGCTCAGATCCTGGAGCCTACTTCGGATTCTGTGTCTCCTTCTCTCTCTGCCCCTCCCTGCTCACACTCGGTCTCTCAAAAATAAACATTATAAAAAAATTATAAAAAAAAAAAAAAAAGAAGAAGGCCCATTGGTTTCCAGCATCATGGCTGAAAAGACACCCACTCAAAAACACAGGATTGTGAAATCTTAGATAACGAGGAGTAAAGAGATGATTCTAAAGGCTACCAGAGAGGGCAGTATGTGTTGTGGTGGGGGGGACAGAGAGCGGGCACATGTTACCTAGAGAGGCCTGGGAGCCAGAATGTCTGAACTTTTCAGGTGGGAAACAGAAAATAATGGAGCAATGGCTTTAAAATTATGAGGCAAAATGACTTCCAACAATTACAGTAAAGTCATTTTCAGACTTTCAACAATCTTTAAAATCTATTTTACCCTTTCTCAGGAATCTATTGAAGGAGGTGCTTTAAAAAAAGGGGGCGGATAGGAGAAAGTCTTGGAATCTGGGAAACAGGAGACCCAAAAGCATTGAGAGAGGCAAAGGGAATTTATAGGATGGTGACGTAGGGAGCTTACAGGGCAGCAACTGTGCCGCAGGCTTACAGGACAACCAGTCCAGCTCGCAGCAGGTGAGGTGCCCTCCACAAGAGAAAGCATGAGAACAGAGAGCATAAACAAGTATTCAGAGGTGATGTTTAGGTTCTTTGGAATACTTGAGGATGGTTTAGTGACAGGTACCTAAGCAAATAGAGATTAAAAAAAGAGGCAGTTCTTAACGTCCAAAGAAAATTAAAATCTCTAAGAAAGGAAACGTGACTGTGGTTTACTGTGTGGTTCAGCTATGGCATTTTCATAGTCATATTAATGTAGATACTGTGCTGTGGATTCAACTAGGAGGAGAGGATGTTACCATCAAGGAGGAGATGGTGAGTCAGGGAGAAATGAGCACATGGCGACAGGAGGCTTGTGGGAAAAGAGTGCTATGTCCTCTTCTTCCATTGTAGAAAGCAGGGAGTAACAGTCTTGCAAAGTCTATACATAATGTACGTTCTTTAAATTTTGAGGTACATAGAAGAAACACTGAAGAGTTTATAGTGTCTGCCTTGGGAGCGGATTTCAGGAGTGGGGAGGGATGCAGGGAGGGATTGGTAGTAGGTGTCGTCATCTGATTACAATGTAGGACCTTAAAGGTGCTTATACACGTGATTTTGATAAATGCAAAATTTTAATTTTACAAAGATAGGCTACAGAGTTTTTCTATATTTAAAACTAGCTTCTGGTTCCTTATTTTTCTATATTTATTATATATAAGATCATAAACTCCCTTGGATACGTCAGACAAAATAGAGGACAACCTCTTGCATGTTTGCCCTTTTTGTAACAAATATCAGATGGCCTCAATGTGTTATAAAAGTGAAAAATGTGAAGGCATGGATCTTGTTCCTCAAGCCCAGGGAACAACGTAGAGCTTCAAGGTTAGATAAGACATGTACATAACCCTTGTTGAAACATAGCTTTGATCTTATCTGCCTTGATTTAAAACCTTCCATGACTTCTTTAGTTTGACTTTTCATGTTTTTCTAAAATCCTAACCTTAAATCTACCACAATGAGATACTGCTTCACACCCACTGAGATGGCTGTAATCAATAATAACAAGTATTAGAGGGGCGCCTGGGTGACTCGGCCAGTTAAGCGTCTGACTTCAGCTCAGGCCATGATCTCTCAATTTGTGAGTTTGAGCCCCTCATTGGGCTGGCTGTCTGCTGTCAGCAGGGAGCCTGCTTTGGATCCCCTGCCTCCCTCTCTCTCTGCTCCTCCCCTGCTTGTGCTCTCTCTCTTTCTCTAAAATAAATAAACATTAAAGTAATAACAAGTGTTAGCAAGGATGGGGAGAAATCAAAACTCCTGTACACTGCGAGTGGTAATATAAAATGGCCCAGCTGCTTTGGAAAACAGTCAGGCAGTTCCTTTACAAGATTAAACATAGTTATCATATTACCCCGCAATTCCATTTCTTAGCATATCCCGAAGAAAAATGAGAACATGTGTCCATGCAAAACTCACACGTGAACGTTTATAGTGGCATTATGCATAGTAGCCAAAAACTCAAAAACAACTCAAATGTCCAGCTGATGCATGGAAAACATAAATGTGGTATATCCATAACAGCAAAATATGGTTTGACAATAAAAAAGAAGTATTTTCACTTGCTACAAAATGGATGGATCTTGAAAACATTACACTAAGTGAAAGAAGCCAGTCACAAAAGACCACACGATGTGTGATTCCATTTATGTGAAATGTGCAGAATAGGCAAATCCCTAGAGACAGAAAGTGGTTGCCTGGGGCTGGAAGGAAGGGGAAGTGGGGAGTGAGTGCTAACGGGTACAAAGGTGTCATTTTGGGATGATGGTTGCACAACTCTAAATGCACTAAAAACCACTGAATTGTGCGCTTTACGTGAGTGAATTGTATGGCTGAGAAAGGGCTATCCGGGGTAGGCTTTCACTGTACTCAGTAAAGGTGCTATTTTTAAAAATCCTAACTCTAACCTACTTATCCAGCCTTATTTCCCATTCTTCCACTCAGCCTCAACCACTTTTACTTGTGTTCTTTCTGTCGGCAGTGCAGCTCTGTCTCCAGTTTGTCAAGCCCAGATGCCACTCATTCTCCCAATTCTGGTGGAAGTTCCTCTTCCATAAAATGGGAGGAGTAAATTCCTCCCAGCAGAAAGTGAACCTTGCTCTCCACCTCTCCCAGAGTTTATGTCTCTAGGCACATCCCTTTCTGTATTGCAACATAAAGGAATTACGTGTTAAGTGAAAGACAGTCAACATTTGTCAGCCACAGATAATCAAAAATTAACCCTAGAAAATCCTTTAAGTTGCCTGAGCAGTAGAGTTCCCTCTTTACGTTCCACTCACCGGTTGTTGTTTTTTTTCCCTCCAGGATTGGGACAGATCCCTGTATTGTTGAATGCTAGCTGAAGAATTGACTTGCATTTTTACGTGTTATATAAATATAAAATAAAATAAAGAACAGTGAAGCCCAGCAAACAACACAGATTGGAACCCATGGCGATTGGTTCCAACCTTGTTCCAGTCCTGATTTTCAGTACAGACAAGCTAGAGCTCTTACCTTATGTAACTTATGTAGGTGGACGAGGGGGACAAGTGGCAGAGGGATTGGCTTATGAACTGACTTGTCATTTGGGGCTTCTTTAATTCAGTGTATATTTTGTGTGTAATGGCCTATTTCTAATGAAAGAAGTCATCTAACAGAAAAAATGTTTCCCTTTTTTCCCCACAATGGCTGGAAGAAACTGCTTTTCATAATCTTTATATATAATAACCTTTCATTTTGAACAAGTGAATATTTGGACCCCATTTACTGCACTGTGGTGAGGTTTTACTCTCCTGTCACCAGACTCGTGCTCCACACGGCCAAGTGGTCACACTGTTAGAAGCAGGCTGAAACCCAGACCAACTCAGCATGGCAGAATTCTGTCTTTTCACCTTTACACTCTAAGACACACACTTAATAAGGATGGTAGGTGAAACCACTGGCTATTTTGAAATCTGTTGTTCTCTCCTCCTCCCCCGGCAAATAAATTAGAGTTGATTTGTTCAAATGAAATGTGCCATCAGCAGGACTAGCTGAATAAGTGATGCTACCTCCATGCAGTGGAATACTAGTGTAGCTAGTATAGTTAACAAGGGAAAACAAAAACAGCAAAACTGGGTTTATAACATGATGCATTTGAGTTTTGATAAAAGATGTATACATATACGCATACCTTTCCAAAAAAATCATGCATATATTTGTGCATGCATAAAATATTTCCAGAAGGATATGTACTACATTGGCGATAGCAGCTCTGCTAGGAAGGGACCCAGAGTTGATAAGGGTGGAGGAAGACAGCTTTCACTGCAAATTCTCTTCCCTATTGTTTGGCTTGTGCCATGTGCTGCACATACTACCTTTCCCACTGAAAAACATTTCTATCATCTTCCCGATTAGTTGTTAATAGTTTATGGTAAATACATGTCAATTCCAGATGATTGTTAAATGAACAGAGCACACATGTGTAGTGTCCATTTGCAGCACTGTTTGGTTCTCTAGCAGCTAAGATATATATACCACTAATGATTTACATATTTGTGTTTTGCAGAGTTACATCCATTTGGGAGAACAGTCTTCAGATCACTACGATTTCTAGTTTTATAGGAACATGGCTTGGCGCCTTCCCTATTCCACTTGATTGGGAAAGACCATGGCAGGTTGGTTTCAGCTACTTAAAGCAACAAAATAAATGTTTGTACAGTGATGGCAAAACTGATGAAGCTAGCCAGTATGTCTGTGTAAATGATGTTGTTGTTCAGTTAAGTAGGGATGCCACTTCCCTGTCACTGTAATCTGGGAGACTTCTTATTGGCCACAGGGCCCATTGGCATCCAGATCAGTCTGGTTCTGCCTTCCAGCACTGTTTTTTCTACATGTATATGTGAGTAAATAAGCTTAGTTTATGAATATTTATAGGAGCTTTTTAAAAACAAGGCAGAGTTGCAGGAATTGCCTATTTTCAACTTAGATGTTCATTGCCTTTGTGGTCTTAGATTCATATTTTCTTAACTTGATTTATGACCAAGTTGAATGTTGATTTTGAAAGATTTTTTAAAAGCGCATAGCAAAGTACGTCTTGAAATAGGGGTACGTGATATCAAGGGGAAACTCCTAAGCCTCAGGTTTTTGTTTCTGGTCACAATAGGAAATAGCTAAGAAGCCAGGTTAAAACACTATGAGATAAGTGTTCTTTTTATTCCCATTTTACAGATGAGGAAACATTATGTAATACTTCGAAGCTCACCAAACTAGTAATGAATATATCTTTGTCTTCGTTTTTAATGGCTTTGTAGTATGCCATGGTATAGTTATCCCCAAATGTATTTAGCAAATTCACTAGTGATCATTTAGGTTATTGCCAGTATTTCACTATTACAGACAGTGCTGTGATTAACACCTTGAATCTGTATTTTCATGGATTTTCCAATTATTTTCTCAAGATAATTTTTCTCAAACGGAACTGTGGCATTAAAAGTCATACTTTCTTTCTTCAACATGAAGAGAATTGTCTTCCTACTACAAAGACAGTACATATTTAGAAAATTTAAGCAACCTTAATAATTAGAAAGTAAAAATTATCTAATATCCAATCACCCAGCGGCAACCCTCATTTCATTTTGTATGTTGGTGATAATTCGTGCAGTTTTCTTTGTGTACAACTATAATGTCTATGTCATTTTTTTAATGCCCCGTCCATAGTCACTTTATTGCTAAATTAGAGACTTTTTAGACATATTGTCAGCGCTTCTTTGAGCATTAACTCACTGGAAACACACTCTTTCCCTGCTTGAAACTCTTTTCTTGACTTTCTGCAACTACCATGTCCACGGCTTTTCTTTCTCCTTCTCTAGTTTCTCCTTCTCAGCCTCCCTGAGAGCTGCTTGGACTGCCTCTTCTTAAAACACCAGTATTCCCTTGATTTCTAAGATTTTTTTTTTCTCTTACTCTCCGTGCATGACCTTATCCGTTGGCCATGACTGCAACTAAAATATGGCTAATGAATCCCAAATCTTTATCTCCTACATGGGGCCTCTGAGCTTCAGACTCATAAATGCCACAGTGTGTTCCCCTTGAGGTTCCGTAGCTACCTTGAACTCAGTTTGCTTAAAATTCATTTTTTCCCTCTCCCCCTGTGATGTAAGTAGCACTGTCATCCACCCATTTGCTCAAGTCAGAAACCTGAGAGAGTCATCCTTGATACTGCCTTCCCTTCACAGCTCAGATCAAATGGGTCACTGGCCGTTTTGATTCTAGGTTTGTTGGGTTTCTTTACCTTTTTTTTTTAATGTTTAGTTATTTTAGAGAGAGAGACAGAGCGGGAGCAGGGGAGGGGCAGAGAAAGAGGGAGACACAGAATCTGAAGCAGGTTCTAGGCTCTGAGCTGTCAGCACAGAGCCTGTCGCAGGACTTGAACCCATGAACCGTGAGATCATGATCTGAGTCGAAGTCAGACGCTCAACTGACTGAGCCACCCAGGCTCCCCATTGATTCTAGTTTTTTAGCATCTCTTGGATTTATCTTCTCTCCATCTACATTTAATGCTGTAACTTGTACAGGCGACTCTCATCTTGCTTTATGTCCTCCCTACTGAACCATTCTTTACATGCCGAACTGCAGACCTGATACTGTTACTTCTCCTGCTTAAAATCTTCCAGTGGCTTCCTCACTGCTTGCCTTGAATAAAGTCCAAGCCCTTTGGCATAGCTTATAAGGCCTCTATGATCTCGTTTCTGCTTAGATGTGTAGGGCGTGTTATTCAGATCACAGCTCTTCCATTTACTGTGTGATTGAACAGGTTCACTGTAACATGGAGGTAATAGTAGTTGTGAGGACTAAATGAGATCATGTGTAAGAAATGTTAGCTGTTATCTTAATTCATGATTAACATCCTTATTTATAAGGCTTTGGAAGATAGTACTATTATTTCCTTAAGATAAATTCTTAAAGTGGAATTTCTGGGTATGCATTTTTTAATGTTATTTTTTTCATCATGGTAAGTGTACTCTTTAATCCCCACCCCCTATTTTCCTCATCCCTCCACCCCTACCTCTCCTCTGGTAACCCATTAGTTTGTTCTCTATAGTTAAGAGTCTCTTTCTTGGTTTGTCTCTCTCTCTCCTTTTTTCCTTTGCTCATTTGTTTTGTTTCTCAAATTTCACATATCCATGAGATCACATGGTGTTTGTCTTCCTTTGACTTATTTCACTTAGCATTATAGTCTGTATCCATCCAGGTCATTGCAAATGGCAAGATTTCATTCTTTTTTATGGCTGAATAATGTAACATTGTATATATATGCCATATCTTTATCCATTCATCTATCAGTGGACACTTGGGCTGCTTCCATAATTTGGCTGTTGTAAATAATGCTGCTATAAACATAGGGGTGCAAGTGTCCCTTTGAATTATTGATTTTATGTTCTTTGGATAAATACCCAGTAGTGTGATTCCTGGATTGTAGGGTAGTTCTATTTTTAATTTTGGAGGGAACGTCCGTACTGTTTTCCACAGTGGCTGGACCAGTTTGTGTTCCCATCAATAGTACACAAGTGTTCCTTTTTCTCTACATCCTTGCTGACACCTGTTATTTCTTGTGTCTTCGATTTGAGTCATTCTGATGGGTGTGAGGTGATATTTCATTGTCATTTTGATTTGCTGATGATGAGTGATGTATAGATGTCATTTTTAATCTTTTTTTTTTTCCTTCAGCAGTATGTTATGGAGCTCATTCCCTGTCAGTGAAAATTTACATATATATGATATTCCATTATTTGGGTGAAATCATGTATCACTTTCTTATGAATGAACATTTAGATTGTTTATAGTTTCATAATTATTGATTTACTATTACTAATTATGGTGATTATAATCATTTTTAAACATACATCTTTGCATATTTGTCTAGTTTTCTCTAGTGTAATTCCTAGATAAGAGCTGAGTTAAATTTTTGATATGTATCTCACTTTCCAAAGGCTTTAAAGGGATCTGAGTTATATGTCTTACACTTAAATGCCTATGTTGAGTCCATTCTTTGTGCTTTCCAGTAGATGTTATGTCTCCTAGACAGACAAGTTGTTTTTTTATGTTCAGTAAGTCTGGTGGGTTTGCCTTTACCTGTTATATTCATCTATTGTATATTATAGAAATCCCTGGAGGTTTGGGGTGTCACTTTTCAAGGTTTTAGTACTGATAAAGGTTTTGTTTATATTTCGTTGGCCATCTCAATGATCACTAGGAGATGGAGAATTCATTTGTACTCAAGTTACCATCTTATGGAACTTAGTTTCATTCAGCAGGGTCAGTGATTTCTAAATTGGAGCAGAATAACCAAAATCATTGAAAAGTATACATACAAAATTGTATTTTAATCTGTAGTAGATTAATTACTTTCAGATACATGCAATTAACTCTAAATACAAAGTGTTGATATATAAAGCACCATGGGCCGTCAGCTTTAATGAGTTGGTAAGCTAATATGTGATTAACATGTCAGTTTGCATATAGATGGAATATTTTAGAGTGTAAATGTTTGATACTTTATACCTGTCTAAATCATAAGTAGAAGTAGAAACTGAATTATGGGGAGTAGATGTGCCTTTGTAAAATCTGGGTTTAGGTTTGCATCGAAAATATATATGTTAATGATTTACAATCCATTTATCCATTTTGGATTGTCCAGGCTTTTAGCTACTGACTCTCATTTTTCTACCTCAGTTCTTGTTTACAGTAAGAGGTAAGCTGGATCCAAATTGATGGTTTCACTTTTTAAATTAATGTAAAGTTTCCGTTTGAATTACTGACTTTGAAAAAAGATTTTCCAGCTTGTTAATTTCTGTAAAAAGTGCTGGTCTTCATTAAGATGTTTGATTCAACTGGAATATTACTGATTCTTTAATTGTCCTTACTGTTGGGTTGTTTTCCAAGTTAATGACCTACTTATTCACTATAATCTTTTTAAAATTATGAAACACACTGTTGGTGAAATGATAGAATTAATGTATAATTAATCATCTTTATTCATATCATAATCACCTGCCCCTCTCTCTTTTAGCAGTTATTTACTGATAAACTAGAGAAATGATGAGGCTTCATTTTTTCTTTCACTTTTTAATTTCAGCAAACAACGTGTTTTGTTTTGTTCTGTTCTTCATAAGTAACTACATAGCACAAGTACTCAATGTGGCTCTTGATACTGCCACATTGTGGCTCTTGATCTGCCAGAGTAACAATAAACCTGATAAAGAAATATGGCATTACCTCAAAATGGAGATTTTTCTAGAGCAAAATTTCATGAGAAGAGACTACAGTATATACTTAATACTATCTAAAATATAATACGTATAAAGAAGACATTTTAGTTCTCTGTTCCTTGTAGCCCAATACAGATATGAGACATTTGTGATAAAGCGAGCTTTTCTAGATTGTGATCTGGTTTTATTTATATTCTAGTCAGAGGAACAAGAGTATCTGGTCAAGTGAGTATTTCTTCTTTAAAAACACACATATAAACAACCCCACAAAAAACTTTTACACGTATTAGTTCAATTTTCTATACTTTGAACTCAAATCTGACTTTGTATAAAGTTCCAGAGGCCAAACTTATAATGATGTGAGTTCTGTATTGAGCAGTTTCAAGCATATGTATATTTCTAAAGTCATTTCATCACCGACTGACTGAAAAGACCCTTGAAAATATGTAATCTCGGGGCGCCTGGGTGGCTCAGTTGGTTGAGTGTCCGATTTCGGCTCAGGTCATGATCTCACGGTTTGTGGGTTCGAGCCCCGTGTCAGGCTCTGTGCTGACTGCTAGCTCAGAGCCTGGAGCCTGCTTCGGATTCTGTGTCTCTTTCTCTCTCTGCTGCTCCCCTGTTCACGCTCTGTCTCTCAAAAATAAATAAAATGTAAAAAAAAAAAAAAAAAGAAAGAAAGAAAATATGTAATCTCGGGGCACCTGGGTGGCTCAGTCGTTTAAGCGTCCGACTTCGGCTCAGGTCATGATCTCATGGTTCATGGGTTTGTGCCCCGCATCAGGCTCTGTGCTGACAGCTGGAGCTTGGAGCCTGTTTCAGATTCTCCCTCTCTCTCTGCCCCTCACCCGCTCATGCTCTCTCTCTCTCTCTCTCTCTCTCTCTCTCAAAAATAAACATAAAAAATTTTTTAAAAATCTGTAATCTCAGTGAAAAAGCTTTTTTCACTTACTAATATGAATTTTAAATAATTTTAAGTAATGACAAGTGACAAGAGAGTAGGCTATAAAGCTGGAGGAAGCCTTCTCTTGCCGGAGGCAGTTAAGAGGATTTGACTAAAGAGAATATGGTATGGTGGCTACCCACAACCATGTTGGTCATTTTTATTATTTTTCAAAAAAATATTTGCAAGACATCTTCTCTTCCCCGCCTTAACTTTTGCCTTTAAATATCAGCAAGAAAAGAAATATTTAAATTGCCTGTAACCCAAGCACCCCCCTTTACTCTCAGAGAATGCTTTTATAGTTACTGTCAAAATAAACATTTTCACTGTGGGAAACCTCTGTACATTATAATTATTTGCTGTAGCTAAAAGCTAACCAGTAAGTATTTAAGTTTTTACTGTGTACAAAGCATATACTCAATGTAAGTATAACAGGTAAATATTACACAGGACTGAAATTTAATTAATTGATAACAATAATTTAGATTCAGATTTAATATGCTGTAAATGTTTTATAGAATAGTTATGAGCTTTTCATCTGGAAAATGTCTCAATTCTTTCTTTTATCAAAAAGTAGGCCAGTGTTTCATGTTATTAAAAAAGCTAATGGGAGGTTAAGAAATGTTGGTTATTCTGAGCAAAGGAAATTTGCCATAAAGTTTTTAAGCCCACTTGTTTTATCAGTAGGTAGGTGATGTGATGATTAAGAGCTCTAGCATTAGATTCCTAGGTTCAAGTCCTGGCTCTGCCACTTACTAGTGAGGATTAAAGTATGTAATCCTTCTAAAGCACTTTGGTCAGAACCTAACACATAGTTACTGCTTAATTAATGTTATAGGCATTTGTGACCCACAAAAAGACTAGTTTAATGACTGTATTTTTAGTATTACCATAAAATGCAGATTCCATTATTTGGGTTTTCAAAGTGTTAGAGAGGCATTGATTGTCTCCTTGTGTTATTTGTTCTGCCCAGCCTTAGGGTCTAACCCTAAACAGCTTTTCTCCACCCCTCCCCTTCCCTTCCTTTCCTTTTGTCCTTTCTTCCCTTCCTCCCCTTCCTTCCCTTCTTCCATCCTTCCTTCCTTCCCTCCTTTCTTCTTTCTTCCTTCCTCTCTTTCTTCCTTCCTCCCTCCCCTTCTCTCTCTCCCTTCCTTCCTTTTTCTTTTTTTTCTTTCTTTCCTTTCTTTTTCTTTCTCGCTCTCCCTTCCTTTCTTTCTTGCTCTCTTTTCTTTCTTTCTTCCTTTCCTTTCTCTCTAAAAGGCCATAGTTTAGATCTCCTTGGAAAAGCTTAAGTTGTTATTATATTGCATTTCTTTCCACACGTAAGAATTTATATGTCATGACCACTGGTGGTGTATGTATTTTAGACCATAAAATTTAATACACTTGTAGGAAAGGATTTGAAGTTAATATGCAGAGCTTTTGTGTCTAGAGAACCTACAAGTGCCTTTAAACTCTGGACTTGAGTGCTGCTCTCTCTAAAATAGAATTGAACCAGATAGTAACATCTCTTCTGAGTATACTTATTTCCTATAAAGTTAAAAAGCAATATTGATGGAGGATTTTTTAAAAACAATTTAACATTGTTTAAAAATATTTATACTTATTTCCATAACATCTATATATGGCATTGTTATATTTAAAAACCCTTTTTGTTTTCTCTAGTTTTAGCAGGTTAAAAATGTAACATTTGTGAAAAATATACATTCATTTTCCAAAGTCACAGATGCTACAGATAATTCATAAGTTGAAGCCAGAGATCATAAGGATTACTTCTGAAATACTGCTAGAGCGAGGGATAAAACTAAGATCATGGATTTAATTATTAAAGGGTGGCATGTTTTTAGGTTAATTGGTGTTTCTGTTATCAAAGGTATTATACAGTGTCCTAGGCAGACCAAAATAAAATATTAACTTATATGAGTAGGATTTAGGTTTCAGGCATGAGAAAAAAAAAAAAAACCCTATAATGCTTAATGGACAGAAAATGGCTTTGTATTTAAAAGGTGGGTTCACTGTATGGTAATCATGCTGATAATACTCTGCTGGCAGGGCTTTCACGTGGGTAAGAATGGTGCTAGCCAGGTTCACTTAGTTGCGTGATCTTGGCAAGGACCACTGTAGCTTAGCATCACTTCAACAAAAAGTTGCAGATTGGAGACCACACACCTCTCCACAAATAGCTCTTCCTAAATGTGTGCTTAGGGAAAGTGGCAGGGTATGCCTGGATCAGTGCAGACTTAAACCAGAGAAATGCATCCGGGTGAGTAGATTCATCTATAATGTTTGCCTACATCAGACAAGAAATACTGTCTGCTTTAAGAACATCTGGAAAAACACAGCACTAACAATCAAATACAGAAGAAAGTATAAATGGTCATTTAAAGCTAGTAGACGTGTCATCAGGCTTTGAAAGATGAATTCCATCTGTCGTGCCAGTGGGCATTTGTGGTAAATAAGCACAATAAAATAAACATTCAAAAGTAGCTTGTGAGAAATTTAGAACTAGCTGCCTGGGTTTTATCTTCCTTTTTTAACCTGGAAGAGCCAGTCATCCTGATGATTGTGAGTTGTTCTGTTTCTAGGTTTTCTGATCTGTAGACAGATCAGTTTCCCTGTGATATCTATGACATCATATACCTTTTCGAAAATTATCATTCCGTTGCAACACATATTTTTAAGAATTTACTTTTAAAATTAAATATCCAAAATCAAATAATCTTAGTTTCAACTTAAGATTGCTTGGTTTATAGTAGGGGCTCAATAGCTTTGAATGAATGGAGTCATGTGTATGAGACTATTAAAAATGACACACGTCTTCTAGTGGTTGGTTTAAAATCAGTTTTTGTAATTATGCTTCTTAAAATTTATGAAAAATGACAGCTAGGAGCAGGAAGTGCCCTTCTATTTCTGAGATGAGGCTACGTATGGTTAATATAATGCACTGTGTTGTATAGCTTATGAGAATTTTCTCTTAAGCTTTTACACTCCCCAATATTTCACGTGAAGATTGGCATGTATTAAAGAGGATTACCAGGGCAAGGGAATAGTTCCTACAGCACAGTATAACATTGCTCGTGAACTATTTTATTTGTTCTAAACTGCCGCTTCGAATTATTACCTTGCAGTGTCAGTTACCTAAGAAATACTTAGTGATCATAGAAGGTTTTTTAAGATAAAGTTTATTTTGAGAGAGAGAGAGAGAGAGAGAGAGAGAGTGCCCGTGAGTGGGGGAGAGGCAGAGAAAGAGGGAGAGAAAGAGGGAGAGAGAATCCCAAGCAGGTTCTGCGCTGTCAGTGCAGAGCCCGGCCTAGAGCTCGATCCCACAAACGGTGAGATCGTGACCTGAGCCAAGATCGGGAGTCGGATGCTTAACTGACTGAGCCACTCAGGCACCCCAGTGATCACAGAAGTTTAAGCTTTTCAAGTTAAAACATACAATATACAAAGTGATACCGATGCATGGTACTTCACAGCTTTCATGACAGATTCTAAAATAATACAGCAGCCCCATGTTTTCAGTACAAGAGGTACCATTATCCCTGTTTTGCACATTGGGAAACTCAGGCTCTGCTGGCAAGTGACCTGGCCAAGGCAGTGCAGCCAGAAGTGGTTCCACAGCACAGCCCGTTCTTATGCCACTGACAGTGCTAGTCCCCCCAGAAGAGCCAAAGAAAGCTCCTAATCAAAATATTAAGGATTTTTTAAAGTGGCCTCATGTTTTTATACGGTTATTTTAAAGCTTCTGTTGAATATCTGAAACTAATTTCAGAAAAAATCCTCATCTAATTTCAAATACTTGATCATCACTTTAGGAAACCTGCGGCAGCTCATAACTGCCACGGTCAGTGACTTAACCCGACTAGCTGTCAGGTGGTGGCATCAAAACCTGCGGACGTCATCTCGGCGACAGGACAAGGGTGAACATCTACTTGCATTTAATATGTATCAAAGGAACCTAAGTACTCTTGTGCAGATTATAATTAAAATATATTTAAGTTATTTACTCTCAAATCACATAACAAATGACATCTACGTTACTGAAATTGCTCCTTAAAATTCTGAACCGCAATGTAGAGGGTCACTGTATTACTTTGGCCGACCAGAACAGTTAATGATACTTGTTAGGTCCGAGTGATGAAGAGGCCAGGGGTCTATAGGTGGGGGTCTGTGAGCCCCTGAAATTATATGACGTACATACAAAATCTGTGCATCATGTTTGACAAGAAGGAAACATGAGTTCAGTTAGACGTAGTTTTTAAAAAATATTTTTAAAGTACTTGAAAAATTTGGGAAAGGATTTTTTAATAGGATCATCTTCAGAGATGGTGTATTTGGGGAAACGAAGGTGTCCTAGATTATAATGGCAACTTACATGTGCCTACTAGGAATATGAACTAAAAGATTATTATCAACTGATAGCTCATATGTACTATGTGCCACATACTGTTTTAGGCGTGTTTCTAAGTACCACATAGTGCATTCTGTCATTTACTCATTACAGCAATCCCTGTGAGGTGGGCTTTATGATAATCCTTACTTCACAGGTGAGAAACCAATGTACAAAGAGGTAAGGTGACTTTCACAGGGTCCCATATTTAATAAATGGCAGCGCCGAGATTCAAATTCAGTCTAATACAAAAATTGGAGTCCTTAAATCATTCTGTACTACATAGAACATGCTTTGAAAAGTCCCAACACTACATAGATACATCAGTAATGCCTGAGCAGGAGAGAGCAGTGTGGTCTTCAGGTGGAAATAAGCTTGTATAATTTTGAAATGTCGTTCAACCAGCAATAACACTGATTTATTTAACCGAGAAAACATACAAAGTTAAATCTGTATTATTTGAGAAATTGTTTTTTAGCTTAGTAGGGTGGAATTGTTTTACTTCTGAGGTTAACACAACTTATTGCCGATACCATGTACCCAAACCCTGTAATATTAGGCCTTTCTTAATGTTGAGTATTGTAAGGGAACACTGACCTTTTTTGGCTTAAGTGATGAAAAAAACATTAAAAAGGAGTCATTTGGTTCAGAGAAAGGATAATAGTAGTACTCTAAGCAAGGTGCTTTGTTCATGTGATGTAGCTACTCGTTTTTTAAATAGGTTTTTTAACAATTGTAATAATTTTACCCACTTGCATTATATTTTGTCATGCCACATGATTTTTTTTCTTCCATTGATTGGTTAAAACATTTTAATTTATAAAAGACTGGATAAAAAGAAGGTGGTCATTTTGGTGACAAACACTTATGAATGTCTTTGAGTTTTCTATTTTCCTTAAACAAAACAGGATAATTATATGTATAGCCATCCCAGATGACCATAATTTGGGGAAATGTCTGTATCATTGCAGTTGGATTGCCTGTTCAGTAGATGAGACCACAGTTGTTTTTGTTGTAAGTCTACTTGTGGCATGAATGTTAAACAGAAGCATCTCTGTGTGAGAGACAAGTACACAGTTTTAAATGGAAAACCCCAAGATCAAAGTATGAAAATGCGTGATGAAGCTGGGATGGTTTGATAAGTCAATATGAAATCTCTTGCCATTGTGTAGTTTGAAATTTTTTAAAGCGGTTGTAAGGTCAGTAGGAAATTCAATCATGAGGACTTTAGAGAAAAGGTGATTTAGTAGGCAGCCTCTCCCAACTCCTTTCAGCTGCTCCTTTTGCCATTCCCTATCCTGGGAATAAAAAATCAGGAAGCTCGCCCTTACATGAAGAAATTCTCCTTTAAAAAATAATGTGTTACAGCTAAGGGCTACTTATGTCAGGAAAGCCCAGCAGGAAAGCCTCATCCATCACTAGCAAATAGTCTTCAAAGCCAGCCCAACATTTTAATTTGCTGATGGCTTGGATTTCTTGAGAACTGAATAAACAGCAAGTGTTCTAAGCCTTCGCCCCTCATTAGACAAAACTTTTAGACTAATATTTCATCTTTGGCATTCCATTGGAGGTGCAGTATGGCAGCTGCTTAAAGAATGTGCGTGTGACTGTGTATGCACGTGTTTGGAAACAAAGAGCCATACTGAAATTACAGAATGATTCAAGTAGAACTTAGTGACCCAAATTGGAATCTGGCAGGGATTCACGAGGGATTATTATTCTCTCTACACTTTGACAGTGTGCTTTTTAACAAAGTGCAGGTGCTCACACTTGGCTGGTGATTAGACTCACAGCATGAGAAACAGAGGAATTGAGTGTTATCCCAAATGTTTACATTGGGTGTTAAATAAAAACTAAGGTAAGAAGTTCAGTGCTTTACATAGATAGTAAACTATGCATATTATTTTATTTATAACCCCATGTGTTAAGATGGGACACTGTTAAAGTAACAATCACTTAAAAAGCAACAACCGACAAACCAGTATTTAATTTGGTACTTAAAAGTAATAATTAGAAATCAAATGGAAGCAATGCCTAAAGTAACTAATTCACAATAAAAACCATTAATTCAGGCTCTACTTATTGGAAATAAGATAATTCAACGTGGGCTCATTTAAAATGTATCTGTAGAGACAGAGAAAGGGTACAAGTTAGCAAAGTATTAAATAAGATTTCAGGGAGCCCCTAAAATTATTTTTAAGAACTTCAGAATTGATTATATGCAAAAAAATTAACTGTATGTTTCTTTTAAATTCATTCATGCGTGACCTTATTTGAAGCAATGTATTTGCATTATCTAGCAAAATTCATGTCAGTAAGATATTTTTGAAGTATTTTATTTCCCAGATACTTGACTACTTCGAACTGGTTGTTCCAATGATTAGTCTCAATTTTTACTTAAACTTAAGTCTTTAATGAAGACATGCTTCTGAAAATAAGGCAATTTTTCTATACTCTGCTCATGAATAGAAAACAAATCTTTGGTTTTTAGTTAAAGTGACAGGAAGGATCGAGTGCAAAAAGAAATCCTAAAGAACCAAAGCAATGAAAAGGCTCTTAATAAGCAATGGGAAACTCCAAACCCCATCAAGGTCAATAGAGTACCTAAGGCACCTCAGGTTCAGATGATACAATCATCTTTGCTTAGAGTTCTAATAATCTATGTACAGGATCTTTACCATCTTAAGAATGTGCAGCCGAAAAGGTAATGTCCAAAAATTAGAAGAGAATCACAAGAGTTGATAAATGGGAGACATGTTGGAGATCCTTTCGTTCTACCTCCCATGTTTATTGATGAGGAAACTGAGGCCCAGGCAGGAAACAGAGGTGACATCAGAGTTTGTGTTTCCAGATTCCTAGTCCATTTCTCTTAGGTCAGGACAAATTCTAGCTTTTAATTTTAACTGGCTAGTAAACCCAAGTGTGAAAAGTTTCAGAGGTGAATTTGAGGGGGAAAAAAAAAATCCCCATCAAATCCCCAAAGGCAAGTTGGAAATGTATAATACTTTACTGTCTTAATTCCTTTATACCATGTGTTGGACAACTTAGCTCATATACTAATTGATTTATGCAATTCTTTTCAGTGCTACCTAAAAATAGCTAATAATCAATAGACCCAAATTAAAGAGAACATACATAAAAATTCCATTGGAGCATATATAAGGCCATGGTACTTAATGTGAACCATCACTTCTTGGGAGGAGGAAGACATCCACTGTCCAGTTCAGAGAGAAAGTTCCTGACTAGTTATCCAGTAGACTCTCCACTCTTCAATGGGGAAGATGATGCTTATATTTTTAAAAATCTCTACAAAGCTCACATACAACACAGTACATCCTAGATTTGTGACTGATATGAGCATTTAAGGCTGTCATTTTCAAGTATAAAAGTTTAGTGTTCCATTACCCAATCTGTGCAATAGACATAGCTATTAGCTCAAGTCATGGAAATTAACAGCTCACCAAAGACATAAATAAATCATAATTCAGTCAACAGCAGGTTTAAATGTAGGAAAGACTGGGGAGAAATTTATGGGTTAGATTATGCTTCTCCGAACGGCATGAATTTGTTCACACGGACACTCTAACACTATTGTCTGTTGCATGGCACTTGGAACAAGGTGGATCCGTAGCAGACCAAAAAAGGAAGCTTAGTTAGGTTACAGAGCTAGTCACTACGATGGTTCACCTCTAACACAGTTCTATGGCCTGATCCCCCAGAGACAGATTAGAAATGGCTCCAGTATACCAAGTAAGCTTCTCGGATGAACATACATTTTTGTCAAAGCAGGGCCTTTCACCTAGGGACTCGCATGCACTGCTTGTGGATGAAAGAAATCAACATTATTTACACTTCTGGCTTGCTTGGTGTAATAGTGTGAAATGTAATGTGGCTGGGGAAAACAGGTATTTAGAAGCCAGTATTTCATTTAACTGACGCTCTAGGTGTGTACTTTACGCTGTGGTTCTAGAACCCCTGCTATGGTTCCAACACCTGTGTCTGAAAAGTGACATCAGTGTTATTATAGAAGCAATTACTTTGTTATAAATTCCATGTAACATGCTTGAATTCTAGGTCTGTTCTCTAGCACAAGTTCAACTTTCATGTACTTTGGTCAGCATACACTTCTCGTTTCATTTGATAGATAAGCCAAGATGGAAATTAAAGAACAAAATTGCCAACTACTTAAGACAGCTATATCGAGTCCAGGATTATGACAAAGTCTGACCCAGAATTTTAATTTGTAATTTTAGGATGTATCTCATGCAGTTTGGGGAGCATCAGACTAAATCTACAGTCGCCAGAAGCCTCGTTACAGTCGAATGCACATTAACTAGAATGTGTACATTTTTAGTGTTCGTGATAAATGCAGTTATGACCTTATTACACTTTTGGCATTCTTTAAGAAAGCACATTAAGCTTTAATATAGAAATATTTAGGTTACACTTAACTTGTGCTCAAGTAATAATAAAACCGTTGTTCTTTTTTGATCTCATACATTCTCTCCTCAGGTGTGGCCCATCTCCTGTACGCTTGGAGCGACCTTTGGCTACGTGGCTGGCCTTGTGATTTCACCACTCTGGATATACTGGAATAGAAAGCAACTTACATACAAGAACAATTAATTGGAGCAAAGGGAGAAGATATTTCCTTGTGCAGATTCTGTAAAGACTGTGCAGAAATGTATATGGTCTAAGCCAGGCAGTTCCATTTACAGCACTGTTTTTTTTGTTTTTTTTTATGTAGTTACAACATGATGTGATTGTAGCTTTTTAAACTATGAAACCCCTGAGAGATCGTACCTTCTAGTTGAAATAAAGTATTTATAATAGATTGTGGCTTCAGATGCTCTTTGCTGCTTCTTGGACCTTATTTAAGAAACATTCTTAATGAATTTTATAGAATTCTGAGGACAGGGTTTGGTTTTGGTTTTTGTTTTGTTTCTCTTTCAAGTTTTAAACCACTTCATTATTAGAGGTCTGGGTATAGCTGTAGCATTTCATATGCTTTTTGAGAGAAATGGACAGTTTCCTCGGCCACTGAAGAGGTTTCTCACGTAATCAAACAACAGTTTATACATCTTGATCCTATCCTTTTTTTTACTGCGTGTTTCTTTGGAGTTAAAATGGCGATGATAGCCTCATCGAAAACAGTCTTCAGTCCCTTCTGGGTTAAAGCTGAACATTCCACATAGCAGCATGCTCCTATCTGGGAAGGAGAAAAAAAAACACCACAAACATATAAACTCTTCCGTCCATATCTGGTATGACACAACACACACCATTGTAAGGAAAATGATAAAACAGCCATGCAGAAAGAATGAAATCATTCATAGTCATAAAACTCAGGAATAGCTAACTTAAAAAGTAAGCCTACATCCTTCCACACTTGTTCTATGAAAATGTATCGCATCAAGTATTTACTGGTTACCTACCATATGCCAAGCACTGTTCTGGGCACTGGAGATAATGTCAAAGGATGGAACAAAAGACCAAAATCTCTGCCGTGCGATGCTTACATTTGCTTAAGCTCTACTGGGGGAGGCGCACCCTGAGGGAACAGCAGATGGTGGTGAGTGCTTCGAGAGAAAGGTGGAGTGGGTGGGGGGAGATGGGAAGTGCACAGGGCAGAGGTAGTGGTATTTGTAGTCGGGGAAGCTTCTCAACTAGGTGAGGGTTGAGCAGGAAGGGATCCCTCGGCAGAACCACAGATGGAAAGACGCTGATGTAGGAGCGTGCTTCCGGCACTCAGGGCATGCTAAAGAAGCCACGGTGGGCAGCAGGGGGCGGCGAGCCATGAGGCCAGTGAGGGAGCCTCAAGGCCAGTATAAGGACTTTGGCTTCTACTCTAAGAGAGGCTCTATTCATCCATTCATTCCCTGGAAATTTACTGAGCATTCTTATTTGCCAAATGAGAGACTACAGCAAGGAACAAAATTAAGTCTACCCTACATTTTAGAGGGAGAAGACTATGAGCTAATAGAGGTAGAACGTCAGAAGGGAATATGTGGTCTGGAGGAAACTGGGGAAGGGAGGTAGAGAGTGGGGACAAGATCAGGCAAGGTGTCACTGAGAAAGTGATATTTGAGCAGAGACCTGAAAAGAGTGAGAACATAATGTTCCATAGGGAAGAACAGTCCAGGCAGACGGAGGAGCCAAAGTACAAAGACACCGTGGTACAAGGCTTTGGGGGCACAGCAAGGAGGCCATGTGCTTAGACTACAGGTGGAGAAGCAGCAGGGGCCTGGAGGCCACGGTAAGGACTGGCCTCTGGGAATGAACTGGGGAGCCACTGGAGGATTCTGAGCAGAGCTTGTAAAGACTCAGGCTGCTGCGTTGAGAACAGACCGCCATGGGGTCACAGACAGAAGCAGAAAGGTGAGTCAGAAAGCTGTTCCAGTAATCCAAGCCAGAGAGGGAGGGGCCTGACCAGACTCTTAGAGGAGGGAATGGTGGGGCGCCTTTGGTTGCTGGATGTAGAACAGGTTTGGCTGCAGGGATGCCAGTACAGGAAGAAGAGAGAGCAAAGTCGAGTGTGTCCTCAAGGTGTTTGAGCGGAGTAACTGGGAGGACAGGCACGGCAGATACAATTAGGAATTCTGTTTTGGAGGACATGTTACTTTTTTAGATGCTTAGCCACCCAGATGGACTTGTCGAATGAACAGCTGGATGGCCAAGTCAGGTGGAGGGAAGAGGGCAGGCTAGAGATAGAAATTTTCGAGTCCTTTGTGGCGAACTTTTCAAACCACAGGACTGACAGCAACCACCTAGGCCTACTGAGGGTGGCTGCAGAAGAAAGGCTGTCCCAGAAGCTGAGTGTTGCTCCCTGGGCCCCCAGCATGCGGAGACAAGATGACACATGGAGGAGAGGCCGTTGTCAGGGGCGAAAACCAGGAGAGGGCGTGGTGAAAGTGTTTTAAGAAGGACCCAACTGTCCTAAATGCTGCCAACAGGCCTACTGGTGAGATCCCAGTGTTTTGCCACCACTGTTTTTCCACTTAAACATAATGACTATAAACATCTCAATAGATGTGTTAGTATAAATTTTTAATGGATGCAGGGTTTGTTTGTTTTGCCATTATAAACAATGCATCTCTTTAAGCACATCTGTAATACATTTTTGAAGATAAATTCCTACATAGGGAATTGCCTGATCAAAAGTGCGCATGACTTTAAAGCTTTTGCATATCGTCAAGATTGCCTTTAGTCAATGACCAGCGGTACAAGAGAGTGCCCACCTCCTCGCACCCCTGGAATAGCGGCTATTATTTATAATGAACCTTCTTTCATCAGTTTGATAAGGAGAAATTGAACTTACATTTGCCTACTAAGGACTTTGAACATAGTTCCTATCTTCAATCGCAGTCTGTATTTTTTGGTGTATTTTCCACTGATGTTTATTTAGTCCATTTTTCTATTGGGGCACAAATGTCTTTTACTGATTAATTTCTATGCAAGGAACTCCTGTATATACCAAGTATTTTTACCCATTTTTCAGCCATACATGTCAAGTTTGTTTTATGACTTTCACTTTTATTTCTGGCATTTGATATATCAACTTTTTATGTAGTTAAATTACCAATATTTCCATTTACCACTTTTAACCTCTATGACATTTAGAAATCCTTCCTCTCCCTGAGATTACAAAATGAAACACATGGAATTTCTAAACTGATTTGTCAGGGAAGCTGTTTGTCTTTTTGTTTTAGGAAAAACTGTCCCCCAAAAAGTTTTCTTGCTTTCTTCTGCCTCCTGATAGTACACTTAAAAAGACCTTATTAGATTCTGTTTCCACAAAAGACCTATTAAAGTCACATCTAAAAAGTAGAATCCAATAATGTCAGGGCCAAATAGAGAAAAAAGTAAGCCTAGCTTCCGGGCGGAAAGAATAGGAGTTAAAAGTTATTATGCGCAACGCAGTTGTATATTTTTTAGAATGCTAATATTCACTATCTTTCATAAAAGGATGGAAGAAAATTCAATACACTTTCTTTACAAACCCAGTCATATTTTTTTGCCTTTAACTGCAGATGTAAACTCATCCTATGCCACTTCATGCATCTTAACCGAAGACAAAACCTGTGTTGGTGCAGTACAGACATTTAAGTGATTAAAAAGGGCTTATTTCTAACGTCTCTTTCTTCTACACGTGACTTACTGGGAAAATACTGCTGGCAGCGCTGCGCAGGTGTGAGAGCCGGGGCTTGCAGTCGGGCCTTCCCTGCAACCCAGCTCCGCCATTTATTTGCTATGGGACCTGACAAGTTATCTGACATCGCCACGACCCCGTCTTCCCTTCTGTAAATAGGGAACTAGTCAGACCTACCCGAGGAGGTGCAAAGATTACAGAAGATAACGCACGTAAAGCACTCAGCCACAGTGCCTGGCATACAGCAAATGCATAATCAATGTTAGCTTCTATTATCACCTAAGCTTGTCTTACATTCATTTTTAAATTCTGTGAAGGTTCTATTACCTCTTTTGCTAGTTTCTGTCCTTGTTCCACACAAATGGGTTTTTCTTTCATATCATTCAGTCTTGCTAAAGTTTTGGGGTCATCTCGGAGATCAATCTAATCAAGAAAGGTCAATAACGTCCCATAATGTTACAAGTCTTTAAAGATAAATCAAAGCGTGTAGTCCCATTCAATCCCCACGTACCAAAAAGAGATTAAACAAGAGAACTTCACTTTTAAAACCCCGACAGTATGACTGCTTTCCTTTGGCACTACTTTTCCCAAATTCTTATTTTTCTATAAAAAATAGTTGTGTTATAATCATAACTTGCAACTGAGATTCAACGTGCACATCATTTGCTAACCTTTAGTACCATTTGAGAGCAACCCCACAAGATACGCCAGAGAGACTCTTCTTCCCTGGGTAAAATCAAAGCAGACATACCTGAGTTCCTATTAATAAAAAGGGTACATTTGGTGCGTATTCCTTAAGTTCCGGTACCCACTCCTCTTTCACGTTTTGAAACGAGGCTGGATTTACCACAGAGAAGCATATAAGGAAGACATCAGTCATTGGATAAGATAAAGGCCTCAGACGATCATAGTCTTCCTGAGGAAGAGAGAAAAGCCTCATTAATCCCCATTTCTTTAGCTTATTATGTATGTAAGATCACACGGTCAAAGCAGCAAAGTCCGGTGAATTCCACAAACAGGAGGTGTGACACGCCACATAAAACAAGATAATTCCATTTGATTTTGTTATTCTTCCTTTTGAGGTTACCAGTGGGCTAAGGATGTGACAGTATCATCAACAACTGCAACCGAACTCGGAGAAAATCTATTGGGATTCCTAGAGCTGTTACTAGAAACGTTTTAAACCGAAAGCTTGCACAAAGAATTGATTAAAGCTAGAAGTTGTCCGAGTATTCTAATTTCTAATGACTAACATACGCTGAATGTTCGCTGTGTGTCGGGACGTGATCCATACGCTCTCCCCTGCGTTACTCATTTCGTCCTTGTAACAACCATATGACGGAAATACTATTACCCCTGTTCTCCAGTTGATTAAAAGGAGGCACAGAAGTGAACTATCCTGTGGAAGGAGCTACGGCCAGAGGAATGGGAGATGGGGGTTCAAACCCTGGCACTTCTACTCCACAAGCTCTGCCTTAACCACTATGTGTCTTCACCGAGACCTTCAATCTTTGCTTTCCCTCTTTATATAGTTCTCTTAATTACACGTGAGCGCGTGTGTGTAAATTTAAACATAGAAACCTATAAAGTAAATGCACAAAAATCCCCCTTTTCCTCTTCAATTTCCGTTCCCTTGCCCCCATGTAGGTGTTTTTGTGTGTATCTCTCCAGTTCTTTTTCCATACATGTATAAACCCACAACTGTCCATATTCAAACATCTGTACACAAAAGAGATCCAACAGTCTGTGTTGTTCTGCATCCTTCAGTATCTCCTGGAGATCTTTCCAAACAAGACTACGTTAGACTGCTAAGTAATTTTATTTCTCTATTTATTTATTTAATTTTATTTATTTTTTTAATTTTTAAAAAAATTTTTAAATGTTCATTTATTTTTGAGAGAGAGAGAGACAGGGCATGAGCAGGGGAGGGGCAGAGAGAGAGAGGGAGACACAGACTCTGAAAGCAGGCTCCAGGCTCTGAGCTGTCAGCACAGAGCCCAATACGCGGCTCAAACTCACCAACTGCAAGATCATGACCTGAGCCGAAGCTGGATGCTTAACCGACTGAGCCACCCAGGCGCCCCTTATTTATTTAATTTTAGAGAGAGAGAGAGAGTGAGCATGTGCATGCACACAGATGTGGGGGAGGGGCAAAGGGGGGGGGAGAGAGAGAGAGAGAGAGAGAGAGAGAAAGAGAGAGAGAGAGAGAGAGAGAGAGAGAGAGAGAGAGAGAATCTTAAGCAGGCACGGAGCCTGATGCAGAGCACTCCCACGACCCTGGGATCATGACCTGAGCTGGAATCAAGAGTCTGGACGCAACTGACTGAGCCACCCAGGCGCCGCTAGACTGCTAGAAAATTTTAACCTGCTGCTTTGACTTCCACAGAAGGGCTGTCCTATCGATGGCTGTTTTAGTATCTCTCTGTCACAAAAGGCAGAGGATCCTGTTTTGCTTACACTACTCTCTATGACACAAATATTCTGCTTATTTAATTCTGGTGAGTAAGCAGTCAGAACTCTATTTTTGTTGTGGTTAGATTCTCATCTGGTTTCAGGGAAACTTTATTCTTCACCTCGGCCACCACCCTTCACAACTAAAACTGTACAAATATGGAACTGAAGTTGTATTAAAAACACTTTCCACTCAGAGTTCAGCAGTACATGGTTTGTGGGACGATTTTCTTTTCATGTCATCTTCTGACGTTTTTCTTAATATAATGTTCCACACGAGCATGTTCATGGCTCCAATTCTTGACTTTGGAGTTAACCCTTCAGTTCTCCTGTGATCCTTTTAAAAAGCACACCGCCAGTCTGGAGTCGGGGGACAGTGGAAGATTTCTCAGGTAATTACAAGACAAGAGGAGATATGTCATCCCCCATCTTCTTTACCCTTCATTTTTACAACAGGGGGCCTCTAGCTGGTTTTGAATAGAGCAGTGCTCTGGCATTAATGAATGGCGTTAATTAATGAAGGTATCAGGCAGAGTGGGTGTGAAACACATTGTACCCCAGCCGGTTACTTTAAGAGGGCTACTACTGGGGCGCCTGCGTGGCTCAGTTGGTTAAGCATCCAACTTCAGCTCAAGTCATGATCTCGCGGTTTGTGAGTTCAACTCCGCGTCAGGCTCTGTGCTGACAGCTCAGAGCCTGGAGCCTGCTTCAGATTCTGTGTCTCCGTCTCTCTCTGCCGCTCCCCCACTCGCGCTCTGTCTCTCTCTCAAAAATAAACATTAAAAATTTTTTTAAAATACATTAAAAAAAGAGGATTACTATGAAAAATGTAACATGTTTTTACAAACCAGTTTGAGTGTTAAACAGTAGAACACGTGTGTCAAATAAATACACTTTCTGCTCTGCTACCTATACAACTGCAAGTCCATACAGGGAAGTAGGACGGCAGTACTCTTAGCATCCTACGTGGCACTCTAGGATGCTGAGCAAACATGGGCTCAGCATGGTCAGGGAGTGGATGGGTGGGCGCTCTTCTTAAAATTCTCTCCTCAGGGCGCCTGGGTGGCTCAGTTGGTTAAGCATCCAACTCTTGATCTCTACTCAGGTCATGATCTCATGGTTTGTGAGATAGAGCCTCACATCAGGCTCTGCCTACTTGGGATTCTCTCTCTCTGCCCCTCCCCTGCTCATGCTCGTTCTCTCCCTCTCTCTCTCTCTCTCTCTCTCTCAAAATAAATAAGTAAACATTAAAAAAAAAACTCTCCTCATACGTAGATATCCAGTTTTCCCAGAATGAGAAATGAGGATACTATCTCCTAGGATTCTGAGGAATAAATGAAATAATGCAACTAAAGCACTCGGCATGGTGCCAGGCACACGCGAGAACTCTTCCAAGGCTGCAACATCAATCCTCTGTCCCACGGGAAGCCAAGTCCCCTTTTCCTCTGCAAATCCACGCAGGGTCCCCTCCGTCTCACACCGGAGCTGGTTTCGCATCTCAGAGAAGAAACTCTTTTGTGAGAAAGAACATTTTCTCCACTGGCATCAAAATACCCAAATCCAACTGAGGTCTCCTGAGGACAGTATAATTTTCAGATCAATGAAAGAGAATGCTATATTATCACTGTACTAATTAGTCATTTTGGAACTCAAGAGACTTAGGACTATTTTAAATGTAACCGGAAAAAAAAAAAAGAAAGAAAATCAAATTAGATTTTTTAATGAAAATTTTTTATTTTTCAAGCAAATTTACCTCATCAGGGAAGCAGAATGTGCACTCTTTCTCCAGAAGGGGATTACAAGAAATAACGAGTAAGTGAATGCCAAGTTCTTTAGAAATGCTTAGTACCATTCCATTAATGCAAACATTCTACAGAACACAGGTCGGCTGTACAGATTCCTTTCATAACCACAACGAATACTGACTTTCATCAAGGAGAGACACACAGACTTATAGGAAGGAAATTAGCCTACTCATTTCTGGACACCTGTTAAATTGCAGATTTTGTCAGAATAATTAAAATGTGATAGATTAAGGTTATAAAAAAAAAGCAAAGACTAGTATGTTTAGAACTCCTTGGAAGGCAAGGTTACTTCTTATGTGTGAACTATTGAAAATGAACTTCTGCCTCTAATCTGCAAGCTAAATAACTGGCAGTTATTATAAGAAGGAGACCTTTCTGCTTCCATTCAGCATGAGTAATTAGAAGTCCAATAATAGATAGCAAATTAAAAAGATAAATTATCCCCTGTGAATGCTGTACCCTGCATCACCATATGAAATTGCTTATGTTCACTGAGCAGTATCTTTTTTTTAAGTAGGCTCCACGCCCAGCACTGAGCCCAATGCGGGGCTCGAACTCTCAACCCTGAGGATTAAGACCCAAACTGAGATCAAGAGTTGGAAGCTTAACCGACTGAGCCAGTCCAGCATCGCCACCACCGTGCAGTATCTTGAATGAATTTAATGTGCAATGAAGACTTGGATTTCGGGATAAATAAGCTGAAGTACACAGAACTTTTCATCTCCAGCTGTACGTGTGAAATTTGGCGCCACAAAGGAAGTTGAATGTGGAAAAACAGCCCTTACTTTAAATTTTTTTTTAATCTTTATTGAGAGAGACAGACAGAGTGTGAGCAGGGGAGGGGCCGAGAGAGAGGGAGACACAGAATCCGAAGCAGGCTCCAGGCTCTGAGGTGTCAGCCCAGAGCCCGACACGGGGCTCGGACTCAAGAAACATGGGTTTATGACCTGAGCCAAAGTTGGACGCTTACCGACTGAGCCACCCACGGGCCCCACAGCCCTTACTTTTAAATAGCCACTTAACCCAAGTCAGAACTCCTCAGAGCTTGTTCTCTAGTGTCCTTCTAATTAACCAATCAATTGTATTTAAACCAATCAATCAATTTAAAAAGACAGATATTTAAATACCTCCTCATGGAACCTGGAACATTCTCGGGCAGGAACAGAGAAAAGCGTATTAAAAACGATTACCTTGACATCAAAATCATGAAAAACAATGGTGAGTTCGGTCAAAAGGATTGTTGGGTTACTTAGTGAAATCTTTAGCTTCTTACCCAACTGGCAAGGTACCCAAACTATCAATTTTTTAAAAGTGTGCCCCGATGGCTTCATAAATAGGCTCTCTCCATTCTTGTCAAGAGTCTTTGATCCGTGGTGATGACAACCTAAACCCTTGAAAACTATCGTACTTTTACAACCTGACTGGAACCTGCCAACAAGAAGAGACAAGAAATGGGCTCGAGAAGAAACAAGAGGTCTTTATGTGTGACAGAGAATGGCGGCAAGTGCCTATCGGTCGGGAGACCTCTTTTCACATACAGCGCAGCAGCCGACGGTGCCCTGAGCACCCCTACTTCTGCACCACCTCTGTCCCCTTTCTGGGGACCTGGGTGCTCCATCCCACTTTTGTGAATTCTGTGTAAAATGCATGTCTTTAGCATGTGTGTGCCTATTTGAAATACATATCCAAAACATGTAGCTTAAGCAAAACCACTCACAGCGGACTGCGTAGTCCTTGCCACGTTTTGTTAGCTGGCATTAATTAATTAATTAATTAAATGACCACACACTGGTCATTTCAAATTAATCAGCAGTGATTCACTGAGCCCATACCGCATGGGAGATGTCCCAAAGATACGTACACACAAAGAAAGGAAATAACTGTCCTGTATGGAGCCTGTAGTTTAGTTGGGAATTCAGGATGTATGCATATAAAAGATAGTCATGGGGCACCTGGCTGGCTCAGTCGGTAGAGCGCCATGTTGAGTGTACAGATTATTTAAAAATAAAA
Source organism: Cryptoprocta ferox (assembly GCA_028646485.1). Lineage (NCBI taxonomy): Eukaryota > Metazoa > Chordata > Mammalia > Carnivora > Eupleridae > Cryptoprocta > Cryptoprocta ferox. The sequence goes on along the minus strand of CM053576.1, from coordinate 61,880,950 downwards.
TCATTTTTAAATGTTTTTTAAATTTATTTTTGACAGAGAGAGCGAGCAAGCGAGCGTGGGGGAGGGGCAGAGAAGGGGGAGACACAAAGGATCCAAAGCGGGCTCCTGCTTTGACAGCACCAAACCCGATTCAGGGCTCGAATTCACGAATCATGAGCTCGTGACGTGAGCCAAAGTTGGATGCTCAACCCACTGAGCCACCCAGGCATCCCTAAAAATAAAATCTTAAGGAAAAAAAAAAGGATAGTCATACACAATGTAAGAGAGAAAAGTGTAAATTAGCGTAGGTTGAATATACAAATGCTTCATCCAAGATACGTTAAAAGGTACCTACTATGTGCCTAGAATGGTGCCATCATCAGGGAAATTAAGGAAGGAAAAGATTCAGATCATAGCTGATTTTTAAAACACCTTATATAAACATGTGGCGAGCTCTCTCTTAAGATACCTGTATGTCCAAAAAAAGGCAATGAGCAGACCTCAAGGCCACAGCCTAGAAAAAGATACTGCAGTGGTGGTATGGCCACTCGCAGAAGTTTAGCTCTGAGGAGGAAGAGGGGATAGGTGGGGAGAGACACAAACATCTCTAACAGTTTCTGCCCAGAGGCAGTTCCTGGTAAGGGAGACAAACGTACGCAAACACTTCATCGCAAGTCAGACTGGGGTAAATGTCAAGAGTTACGGTAATTAGACAATGCTAAGAAAAGACTTAGAAGAGGCAGTATGTGAGTAGCGCCTTACCAAATGGAAAGGACTGGCACATCTATGACCTGGCCACGTGGCCTTGGCCAACTCATTTCTTAGAGACTTAGTTTCTCTGTCCATAAAATGGGAGAATGTCAGTGACAAACATTTAGAAGGTTATGAAGTGCTCTAACAATGTGGCATTCCGTCAAAGAGTCCAGGAGTTTACTTCCATTTAGGAAACAGTCATTTGTCAAAACCTACAAGAGGTTTCCTCTAACGACCTAGGCTGAGAAAAAGCAAGACTACAGAAAAAGAATTATTAAACAAGACAGGCCCCAGGGATCTGAAGTCTAGAACAGCTTCTTACTACTTTAAGGGAGAGATAAAATGCAAGGCAAGCAAGTAAGAATGCCCCTTATAACCGGTGGCTTGTGGAACATGAAGGAGCAACTCGGTCACTTCCAAAGTGCATGGTAGCAATCTCCATCCAAACATCTGTTTCTAGTAAGAAGCCCAAAATAGGTATCGGGCATAGCTCTTGAAACTCTCCACCCCCCCCAAAGGGTGCTCTACCAAAGCCAAGAGGCCACATGCACTCCAGCCAGCTTCTGAAGATGAAAAGTGTTTTGTCTTCAATCCAATTTATAAACACTCCTGCAGTAATTCCTGCTGATAGCGGTCAGTGAAGCCTCGGCCTCTCTGTGTAGTTTTTTGGTCACCTTTGAGTTCATTTTGCATTTAACTCTGTGAAATGAAAGTATCACCTTTCACCCCCTTAAAAATAACTCTGCTTTTCAAGGAAGCTGGGCTAGGTCCCTTTGGGGAGCATTTGGTTAAGTTTGGTTCAACAAGCATCAGCGAGGAGTTTATTGAATTTGCCCACCCCGTCCTTGGACTAAAGAGAATTGAGGGATGAGAAAGAATTTTGTCAAAGGGCTATACATTCCTAACAGATCTTTTTTTTCAAAAGCTTTCCAAATATGTGGCTTTATTATTATTATTATTGTTTAATCTTTAATTTGGTTGTGAAATGCTATTTCTAGATCACTGGCCTGAGTCGCTGTGGGTAAAAGAAAAAAAAAAATTCGTAAAACTGAAGGTTTAGCTTCTAACTTTTGGCGACTGTCATCTTCATGTATTTTGATGTGAAAGAAGTACGTCTTCCAATTAACTTAACAATTATTTCAGAGCGAGTGAATGGCTCTTTGGCTTCTGTTCCATCACTATCTTCCTTCTAACCGCCTGACTGATCGTAAGTCCTATTGAGATCAGCTGGAGAAAAAGGAGAGAAAATGAGACGTGGGGTAGCGGCAAAACAGCACCCTAGGGACCCGGCCGGTTATGAACCAGCACTTCCTCATCTCCGAAAGGAGAGGCCGTGACTAGAGGGCCATATCACATGGTTAAAAATGCCCAAACTCACACTCTTCACCCTTCTGAGCAGCCCTAGTAACAGATTTCATGTGGGAGGAGGTTTCAACTACTGGCTCAAAATCAAACGTTAGGATTCTGTTTTATCCGAGCTGACCCCACAAGGCAGAGAGGATCAAGACTTTGCTAAATATGGCCCTTAGGCAAGCTTCATTTCCCCATCTGTGAAGGGACAGTAAATATAGCATACACATGTTAAGATAAATGAGAGAGCTGGTCAAGTGTTTTGAGCTCTTCAACAGACAGGCCTGAGTTTCCAAAAAAAGACAAACCACAACCTCAGAGCCAGTGCGATTTCTTGCGTGCACAGTCAGATGACTTCCCTTGTTGTAAAGGATTTAGAGCTGAAATTCTACATTGTTTGCAGCTACAATTACAAGTCTCTCACTAAAACAGAAGTCAGCTGGCCTAAGGCATGCAGAAAGAAGGTAAATGTCAGGTCACACTCCCATGCAGTATCCTCCTTTTCTAATTTTCTCAGCACAAAGTTCATATTGGTGGAATATTTGTTCATTCGTTTATTCCACCGAGTATCTGCCAGTTAGGCGCTCAGCGTTGTATACGCTACAATGAAAGACAGACATGGACCCTGCCCTCGTGAATTCACAGTAGAGTAGAGGAAAGGCAAGTGCCTCTCCACTAGGGCAGTACTGTCCGTGTCGGGGTGGGGGTATTTTGGAGATGCGGGGGGTGTTTCTGACCGTCAACGTGAATGGGGGAACTCTAGGGGTACTAAGGGATGGGAGTCTGAGTGCTACATAATTTGCATTCTGAGAAACGCTCCCAGGTCCCACACGATTTGGTGAGCATACCGCCAGGCGTCGATGAATATGAAAAACCCTTTTATAATAACCTGAATCTGGGACCTAATTCTGTTGTATATAAAAAGCACAAAGTATTTGTTGCGCGGTTTTAATGAATTTTCTAGGAAAGTAATTTCAGGGCAAATTGAAGGAGAAAGGTAGACTGTACTTTATTTTGTTCAAAACATTACAGGAGCTGCTTATCATTGTAGAAAACTGCACACCACTGGCAATACCGCTCTTAGCGTGAAACCGCCAATAAAACACAATTACATTAGTCAACATCTATTGCTGTGCGTTCATGGTAATTCCACCTATAGGGGTAGGCTTCTGACAATTTCATTGTGATTTGTGGAGTACTCAGCCCTCAGAACTTAGGAGTTTAATACAGAAATAAATATTTTTATTGTGAATTACTTCCCTTTTATTCTCCTTCATATCCTAAGATGTTACACTGATTCAAAAGTATATGTAGAGAGAGGTTATACCTTCTGTAGATTTCATTTGGGGTCTGATACTGTCAAGGCACTGAGCCGGGCATTTAACAAAATGAGACAGAAGTGACATGAAATGCAAATCGGGAGAGTTGCTATGGGGGACAAGAGCCAGGTACTAGGAGAGAGAATAGCCAGGAAGACCAGAGTCAGTCGGAAAAACGTGTTGGAGGAAGCAACACCTAACCTGAGATCTGTAGGACAGTTTAAGGACCCAGATACAGGCGAGTATGTGCAAAAGCCCCGAGGCAGAAATGCCCAGCAGATGCTGAGGACCCTGGGGGAAAGGCCAGTGACAGACAAGGCTGGGGAGGAGGGGTAGCCATCCTGGATCATTATAGCCTCCTGCAGTGGAAAGTCACAGAAAGGTTCAGAAAACAAAGTCACAGAAATTTTTTTTTTTTTTTACAAAGGCAATTCAGGCTGCTCTGTGGAGAATGAATTAGAGGTGGACAGAGTAGTGGAGAAAGATCATTACAGTAACTCGGTGAGAGAAGACGGTGGTGGTGGCACAGACTAAATGGTAGCGGCTGACAGCCAGAGAAATGGTGGATTCTAGATCTACCCTGGAAGTGGACTCAGGCTTGGGTGATGGGCTGGATGTGGGTTGAATGTCAGGGAGGTCTCTGGACAAATCCAGGGTTCAGCTCGTGCTGCTGGATGGATGGAGAATGTCTTTTACAGGAAGGAAGCCTGTGGGAGGAGAAGCACACCAGGGAGAAAACTCAAGAGACCGATGTTGGACGTGTTAAGCTTGAGATGTCAAGTACCTGGTCAGAGAAGTGCATCTGGAGGGGCTCTCTGCCTTCTGAATTCCAGACCCAGCTGTAGATGCTTCCTTTTGGCAGAATCAGAAGCATCTCAAATGCAACATTTCTGCCCTGTACTTATCTCTTCCCCTTCAAATCTGCAACTCCTCCTGTGTTCGCCATCTTGGTAAAAGATACCACCACTCAATCAGACCCAACCTGGTCCCCAATACCTGGCAAGACAGCTCCTTGCCTAACTGCTCACTGTCCTTCCCCTCCCAAACTTCCTTACCTGGCGGCTCCTACTCATCTTCTAGGCTTTAGTCAAAAAAAAAAAAATCTCTGTATCCAACAAACATTCTCTGAACCCACAATTCAGACTAAGTGTCCATTGCTCTGTTTCCCCAGCACCCTGGGCCTCTCCTGCCGTCTCCTTTCTTACAGTGTAATAACACTGCCTCTCTTCCCATCTGTATCCTCCACAGACTCCCTGAGGCAGGGGACAATTCAAAGCCTGGCTTATAGTAGTCACTTATTAAATTCTTGTTGAATTGAATGAGCCTGGTGTGTGGGAAGGTGAAGTCCGCAAGGTACACTGTAGCCAGCTCCTGGCTGGCCTGCACTGGGCTAGCTATGAAGCTGGAGAAGGCAGATCAAGTGTCTCAATTCTCCAGGGTAACTTCTCACATCACTGTCACTGCTTTCAGCCAAGAGTCATACTGCCTCCTGCGATCAGGGCTATTTTTCTATGTTGCACCAATGGGTCTAACCCACCTGCCTGAATAATGGGAGCTCTAAAGAGTAGAGACTCAGACTGAGACACTCACAGCATTTTTAGTTCCCGCTACTGTTCTTCACCACCGTCTTTTTTCATTGTCTTGACATTTATTTTACCTAGGTAAGGAGGCTATTGTTGACTGTCTACCCAGCATCCTTCTACTTCCTCCTTTCCAAAACTGATGGAGTTCAGACCCATCTCTCCTCTACCCAGACACATGCCTCCAAGAACTCTGTCTCCATACTTAGCTTAAGGGGCGCCTGGGTGGCTCAGTGAGTTAAGCCTCTGACTTGGGTTCAGGTCATGATCTCACGGTTTGTGGGTTCGAGCCCCACATCGGGCTCTGTGTTGACAGCTCAAAGCCGGGAGCCTGCTTCAGATTCTGCATCTCCCTCTCTCTCTGCCCTTCCCCCACTCATGCTCTGTTTCTCTCTGTATCAATAATAAATAAACATAAAAAAATTAAAAAAGAAAAAAGAATTCCTAGTTGGGCTAGGCAAATCATGGAGTTTCATTTCCCACTGTCTGGTCAAAGCCATTGGTTCCTGGGCGGGCACCCGACCTAAGTGGTCCAATCAGAATCAAGTAGTCCCTGGATTTTCCAAGGGGCCCATTGCCTGCCCCTGGGCTATCGTCATTGGTTCTTGGGTGGGCACATGACCTAAGCAGTCCAATCAGAATGAAGTATTCCCTAGATTATCCAAGGTAGCTACTTTCTCACCCTTCTTCTCCTGCTGCTCCTCCTCTTCTCTCTCTCTCCCTCCTCCCATCCACCCCCACTCAGTATGTAAGGATTTGCCATGCACGGCCCCCCATCTCTGCAGCTCATGGAGACTGTATAGGGATTCCCCTCTACATCAGCCAGTGCTGTGGTCCCTGTATCACACTGGAGTAGGTGTTACTGCAGGACGAGCTATACACAGGGAGACATACGTGGGTACCAGGACTGACACGTCCACGGAGCAGCCCTCAACATCCGGGCTACAGGTCACCCGGGCCTCTCACAGGAGGGGCTGTGGTGGACCACACATGGAACACACAGCCCACACACAACTGGGATTATGGATGGGCCAAAGGCAGAGGAAACACCATTTGTGGACTAATACCGGCCTTCCTCTGCCTTTGAGGCCAGGGAATACACTTAGGAAGCCTGAAGACTCTCAGTGACATATACGCTTACTCCTGGGCTTTGAATCTACTAGGAAGCCAAGAAGTAAGAGCAGATCCTGGAAACTACACTCCGATTAAGCCTGGAATGCTGGTTTTCTCCATGCCTGGATGAGCCAGCCAAACTGCATGGAGGAGTTAAACCGTGACTAACAGGCCCATTTGGAATCTGAGTACTTGAACCACACTCCTTGGCCAAACATACAGTGTAGTCTGCCATCCGAGGTCGAGGAAGATCTCTGGGCAGGCGGTTAAGATCAGAACAACCTAAGTAGTTTACAAACACGCTTTCAGGGAACAGACCCTTTAAAAAAGACACACACTTTACATTGGGGTGATGACCAGTTCTGCAGCTAGGCAGAGGTGGTGGTTGTGCAATACTGTGAATGTACTAGATGCCACTGAACTGTACACCTTAAAATGAGGAATTTAATGTGTGAGTTTCACCTTAATTTCAGAAAAAATGCACACAGGTCCACAAGTATGCAAAGCCGGGACCCTGTGGGTACCCACACATGTGCGTGTACACACACACACACACACGGAAATTTCTCTGAAATTCAGGGAGGTACTGCACATGGCAGAAACATCCAACACATCAACAACCCCTCAGGACCAGATTTGGGTCACCATGACACTCCTCCACGGCGTGGAGCAGGCTTATCCCCCTTTGTGTGTTTTCTAGACCCCTGACACACCTGTTCTGCACCACTTCCCTCACCTGCACCCCCCACACCTACTCTAAGACAGAAGGTTCCCAGCGGAGCCCTTCCAGGCCCGTGGCACGTAACCCATCACCTCACTCCAGCTTTATCTCACTTCCCAGCCCCGAGAAGAGCAGCTTGCTTCCGCTTTCATGAGAACTCCAGCTCTCCCGCTGACCCGGCATCATTAGCCTATAAGATAAGGCAGCTCCCACCTTACAGATGAGGAAGCCGAGGCTCGAAGAAGCCGGTCACGTGTCCAGAGGCACAGGCGAGTGGGGCAGAAGTGAGGCAGGAATGCGTTCCTAAGAACTAGTTTAGGTCCTTCTTGGCCCCTTTATTTTAACCAGCAGCAGATCATAGGTTTTAGACACAGACCTTTTGAATCTTTGAAGCACAGGCTTACTAACTGTGTGGCCTTGGGCAAGTTACTTACTAGGGACTAAGCTTTGGGAAGACCGAATGAGCTACGGTATAAAAGGCACTTACTTGGCGTACGTGGTGGCTGCTAGCTTATGACCATGCCCAGCAGTGCTCTGTCTCCATTCAGTTTCAGCCGATTTGGGGCAGAGGGACAAACAGGTGGCAAATGAGGGTTGGGGGTAAAATCAACTTTATGAAAAGCACACTGTGTGGTTTTGCTGATTTAATAAACGCAAATGTTTGGGGCACCTGGGTGGCTCAGTTGGTTCAGCGTCCGACTTCAGCTAAGGTCACGATCTCCCAGTTCATGGGGTGGAGCCCCGCGTCAGGCTCTGTGCTGACAGCTCGGAGCTTGGAGCCTGTTTCGGATTCTGTGTCTCCCTCTCTCTCTGCCCCTCCCTTGCTCATGCTCGCTCTCGCGCTCTCTCTCTCTCTCTCTCTCAAAAATAAATAAACATTAAAAAATTTTAATTAATGCATATGTTTACACAGCAGGCAAGGACTGAATTCAGGCATTTTACTAAAATACCTGAAAACAGCTGCACCTCAAGCATGTTTCTTATTTTTATTTAAGTTTATTTATTTATTTGGAGGAGGGGATGGGAAGAGAGAGAAGAGAGAAGGAATCCCAAGCAGGGATTCAGGGCTGAATCTCAGAGCCGTGAGATCATGACATGAGCCGAAAACAAGAGTGGGACGCTTAACCGGCTGAGCCACCTAGGTACCCCTCAAGTATGTTTTCTAAAACAAAGGCTAATGAGACCTGAGCAGTGAAAAAGTGTCACACATGATAACTGTGACACGGCCACCACGGCGCACACAGCCACAGGCATTTTCGGTGGCTGGCTATAAAATGGTAATGGGACACGCACGTTTTCGCCAGCAATCCCGTGTGTTCCAAGAGGCTCCGCCAATCCAGAAGCGGGACTTCCCACTGTAAAGAACCTGACTAGGGAGATGGGACGTGTACCGAAGCAAACGGAGAGCCAGGGACACAAAATCAAAGAGAAATAACACTGCAGGCAGACGAGGAAGCTGGCAACAATAAGACCTGGTAAGAAAAGCAACAGATAAATGCCCTTCTCTTTGGTGTATCCTCACAAAACCCTTGGAGGCGGCACCGGGACAGGCGCGGTGATCCCGCTCTCCAGGGTGCCAAGGACAGCAGCTGAGCCCGGGGCACTAGGTGAAGTGTCGAAAGGCTCCCAGGAGCAGCTGGGCCAGTCGAGGTGGCCGCGGGGCGGCGGGGGAAGGAGGTAGTGTGGTTTTCAAACCCAGAGGTGCGGGCCCTACGGTCCAGCCAAACTGCACAGCAACCTGCGTGGCTCCAGCTCCGAGCCCGCCCTGTGCACCCCACTAAGGTGAGCCCTGTCGGAGCCCGAGGACCAGCATGGCAACTCCTTTACTGAGTGTGCTATGCGGTGCCTGGTAAAGCCAGCAGCTTTACCTAAGCCCTAAGGGGGAGGTCAAGCGATCGAGTAAGATGAGGGCAGCATGGGGAAGGCCCTGGAATTACAGATGTGGAGCTAGAGGCCCTGGCCTGAGGTCCCACTTTGCCTCTTGTGGGCTGTGTGTGTAACCTGTACAGGTTATTTCAGACTCAGGTCTCTGAGTGTTTTCTCATTCATGTATCTCCCAGGGGACGGCTAGATTGGCATCACCTATCTCATAAGGACGTTGTGATGGTTCAATGAGATGAATGAGTCCAAAGAAGGCCTCAAATGCAGGCACAGAAGTAATGACTGGCGGTGCATACACTAAGTGGCACAGGAATTCAGAGAGGAGACAACTCGTCCACCCCCGAGAACTAGAAAAGGCTGCATGGAAAAATCCGTATTACCTAATGCTTCTGTATTCGTCTCCCAATCACAGTGCAGGTCTTCAGAAGACTTCCCTGGCCTCCCACTGTGCCCCTTAGAAAGTCCAAACCCTTGAGCCTGGTGTTGGAGGCTAGCCACAGCTGACATCAGATTCCCCTCCTAACTTCTGTTTAAGGGCTTTTCTGGGGACCACCCGATGGGGGCAGCCTGCTCCTCTCCTTCCTCTCCTCTGGGCTTTTCTCTGGGCCTGGAATACCTCTTCCCACCTGTGTCCTCTCCTCACCCCAACCCCCACACACGTGCCATCTCCTCACCTAAGAAAACCATCCAGACCCTCTCCCCACCATCCCCCGAGCTGGGAATGTTCCTTCCTGCCTTCCCCTGTCATTGATAACCTGCAGGTATAGTTAACAAATCAAGGGGAACTGTGGTAGGACACCCTAAGAATCTGACATGAGACTACATTTTGAGAATTCGATTCATGAAAATCAAACCATAATCGTTATTAGTCATCTGCAGTGTGGGTCACACCGGAAAATACCCAAATCTAATCAAGGGACTAACATGTAACTAAGGAAAGCCTGTAACCTAACACGGTATGTTTTGGCCCAGTGGAAAAACAGGTTAAGTGAAAAGTCGCGGTCAGAGTCTAGCAAAAGAGAAATTGCATAATTAGAGTATCAGTGTCCCCTCAGATGTTGCCCCTGACAGTAAAACGCTGGATGGAAGTGGTGGACACACAGACCCTGGTCACTAGAAGGCCGCACTCTCACAAGGAAGGAGAAGTTCATCACGGGTTCCAGGACCCAGATAAAATATAAAGTCCCTCTAAGACTTCTCACTCTGCGTGCCCCCAAAGTCTCCATCCCAAGCAAGCCTCTTCTGAATTCATTTCCCCACGTCCCTTGATGCTAAGGACATGTACACTGGAGAGCAGACCCTGGAAAGAATGTACATCTGCTATAACTCGGTTCTTTGTATTCATGTCTTCTAATTGTATGTAAAAAATGGGGATAGCTTCAGTTAAATCCCAGCCAACTGAACACATGCATTTATCTCAGATCGCTCCAAAATCCCCTAACATTACAGTCATTAAAAAAAAACAAACAACAAAGAGGCAGAAAGCCACAGGAACCAAGGAAACCAGAAAGGAGACAAGAGCCACCCAATTTTAGAAGCTGGGACGCAAAAGACTGAGTGGGAAGGGACTTAGCAGACTCAGGGGGCCAGCAGGGAGGGGAAAGGCAGGAAGCACCTATCCTGCATGACAGAAGCCCCTGAAGGTCATGAAAGGGGGCAGCATGTTCTTCTGCACATGGGTTGAAGCCAGAGCCACAAACAAGAGGATGAAGTGAGTCTGCTTAAGAAGCAGTTAAATCCCAGATTCCACTCCCCTATCGCAGTGAGCAGGCTCCCCAACCCTGACGAAAGGCAGTGGTGTTGAGCATCTGGGAAGGGGAGAACAGAGGGTTCCCTGGATGGGAGGTCGAGGTCCAGCTGAACATACTGACCACGAGGCCAGGGCACATGCTACAGATTAAGCCTCCTACTCTGCTTCCTGCGCTCACCTCCCAGAACAGCAGCAGCCCAAGAGGAAAGAACAAAATCTGATGTTCAAGTTTCCCCAATGAAAAGGCCCTGACAGATCACCTCTAGCAGTGGTTCTCGACTGGGGGTGCCAGGGATAGTGAGGGGTGATGTTGCCCCAAGCGAACATTTGGCAATGTCTGGAGACACTTTTGCTTGTCACGACTGGGGTGGGGTGCTACAGGGACCTAGTGGGAAGAGGCCAGGGATGCTGCTAAATGTCCTCCAATACATAGGACAGCCCCCCACAACAAAGAATTTTCCAGTGAAAATATCAACAGTGCTGAGGTGTGGGGGAACTCTGACCTTCAGTAAGGGCCAGAGTTAGCCAGCTGGACTTATACACGGAGCTTCCCACATGTCCCAGTGCCACTGTCACAAAAATGAATGGACCTGTGAGGAACGACTGTGAAAGACGGAGACCAAAATGTGATACTCTACAGGGAAACAAAAACTTTGAATAACTATCATTAATAGCCTCAGAAAAATTAGAGAAGGTTGCTCAATTGAAAAAGCAAGACAAACCAGACTCAGAAAAAAAAAAAAAAAGGAACATCTGAAGATAAGGAAAAGGCTCTTAAAAATTAAAAATAGAATCACATTTAAAGAAACAATAGAACGGGTGGATGATGAAACTGAGGAACTCTCCCCAAAATAGACTAAAAAGACACAGAAGAAGCAAATATATATATATAAGGACCAGCCCAAGAACTCCAACATCTAAATACTAGGAGTTCTAGTATAACAGGAAAGATTAACTGGAAACAAAGAGATCAAAGAAATAAACCAAGAATGTTTCTCAGAACTGAAGGACATGAGTTTCCAGATTGAAAGGGTCCATGAAAGCCAGCTGGATCCTACCCCAAAGCCCATGTTTGTGAAATTTTAGGAGGGCAAAATGGCAGATCCTAAAGCTTTCCAGAGAGGAAAAGCAGGTTCTTGACAACAAATCAAGGATCAGATTGGCATCAGACTTTTCAATAGCATATACTAAAGCTAGAAGACAATGGAGCAATGCCTTCTAGACTCCGAGAGGAAAAGGAAAGGGGAAGGGAAGGGAAAGGGAAGGGAAGGGGAGGGGAAGGGAAGGAAATAAAAACATTCTGAAAAATATCAGGTGTCAAAATTTTGCCTATAGTGCACTTTTTCTCAGAAAACTAATAAAAGATACGCTCCAGCAGAATGAGGGAATAAACCAAGAGGACATGAAAAATACAAATAGAGGGGCACCTGGGTGGCTCAGTCAATTAAGCATCCGACTCTTGGTTTCAGCTCAGGTCACGATCTCCTGGTTTGTGGGTTTGAGCCCTGCACCAGGTTCTACGCAGACTGTGCAGAGTCTGTTTGGGATTCTCTCTCTCCCTCTCTCTCTGCTCCTACCCAATTCATGCTCTCTTGCTCTTAAAATAAATAAAAGAAAGAAAAAGAAAAAGAAAAAGAAGCAGAGAGATTTAATCCAAGACACAGATTCCAAGGGAATCCGAATAATGAGGAATGGCAATCCCAAGCTGTGCAGCAGGCTAGAGGCAAGCAGCCCAGATTGGAGCACATCAGAAGTTTCATGAGGGGTGTCTCCAAGAAAAAACTGATACAATATATGGTTACGTTTGATTGCATGGAAAGGCAAGTTTGGGGTGAAACAGGGAAACATGCAGTGAAAAAAGCAAGGGAAGAAGCAAGATAATTATTAATTCCAGGGAACAAAAGGTGGTACAAAAAGGGAAGAATAATTATAGTACACTACATGGCTCAGCCAAGACAACATAGTGATAAAAATACAAACACTGATCAGTGATCCAACAGAAATTACACTCTAGCTACTATGAAAGGGTGGATGGGAAGTGGAAGGCATGTGTGAAAGAGCTAAGCCTCATCATTCATGGTGTGAAGTCAAAAGAGGTTTGTTGTTTTTTTTAACCAAAATAAACAGCTAAGAGTTAATGTTTATTTATTTTTGAAAGAGAGAGAGAGAGAGAGAGAGAGAGAGTAAACAGGGGAGGGGCAGAGAAAGAGGGAGACACAGAATCCGAAGCAGGCTCCAGGCTCTGAGCAGTCAGCACAGAGCCCGCCACGGGGCTCAAACTCTGGAACTGCGAGATCGTGACCTGAACTAAAGTCGGACGCTTAACTGACTGAGCCACCCAGGTGCCCCAACAGCTAAGAGTTAAATCAGAGTCAGAAATGGCTTTTCTGTAGGGGAAGTGGGGAGGGATCTTTTGTTTCTCCACAATAAGATCTCATAAAACTGTTGGGTCTTTAAACTGTGTGCATATACAACTTAATAAAAATGAAATGACTTTTTTTTAAAAACAGCATAAAGTATAAAGAAGTAAATTTCTAAAAATATTCAATATCACCATGTAGAGCCAAACACTAACATTTTGACAATTTTGTTCCAATTTTTTCTTCACATATTATATATATGCATATTTTTCAAAGTTGTAATCATGCTATATATAGTTTCGATTCCTGCTTTTCACACTTAACACATCATTAGCCTTTTCACATATCTTTAAATATCTGTTGAAAGCAGTTTTTAATGGCTGTGATTATTCTAATACACAGAATAATCATGCTATCATTTAACAAATCCCTTTTTACTACACATTAATGCATTTATAATTTATCACTATTATAAAAATCGCTGTGAAATACATAGTTTTACGTAAATCTCTGTGTACTCTGAATGCTTCCTTGGCATAAATTCATAGAAATGGGTCACTGCAATGGTCTTTGCCAAATTAACCCCCAAACAATTTGGGTCCAGTTTTACTCCCAATAATGGTGCACAGAGCACCAGCTTCTCTGACTCCTCGGTATCAATTTTTCCACCTTGTCCAATTTGATAGGTAAAATCAAAAGTCTGCATTTGCATATCTCTGCGTATTGGTTGTTCCCTGGCTATAGTAGTAGTACCCCATGGGGATACATCCCAAGACCCCCAGTGGATGCCTGAAACTGCAGAGAGTACCGAAGTCGGTACTAGACCTGTACAACACAGACCTATGGTACAGTTTAAGTTATAAATAAGGTACGGTGAAAGATTAACAATAAAATAAAATAAAACAATTTACTATAATGACATTTACATGAAGTGGTCCCTCCCTCCCACAAAATATCTTACTGTACTGTCCTTCCCCTTCTTGTGATGATGTGAGATGATAAATGCCTAACCCGACGGGATGGAGTCAGGTGAATGACATAGGCATTGTCAGGCTACTAACTGACCTTCTGACGACATGTCAGAGGAGGATGTTTTCAGACCACAGTTGACCACGGGTAACCAAAGCTGTGGAAAGCAAAACCATGGATAAGGGGGGACTATGGTATGCTTTTCTTCTTTGTGTGAGCATCTGGTTCATGTCTTATGTCTATTTTACCACCAAGAGCACATGGTAAATTAATCCTTTGGCAACCTCATTTATATGTGGATCTCTTAGGAGTTAACACAAATCAGACCCATGGACCCAATGATCCGGGAGTACCTGGATCGTGTTTCTGAATCTCAACGGCCCCGCTATCGTGAGGCTCTGGGCAAGCAGCCAACCATAAAGACAATTTATGTCAGCCCTCACGTTTTGCCATTTCCCACCTTCTCATGGTACCTCCCATTTCCATTCGCATTTTGGTCCTCTGTATACATCTTCTCTTCCCACTTGACTCTAAATTCCTATCTGATGGGTCTTTATTCCTCACCTCACCTGTATTTAACAGATACTCTGATATCTGCTGAATCAAGATATGAGGAGGAGACTATGAACAGAAGTATAGACAGAACGAGAACACTGGAAGGGGAGAGGGGAGACCAGCCCCACCGCTCCCTGAGGCAGGATGAAAACAGTGCCAGGAGCACACGGGCAGTAGACCTTTACTTTCTGCCTTGGAACCCAAAAGCTGGTTCCCAGAGCCTTGGGCAGAGTGTCCACGTAATAAAGACTGACAAAAAGGAATAAAAAGGAAAGACGAGGATTATTCAGCCATAAAAAGGAATGAACTACTGATCCATTCTACAACATGGATGACCTTTGAAAACATTACATCAAGTGAAAGGAGCCTGACACAAAAGGCCAAATATTGTAGGATTCCATTTATAGGAAATGTCTAGAACAGGCAAATCCATAGAGACGGAAAGTAGATTAGTGGTTGCCAGGGGCTGAGGGGAGAGGAGAATGGATAGTATCGCTAATGCGTATGGGGCTTCTTCGGGGGATGATGAGAATGTTCTGGAATTAAAAAGTGGTGACGATGGTCACACGACTTTGCAAATATATAAAACCCTCTGAATGTGGATTGAATCTCAATTTTTCAAAAGGAAGGAGAAGTAAACTTATACACTGAACGGTTTGGTGCACCAGGAATTTCTAAGGAGTCACATTCTTCCTAACACCAGCTTGCCCAGACTGTGATGCTTCCACACTGCCCTGTTAGGTGAGGGCAGCAAGATGTCACAGCTCCCCCCAGGGGAGCAGGCAGCATTGGTGTCTCCCTTCCTCTCGAGGCTGAGCTGAACAAGTCAGCCCACTCACTCCCCGCACCCCTCCCCCGCCTTTAACAGAGTGCCACAGGACACTCTGGAGGAATGCCTGACATAAAACACACTCAAGGACTCCTATAGATCCACACTTGCCAGAGAACCGTTCACATCCTGGTCAATATTTTATCCAAATAGCCCCGGCAGATTTTCTGCTAATGGACACTCTGAGTTAAGAAATGAGTCCTATTATGCTTAAATGGGCAATGCTTTAAAATGACCACCTATAATCTGATTTTAAAGACCTTCAATGATGTCCTGACAGATCAGAATCCCCTTAAAAATGAGCTGATAAGAAAACCAATATGGAGGCGACGTCAAGTCATCGGGAAAGGTTCTTTCCATAATAATCTTTCTGACAGATTCCCCTAACCCCCACACTCACCTAGCTCCTATGGGATCCCCCAGCCTTGTGCTAAGTGCTATGCACCACATGCCGTCCCCTTCTGGGGGCTTATAATCTGGGTGCCGAGTGAAGATTTATTCAGGAGGAAGACCAAATGCTAGACTGTGGCCTATACACAATTTCTCAGTTGAAATTCAAAGAGGAGGTCCAACTGCAAGATGGCTAGAGTCACAGAGGAAGAGGTCACAGGATGCCTCAGCCTCAGAAGGACCTCTCACTTTCCGCAGGCTGGACAAAGACCTGAAGTGCCCCCCCTAACACCCCACTCTGAAAGAAGACCGGACCCTGCCACCTCTCTCCTCTGTTCCCCCTCACATCAGCCCCTTCCCCATCCCTCCAGAGCCCGAGCCCACTAGAAACACCTTAAGGTAATGAATGTGAGCCCTGAACCAGCTCGCTGGGGAGGACAGTCCTTTGAAAAGTAAGCTGGGATAAATGGAATTTTAATTGAACCAGACAATCGGGAGTAAATGTTCTCTCTCACTGGCAGCTCTTAGAGGGGACATACTTGGAGCCAACACATTTATAATCCCAACCATTATGCCACTTGAGAGAGGACGGTTTTTCTATACTGGAACAAGTTTGGAAAAAAAGAGAGAAAAAGAGAGGGAGGGAGAGCAGAGGAGAGGAGAGGAGAGGGGAAGGAAGGAGGGAGGGAGGGAGGGAGGGAGGGAGGAAGGAAGGAAGGAAGGAAGGAAGGAAGGAAGGAAGGAAGGAAGGAATGGCTGGCCAGGAGAATGGTAGAGGAGGACACTTACACAGAAAGCTTTGGTCAGCTAGAGTAATTACTGCTGAGATGCATGTTTGTTTGAGTAACAGCCCTTCCTCCAACCGCTCCTGGTGACCTGCCTGGGGAGTTTTAATACAAAAGGACGTCATTGCCCATCTGTTGCTCTGGAACTAATTTAGCACAAACCAAACTGGCATGGTCCTCCGAGGCAGGTCTGTCACCACCCAGAGTACTAACCGCAGCCACGGTGAACAGAGCAGGTTTCAGGCCCCAATCTGTCTAGCTGCTTAAAATAGAGGAGAAAAGAATGCCTTGGCACTTACACCTTATCAAAGAATATCAGTGGAGTCTACTATGTGCACAGTCCTGGGCCAGAAAGCACACCAGTGGAGCCAAGGGCAGCTTAGGAAGTTCTGCTTCAATTTTCTCTGGATAGTGCCCTTGCTCCCACCCCCACCAGCCAGCTACATAGGGAGCT
Source organism: Cryptoprocta ferox (assembly GCA_028646485.1). Classification (NCBI taxonomy): domain Eukaryota; kingdom Metazoa; phylum Chordata; class Mammalia; order Carnivora; family Eupleridae; genus Cryptoprocta; species Cryptoprocta ferox. Next base: position 61,864,162 of record CM053576.1, on the reverse strand, counting down.
TCGGTTCATTCCAACAAATATGGAGAGTCTCAACCATGTGTAAAGAACCAGAAACAGGGTGTATGGAGGTGTGTTTGCTGGGGTGGGGTTTAAAAAGTGACTAAATTATGTTCCCTGCACTCCAGGGACAGCGTCTAGGGTAGGGGTGCATGTGTGTGTGTATGTGTGTGCACGTGTAGTGTGTGTACAGTGTATATGCATACGGTCTGTGTGTATATATGTGGGGGGGGTGTGCATGTGTGTGATGTGTGTGTGGCATGCGTATGATTGTGGTATATATGTGGTGTGGGGGGGAGTGTGGGGGCAGCGAAGTGAGGAGGAATGTGGGGGAGGCTGGGGGGAGGGGGGAGGGGAGGTGGCTTGCTATGAGGATATGGTAAGTACACAAATACTCATTAATTCAGTGGTTCTGACTTTTCAGCCCGCGTCAGAGGATCTGTTGTAACAGAGATGTCCCAGAGTTTCTGATTCGGGAGGTCTGGGGTGGAGCCCAAGAACCTGGTTTTCTAACAGGTTCCCAGGAGATGCCTTTTGGTTCCAGGAGCACAGCTGAGTACCAATGCAGTGTTGCTGAGTATCTGGTACACATAAGAATCCAACCTGAGCACTTTCTCCACCTACAAATTGACCCGAAGAACCCCTACTGAGCTTAGCTCTTAGGAGCAGTTCATCTCCTATGGACAGAACCCGGCCCTCTCTAGCCCCTCCGGCTCCCAGTGAACTGGCGGGGGGGCTCCCCTCCCATCACTCAGTGTTGGCTGAACTGTGAGCTCCCGGGGGCAGGGCCAGTGCCCCACCTCTCCTGTAAGCCCTGTCCTTAGCACAGGTCCCTGCCCAGATGCGGTACTCAGGGAATGTTTGCTGACTGACTGCATGAATGTTGTCATTGCATTATGACAGCCACAGCGGCCGCAGCACTGGCTGGAGGATCCAGGGGTCCAGGCAGATGTGATGCCAAGACAGCTCAGGAAGGTGAGCTAAGCGAGCAGCAGGTGAGAGAGGCAGTCTTCCGTGGTAAACAGGGAATATTCAGTGGTAAGTGGGACACAGATTTGAAACTGTTTCAACTGGGGAGAGTTTTTCCCTAGAGGGAGAAAAGAAAAGCCTAGGGCAGCCCCTATGGGACAGAAAAGACACCTTTGCAGGCACCACAGCTGCCCTGCCCAGCAGCCCAGCCCACAAACAGCAAGCTCCTGCCAAGTCAAGGCCAGCAGGCAGAACAGGGAGAGAAGAGGTGGGGGGGGGGGTGTCCTGCCTCCTCGGCTGGAGGAGAGTCAACGTCAGTCAGCAGAGAACTTTCCTGGTCCCCTGGTCCCCTTCCTGGGCAGAGGCTACACCTGTCTGCAATAGCACCGAGCTCCTTCCACACCCTCACCAGCACCGCAGCCACCTGTACCGCCTACGGGAGGCCTCTTTTTAAGCAAGAGTGTAGGTTAATGAACAAATTAACAAAACACCCTAACCTTCTAGGGGGCTGTGTTTATAGCAGCCATTTTAGCGGCAGCCCCTACTGTTCCACTTAATAGCCACACATTCTAGAAGCTCTTCTGGCTAGAAGAGCAACACACCCCAGGCACGCCTGGGTGGCCCAACGGGTTAAGCATCTGACTTCAGGTCACAATCCCATAGCTCATGAGTTCAAGTCCTGCGTCCAGCTCCTTGCTGACTGTGCAGAGCCTGCTTGGGATTCTCCCTCTCCCTCTCTCTGTCCCTTCTCCATGCAGAAGCACGCATACACGCCCTCTCTCTCTTTCTCTCAAAATAAACAGACTTTAAAAAAAAAAATAGAAAAGGGATGCACTCAGAATGTACTTTTTACATGAAACATTCAACAACAGAATATAGGTAAAAGAGACATTTCACACCATCATGCTGATTAGCATGGGCAAAATAACGTAAAGAACCCAGGGCTCGGAGTGGGACAGCTTGCTGTTGCCTGTCACCAGCCTCGTGGCCTGGAACGAGTCATTACCTCTCTAAACCTGCAAAATGAGGCACACACCGCTTGCCTCCTTTACTCACAGAGCAGGTGAGAGAGAGGCCCCTGAGAGGTACCAAATGCAACATGCTTTGCGCTCTGTAAAAATATCACTCAGTGAAGACAGTGTCGTTATTAAACCCCAAATTCTACCCTGAGTCTGGGCGGGGCTGGCAAGCTGGCGGATTGGGAGAAGGCGGCTGGTTCCCTACTCCCACCAGTCACTTGAAAAGAAACAGTGACAACAATAAGTCCCTTCCCCCTACTTTCGTGTTCTTTCTATTAAAATCAACAAGCAACACAGCACCAGATTAATATCTCTCTAATTACTGAGTTGTCAGTTACCGAGTGAAAAACTCCATAATTTAGTTATCAGCTCTGCTCTACACGTTGACACCGATACCAGGGATCTGGGGTCCACAGAGACACATTTGGGACATCCCCCCATGCCTATGCTTGCCATCCTCTTCCTCCTCACCCAGAATATGAGCTCCCCATGACGCTCTGCCTGCATGACCTGGTTCAGTCCAACGAGCCCCAGGCTTTCATTCATGGGACAAGGAAGAGATTATGTGTTCTGCACACAGTGGGGTAGAGGGGCCTTGAGTGAAGTGACTGAGGTTGGACAGCCCGAGCCCAGGGCTGCCTATTGGCCCTACCCCAACGCCTTGAGCCTAGAAGCTGGGAAGCTCAGATTTGATCCAATGACTCCACGAGGAGGTGCAACTATAGTCCCCATTTTACAGATGAGGAAAACTGAGGTTCCAAGAGGTCAAGACCCTCACTGAGAAGTGGGCCTTCGCAGAGTAATGTGGGGGCTGACCTGGACCATCACTCTCAGCAGCGGCCTGGTACTCAGTCCCATGGTAGCTGAGAGTGACCAGGGCGACCACACGCCCCATCTCTAATCCCCACGGCAACCCTGTGAAGCAGGTATTATCTCTCCAGTGTGCAGGGAGGGAAGAGCCAGCTGACTGATGGCCTCACAGCTACAGAGAAGAGGAGCTGGGACTCGGATTTGGTCTGGGGAGGAATCCAAAACCCACCCGTTCACAGCCAAGCTGCCTCCTCCTCAGAAGCTCTAGATGTGACAGGCCTCAGGGAAGTACTGGGAGACAGGTGCCCTGGTGACCACTGAGCCCCCAGGCTCTAGGTGGGGGTATAACTGAGGCCTGCTGCATATCTCCATGCTAGAACTCCTCTGAACCTTGGAGACTTCTGTATTAAATAAAACTTTTCTCCAAGAAACCGGGTGTTCCTGAGGCTGTCGTCGAAGGGCTATCGCCTTAGTCGTTGGTTAACCTTTTAACAGAAATGAATGGAAGCCAAATGAGAATCGACTCAATCTGAGAAACATTGGTTGTACCCGTTCCATGCCTCAGGTACCAGACTAAGTGCTGGAAACTCGGTGGAGAAAAAGAAGGACTGGAGAAAAAGGACAAGGCTCTCGGTCCTCATGGAGCTCAGAGACAGCAGGAACCGGCCCCAGAGGGACTGGCAGGCAGTGGATCTACTTGGGGAGCCCCGGGGCAGCTCCCATGAACCGCCACGGCTGCCTAGCCTCCTCGGAGGGCCTCTCCGAGCTCGCGTCCTCGCTTCCTCGTACAAAGCAGCTGCCTGCCAGAAACTAAAAGAGGAACAGCAAACTGCTGAGGGCAAGGAAAGTGGCTCCTGGATGGATCCTGGCTTGCCAAATTAGGGCAAACCCAAGCCCCTCCGAGGGACTGGAAATCCAGCTGCGACTCAAGAACTTTAGCTTGTAAAGACTGGTGTGGTCTTCGGTTTTCTTTCTTTGTAACTGCTTTTCCCTTCCCTCCAACTTGCAGTTTGCTCTTCTGTTTCTGAGACCTCTGGGCAGTAGTGCCCACGGCTGCCAACACAGGCGTCCCTGCTAGAACCTGATACCCCCGTGGAAAGCTGCTTTGTTTTGTCCTATTTTAATGCCATGAGGTCTCATCTCCTGAAACCCCCACTTCCACAACAAAACCGCAAACACCCTTTTTGCCATAAGGCCCCTGACCCGTGAGCTGTAAAACAATGCTTTTTCGTATCCCGGCACACTCCAAAATGACAACATAGGCTCAGGCCCCTTGTGGCTGCACACAGCCCCTTCCCACTCCACGCCTCCCAGAGCCCAGAGGAGGGGGTCTGAGCACACCTGTGCCACCCACTTCTGAGACACCCCCTGGGAAGCTCTGGTTCCCAGGGTGTAAATGGCAGTAAACCTCAAGAAAATCATGACAGAAGTGGAGGAGGCAGCCGGATCAGCCGGCCAGGAAGGGGACAGGGCACACCTGCACACAGATAAACCATTTGGAACGGACGCCGACTGCCCCCCACGCCCACCCCAGCCCTCCGGCCCTGAGGCTCCTGCTGGCGGGACCGACCCGGGGTCTGAGCTAACCTATCCCAAGCCACATCAGAACGACAAGAAGGGGAGCACAGGGCATTCAGTCACCGCAAGGCTTTGGAGCCAACAAAGGCCGTCCACCTTCCCAACGCAGAGGAGGAAACCAGCATTCAGTGTAATGTGGTGCAGGCTGGAGATATAAATAGCTTCTTAAAAGGTTAGGGAAAAACGCACAGACGACAAATCTACAGTAGGTTACTAAGGGAAACCAGGATGCTTGGTGCCAGCAGCTCACCTGTTGAAGCTGTGCTGGGGAGGAACTCTGCTCCCTGGGGCCCCTCAGGGATGCAGTGAGGGGCTGCTGACACCTGCAGCCTGCGGAAAGCGGGCAGGTGTTTCCCGGGCCCTCCCGAGGTTCCCCACAGGGCCCCTCCAAAGTAAGGAAAACCTTTTTCCTAATTATATCTCTGTCTACTTTCCATTCGCCTACTCACTCTCAACTTCCTCACCTGGCAAGCGTGTACCTGCACAGGTACTGTGAGGATGCCTCCCTGAAGGCAGGAGGAGCCTGAGGTGGCGAACCCTGCCTGCCCCACCCCTGTGGCCCCTTCCCATTTTATTAGGCCCTTAGGTGCTGCCCCAGGAAACACACAGAAGGCAGGGCATTCCAATGCTGTCTCCCCTGGAGATTCCCTTCTGGAGGGAAAGCACTTCCCTGGTTACCCAGAGGGCTTGGAGGTCAGCCACAGCTGCTGGGCTCTGTCAAGTAAGAAACAGATCTCACTTGGCACTGAAAAGCCAACCCCAGGGACACCTAAGTGAAGGGTATTTATGGCTCTCATGTATGCATCCTTGAACCTGTGTGTGTTGCAGTGAACAGACGTAGCAACAGCACACCCGAAAGCACGCATATGGACTTCCACACTCCAAGGCAGTGGCTAAATCTGGAACTTTAAGGGAACCCCAAAGCACCCCCAACACACACGCTCCTGAGTGTGGGTATTCCGAGACCTGGGATAAACTGGGAGCCAGTCCTTCCCTCTTTAGGGTATCGAGTTCTGCCTTCCTGCCAAGGATTAAGAGATTCGCCTGGAGCCCGCAGCTCGCCAGGCAGCTCCCAGCTGGCTCATCTGCACAGAGAGTGAGACCTCTTCCCACCTGCCCTGCGCTCCAAGCAGTACAGAGGCAGGAGGGGAAATACTGCCTCTCCAGTCCCTCCCTGAGTGGACAAAGGGGCTCCTGCAGAGCCTACCCTGAAGTCCTGGGAGCTGGGCAAGAAAGGAGAAGCTCCCCAGAGGCCCAGGCCGGAAGCCAGACCCCTCTACGAGGCCCCAGGGAGGAGGAAGGCACCACTGCCCTCAACTTCCACTCCGAACTGCTGGGCAGTCAAAATGTCAGGGCTGCTCCTGGGGCACTCGGAGGCTTGGCCAAGAGAGGGGGCTTCCCCTTTGGTGTTGGGGATGTTGAGGACGTGCCCAGGCAGAGCCCACAATAGGGACTATAGCTGCCCCAAACACTCACATTCATACTCATTCCTCTCCCCCCTACCCCAGTCTCTGTCAATAGCGGTAGAGGGCAAGGGGGAAGCAGCCTCCTCTGGAAGGCAAAAGGTCATCTACTACAGTCATCTCTTACGTTCCTTAGTATGGAAACTGGGCGAGTGTTACCTATGGCTTTGAACCTGACTGGCGTCAAAGAGGAGCCCAAGAATAAGCACACAGACTTTAAGTTCCAACCCAAGGGAGGCCCTATGGCTGTTACTCAAATACAGTGAGTGAACATTCTGGGTGAACGCTTCGGAGAGAAAGCGACGCTTTCCAGTCCCGTGTACTTCCTCCACAATGCTTCTTACCTCCCAAAGTAGAATCAACTGAAACCTACATACCCGACTTGTTTCTCAAAGGGTGCACTGGGCTCTTAGTTTTTCTAAATTTCTCTTACATCACTAGGGATGCAGGCTCTGAACAAGAAAGAAAACCATCTTATACGACAGGGCATTCACAGCAGGGAACACTGGACTGCGTCCATGGGGACTGTGGGAATCAGGAGGCACAAAGCTAGCTCCATTCCGCCAGTGAAAAGGTTCTCGGATCTGGCACCTGGTGGAGTTTCTATCACCAACTCCAGACATAACACACTCTCCACTTCCACCTGTGACCCCCTTGCGCTAACAAAACTGCCCAGAGTGCAGTACAATAATTTCTTGTAATATTTATACCCATCTACTGTGAAGGAAGAACAGTGTCAGCTGTTTTTACATACACTGAACCATTTAAGCCAGTCTACAGCACTGCAGCATAGATCCTAATGGTCCACATATTTTACTAACTCACAAAGAAGATTAAATACAGCTGGAATCGCCATGACCTGTACAGGAAGGTAGAAATCTGAGCCCAGGTCTCTTTGGTTCCAAACCCGTGGGCTTTCCTCTGCTGTCCCTAAGGCTTAAAAGTGCTATGTATATTTGTGTATGCACGTCTATGTGTTTGCTTATCGTTATTTTTATTGTGAGGGTAATTTGATACAGCTTCATAGAGGCATCGATCTTAATGACAACACAGATATCTCCTGTGTAACACACATGAACAGATATCTGGTTCAGATACTTCTACCTATCCTATCATCCGCCATGGCAGAGCCCTATCTTAAACTTATTCTTTTGTAGTCCCCAGGTGCTTAGCACAGTGCTAGGTATCCAGTGGGTACTTCTTACTTAATCTCACTGATGATTACATTGCTAAGATTGCTTATTAGTAATAAACTCTTAAAGGCTGAAAGGTGAATTATCATTAACTTTGATCTAACAGGAAATGTTCCAGACACTGGGAAAAACACCGAGGGGGCCTTAAAACACATCTTGGCCAAAAGAGCAGGTGTCCCACCTTTGGGTAAAAACAGTAATATCTGAACTTTACTAACAGTTTGATCCCACTTAGTATTGTATCTTATAATCTCCATGGGAAACAGCAATCATGATGGCTTATGGGAAGCCCTGGTTTTATGAGTGGGTCCGACTTCAGGTGATTCTTTGGATCTGGGTTCCCTCCTCTGTAGTGGTTGCATACGACCCTCACTCAGAGAATGGCTATCAAGATTCTAGGTACCGTGTCTACAGACACACGAGGAATCCCATCAACCCAGGTGGCATCTCAGTCTCTCCTGTTGCTTCCTGTGGGTATAACCACCTCAAACTGGGGCAAATTCGGATGTGTCCTAATCCCAGCAATACCCATCAGTAGCTGTGTGACCTTAGGTCAGCTACCTAGCTTCTCGGAGTCCCAGTTTCCTTATCTGCAAAGATAGAATATCACTTATCTCATGGGGTTGTTTTGTGGAGAAAATAAAATGATATTTGCATGTGGCTGCCCCATGCCTGATATGCAGAAGGAACTCACTAAATATTAGCTGGGTCTGAATGTGCACAGAACAGGTCTGACATATACACATCCTGTTGAACAGGGCTCGTGGTCAAACAAATGGTCATGGTGACAAGTTACATGAGAAAAGGGAAGAGGTGCTAGTGAGAGAAGTTAAAATTAGAGACGATGTTTAAAAACCTCTCCCCTTTCAACCGGTAATTTCAACCTGTTATTTATCTACTGTGTGGCTCAAAAGTTGGTCTTACTTAACTGACAGAGTTCTGCCTCTTGCCCTCCATAAGTTCTGACAGAGTAAGTAACAACTACAATAGAATAAGGCAGGCATCCAAAAGGGCCCCTGGAAAGCTAAGAACCAGTTGTACTGACTTGGGGCAGTCTGGTGAAAGGGGACAGCCTCTGGCACCTTGCACTGCCAACAGTTTCTCTATCCTCGGACGCTCCTCTAAGTTAACAGTTTGGAAACCAGAAGCCACATCAAGACACTCTCAATAAAACGTTTTCCAGATTCTAACCTGGTACCACAGTTCTGAAATCCAAATCTAGAAAAGCTACAAAGAATAGCTCCCCTTTATCGAGCACCTGTGTTGCCAGACTCAGTGCTAGGCATCTGGCATATATTACATGAACAGAGAATATTTTAAAGCATTTTCTAGAAAAGGAAATTGTACTATCAGACATCCTCCAAAGCACTCTCTAAGCCCCTCAGCTGTTCACATGGCCTCAAAGACTCAAGTTTGCATGACACGTGGAAATTTCTGCCCAAGGCTTCATGTCTAATCACAGGGCTGGATTCTGCAAAACTTCATTACACACAATCATCCCAGCCCCACAGCAAAAGTGGGTCTGGGAAGAGGGCGGCTGGGACAGAGGCAGGGAGGAGACTTTAATCCTTTAGGAGCCACCTCTGATTTGCTAAGGAGGAGTGTGCATTTTCTTTCTGCACAATAATCTCTCCCAAAGAAAACCCAGACAAAGTCACCTGGCCTTCCTACCGAAGAAAAAAAAAAAAAAAAAAGCTCTTCCTCCAAGATTCATACTGAACTCCTAACCCTTTTTCCTCCTCCCTGCCCCAGGGAGTGGCTGGATGGTTGTTGTTTCTTTTCTTTTTTTTCCCTGTGGTCCTCTGGTAACACCACAAATTACGTTTGCAGGGACTTGAGTCCCAGAGTGCAATGATGTTGTAATAAACATAACCAGGACCAAATGCCTTCCCATCATATTAGATGATGCCATTTCGCACCAATCAGGTTCCTCGGGCAGGCAGACCACTCACCAATGAGGGACCAGACAGAGGCTGTGAGGGGGAGACCTGGTCATCTGCAACTAAAAATAAGGGCGCCTCATGATTGGCCGCTGCCACTTTGCAACAGGAGTTGGGACCCACACACCAGGCACCACACAGAAAGCACACAGAGGCAAAAACTTTCACAGCACAGGGGCTCACATGGGGTGGGCTGGGCTGGGTTTGTTGTTGGGTTGTGTGTACGTGTGTTTTTCCTTTTCTTAATTTGCTGACTTGAATAAAGAAATAAAGACTTGATCCAGAGGGGCCCGTCGCAGACACACCCTCCCTCTTAGACACCTTAGTTTCCAAAGGCCATTTGCAGCCACCCTGAATTGAGGAAAGGCAAGGGGGTGTCGGCCAGGGGCCAAGACACTCACCTGTCCCGCCGTGTCATAGAGTCCCAGGAGGTACTGCTTGCCCCCTACGGTGACGCTGACTGCAAGAACAGAAGTGGGGGCGGGGAGAGAAGCTCAATTATCTAGGGTCTGGGGCAATCTCGCTCCCCATCTGGACTCTTTTATCCCAACCCAGCCGGCAGCTTGCGGCGCTCCCCGGGCGATGTCACCCCTTTTCTCTTGTGCCCGACTCATTGTTAAGTGGCGTGAGGCCGGGGTGTGATGTGGTCCTCGCTGCCCACCTCCCTTCTCCCAAGTCCCGTAGCCACGTCTCGCCCGGTGCCCTAAGTATTTCCCCCGGGGGGTTTGGGGAAATAGGGAGGAGGCCGTGGGAAGGTCAAGGAGGTCGGCCCAGAGCGTCCGGGGGTTGGGAAGTGGCGGTGAGCCGGGACTGGGCCGGGGGTGAGGATGACTAGGAAGAGGGGTCTCCCCAGCCGGCGACAGGGAGGGCCGCCGGAGAGGTCTGGGGGTGGGGCCGGGTGCCCGGCGGAGGGCAAGGCGGGGGAGGGGTGGGGAGCGCGCTCGGGGGAGGAGGCGAGGGGGCTCCGCCAAAGTTGCTCCAAAGTTCCCGGCCCGGGGAGCGGCCCCTTAGTCAGCAGTTCCGAGGCTTACCTGCGTAGTGGTCGAAGACGGTGGGCACGTACTCCTCCGGGAAGGCGTCGTTGGCATAGCTCATGAGTAGGCACGTCTTGCCCACCGCCCCGTCGCCGACCACCACGCACTTGAGCATCAGCGCGCCGGGCCCGTGAGCCATGCTGCGGCCGGCCGGCCTCCGGGCATGGTCCCCCCGGAGCCCCCGCCCCGGCCCCGGGCTCAGCCCCAGCCCGCCTGGGGGGTCCGCCTCCGCCGCCGCTCCGCGCAGCAGGGCCGCCCCCCCGGCCCCATGCAGCGGCTCCCCCCGCCCGAGGGGAGGGGGCGGCGGGCCCGGGGCGCTGCCGCCGCCTCGGTCGCTGCCCGGATCCCCGCCCGGGCCCCGGTCGCCGCGCCCGCCCGCTGCCCCCGCCGCTCGGCGCCCGCGCCCTCTCCCTGGCCCGGCCTCCCCAGGAGGATCCGCTGGATCATAAGACTGGCCGGCCCCGGGGGAGACGGCAACTTTGGGGAGGGCAGCAGAGGGGAGGGGCCAGGCGGCTCTCCCCGCCCCGCGCGGGCCCGGGCCCCCTCCCAGCTGGGCCCCGGAGGAGGGCGGGCCCAGGCGCCTCCCCGAGAGCCGGCCGCCCGCCCGCGCCCCCGCCCGCCGGCTCCGCGCCCCGCGCCCGGGGCCCCGCCCACGACCGCCGCTCGGCCCTGCCCGCTCACCCTAGCTTGACTCCCCGCAAGGGCTGGGGAGGGGGTGACGGGGAGGAGCCGCGGAGCTGGGGCGGTGTGCGGTGGCGGGGGGAAGGTGAGGCTGGGGGAGGAGGGCGAGAGGGAAGCGCTCGGGAGGAGCTGAGGGCTCCTCGCGCAAGTGCCCGCAGCGCCCGGAAGCGTCCAAAGGCCCGGTGCTGGAAGAAGCCTGGGAGGCCTCTTGGGGAACCACGACGACTTCAACGATGACGCAATAGTCATGCAAAATTATACATAGATAGTTAAACGCCACCCGGAAGGCAGGATCCATCCTATCGGCCTCTAAGTGCACAACAGAACTAGAAATCGGGAAGGAAGAAAGGCCAAGAGGTTTAAAAAATTTTTCTTTTCCTAAGGCGAGCAAGGTGGTGGGGGAGGGGTTGTGGTGGACCACCATAGCTGGAAAGTAGGGACTCCTGGCTTATTGCTTGGTTCCCCCCACTTAACCCCCCCCCACCCCACCGCCAGCAACATCGCAGGCTGTTCATGGCGCGAGCTTGAACCATTTACTTTGAAACTGGTGACTAAGGGAGTCACAGCATCTTGAACCTCTGAAGCAACCCTCCAACCAGCCAGTAAAGGGAGACCCTATGGGCTCTGGATGCGGCAAATGTACCCGTGCGTCCTCTGGAGGCAGCATTCTCTGAGGTCCCCTTGCAGTCCTGAGTGTCCTTCGAAGGTGTTGGATTGTGATCCCTGAGGCTACCCTGGCTCTAAGACTTGGCCCGTGGTCCAGAGGGCAACCCCTGACCCCTGCCTGGGCAGAGCTTAGCAACACCATCTGTCCAGGTCCTGTTCACTGACCTACATGCAGTGCTGGGGGAGAGTGACACTGAACCACAACCTCCCATCCATCCGCTGCTGAATGTGAGACATTGCTTTCTTTCATTGAGTCACAAGACTGGAAAATGCTATGTTGAGCAGCTGTGTAGAGGTCACCTGGACCATCTCCTTAGCTCTCCTGAGGTTGTAGATGAGCAAACAGACCTAGAGAGGCAAAGTGGTTATCCCAAGGGCTTCCAGCTAATGCCAGCATTCAAAGACCTGGAGCATTCTTTGGAGAATGTCCCCATGCCTCACCTCCCAGGACTGAACTTTCAAACCCCAAATCTGATTTCCACTGACCCAGAAAGAGTTGCTGGATTATTGGAAAGTCTTTGTGGAGTCACACTGAACATCTCACCAGACCCTCCACACTTGGGTCTAAGTGTGGGTATCGGCATTGCCCTGCTGCTTTAGATTATGTGGTAAATCTGGAAGATAGCTTTTGTGTTCCAAGTGACAGGTTAAGGAAGGCAGGACAGTGCCTTGAAATCAGGTCTTGGTTCAAGGCCAGTGTCTGCCACTTCCTGTGAGAGGGGAAGAAAGGATTTGTCCCCTTTGCCTATAGGACCATTTCTTCAGGCAACATTTATAGAGACTTGTGTTTTAAAAGGAAGGTCTGTCAGAAGAGGTTAAGAAGCTACCAGAACACCTCCAGCAGGGAGAATGCATTTGGTCGAAGCTCTGATACTTGTTAGCAGTGTTACCTTGAACATGTCACTCCTTTTCTCTTCTCCTGGCCTCAGCTTTCTCATCTATACATGTGAACTCATCCGTGGAATCAGGTCTCACCCCTGAGAACTCTGGAGCCCTTCAGAATGTGTCCTGAGAGATCCTGGTAAACGCTTTGGAACAAGAGGAGAAGCCGTTGCTGGAGACACGGGGAAGGCCTTTATGAGGGATGGCGAGGTCTGTCCTGGGATTGGAGGATAGAGGCTTCTCTGAGGCTTCCCCCATTCAGGATTCCCCTAGCCTCTCCGTTCTTAAGATACTTCTCTGAGGGGCAGATATTCACTCAGGATCCAAGAAACTGGAGGATCACCTCCAGAACCTTGAAGAATAGCAGGGAACCCAGGTTCTGGATGCTTTGGGAGAAGCTCTGGGAGTGTCAGAGCACCCCAAGTAAGGAGCTGCATGAATCATGCAGTGGTGACTTCACTGGCAATGGTGACCTCATCCCTTTGGCCCATAGAAAAACCCAAACTGACTGCCAGGAATAACTTAGAGCTCTGGGCTGATTCCACCAGTATGTGTGGACCGGTGGGGGGATTATCCCAGATGCCCCAGGTCAGCACATGGATGGAAGATGGATAGACGGATGGGTTCCGGCAGCACCAAATAGATATCAACAAAAAGCTTACAGGAGCAAAGAAGGTAAGACACGTGGTCAAAACAAAGCAAAACACACACACAGAGCTTTCAAATTTCAGGGATTGGAGGGACAGGAAGCAACTTTGTTTCTAAGCATCCTGCAGACTCTGCTGGCTATTCTCTCTTTGAAACTGCAAATGTCAAAACACACACAGGTCTGTGTGAGGACAGTGAAATCTCTACTTAGCCTTCTCCTCTTTTCCCTCTACTTCCTCGTCTTCATTGATTCATCCTGTGTTTCATTTAACAAGCATTTACTGAGGTCTACTAGATGCCAGGCTTTATTCCTGGACGCAGGACGAAGAGCTGGAAAGCCACAATCTCTGGAGAAAGAAGAAGAAATAAGTGGATGAGCAAACAGGTAATTACCATATAATGTGGTCAGTGCTGTGCTGGAGGCTAAGAACAGGCTTCTTGAAGTGCAGAGAAGGCGGGTTCGCTCTGGGTGTGCTGAGGAAGAGATTCACAGAAGGGTATCATTGGCTTGGGCTCAAGGGGCTAGTAGGAGTAAGATGAGAATGGCTGGGAAATACAGCCCTGCACCAGGGTAGGGAGAAACAGTACACAACTTTTTGGGATTGGTGAGCCATCTAGGGTGAACAGGGGAACTGGTTTGTAGTAAATTGGGAACTTAATTGAGAATTTTCAGAGCTGTGTACTGTGCCCAGGTACTATCTGTACTTGGTGCTCCTTTATATGAGCACACAAGATAAAATTTGTAGAGAGTATCTACTGGGCTGTCTATCCAGAACAGCACCATTTGCTTCTGCTAGATGTTCTTTTTAATTTATTCTCTGTAATCACGTGGTTTAAATAGAAGCTGCCATCTTCTTACCCATCCTGCCCCTGGCCCTGGTTGATTAGCCCTGGGCGGGTGTCTGATCCGACATAGGACAATCAGAGCCATTCCTGAAAAGCTTGAATTTGGGATTCAAAATAGGAGTCTCCCTTGTTCTGTGATCTAAACTCGAAGATGTGAGCCTGGAAGCTGTTGGCTATTCATATTTTATGTTTCAGCCATTCACAAAATATCCAATCCGAGAAAATAAAGCTAAAATGCAGAGAGAAGCAGAAATAAAAATATAAACCCTCCCTTACCACCACCACCCTCAAAAAGGCAGAGACAATACAAGCTATTTGTGAATTCTGCGTCTAGTTATTCCTGAGACTCTGTTGTACTATTGTTCTTCAATTGATCACTTGAGTTAATGAGTTCTTCCTCCCCTTTTACCTAATGAGTACGGGGTTGTTTTCTGTCACTGGTAATCAAAGGAATCCTGCCTATCGTTGAGATAGGTGATGTGTAGAGAAATGAAGAAATTTGCCCAAAGTCACACAGCTGGTAAGTGGCAGAGATAGATTTCAAAATGATCTGTCTTCAAAGCTCAGCTATTTCCCACGTTCCACATGAGGGAGGCATCAAAAGTTTTTCAGTAGGAAAATGTTGAGAGCTTTCTTTTGAGAAGATCGCTCTGGCAGTGGGTAGAAAATAAATTTGGAGGGGATGAGAGCAAAGGCAGAGACCATGAGAAGGAGAGAGGTCATGAAGGTCTGAACCAAGCATCGCTGTGAAAATAGAGAGGAGGCCATGGGGATTGGGGATATGTAGATGACAGAATCCCCTGGGCTTGGCTAACACAGCATGCAGAAGAATTGGATAATTCTGAGGCTTCTATGTTGTTTCCATTGACCTTCTGCCTCTCTTTCACTTTATAATCTCCTGTTTTTATTTTCTCTACTCCTTCTTTGGGCTTCTTGCTCACTTTTCAAACCTTTCCCATCTCCTATTCCTAACAAGGTGACCACCTGCCTAAACCAAGCTGAGAGTAGAACCCCAGAAGGACAGTAAGGCTCTAAAATATATTCATTTTTTGGTCATTTTGTTTGTGTCCCCTCACATCTACCCAAGAAATGAAAAAATGGATTCCAATAGATCATTTGGTATCGTGGCTAGGATGCTTTTGGTTACAAGAAATAGAAAAGTCAACCCAATTGGCTTCACCAGCAAAGGAAGTACATGGGCTTCTTTAGTCAAAACATTCAGAAGTGGCTTGAGCGTCAGGCATGGCTTGATCACAATTCTGGCTCCATTTTTTTCCTACACTTCTCTCAGTTTTTCTCTTCTCTTTGGGTCAATTTCTTACTTAGGTTGCCTTCTTTCCTGAAGGGCAAATGGCTGTCCCAGGTCTAGGCATTCATTACACCAAACTACCCAGGAAGAGAGGGCTTCTCTTGACTCACTCATTGCATAAAAGTCTTGGATTTCCTCTGAGCAGATCTGCTTAGGTCATCCCTGAACAGCATGGTGGCCAGCAGGATGTCAGATGGTTGTTACCTTACACCTAGGCTACTGCCTATCCCTGAAACCATCGCTGTGACAAAGGGTTGGGACTACCCTGTCAAATCCATGACTTGTTCCAAATTTCAGTCAGTTGGTTTGTCAATGCATGAATCTATGCTCCCTCTGAATCCCTAATTCTTGGCTTATAGGAGATACTCTTCTCCACCCTCTGAACTTCTTTCTTAGAATTATTGGCAAGGGGGTAGAATGGTTATCATCCTTTTACCCGGGCCACGCTTGTCTTCTGTTGTTCTTTCCTCCACACATGCCCAGTATCTTCAGACTATAGCTTTTTCTCTCCCCAGGGCTCCCCTGCTTCCCAGACTCCACGTGGCCCACTTCATAGCATTGTCCCATCTGCCAAGCCTAATCCTCTTTCCCTTCCCATCATTAAAACCTCCTGTCAGCATCCTTTTTTCTTAGGGCTCAGATATAATGTACGCTGCACAGTTTTTTGTTTTTCATTTTTTTGAGCTACAGTGTTACTAATGGCTTAAACATTGCACCATTTTGTCAAAGGTCCTTAATGATCAGAACAATAACTAAATCCAATAGGCTTGGCTCACTTCTCGTTATGCTTCTAGAATGCATCTAGATTCCTTTTATTTTTTCAAGTCATTACATACCAGAAACTCAGAAGTATGTCCCAGCCTCTGAGAATTTCGGCTCAAGAACCATTAATGATGTTTTGCCATCTTCATTCCTGTTTTCTTCTGCAACCTGAGGTCAGAAGACCAGTCATTATAACTGGTGGTGCTGCTACCAATTGCTGAACTATATAAAAGGCCACTTCACTAGAGGTTGCTGGTATGGAATACTCATTTGATCTGGCAGTGGCCCCCTCTCATAAGCTCCAAAAGAGACTGGATCACAGATCTCTTTTCCAGAAACAAAATTAATGACTTTATTCCATGCTCCAGTACTGAGTGCCAGAAAGCCATCCAAGACTAGCTAATAATGGTGGTTCTTCCAAGGAGGGTGTTTTGGCTGAGCATCACAACCACATTCTGAATTGGGGGAATCATCCACCTCATGAGTCTTGGTGGGAAGAAAAGATCATCCCTTATAGAGGCTGAAAATTACAGACTCGTCAGACTCAAAAGCTAGTGCAACTCGAGTTAAACACAGGGCACACTCTGTGTGGGGGTTGCAGCTTTAGTGGTGGGTACACAGTCTTGTTCCTGATGCAGGAAGTGGCACCTACAGGTAGGCGGGAGTGGTGGTGGTTGTGGTATAATTGAGTTCCTGGTGCAGAAGTGACAGCTGTACACACTGATTGTCTAGAATTTGGTGGCAGCAATGGTACCAGAAGTGGTTTTCTCATCAGAACAGCGTCTGAGGTACGTGTTGGGCATAGTTCCTATAAAGACAATCTTGAGGGGTGGCTGGGTGGCTCAGTCACTTGAGTGTCCAACTCTTGATTTTGGTTCAGGTCATGATCCCAAGGTTGTGGAATTGAGTCCCGCATTGGGCTCCATGCTGAGCGTGGAGCTTGCTTAAGATTCTCTCTTTCTCCCTCTCTGCCTGTCTCCCTGCTCGTGCTTCCTTCCCCACCACCTCTCTCTCTGTCTCAAAAAACAAAAACAAAAACAAAAAAACACCACCAACAAAAAGGACAGTCTTGAGCAGCTTCTCTGGCTCTTCCACAATCCTGTGAGCTTCAATGATCCTTTGAGCTTCCTTGTCCGTTCAATCAGCCACAGACGCTTCTGTTTCTTGAGAACGTAGCCTCTTGAGAAGGGGCTGGAAGAGCACATCACTGTATTGAATGCACTTCCACAGAGGAAGTGGAGATTCCCACTTCACCTGTACCCAAGTAACTGTTCCGAGACTACTTTTTGGTCTTAGTCTATTCAGGCTGCTATACGAAAATACCACAGACTGGATAGCTTATAAACAACAGAAAGTTATTTCTCATGGTTCTAGGGCCTGGGAGTCTGGGATCAGGACACCAGCATGGTTGGGTGAGGGCCCACTTCTGGGTTGCAGACTTCTTTTTGTACTGCTATATGGAGGAAGGGGCGAGGGAGCTCTGTTGGGCCTCTTTTATAAGAACATGAATCCCACTCATCAGGGCTCTGCCCTCATGACTAATCGCTTCCTAAAGGCCCCACCTATTAATACCATCACATTAGGCATTAGAGGTGAGGGGGACCCATTTAGCCTGTAATATGTTCCTAATGTAAGCTACTCGAAAATTGCACAAAATATATGAAATCATGGTTTTCAGATTTCAGACAGCACACACCACAGGACTGTGATTCCTGAAAGAAATAAAGAAATGGGGCAAGCTCTTTTGTCACCTTAATTTCTGCTGAAAGTACTTTCTGAATTGCAGCACAGTGGGGGGGGGGGAACTAAGCAGAGCACAGTGGTCTTGCTGAGTTGAGGAGTTAGCTGAGAAGACTTGTTGTTGTTGTTATTTTAATACAATTTAGTGTCAAATTGGCTAACATACAGCGTGTAAAGTGTGGTCTTGGTTTTTGGGGTAGATTCCTGTGGTTCATTGCTCACATACAACACCCAGTGCTTGTCCCAACAAGGGCCCTCCTCAATGCCCACCACCCATTTTCCCTTCTCCCCCACCTCCCAGCCACCCTCAGTTGATGGGCATTTAGACTCTTTCCATAATTTGGCTATTGTTGAAAATGCTGCTATAAACATTGGGGTACATTGCCCCTACGACTTTTCAAGGCAGAGGATTGGAGGGCAAAGACTATAACAGCAACACAGGCTCCAGAACTGTCCTCGTGAGAGTTGCTAACACTAAGTTGCATGCATATACAGTGAAACTCCTTAGTGCGAGCTAAGCTGCCAGGGAGCAAGGGCTGGCTCCCAGGACTCACACAAGGCTGGGACAAGTTTGACTTTCAATCAGCCAATGTGAAGAGACTTTGTTGAATGTCCAGAAAATTCAGTAGAAACTCCAGCGAAGTTATACATTAGTAGAAGGGCTAATTTATCCCCAGAGTGAAAGTACCTCTAGATGTCCCCTCAACAAAATTTATAAACAAGCCTCATAAAAAATAAGTTCATCCATGATGACCAAGACTCCCAGCCAAAACCAATTTCATTATTTTTTTTAAAAGGACAATGACAAAATACAGACATTCAGCAACATAAGATTCAGAATATTAAGAATGACCAAATATGCAGTTAAAAAAGAATTTATATATATATATATATATATATATATATATATGATGTTTATTTATTTATTCTTGAGAGAGAGAGGTAGACAGTAAGCAGAGGAGGAGCAGAGAGAGAGGGAGACAGAATCCCAAGCAGGCTCCATGCCATCAGCATGGAGCCCGATGTGGGTCTTGAACTCACAAACCGTGAGATCATGACCTGAGCTGAAACCAGGAGTTCAATGCTTAACCGACTAAGCCACCCAGTCACCTCTATATATATATAAGGAAGGAAAATGTGAACATGGGGAGAAAGGGAATCTATATATATAGAGAGAACCATACTGAACTTCTAGAGTTGAAGAATACAATACCTGAAATGAAAATTTCACTGGCTAGGCTTAACAGCAGATTGAACATCATAGAAGAAAATATCTGTGACATTGAAGACATGGCAATAGAAACTATGCAGCCTAAAGCACAGAGACAAGAAGACTGAAGAAATGAAACAAAACATGAAACACAGTAGCTGTGTCCTAAACTGCAGCTCCTGAGACCTTCGGTTAAGGGTGGGAATTTCCAGCAGATCCCATAGGGGAAGGGCTAACCTTCAAACCCTTTGCAACAATGTAGCCCAACAGGTTGCAAAAGTGCTGAAATTATTTCATGTTGGTTGGTAAATGTCCCTTGCCCTGAATACCCCCACCTTACCCCCATCACTCAAGGCCCTTTTCTGGCTCCCTCTGACCTCCTGATTCAACATCTAAGGAGTTAATGCCTGGCAGAATAGAGGTCTTTCAAGACCCTTTCCCAGCTGAGGCAGGATCACTCTGGTTGGTTAGCTGTTAAATATAGTGAGTGTCATCCCTGATTAGGGGGTTGGGATAGGCCTGCTTGAGCCTCTCAGTCACCTCTCTGAGTAGAATAAACTCAACCAGAGGACCCTGGGTGAATTCATTTAAATAACTTACATTTTCGGAATTCTTATTGAGTTTTGTGTTCCAGGAATGTGGGTAGGACACAGGAGGTGGCCCTCTGGGGCAGGTCACTGCAGAACTTCTTCCCATATTCACATGCCTGTCTCCTTTGCCTGAAAGAGGGTTGCAAGTCCTATGGTTGTGACAGTCTATAGGGGAGATGATTTCCTCTTCCATTAGTCCTCTATGGGTCCAACAAATTATTATTATTAAGCTACCACTGTGTACCTGATTCTGTGGGAAGTGTTGAGATGAGTATGGGGGGTCAGAAATAGCACTTTCTCCAATAGGGTCATCGTGGAAGTCCCTGTGCACAGTGAGGGACAGAGTTGGATGGATCCGTTCTCTTCCTTGTAAACCAGAACCTTCCCTGTGTCAGGGGCTGAGCTGTGTCTCTGAGCAGAGCTGAGGCCAGTGAGAACCTGTCACAGTGAGAGTTAAATCAATCCTGAAGCAGCACTTGGCATCTGAATGTGTGTCCTGAGCTGAGGACTGGTGGCAAACATTGCCCCTGTGTGTTTCTGAGCAACAGAGCACCTACACTGTTCGTGGGACTGTCCCTGACCATGGCTCACAGGCTGGAGGCTTGGCCAGCCAGCTCTCTCCAAGTGCTTGTGCCCTGGGCTTCTTGCTGACTTAGCACTCACCCTTGGCCCTTTGGGAGGCTTTCTGGGGCTAAGACTGATATCCTGTGCCTACCTCCCCACAGGCACCCCAAGGACTGTGGTTCTAAGAAGAACAGGCTGATAGGGGCCCTTTAGTCAGGGAT
This sequence comes from Cryptoprocta ferox, assembly GCA_028646485.1. Taxonomy (NCBI): domain Eukaryota; kingdom Metazoa; phylum Chordata; class Mammalia; order Carnivora; family Eupleridae; genus Cryptoprocta; species Cryptoprocta ferox. The sequence goes on along the minus strand of CM053576.1, from coordinate 61,844,040 downwards.
GGAGCCACAGGGCTTTTCTTTTGGGGAGAAACCATCACTGAAAACCTTTTAGCTATGCAACTTGGAAGCAAACTGCTCTTGGGGAGAACCTGACTGCTTTGAAGAAAGCTTCCTGCAGATGTTTGAAAAGGACACGTTAAGTTGCAAATTCTTAATATAAATTATTTGAGGAGGGATATTTCTTGCCCTGCCTGGTTCTCTCATTTATATAACCTGCCTGGCTCCTGTTGGCCTTAGCTCTCACCATCCCCAACCAAAGCCTGCTTTGCCACTGGGTTGGAGTTCCTGGAATAAAGATGTGTGAGGCCCATCACTTCTGAGCCACTGAAGCAGAGATAAAGCTTTCTGGCCACTTCTGATTTTCTCTCTGGGTGGCTCCTTTGACTTTCTGATAAAATGAACTCTCTGGCTCTTGCTGTCTGTCTCCCCAGCTTGCTTCAGAGGGAGCGGAATGTATAATGCCTGCTTTCCCACATCTTTACCCTGAGCTGAATGGCTCAGCCCTGTGCATGGAGTTTCAGCGGGTGCCACCAGGGCCAGACCTTGGGTCATCAAAGCTGCTGGCTCTTCCATCACACCTCCTCCTGTCTCCAACCTCCCTTCCTGTGGTCTTGTCTGAGCACTCATCCACACAGTCTTGACCTGGCATTTGGCTGATAGCCAGCCTCTCCAGCTTCTGTCACCATCAGGCTAACCTCCCTAAATCCAGGTTTGGCCAAGTTACAGCCCTGCTCAGAAACCTCGGATGGGTCGCCTTTACCTAATGCCCCAGCTCTCAGTCTGACATTTCAAATCTTCCCCAGCTGAACTCCAACCTTCTTTCTAGACATTGCTCATGCCCCCTGCCCCTGCGGGCTTATCTGCTGCTACCAAACCAGTCCTCCTGCACATCCTCAGCATCTTGGCTTTGCCCACAGCATTCTCCCTCTCCGGACTACCTCACTCTTTCCGAGTGTTGAAATTGTCCACTCTTCATGCCCATCCTGACTCCTCCCTCCCAGATGGCCCCTTGCTCTGGGACCCTCCTCCAGCTGGGCCCTGCAGCCTGCTGTCATCCCAACCCATTTTGGCTCCCAGGCTCCTCTTTATGTTTCTGAGCTAAGAAGGTCCTTTCTGGAAACTCCAAGGTATTGCTGGAATAGGATCAAGTCCATGTAGACTTGAGCAGTTCTTGTCTATTTGGATACATTCTCCTTAAGGAATACTACCAACTCACTACCTTTTCCAGGGGAGCTGCCTCCAAAGTGAGGTGTCTCTTGTCACAGATGATATGTCTCAAAGCAGCCACCACATAGTTTACCTGCCTGAAGGGCATACATTATAGAAGAAGGCATGATGAGCTTGGAAGGTGGGCTTAGAACCTTGATGCCCTTAACTTCATTCACTTCACTTTCTTGCAACTGCTGATTCCTAACACACCATACTGTAACGTGAGGACGTGCCTACCTATTCCTTTTCCCCCATTACATCGTCGGCTTGGGAGACACGGCTGGTGTCTGCCTTGTTTTCTATCTCCAGTGCCTGGCACATCGTAGATGTTCAACACACATTTGTTGAATGAAAACACACACACACACACACACACACACACACACACAGGGATGCCCCCTCCCTGCATATTTAGTATTTGAAAATGCCCAAAGGAATCATTATTCTTCTAAATTTCCTCACCCACTTCCTGGGCCCTGCAAGTTGCCCCATGCTCCAAGCTCTGGAAAGCCCCTTTTCTCCCTCACTCTGTCATCTCTAAGTGTCTGGAGCCCCAAGTCTGGCGCTTCCTCTCTTTTGGCTAGGGTAGGGAGCCCGCACCCAGACACGCGTCTGCCTTCAGACTTGCTCACAAAACCCAGCTGGAAGGAAGAACAATTGCTCCAGGGTCTGGGCGCGGCCCCAGGCTGACAGACACACTTTGCCCACCCAGCACACCTGCCTCCCCCTCCTCCCTGTCATGGTTTCTGGGGATGCTGCACTTGCCAGGGTGAGCACAGGCAGAGTAGGCGAGGGCCAGAGACGAGAGGTTTCCAAGCGGACACTTCCTCTAAGGACCCCTCCTACGCCGGTGGATGCAAAATCAGCAGTTTCAAAAAAGTCTCCTTCCCCAAGGTCATAAGGAGGGATTTCTGGGGTGTTCACAAGGTTCTATTGCTCAACCTCGATGATGGTTACAGGATATTTGCCTCATAATAACTCATTAAGCCATGCATTTACATTTTATATGCTTTTTTTATGTGCTATATTTCACAATAAAAGACACACACACACAAAGGAAGTTACCCTGCTCCGCCCCGTGCTCCACTCCCAAGCGCTTCATCCAGTCCATCCCTGTTTAACCAGTGCCTGTCTTCATCCAGCCCCTGCTGGAAAAGGACCTTCTTGTCCTCAAGAAATTTCCTGGAGGGAGCAAAATAACTGGAGCAAGAAAAAAGACACTAACTCCCGCTCTGAATTATATCTGGAAAATAGGCCATCCTGTCATTATTTTGAGGAGTCCAGAGGTCAAGGGTCTGAACTGGGCCTGAAGATATGGGTGGGATTTAGGGAAGTGGAGAGAAGCAGAGGAGGGCCTTTTAGCCAAGAGAATGACATGATCAAAAGCTGTTAGGTTGGTGGGGATGGGGGTGGCGGGGGGGAGGAGGAGTGCCTGAGTGGCTCAGTCGGTTGAGGGTCCAACTCTTGATTCGCTCTTGGGTCATGGTCTCACAGTTCACGAGTTCAAACCCTGAATCGGGCTCCATGCTGCCAGAGCCTGCTTGGGATTCTCTCCCTCTCGCTCTCTGCCCCTCCCCCCCCAAAAAAATAAATAAATAAACTTAAAAAAAATGCTGTTAGATGAGACTGAGCCTGATGTGCTGGGCAGGAGTGGGCAATGAAGAGACCCCGGTGCTGAATAGTTCATGAGAGTCGGACCGCCTTGGAGAGCCCTAAGTGCTGCCCCCAGCCCCAGACATGGGCAAGGTGGACGCCATTCCAGTGCAAGCTGTGCCCTCAGCAAGAGCAGACATGTGCGTCTCACATTTCTTGGTTTGTTTTGTGCTTTTGCTCAAGCCACAGGCCCATGTGGGCTCATAATCCCCATCCCAGACAGACTGGAAGTTATACCTGCCAGACACATTACACGGCACCCGCATTCTCGCAGAGACGCTTGCTCAATCCTTGACTCCTAGCCCTGCTCCCCACCCTGCAGCTGCTGTTTGGTCCAGCCTGATAAGCTGTTGCAAGGTGGCAGTACAGGAGGAGACAGGCACTCAGGATGGCGGGTTCAGGGACTGTCGTGTGTGCCAGTGTGTGAGGTGACTTCACACACCGGCTGCCCAAGAGCCCTGGAATTCGAGACTTCACCCTCCATGGCCAAAGGATGTGGCTGGTCACCTGAGACTATGGGCAAAGGGGCCACACAGTGTTGGGAGGTTTCCAAGCTCCTGGCAGGGTTACTGAGTTTAATACAAGGAGGTAATACTCAAGTGTGTTTCCACTTACTTTAGGGAGGGGAAGTCAGTTGTAAGTACGGTACAAACACAAAGAGGGATTTTGATAGGCATGAGATAGCAGAAGGGCATGATAAAGCAGAGAAGAGCTAATAGTAGTTGTAGTAGTAATGGTAACAGCAACTACCAAGCACGAAGATGAACCCTGCACCTAGCATTATGCGAAACACCCCCTTTCTGTTTGATCCTCACCATGATCCTAGGATGCGGATGCTATTGTTATTTCCATTAGACAGATGAGGAAACTGAGGCTTTGGGGTGTGAGCTGCCTTCCCAAAGTCATGGAAATAAATGGTCAACACAGAGTTAGGATCTGAATTCCAGAAACCCGACTCCAGCACCCATGCTGCAGAAGCCAGCGATGCCCACTTAAGCCCTGTCTGGTCTTAGAAATGACGTCCTCCTCATGGACTAGCGGAGCCCAGCAGCCCCTGGGGTGGGTGTGGCACCCTTAAAGACCATCTGGCAAATTTTGCTTACTCTGGTTTCTTATTCAATAACCTTTGGATCTGGCTTCCCATGCAAGTCACAGACAGAGAAAGGTTGTGATCTGCCAACATGACAGCTGTATTTTTCATTAGTCAGTTAACAAGCTGGCTGCCTGGGTTCACACACATAGCTGTTTCTGCGGTCTTGGATAAAGTGAGCCCACCCCAGAGCCGAAGCCCACCATGTGCCAACTTAATTGTGATTCCGAGTGTTCGAGGGTAGCCCCCAGCATAGCCTGTGTGCCAAGGAAATCCCTCTTGGCGTCTTGTTGGCAGGCTTGGCCAGCCTTCCCCAGTGACAGCCTTTGGATTCGGGTTGCCTGGTCAGACTGTGAGGGTCCTTTGCAGAAAGAAGGAAGCAACAGTGCCAGGTTCCAGGGAGCGTTCCAAGTTCCACATTCTGTGCGCAGACTCCTGGTGCCAGAGCAGAGGCTGACCCTTGGCAGGACGCTGGTAAGGGTTCGCCTGGTACATTTTTTCCTCTCCAACGTAACCTGGGCCTTCCTGGATCTCCCACTCTCTCTGCTTTCATTCCTAGTGGGCCCCGAAGCTGGTGACCAAGCGGGGTTACCCAGGGAGACAAAAAAAAAAAAAATCATTTCATCGTCTTATTTAGGAGCAGAGAATGTTTTGCTCTGTTTACAAAAGTGCAATTTTTAAAAAATTACATCCTGAAATAATGGGACAGTTTGTAAGACTTTGAACCCAAACACTGGGTTGTGTCTTTCTGGGACAGCATTCTATCTTTTTTTTTTTTTTTTTGAATTGTGGTAAAATACACATAACGTGAAATCTACCCTCTTAATACATTTTTAAGTGTGCAGTACAGTATTGTTAACTGTATCTACGTTGTTACACAGATCTCTAGAACTTTTTCATCTTGCATGACTGAAACTTTACACCCATTAAACAACAATTGCCCATTTTCTTTATCCCCAGTCCCTGACAACCACCTTTCTGCTTTCTGCTTCTGAGTTTGACCACTTTAGATACCTCACGTAAATAGAGTTATGCAGTATTTGTCCTTCTGTGCTTGACTTATTTCACCCAGCACAATATCCTCAAGGTTCATCCATGTTGTAATATATCAGAGGATTTTTTTTCTTTTTTTTTAAGGTTGAATAATATTCCATTCTATGTATATACCACATTTTCTTTATCCATTCATAGGTGGTGGAAGCACATTTACATTGTTTCCATATCTTGGCTGTTGTGAATAGCGTTGCAATGCAGATGGGACTGCTAATATCTCTTCAAGATTGTGATTTTAATTCTAGTTAAATACCCAGAAGTGGGATTGCTGGATCATACGATAGTTCTATTTTTAATTGTTTGAGGAAACTCCATGCTCTTTTTCATAGCTGCTACACCATTTTACATTCCCAATAGTGCACAAAGGTTCTAATCCCTCCACATCTTTGCCAGCACTTGTTATTTTCTTTCTTTTTCTTTCTTCCTTCCTTTCTCCCTCCCTTCCTTCCTTTCTTCCTCCTGCCCTCCCCCCCCTCTCTTTCTTCCTCCCTTTCTCTCTCTCTCTCTCTTTCTCTCCCCTTCCTTCCTTCCTTCCTTCCTTCCTTCCTATCTTGATAATGGCCATCCTAGCAAGTATAAGATAATATCTCAATCTGGTTTTTATTTGCAGTTCCCTAATGTTAGTGATGCTGAGCATTTTTTTCATATACCTTCTGGGCATTTGTATATCTTCTTTGGAGGAATATTTAATCCTTTGCTCATTAATTTTTTTTCTTTTTTTCTTTTTCTTTGCTATTGAGTTGTAGGAGTTTCTCATATATTTAGGATATTAACCCCTTATCAGATATATGGTTTGCAAAATATTTTCTCCTATTCCATAAGTTGCTGTATTGTTTTCCTCTGTTGTGTCTATTTTGAGTTTGATGTAGTCCCATTTGTCTAATTTGCTTTTATTGTCTGTTGCCTTGATGTCATGCCAAGAAATCATTACCAAGACCAATATTATGAAGATTTTCTCCTATGTTTTCTCCGGGGAGTTTTATAATTTTAGGTCTTATGTTTAAGTCTTTAATGCAATTTTAGTTGATTTTTGTGTATAGTGTCAGATAAAGGTCCAGTTTTATTCTCTGGCATGTGGATATCCAGTTTCCCTAGCATAATTAGTGGAAGAGACTGTCCTTTCCCCATTGTGCAATCTTGACACGTTGGTCAAAGATCATGTATAATATATGTGTAGGTTTGTTTCTAGGCTCTCTATTCTGTTCCACTGGTCTATATTTCTGTCTTTATGCCAGTACCATACTGGTTTAATTACTGTAGGATTGTAAGATGTTTTGAGTGAGGCCCCTGGCTTTGTTCTCTTTCAAGACTATGTGGCTAATCAGGGTCCTTTCTGGTTCCTATGAATTTTAGAATTTGTTTTCTTTCTTCAAAAAAATGTCATTGGGACTTTGATAGACATTGTATTGAATTTGTAGATCACGTTGGTTAGTATGAACATCTTGATATTAAGTTTTCTAATCCATGAACATAGGATGTCTTTCCTTCATCTGTGTCTTATTTAGTTTCTTTCAGCAGTGTTTTGTAGTTTTTGGTGTACAAGCATTTGGTGTCCTTGGTTAAGTTTATTCCTAGTATTTTGTTCTTTTCTGATGATATTTTAAGTGGAATTCTTTTCTTTTCTTTCTTTCTTTTTTTTTTAGTAATAGAAATAATAAATAGCATTTATTATGTGCCAAGGCATTGTTCTAAGCACTTTACATACTCTATCAACTGGCTTTTTTTCCTTCCAAAATGTAACACAGTATTATACTAGTTTCAGATGTACAATATTGTGATTCAACAATTCTGTACATGTCTCAGTGCTCATTACTCTTAATCCCCTTTATCTATTTTACCCATCCCCCACCAATTTCTCCTCTAGCAACCAGTTTGTTCTCTGTATTTAAGAGTTTGGATTTTTGTCTCTCTCTCTCTCTCTTTCTTTTTTTTCCTGTTTATTCATTTGTTTTATTTCTTAAGTTCCACATGTGAGTGAAATCACATGGTATTTGTCTTTCTCTGACTGATTTGTTTCGCTTAGCGTTATACTGAATATGATTGTTCATAATTTCCTGTTTGCATTATTCATTGTTAGTGTATAGAAACTGATTTTTGTATGTTGATTTTGTATCCTGCAAACTTACTGAATTATTTTATTAGTCCCAACAGTTTGTGGAATCATTGGTGTTTTCTAGGCATAAGATTTTGTCATCTGAGATCATTTTACCTCTTTTTTTTCTGATTTGGAAACCTTTTATTTTTTTCTCTTGTCCAATTGCTTATAACTGAGACTTCCAATAATATGTTGAACAAAAGTGGCAAGAGTGGCTATCCTTGTTTTGTTCCTGATTGTAGAGGAGAGACTTAGATATTTCTTAGAGGAAAGACTTAGATCTTTTCACTACTGAGTATGTAGGCTGTAGGCTTTTCATATATGGCCTGTATTATATTGAGGTAATTTCCTTCTATTCCTACTTTTTTTACTGTTTTTATCATAAAAAGATGTTGAATTTTGTTAAATATTTTTCTGAATCTATTGAAATGATCATGTGAGTTTATCCTTCATTCTGTTATTGTGGTGTATCACACTGATAGATTTTTGTACATTGAAGCATCTTTGCACTGTAGGGGTAAATACTACTTGGTTATAGTGTATGATTCTTTCAATGTTATGTTGACTTGGGTTTGCTAGTATTTGTTGAGGATTTTGCATCTATGTTCATTGGAATATTGGCCTGTAGTTGTCTTTTCTTGAAGTGTCTTTGGCTTTTGTATGAGGGTAATACCAGCCTCATATATGACTTTGGAAGTGTTCCCCATTCTTCAGTTTTTTGGAAGGGTTTGAGAAGGGTTAGCATTAATCTTTAAATTTTAGGTAGAATTCTCCAGTGAAGGCATCTGGTCCTGGGCTTTTGTTTTTTGAGATGCTTTTGATTACTGATTTGATCCCCTTACTATATAGATATGTTCAGATTTTCAGTTTCTTCGTAATTTAGTCTAGGTGGGTTGTATATTTCCAGGAATTTATCTATTTCTTCTAGTTTCTTCAGTTTCTCAGTGTATAATGTTTATAGTGGTCTCTTATAATCCTTTTTTATTACTGTATTTCTGTGGCTACAGTGGTACTCCTTTTTCATTTTGATTTTGAGTCTTCTGTCTTTTTTTTTAGTCTAGCTAAAGGTTTGTCAATTTTATCTTTTCAAAAACCAACTTTTAGTTTTATTGCTTTATTTCCTTTATTTTGCTAATTCTGGGCTTAGTTCTTCTTTTTCTAGATCCTTGAGGTGTAGAGTTAGATTGTTTGACTATCTTTAAAAATTTTTTTAAATGTTTATTTCTTTGAGAGAGAGAGAGAAAGAGAGAGAGAGAGAGAGAGAGAGAGAGTGGGGCAGGGGCAGAGAGAGAGGGAGACAGAGGATCCAAAGCAGGCTGAAGGCTCTGAGCTGCCAGCATAGAACTGGACGCAGGTCCAGAACTTGTGAACCCCAAGATCATAACCTAAGCTGAAGTTGGACGCTTAACCCACTGAGGCATCCAGGCGCCCCTTGACTATCTTTTTTTAATGAAGGCATTTACTGCTATAAATTTCCCTCTTAGTACTGCTTTTGTTGCATACCATCAGTTTTGATATATTGTATTTTAAGTTTTATCTCAAGATATTTTCTAATCCCCTTTTGATTTCTTCTTTGACCCATGAGTTTTTCAAGAGTGCGTTGTTTAATTTCTATATATTTGTGAATTTCCCAATTTTTCTTCTGCTGTTGATTTCTAGTTTCATTCCATTGTGGTTTAGAAAAGATACTTGCTATGATTTCAGCCTTCTTAAATTTGTTAAGACTTGTTTTTATAATCTAACGTGATCTATGCTGAAAAATGTTCCATGTGTGCTTGAGAAGAACGTGGATTCTGCTGTTGTCGGGTGGACTGTTCTGTATATGTCTATATGCCTGTTAGGGCCATTTGAGCTATATTTTTGTTCCAAGCCCTCTGTTTCCTTGTTGATCTTCTGTCTGGATATTCTACCCATTAACGAAAGTGGAATATTAAAATCTCCTAATAGTATTGTGCTGCTATTACTCCCTTCAAATCTGACAGCTTTTGCTTCATATATTTGGGTGCTTTATATATAATTATTATATCTTCCTATTAAATTGATCTTTCATCATATATATGTCCTTCTTTGTACCTTGTAACAGTTTTTTTTTGACTTAAAATCTATTTTATATGACATAAGTATGGCCACTCCTGCTCTCTTTTGGTTACTAGTGGCATAGAATATCTCCTTCCATTCTTTCACTTTCAGCCTCTGTGTCCTTAAATCTAAAGCAAGTGTCTTACAAACAACATATATTTGAATTTTTTATTATTATTTATTTTTGAGAGAGAGAGAGAGAGAGAGAGAGAGAGCGTGAGCAGGGGAGGGTCAGAGAGAGAGGGAGACACAGAATCTGAAGACAGGCTCCAGGCTCTGAGCTGTCAGCACAGAGCCCGACACGGGGCTGGAAGCCACGAACCGTGAGATCATGACCTGAGCCGGTGTCCAACGCTTAACTGACTGAGGCACCCAGGTGCCCCTATTTGAATCTTTTTTAAAGAAGTTTACCTATTCAGCCACTCCAGGGGGTTTGATCCATTTACATCTAAAGTAATGACTGATAGGGAAGGACATGCTATTGCCATTTTGTTCATTGTTTTCTGTATGTCTTGTATCTTTTTTGCCCCTCTTTCTCTCCTGCTGCCTTCCTTTGTATTTTGTTGACTGGTTTTAGTGACATGATTTGATTCCTTTCTCGTTTTCATTTGTGAACATGGATGTCCATTTTCTTCCTCTGACAAGGAGAGTGTTTCTTCAAATAAGTTTTCTGTCACTGGAACTCCTCCCATATTGCATATATTGATCCAGTTAACAATATCCCATGTGTCCCTTAGGCTTTCTCAACGTTTTTTCTTTTTTTAATGTGTATCTCTCTGGCTGGATAATTTCAAGTGACCTTTGAATTTGTTGGTTCATTCTTCTCTACATTAAGGTTGTTGTTGAATTCCTGTAGTGAATTTTTCAATTCAGTTATATTCTTTAGCTCCAAAATTTGTTTGGTTCTTTCAAATATTTTCTATCTCTTTGTTGCTAGTCTTATTTTGTTCATGTATCTTTTTTCTGAGCTCATTAAGCATCCCAGAAAGGCTTTTTAAGATGTGGATTCTCAGATCCTATTGGTAAGGATTTAATTCAGTAGTCTGTAGTGGGGCATGGAAATCTGTATTTCTGAAAGTTTCCCTAGGTGATTCAGATGTACATCTAGGTTTGGAAAACACTTCCAGGGAAAAGACTACTTCCAACCCCTCCCACCTCCCAGTTCTCTCTAATATGTCACCATCTGTCTACTAGTATTCTGACTCTTTGTATTATTTGAGGGTTCTTGAAACCCTTCTGCCTCTAGGCAACCTTTCTGGATTGAATCCTGTCTGACAGTGAGTTTCTTATACTTCTCCCCAGCCCGCTCCAGACCAAAATGGACGTACACTTCCCATTTCTGTATTAATTTGGCATTTCATCCCTTCAACTTGCTATCTGAGTCTTAAGCCATCACTGTCTAAAAAACTTCTGGACTAATTTTCTTATTATTTTAGGATGCAAAAGTATTGAGTGTAGTAGAGGTAGAACTCTGGGAACCCAGATTCACATCTCTTTTCTTATAGGGTATGATCTTGGACAGGTTGCTTTTCCTTCCTGGGCCTCAGTTTCCTCATCTGTGAAATGAGCAGTAATAGATGGTCTTCACAATCCTTCCTTTTGGACTCTGACCCTCTCCTTCCTTCCCTTATGCACTCCATAGGTAAGGAAGTGAAAGTCCGAAGTCATTCCTGAATCTCAGCCCTGAATCAAAGGAACCAGAGGACCTGCCAGTTCTCCTTCCACCTCCCTTTCCACGAGCAAACCATGGCTTTGAGTGATGTCGATGTGCAGAAGCAGATTAAGCACATGATGGCTTTCATTGAGCAGGAAGCCAACGAGAAGGCAGAAGAAATAGATGCCAAGTCTGAGGAAGAGTTCAACATTGAGAAAGGACGTCTTGTGCAAACCCAACGACTGAAGATTATGGAGTATTATGAGAAGAAGGAGAAGCAGATAGAGCAGCAGAAGAAGATCCAGATGTCCACCATGAGGAATCAGGCAAGGCTGAAAGTCCTGAGAGCCCGAGATGACCTCATCTCAGAGTTGCTGAATGATGCAAAGCTGAGACTTAGCAGGATTGTGGCAGACCCAGAAATCTACCAGGAGCTGCTGGATAAACTAGTGCTTCAGGGTCTGCTCCGACTGCTGGAGCCCGTGGTGATTGTACGATGCAGGCCACAGGACCTCCTCCTAGTGGAGGCTGCAGTGCAAAAAGCCATCCCTGAATACATGATGGTCTCCCAAAAATGTGTGGAAGTCCAGGTGGATCAAGAGGTGCACCTGGCTACCAATGCAGCTGGAGGAGTGGAGGTCTACAGTGGCAATCAGAGAATAAAAGTTTCGAATACCCTAGAAAGCCGACTGGATCTCTTAGCCCAGCAAAAGATGCCTGAAATACGAAAGGCTTTGTTTGGAGCCAATGCCAACAGAAAGTTTTTTGTATAAGCCTCTGAGAAGGGAAGCTCATGTTGAGTTGTCAAGCCGTAAAAACCTAAGTTATTAGGGCAAAGGAAACTAGTAATGTTTCCTCCCTTTTGTTGCTTTGATAGGATTCTATCTACTTTCACAAAATACCCTTTGAATGGCTAATGGCATTACGTTTTGGAATAAAACCTGAAAAGTCTTGGTAATCTACTTCTGGTTTATCCACACACACCACATCTTCTGGTCAATTCAACAGTCTAGGTCAAAGGGAGTAAAGACACCTGCTTTGTAGCTTGTCCTTCAGGTGAGATGGGAATGATATTAATGGCTTGTGGGTCTGAGTGCTCTAAATTTCTTTACTATTACCTGAAGTGTGTTTTCCTTCTTTTCCTTCAGCTTTCTGTGTTTATGTTATTAAATGGGGTTTAGCGATCTTTTTCGTGTGTCCAGGGCCAACTTCATGGGCATATGGGCAGCATCGTTACACACAGTTCCATGCGCAGAAGAGCCGGACACTTAGGGTTTAGTGCTCTGTAGCCGGCACCTTGAAATTCTTAGTTTTATCTTTGAAAGTGTGTATTGCAAGTGAAACCTGTTGGGACTCTGGAGCACGTGCCAGGGGCTTGGAGCCTTGGCTCATGACTGGTATCAACTACCGAAGCCTACTCTCCTCCCTGGGATGCGTTCTTGACCACTCACTTCCCAGCTTGCTGGTGCCCTGAGACCCAGCCTCCCCTCCTTCACCCAGTGAACAGTGCTGCTTTCTGCTTTTGTGAGGGCCGGTGTGCATGCAAGGGTGTGCGCATGCTCTCAAAATCGTAGAGGTGGGCATAATGGTTGCCATTTCTGCCCTGGAATGGCGGGTTCATGGCACATTCGGCAAGTGACTTGGCGAGGGTGTGTCTCTTGCCCACTAGACGCTAAACACATCTGGGTGTGGGGATATAAAGACCCCGGGATTCACTTGTCTGCTGTGGGTTGGGTTGGCCAGTCTATTGTAATGGGAGATGTCTGGCTTAACCTCCCTGACTCCAGCCAGGGCATGGCACATGGATCTGGGGGCTGATGGGAAGAAGGACCCAGCTGCTGGTCAAGCTTGCTGGGCCTGAGGCTCAGGTTCGGAACTGCAGGAGTTTTCAGGGTCTATGCTTTCCCTGGAAAGTCTCCCAGTATCTGATGGAATTCTCCATCAGACAGCTCAGTGCCTGCGGGGGACTTAGACTCATCTCTTTGGCTGGCTTGGCATATCTTCCAGGAGAAACCAAGAAACACAGATGGTATAATTTTGGTGATTCTCCATACACATAATATGCAATATAAAGATAAATGATAAAATGCATGTTAATGATTTTAAATGTTAATATTTCTTTACTTAGCCATTAAAGAGCAAATAAATACCTTGACAAATCAAGAGAGAGACTGCAGAAGAAAAAGCTTTATATTTCAGGACCTTTCATTGTACTTTTCGAACAAAGAGTGTTTTCCTTTTGCATTGGGCCCAGTAATTTATGTTGCTAGTTCTGCATGTGTTTGTTGATTTACAGTCTAATCTATGCCCAAGTGTGGTTTATGGATTAACATAAAATGTTTCTGAAGAGAAGCAGCCCCAAGTAGCTCTGCCAAGGACAAAATTCAGCTTACGTGGTCAGGAACAGAAATGTTTTGAAGCTCAAATACAAAGCGGACAGATTATTAGGAAACAGGGTGGCTCACAGAGCCTGGGGATAGGAATCTCTTATGGTCTAAGGAGAGGGCTGGACCTGGGAACCAGAAAGCCATCCGAAATCCTCTAGCTGGCCGCTTCATTTTCTTTGTTTTAGGAGTGACCTTCCCTACTGCATGTTTCGGATGGCGGGGTAGACAGGCCTCAGAAAGTTTACATTCTAAAGTTTACAAGTTGTCATTCCAGAAACAAACTTACTTCTCTTGGGGCCAATTCCACTTTCCTGAGAGGGAATCAGTTTGGCCCAGCTCGGGTCAAATGTCCACTTTTGGTCCACTTGACATCTGGGGGAAGTTCTCAAAGAAAAGGAGAAAAAGGGGTATTTGCAGCGAGACAGACTCTGCCATGGGTGTCTACTGTGTGAGTCTTTTTGAGTTGTGAGTTCAGTCGTTTATTGAACATTTTCTGAATGCCAGCAATGAGTTAGGCCCTGTGCTAGGTGCTGGCTGCGAAGAATACAATGTGCGAGTGCCAGCCTAGAGTTGTATAAGAGGTACAGTGAGAATACGGTAACGGGAAGAGAGGGTCACAGAAGGCTTCTGGGGTGCTGGTGGTTGAGCTGAAGTAAGCATTCCAGGCAAAGGATGGGGCAGGGGGAGCATATGCAAAGGCCCTGAGGTATGAAAAAGCAAATTGTGTTAGAGGAACTGTGTGTGGTTCAGTGTGGCAAAGTTTGAGGGATGAGGGCAAAGTGACCACGAACGAGGCTGGGAAGATGGACGGAGCTTGATCATGAGGTGCTGTGTGCCTCACTCAGGAGTTAGGTTAATTCTGGTGGCTGGGTGATGAGCGGTCATTGGAGGACTTTAATTTTTTTTTAATATTTATTTATTTTTTTTCCGAGAGAGACTGAGCATGAGAGGTGCAGGAAGAGAGAGGGAGACACAGAATCTGAAACCGGCCCCAGGCTCCCAGCAGTTAGCACAGAGCCCATTGCGGAGCTTGAACTTACCAGCCGTGAGATCATGACCTGAGCTGAAGTCAGACGCTCAACTGACTGAGCCACCCAGGTGCCAGGTGAAGGACTTTAAACAGGAGTGAAATCATAGAGCTAGACTTTTAAAAGCTTACACTAGTGTCACCGTGTGTGGAAAACACATTAGAGGGACAGAGAGGCTGGAGGCAGGAGCCCTGTTGGGGGTTATTCACCGGCCCAAGTGAGAAATGATAAAAAATCTTTTGCAGCTCTTTTGTGAGATAGGCCCCATTCCCTGACACACAGGCTGGAAGAGACTAGAATTAGTAACTTATGTCTTACCACCTCCCTCTGCCCCTCACTCTGTCCCCCAGAAATTTCTTTCACTGGGTGCAGACTTGAGGCTTTCTGTCAGTTTTGCATAATCTTACAACTTTTCCTTATAAGAGTGTTCTTCTCAGAGCCCTTCCCATCCTGTCTTAGCCATCATGCCAGGCAGGCCCGGCAAAGCATTCCCTTCCCTTCCCTGCCCCAGCCCTCAGCCGCCTCCCCTCCTGGAAACCCAGACCTCACTTTCTGCTGTAACCCAGGAGTGTCTGAACCCCCTTTGCCTGCCCCAGCTCTGGCCATCCGAGCCGCCTTTAATCTGTCACCGGGGGCCCCCGACGTTACTTCATCTCCAAAACAACTGACAGGTGGATTTTGTGAAGGTTTTGTGCGAAGTTGAGGAGAGCTTTACATGGTGCCTGTGGGGGCACAATCGTCCCAAGTCCCACTTAAAACATCTCTGGTTTTCCAAACCTTTCTGTCTCCCAAGGCTGCCAGATACTTTCTCGTTTTCCCCAAACTTCTCCTCCTCAGCCTCTCAACCCTTGGGCTCCAGTCTCCTCCCTCGTAACATCCCCTCAGCAGAACAAAACCTGGTGTCTAAGAAGCACTGCCCTGTCACCGTCCCTGGCTGCAAGGACTGTGCAGTTCTTGATTGAGGACTTTTCATGTACCACCTTTATTTACTCTTAGCTGCTTTTCTACCATCTCTTTTAGACGTAGCTCCTTATGGGCAGAAGCAGTGTCTTGATTCTTTCTTCTTCCCATTTCCTGCTGCCTTATTATGTTAGTGCTGACCTTGGGTGTGCACATGGTAGGCTCTGAACAGACATTTGTGGTTGTTACACTCTTTCCCCGCCTGGCTCTGGTTTCTGGACGGAGGCCTCCAGAGTCTTTCTCCTCGTCGACCCACAAATTGTGCCGTAGAAACAGGCAAGTGTGTGAGATGGGGGCCAGGGGAAGAGTGCCAGGACTGTAACCCAGGAACGTGCTTGCCAAGAGCATCCTTCTGTACTGTGCCGCGCCCCCTGCGGGGGGAGGCTGCAGGTGGGCCTAGCCGGAGCTCAAGCAGGACTGCCCCCTGCCTCACTTCAGTCCTGGCTTGGTTACCTTCTGGACAAACCTGTGTGGGTTTATTGCATCCCTTCCCTCCTGAACAGGAGGAGCTTTGCTTTGGACTTGGGTGCAAAGGTAGGGTCAGACGGGCTGGGTCCTCCTCCGGGGCCTCCACCATGGAGAGGCAGACCTTAGCCTTCAACACTGGCCTTGACCTGTGGCATGGGCCATTTGTCACCATTCTGACAGCTGCACTCTTGTAGGGGTCTTTGGTTTAGAAATGCTTGCACTGGGCACTTCCGGTTAGTTGACTGGTATAAATGCACACACATTCTTTATTAGTGGTGACTGTCCTACCCTCAAGAAGGCGTGTGTAAGCTCCTCAGTCCCTGTGAGCCAAAAGGAGCAAACTGTTACAACCACAGGCAGGCGCAACCCTTCCCCACCGCTCTCCTCATTAACACTTCCTCCCGAGGTGCAAGGGAAGCTGTTTGCCGATGATGCAGACAGAAGCTGTGCTTATGGGGAGGCTGCCTCTGTGGGCTCCTTCCCTGCTGGGGGCTGGCTAGGGAAATCTGAACGCCCACCACTGTAGCCAGTCCCTGCCCCTCACTGACGCCTCTGCCCCAGGGACCCCAGGATCCCATTGGCAGCGGTAGCTCGATGGAGGGAGAACATAGATTTAGTTTTCCAATCCTGAGTCTCCTGGAAAGGCAGAAATGGAGGGGATGTTTGAGCATGTGCTGGAACCTCAGAGCAGACGGGAAAAGCAGACCAGCAGACTGGAAAATGCTGCGGGGGTCGGGGGGTAGGTGGAGCTGGGGGGTTCAGTCAGCTAAGCATCGGACTCCTGGTTTTGGCTCAGGTTATGATCTCACAATTCATGAGATCAAGTGCCCCCATCGGGCTCTACACTGATGGTGTGGAGCCTGCCTGGGATTCTCTCTCCCCCCCCACCCCTCCCCTGCTCATTCTCTCTCTCTCTCTCTTTCTCTGTCTTTCAAACTAAATAAACTTAAAAAAAGAAAAAAGGAAAGAAAATGCTGTAGGGCTTCCTGTTTCTGGGGTCCCAGGACCCCCAGAATTGGGTCAACCATAACTCCCCATGCCTCTGGGCCCTTTGCTGAGCTCCCTGGGGAAACTGTGCAGGGCTTTGTCCCCTTCCTCTGAGCTTCTCTGGATCCTTTCCTGTGCCCTCTCAGTCCATTACCTCATCTCTGAAATCATGCCTGTTATTGATGGTGCCGGGAAAGGATCGAGTCTCTCCTCTCACCCCACCTTCCTAAACTCGATTCCAAAGCATGATAAACCCTTGCTGTCAGAGCACCCCATGCCTTCCCATGTGATCCCACAGCTCATCCAGTGGCCTCTTCTGAAGGACAGCATCCAGAACCCTGGAAGGCTTTTCACTGCAGGCACAGCTAGAGAGGTCCCAGATCCGAGAGAGGGTCCTGGCAGACCCTCAGCCCAGCTCGCCACACCTCCCCCACACCCTGGAATGATGTTTTGTCACTGGGAGATGAGCCCATAGAGGGTTTGACTCATCCTGGCTACTACCAAGCCTGAATGGATGGATGCATGTCCTGGTGTTTACAGAAGATTGAGAACTCGAAGGGGTTGAGAGGGCCAAATGCTCCTTTGAATCTGAAGCTCAGAGGAATCAAGGAGTAGTCCAGGGTCATAATCAGCTGATAAGACTCCTGGGACTGCAAAGAAAACACCTGAAAGACAAGGTTGTTGTCATTCCTTTTATAAAAGACTTGCTGTATAGATCCTCCAAAACTTTGACTCTGGACAAACATGTTAGCAAACACATGGCCATGGCTGGTTCCTTGGAGAATCCTTCATTTCTCCTCCCCAGGGTGTCCTGACCTCAGGGCTCAGGCACAGTAAAGGCCCACAGAAGAGGGGTAGCTGTGGGTGACTGCACAAGGGATGTAACTTGAGGGGGGCCCAGGGAAGGAATGGAGGCCTGGGGGGGCATGTTGGGGACCAGAGTTGGGGGAAGGGGGACCATCACACAGCACTTAGTCCAGACCTGGCACAGACAGGTGTTAGTGGACCTCCGAGGAAGCAAGGAGGGGAAGGAGAGAGGGAGGAGGGAAGAGAGGAAGAAGTAGAACCACCATGCGTTGGCACTCAAATGCAAAAGGAGAACGAAAGTGAGTATTTGAAGATTCTCATCTTTCCCCTTTTGGAATTTGAGTCCTGGCTTTTCTTTCAGTCAGTTGAATTCAAATCAGCAGACATCTCATTCATTCATTTATTCATTCCACAAATATTTACTGAATGGTTACCAAATGTCAGGTGCTGTGTCAGGCAGCACGTCTCTTGCAGTTAACGCCCCAGCTTTCACAAAGGAACATTCTAATGTGGGTGGCCTGGCCACCAGTGGAGAGGTCAGGGCTAAGGAGGGGACCCCAAACAAGCAGACAACTGGTGGTTTTGGGGTGATCTAAGTGCCATAAAGAAGTCAAGGGTTTTGGACAGTGAGGTCTTTGGTGATCCCTGCTCAGGTAGGGTCCCCGGGTCCCTAGAGCACAGAGGGAGGGCAGAAGGGAAGGACATTATGAGCAGACAGAGCTACAAGCATAAGGCACCAGGCACATAGCAGAGAGGAGGCCAGTGGGGCTTTATTAAGTGAGTGATGGCCAGAGAGAAGGGTCGTGTCCCATCATACTGGATCTTGTGGGTGGCATGTAAGGAATTTGGGCTAAGTACAATGAGAAGTCATTCAGGGCTCGCAAGCATGGAAGATACATGACCACATTTTTTAAAAAACAAGTTTATTTAAACATCAAGACCCTTGAAGGGAAACTACCCAGGATTTATTTCTTTTAGAATAATTTAGTCCTACTTAAAAAAATTTTTTTTAATGTTTATTTATTTTTGAGAGAGAGAGAGAGAGAGAGAGCAACCAGGGGAGGAGAAGAAAGAGAGGGAGGTACAGAATCCGAAGCAGGCTCCAGGCTCTGAGCAATCAGCACAGATCCCGACGCGGGGCTTGAACTCAGGAACTGCAAGGTCATGACCTGAGCCAAAGTTGGGTGCTTAACCAACTGAGCCACTCAGGTGCCTCAATTTAGTCCTATTTAAAGATGGGTTGCCCCACATATAATGGCTACATGCAAAACAATTATAAAAAATTATAATTTATGAAATTTAGAAAATTTGGTTTTATAGTGACAAATGAAAAACATTAAAATTCTCCAATCAAAGAATTCTTATATTGTTCCTTCATTGTTAAACAATGAGAACAAAATAACTTCCTGGGATGTAAAGGTAAGAGCTGAATGAGCATGCCACTAATGGAAAAGGGGTCTATTTTCATAGAATCAGTATTTTTTCCCATCTCATCCCCATTTGATGTCAATCAAAACATTCCACTGGCCATTCAGTTAAAAAAAAACCAATATGCTTGGGGCACTGTGTGGCTCAGGAGGTTAAGCATCTGACTTTGGCTCAGGTTATGATTTTGTGGTTCGTGAGTTTGAGCCCCGCGATGGGCTCTTTGCTGACAGCTCAGAGCCTGGAGCCTGCTTCAGATCCTGTGTTTTCTTATCTCTGCCCCTCCTCTGTTCATGCTCTTTCTTTCTCTCTCAAAAATAAATAAACATTATGGGGCATCTGGGTGGCTCAGTTGGTTAAGCGTCCGACTTCAGCTCAGGTCGTGATCTCACCATTTGTGAGTTCGAGTCCCACATTGGGCTCTCTGCTGACAGCTCGGAGCCTGAAGCCTGCTTCAGATTCTTTGTCTCCCCCTCTCTCTGCCCCTCCTCTGCTTGCACTGTGTCTCTCCCTCAAAAATAAATAAACATTAAAAAAATTAAATAAATAAACAAAAATTTTTTTAAAATGCAATATGCTCGTGTACATACACACTTTATGCACAATAAAGGAATGGAGAGAGGGGAATGGAAGAATAGAGAAAACTATACGTAGTAGTCAGAATGTGGTAGATCCAAACTGCAGGTTTTAATTGAGAACGTCTTCTTGGTCTGGAGGGACAGAGTTCTGGAGTAAAGTAGCAGTTTCCCTTTTTAGTAGATACCTCCTGTCTCCTGCCAGGACACATCAATTGTATTCCCATCCTCCATTTCCAACAGTGCAGGCCTGTCCATTTCACTGATTGGCTGCCTGTCAAATTGCAATCTGACCTGCCTTATTGACAAACCCTGTCATTCACAATAGGGTTTTGTTGGTGTACTAAGTGCTGGATGTCTCTGAA
Organism: Cryptoprocta ferox; assembly: GCA_028646485.1. Taxonomy (NCBI): domain Eukaryota; kingdom Metazoa; phylum Chordata; class Mammalia; order Carnivora; family Eupleridae; genus Cryptoprocta; species Cryptoprocta ferox. Next base: position 61,824,205 of record CM053576.1, on the reverse strand, counting down.
TCCTATAGAGTAGCACAGACCCATCCTGCCCACCACCTTCAAATGTGATGGTTACCCTCAGCCTTGACTCCTTCCTTGGGCTTTTCTTCAGCCATGGGGAGGCTGGAGCATCCTCAGCTGCTGTTTCACAGAAGAGCTACCAGGTTTGCAGCAAAGGAGCACACAAGCAGCACCAGAAGCGGCAGAAGCAGGACATGAGCTCATTTTATTGTGTAAGATGTGCCAGCTTCTCTGTTAGACCCCCAGAACTGCACTTGCCCCTCCTTCTTGGCTCAAAAGAAACCTTGCGGACCCCGTAGAAATAGGAAAGCAAATAACCAGTCATCAGCTGGCTCAGACAGATGGACAGGTCTCTTTCTAGGCAATGCTTTTTTTTTTTTCCCCCCCTGAAAAGCCCCCTAGAGCATTCGGGGCTAATGACTGACAGAAAGTACCTTTAACGTCACCTTTGTCTTCAGTAGCCAGAACTTACATGCACTATTTGTACAAATCATCCTATCCAATCTCCCATCTCCCTTTTTCCTTATTAGGGACACTTCCCTGCCATTGGGACTGCTAAACCTGGGCTTAGCTGCAGTTCTTAGCACTTTGCACCCTTAGCACACCTACGGGATCATTTAGTTTTCTCTCTGTCTTTCTGGACTACTCACACCCTGCCTCTTCCTGACTCCTGCCTTCTAGAACCTTTCCTTACTGGGCTTTGGAATTCTTGGACTTGGACACACCCCTGGACTCTCAGTCCATTGGTTTGTTTCATGTATTTTGGAGTTTGGGTTTGTTTTCTGGGAGAAGGAGCTGCCCCCACCCCTGTGACTTCCCAGATTTTTCCCACTTTGAGCCATGAGGGTTACTGACCCCCAGGGTGGGGGGTGGAATGGGGATAGGATACTGGCTCTGGCCCCATAAGAAGAGAAAGATCTGGTAAGCAGGGATAGCACTGGGCATATCTTGAATGAATGAAGCCTGGCTCTGCAGAATCGTAGACTTCTGATTCCCTTGAGCTTTGGATTGGACTCACCCCTACTCTCTCTGGCAATTGTGTGACCCTGGCAGGTCACATCTCCATCTAAGTGATGAACGAAGACCTGACGACCCAGTTCCCTGGGACCCCTGAAACCCCCAGCTTCCCACTGTTGGCTTCATCCACTGTTGCTGACTCTTGACCTCCTCTAATTTCTCTTTCCAGGCTTCCTTCTCATGCCTACCTGGTTCAACACATGTTAGCCTCTGAGGTCCCTGCCCCTCTTACAGGGGCCGTGGGCAGGGCTGTACCCTACAGGGCATGGGGGAGGTTAACCTACAAATCTGCTGGCCTCTCTCCAGCCAAGGGCAAGACATGTTTCCAAGGAGTCTGCATTTGGGGACAAGGCTGGCTGGGTGTGGGTGGAGGTGTGGGTGGAGGGGTTTGGAGAGTGGTGGGAGAAAGCCTTAGGCCTTAGGCAGTCCCACTCGGGACACACAGAACATCAACAGGGCATGTTTCCTGCCTCCAGGCTGTCACCCACTGGAGAGAATCCAGACTTGGATCTCAGTTTGGGGTTTTAATAACAGTGGTTTCTATTCTCTAGGCAACACTATACAGTCCTTACATAAGAGAATCTGCGTTGTTTATAGGCTAGAGCCCTAGGAAGGGAGATTACAGGCCTGGGTTCTAGTTCCATTCATTTGCTAGGTTAGCAAAGTAACTCCCCTTCTCTATGCCTTAGTTTTCCTATCAGTAAAATGGGAGGGCAAATGCCTATTCTCAGTGGGGTGTTTTGGCAATGAAATGCAATAAAACAGAAAGGCAAAAGAGAGGCCCATGTATGTGTCCCATGCTAAATTTGATAAACAAAATTTAACTCAGTGAAAATTTTTATTATACAAGAAATAGAAAAACATTATGGAAGTCAAAAACATTTTATAAATCACATATAATTTTACCATCCTGATATAGTTGTTTTATTTTCAGATTTCACAATGATATTTCAAATAATTATGCATGATATGCCTACCATTTTGCACCTCCCATATGGAATCATTTGGTCTTTGTAAACTTCACCTTCAATGCCTACAAATTATTGCACCTAGTATGTTTTATAATTGATTTTATCTATTTAAACAGTAATTGACATTTGAGTTACTTTAAGTTTTCATTATAATAAATGGTGCTGCAATTAGCACATGGCTTTTTAGTGGAATCAATCTGTATGTAACATTTTGTCTACTTGTTAAATTAATACACCCATTGTAGAAAAATTTAAAGATCCAGAGTAGTATAAAGAAATTTAAATCACAGGTAATTGTACCACTGAGAGATACCATTGTGAAAATGTGAAGTCTGTCCTTCCATTATTTTTCTATGCATAGCTTGTGTGTGTGTGTGTGTGTGTGTGCACATGTGTGTACGTATGTGGTCTGTTGGTGCAAGTGCAGTGTTTCATCCTGATTCCTTACTACTGTGGAAGGTAGTTTAGAGCATGGGAGTTAAGAGGCTGGACGTTGGGTTCAGATTCCCTGAGTTCAAATCCTGTTTCTGCCACTTACTCAGTTAAGCCCTTTGGATAAACTCTAAGCCTCAAGTTTCACACTTTATTTGCTAGTCAACCTTATGTAAGTTCCTCCTGGAGGCCAGTTTTTAGAAGGATGATAACAGAATCTGTCTCCTATGGTTGTAAGAATCAATCTATATAAAGCATTTAGCAGGAACATCTGGCAAGTATAAGTGCAACAAATATTCCCGGATATGGTCATTTTTTCATGCATATTCCATGTCATGAAAAATTCTTGAAAATCATCATTTTAAACACCTGCCTGATTATTGTTCTTTTATACCCTAATCTGTTCAAGTTCATCATATATATTTTTTAGTTTCTATAACAAGGCAGTGATTTTTTCGTACCTAAACCTTTGCCCAGTTTAGATTATTTCCTTAGGCAAGCATCCTAGAACTGGAATTAATGGGTTAAGAGTACGATGGTTTTTAAATGACTCTTTAATATGTATGCCAAATTACTTCGGCAGAAAAGATTTTAAAGAATAGGGCTTAAGCCTGGTTTTCAAACTGTAGCAGCAAGAAGTGAGTGCAGTCTTGGATTCTTTTCTCTCACTCCCCTCCTTTCTTTCTTCCCCAGCCCTTAAATCTTAGCATTTGAAGCCTCACCCTTCAGGATCCTAGACTTTTGACGCGGTCCCTTGGTGTGAATGGACACCCCTCCTTCCCCCCCTCCCCCCCCCCCGCCGCTAGCGAGAGGGAGGAGGGAGACGTAACTGGTTTGAAAGTCACAGGCCCAGACGGCCTTTGTAAGGGTACAAAAGTGATAGAAACGGCAGCGGTCACGTGTCTTGAGCATGACCTCATAGCTCCCAGCTCCCACCACCACCCCCCCCCCCGCCCACCCGGAGCTGACCGGGGGTGGCAGGAGGGGGAGGGCGTTGTCATCACCCCTACTTGGCGGGTTACCTAAAGGAGCCCTGGGGATTTGGGAGCCCTCCTTGGTTGCCTGGGCGCGAAGAAGAGGGCCTCTAGGAAGCCCAGACTTCTGTAATCATTGATCAGTGAGAAGCTGTCACCGCACGTTTCGATGAAAGCAACTGGGTGCCCAGTTCTGGCTGCAGGCAAGACTCGGTGGCAGGGGCGGTACACCTTTCACCTCGCTTAGTTCTTATTATCCCTATGTTTCTGGAGACCCAGATAAGAAAACTCACGGCGGAGCTGAGAGTGAGGAAGACCTCAGAGTCACGGAGACCTGGAGCAAGCAGCGGGTGGCACGCGCGCGCCTGGGGTGCCCAGCCAACGTGGGCGTGTCTGCGCGGAGGGGGGCGGCGCTGGGGGTTAGCCGGCTCCTGGAGCGGTGGAGGCAGCGCGGTGGAGGCAGCGCGGGCAAACCAGGGCAGAGCTCTCACCGACCTGACAGGACAACCGTAGTGGAGGGACTGGGATTTTAGAGGAAAGCTTAAAAAAAAAAAAAAAAAAAAAAGGAGAAAACAAAAAAGACAGGAGGAAACTATTGATTGGATGAAGGGAGATGTCCTTGGTCCATTTCCCACGAACCGAGCGCCAGAAAGAGCTCCCCAGCTTTGAGGGTGTCCCAAGGTCCCCAAGATTTAGAAGCGTATTCAAACTTGTGGGTTTTCATTCATTCTATACACCCATTCCTTGCAGCCAAGAGCCAGGCTTAGGCACCCCGGGGGGCTCTAAAGGTTTTTCTGGCAGGCTCCTAAAAGGATTGTGAAAGTCTACCCCTTGCCCATTTGTGGGAGCAAACATTCCATTTTCTTTTTCATAGTATAGTTGCATAGGGTGTGATCTCTGGTGTGTGCACTGAAAAATAAAACTATTTTAGAACTCTGAAAAATATTTTCAAATGAAATACTATAGTGATTGAATATCAACCAGCATCCTTTTAAAAGATTCGTGAAGTTCTTAACAGTAGGGCAAATGTCATCTTTCTTTATTCTCCTTGAGTTTATATTTTCATTCTACTTCCTCTTTAGAATTTTATCCTCATATATTTTTATGATTCAATGACTTCTATGTATCACGTTATCATACTTCTCTCCTAAAACTATTTATTTAAAATAATTTTTTAAATTTCTTGTGGCCACAAATTCTACATGTTAGAGAATATTCTGTCTGGGTTTGTACCATGACAACTAGTGTATAATTAATCAAAACAAATGCTATTAGGAATTTTAATAGATTCTAAGGAAGCATTTAAAAAAAAAGGCTAATTGGAACTACATTTCTTAAAGAGATGAAGCTTTTTTTCCTGCCCCAATTAGTTCATATATCCATGGATGAATATTACTCATTGCTTGATGAGGTCAGGGTTCAGCATTAATTCTACGTGTGTGTGTTTTAATAGATGCAAGTGCTGAGCTCAGAAACCTTTTCATATACATAAATACAAAGGAATATAAGGAGTTTTGTCACAGCGATGTCAATCAATTTTATAAATTCCTTTTGAGTTACATGTCAAAGATCATGTGGGTGCTTCATTAAAAATCTGTCAGCTGACAAGGAGAAGAGATTCTCCTTCGCTTTGAATGAAAGCAGAGAATTGGAAGTTCTTTGTTGATTTGCCTAGTCATTAGTCATTCCTTTCCTCAATACGGACACCAGGATTCAGATTGTCGCTTCCTTGCACCATCCATTTTTACCCCAAGTCCATGCACCATGGATGGGTGCATGGATGGGTGAGAAGAGTGCCTTTCTTTTGAGAAGTGGCAGAAGGGTGATTATGAAATGGGAAGTAGGAGGGGAATAAGCAGCATCCCTGCACTGTGACCTCAGTGACCTCCGTGCGCCCAGGCAGGACACCTGAGGGATAAGAGAGTGTGGGAGTTGAGGGCTCGTCCTGTGAGGCTCTTACAATGACCCACACCAAAATATGTGCCCTGTGACTGTCTTCATGTATGTCATGTATGTCCAAGAGCACCTGTACCCTGGTTTCTACTGGCCCACTGCTGGATGGGAAGCGACGGGGCAAGAGGTTTCTGGAGGTTCTGAATGTCTCTTTGTAGGAGGGGAGGTGCTTGTGGGCAGAGGTTCCTCCCTGAGGGGTAGTTGCCTAACTGCAGGGCCTTTCCAAGGAGGGGTAGCAGCTGCAGTGATCCCAACCCACGCACGCTGGATGCGGTCTGACTCCAGGTCCAGGCTCTCCTCTCAGAGCTTTCCTTCTCCTTTGGGTCCAGCCTACTTTGAGCTCTTGAAAGTACTTCCTTGTCATTCTTCCATGCAGGGCCCCTGCAAGGCAGGGCAGGGGCCCCACAGACCAGAGTGGAGAAGTGCAGTGGGCCAACCAGGGCCGGAGAAAGCTAGAGCCCCTGAGGGAGTGGGACTACTTCACTGGCTTGCCTCTCCTCTCCATCCCAGGGCATGCTCAGTTGTGGGGTGGTGGCTGGCCTCTGTGGCACCTGTGTGTCATTAGAAAAAGGCCCCCTCTGGACAGAGCCGCCATCATGAGCTCATGAGGTGGGGAACACAAGATACCTCTGTACTGGGAAAAAGGCTCCCCTTCCTCTGGGCTGGCACAGCTGGTGCCCAGGGGCCTGTCCTGGCTGGGCGTGGGTGTGCTGTATTTCAGCTTCCACCTGTCCCCTCAGCTGGGCACTCTGGGCATTGCACACACACCTGCATGGCCATGTGGGGGATGCCCTTGCCTCTGAGCACACTCTTTCCCCTGCCTGGAGCGCTGTCCTTCTAGCTATGGGTTTTGGGCCATGAGAAAGGTATAAAAAGAAGATGAATATCCTCTGGCCTGCCCCAGCCCTGCCTTCTGATGTTTCTCGTGAGCTTCCGCTATTATTCCTCACCAGTGGAACCCTAAGATACATCATATCTTAAAAATAAAAACAAAACAAACAAAAAAAGAGAACCAGACAGACATAGGAGCCCTTAGACTCATGGACTTAGACTTAGACTCATGGAGCCTCCCCAGCTCCAGACCCACCTCGCTACGTGCCCGAGCCATGGCTCAGGTGAAAGATGTCACCTTTGAGACAAGTCATTAAACTTGCAGGTTGTGGGCAGGCATGTGTCAGCTTTCTCTTCAGCCTGGAGCAAGGGATCTATCAACTGTGTTTCCCAAATTCATAAATGCAGTCCGGGAATATCCCACACCAGGATTCATGAGAAAGAAAAGCTCTGAAAGATAATTTGTTTCCCTTAAACATAGCATCTCCCAGCAGGCCGGATCTTTGTATTTGTGGGGTCCGCTGCCAGAGGACAAATGGAGGAACACAAAGTATGTATTTACATCTCTTACGACAATAAAGCAAGCCAACAATTTTTAAATGTTCAAAACCCTTATCTTGAAAAATGTGTCTTCATACTGACCTGGAAGGTCAAGTTTGAGTTGAGAATTCTCAGACTCCTCAGATCACCATACTGGAGCAGGACCCCCACCCCCTACTCATGGCCCATGGCCTGCCCCCCTTCTCTTCTCACCCCTAGCTTGTCTCACCATTTGAGGGGCCTGATATGGGCATTCCAGCCTATGCATCCACGTTCTAAACATACTTCTTGTATGCTCACCCCCAATTCAGTCTACCCTGGGAAGATGGACCTGGGGAACAGGACTGCAGGTTCTAAAAAAAGGTTTGGGGCCTTTTGGGCAAGGAGTTTCTGGGTCCTCTATACCCAGGGTATGGTCTATGTGGTGGATAGACCCGCTTGAGTCCTTACCCCATGAGGAGGGATGAGCCAGAGTGGAGCCCTCTTAAGGTGCCAGTCCAGAGCACTTTGGGTCTAAGGGCAGAACTGACTGACTCCCCAAGTAGCAGCAGCTGCAAGATGTGCCCTGGGCCTTCTGGGGGCTGACCCCCTACTCTCACCCCCACCATACACTGGGCAGGAATTTTAAGATCTTTTTCGGGTAACAGCTTTATTGAGCTATAATTCATATACCATACAATTCACCCACTTAAAGTGTAGAATTCAATGGCTTTTTGTACATTCAGAGTTGGGCAACGATCGCCACAATCAATTTTAGAACATTTCATCACTCCAAAAGAGACCCTGCATGTCACCCTCCAATCCCCTTATTCCCCCAACCCTAAGCTTCTTTCTTTCTATAGATTTGCCTATTCTGGACTTTTCACATAAATGGAATCATACAATATGTGGTCCTTCATGATTGGCTTCATTCACTTAGCATAGTATTTTCAGGGTTCATTCACGTCGTAGCATGTGTCAGTGCTTTATTCCTTTTTATCACCAGATCATATTCCATTTTACAGATATCCCATGTTTTAGTTATCCAGCCACCGGTGGATGGACATTTGGGTTGCTCCAGATCTGTCACGGTCTTTTCCTACACCCTCTTGTGCGCACAGGGCTCTGTGTGTTGGTAATGCCGAGCCTGTACTTGCTCAGAGGAGCTTCCCCCCAGGAGGTCCCCTCACAGTGAGGCTCCGCCACCATTTCCCCTGGCCCTGTCATCAGTCCCTCAACCCCTCATAGTGCCAGAGCAGGGCTGTCTTTCCTCAAGAAGTGGGGAGATGGCTCCCTTTCCTGATGAGGTTGCGCACATGAGAATTCCACCTCTCTCCATGTCTCCCAGGCTCCCTGGTGCAGGTTCATCTCCACATCTTTCTCCACAGGACAGGCTGGCAAGAGATGCCATATTTCCTCCATTAGCTATTGCTGATCCCATGTTCCAACTCATAATCCTTCTTTCTTTAGCCAAATGGGAAAGCCCTGGCATGATTCAGAACACTTGGCTCCAAGCAACAGATACCCAATTCAAATCAATGTTAAAAGCATCTGAAAAGCTTAGGGATGTCCCTCATTTTTGGTAGATCCAGGGGCTCAGATCTTGCCAACAAGGACTCCCTTCATTCTCTCTCCTCCTCCTCCTTCCCACCTGCCTTTCCTTGTGTCTCCTTATCTCTTCTTGGCTCTACTCTTCTCTTTGTAGTCTTTATTCTAAGGCAGGCTTTCCCCTAATGGAACAAGATGGCCATCAGCTGCTCTGGACATACTGTCTACTCGCTCAAAGCTGATCTTCCCAGGACCTCTAGCAAAAGTCCCAGGTTTGAGACTCATTGGTAAGGCTTGGGTCAAGTGTCCACACATGAACTAATCATTTGGACCAGGAGATGGAATGCTCTGATTGGCTGGTCTGGGTCTTGGCCCACCCTTGATTGGAAGTCAGTGCACTTGTACCTCATGGACTAAGATTAGGGAATAGGAAGCTCCCCAAAAGAAAATCAAGGGGAAATAAATGCTGGACATGCACAGCAGATACCACTGGAACCATCCCATGAACTGACCTGTCTGGGTTTGGCCACATGAGTGAATCATACATGTTCAGATATAACTAAACCCTGCTGGTAGACATACCTAGACTGAGGTGGAGATCTCTGCTCCATGTGATAGACTAATTCCTTATGAGATTCTAGAAATTGATATCCAGGATGCTAGCCTTCCTAATGACGGCTTATAATTGAACATGAACAAATCCTTATCCAAGAAATGTTGCCCTGTTGGTGGAATTCTAGGCTTTATGGCAGGACAATGGAGAATGTATTTTCAATTCAAGAGGGCTTTTGGAGACCCAGAGGCACAGTAAGTAGATACCTATCCATCCTACCCATGTTTTGAATCTAAATGTCCTTCATGTAACTTCATAGTAATTTATCTGTGCCAGGGATGATCAGAATCAGGTGGGGGAGGGATGAGAGGAGAGCCGTAGACAAGAAGTCATAGACAAGGTGCCTGGGTGGAGAGGAGAGAGCTGGTTGCAGGCAGCCGCACAACATAGCTCTTCTCTGAGATCCTCACTCTTTCTCCCCCTTTCCTTATTCCTCTGTCGCCATGGCAACTAATGATGCTCCCTCCTCCTCGTCCCCTCTCTGGCTGGCTCTGGTCCCCAGGCCCTACCACTCTGTCTGACCAACCTCACAGAGCCGTTGCCACCCTCCCTACACATCACTCAGCCTGGTACCCAGCCTAGCCCTCCATCCCCAACACGCTCTCCTGTCTCACTTACCTGCTTCCAGGCCCCAGCCCCGCCCCTGCTTTAATCCTGATCCCAGGCCTGAGCCCAAATTCCCATCTTCCTTCAAGAAGTTGTATGGAAATTAGATTTTTGCCAGTCTAACTGGATTTGAAATGCATTAAGAGATCTGTCTCTTGAAACGCCTCAAGGTGAGGCGATTGCGGAGGGAAGAAGGATCCCTTACTGTTGCTTCCGTGCTTAAACACTGCTGGAGTGAATCACATTCTATTTTTGTACTAGGAAAGCTTTCTGTTTAAAGAAATCCCCCAGCAGGTCTCTGAGTGAAACAGAGACTGTATCATAAGGGAAATCACATCTCAAGTTCAGAGATTGTGAGCCAGTGCAGACTTTTGTTAGGTCCATAGTATGCAGGTATTACATTAAAAAAAGACTGCATTCCTGGCTGTACTTGACCTGGACACGGGCCCAGCATTTTTACATGGTGAAAGTGGGTGGGGAGGGAGGGGGGTAGGGGCTGCCTCAGTTGCACTGGCCCATCGTTTCCTGTTAGCCACACACCTGACCAGGTTTCCTGTTTTCCTGGCTCCACCTGGACCCTCTGGGCCTCCCAGTTTTTGATTCCTGCCCCAGCTGATCTGTTTTGAGAATCAGGATTGCTCTGCACTGGCTGGTTTGCTTAGGGCACTTATCTGGAGTTCTCTGGAGGAAGCCTGATGTCAGCTTTCTACACTTGCTGTGCTTCCGGGGGCTTCCAGTCAAAGCTCATCATTTTCTAGGAAGCCACTGAGGCAAGTTCTGATGTGAGCTGATGGAGTTGGGGGGAGGGGTGCTTTGTGTTTGTGAGGATACAGAAATCACCCAGAAGTGAAAGTCGGTGAGAGTGAACCCTAAGATTTCTCTCTGGGTCTGACCACCTCCCTCTTCTTTTATACACCTTTCGTAGTACCCTATTCCTAACAGAGCCAGGAATGGCTGATTCAAGAGGGAAGACCCCCAGGCCAGCTACAGACCCTCAGCTGATTTGAGGGACCCAGTAGAGGATGTTGGGTGGGGTCCAGAGGAAGCTCTCCAGGGCTTTGAGTGTGGAGCTCCCACTCACCTCCCAAGAAAATGGTGGGTTTGTGTGGAACGGGTGGGCCAGTGAGTGGGGACTTACATTCTTGTCCCCTCTCAAGGAAAGACATTGCCTTCCACAGCCTTTGGTGGGAGGAAAGGAGAGACTGGGTAGAACAGAAAGGTAGCTTTTTAAGCCAATAGCTTTGAAGCTGCTACCCCTAGGTATACATATTTGGAGAGACTCAGTGGGTCTGCACAAGATGATTGGAAATACAAGAACGGTACTTTTCATATATATGATCAAAGAAGCTCTGAATCTTCATCCACAAACCCAAATGGAGAAGACATAGATTTGTTCTTTTTATTTTTTATTTTCTTTTAATTTTTTGTTTATTTTTGAGAGACAGAGAGAGACAGAGGGAGACACAGACTCTAAAGCAGGCTCCAGGCTCTGAGCTGTGATCATAGAGGCGGAGGCAGGGCTCAAACCCACCAACCGTGAGATCATGACCTGAGCCGGAGTCAGCACTTAACCGACTGAGCCACACAGGCACCCGGATTTGTTCTTTTAAAATCAACTTTTAGCTCCTTCTCCTTGCCACGCTTGGTCTCTGCCACCTTCTCTGGCTGAGTAAGTGCAGGCAAATCCCGAACCTCCCTGAGTGGGTTTTCCCACAGGCAGAGTGGGGATGGTAATAGTGCTCCCTGGAGAGTGGCCTGGCTGAAATAGACATGGAGCGCACTGGACAGGGCAGAATGCACAGTGGGGACTGAGTAAGTGTGCACTCCCCTCTCCCAGATGCCTTCCACTAATGCTTTAGCTCTCCTAGCTTGTCTCATATTGTTGCACCCTTTTGTTCAGTGGATTGTCCATTTATTTGTTAAGCCCTGTTAAGTCTCCAGGTATTAGGTATTAACTGCTCTGGCAATTTGGCCTTGGCCCGGGTTACTGGGAGAAGAACTGCTCCGTGTTTGGGAGGCCCCCCTGCGTGCCTGGGCCCTTCCTGGGGTGGAGAGCAGCCCTCGAAACACCCCGCCCGGCCCCCCACCTCTCATCCAGGGTCGCCTTGCTCAGCACTTTCTGCACGGCTTCCTGGTGGCCAGCTTCCAAGGCCTGCTCTCTGCCCCAGGACCCTACAATGGCTCCTTTGATGAAAAGTTTGAGGGAAAGGGACGGTGTCATTTGATACAAGTGAGGCTCATAGGGGTAAAAAGTGGAGCTTTATTCTCTTGTTTTGGGATTTTTGAGTTCAGAGAAAAATGATTAGTTGCGTGGGGCTGGGGGTGGAGGCCAAGAGGGGGAAATGCCCTGGAGGAAGACTTGGAGAGCCTGAGGTTTCCTGAGTCCTGTGATTAGCAGCTGCCTGCCTGGAGCGAGACTGCTGAGCCGGGAGCTTCCTCCTGGGACTCTGCTTCTCGAGCCCGTGGGTGGACAAGGGGCCCACGTGGCCTGGGAGAATGCCTGTCCTCCCCACAGATCACCAGACTCAGCCTCTCAAGTCTGCTCCCAGGGTCCCCCCCGCACCTTTTCAAAAGGCATGGAGCTCACTCCCCTCCCTCTGGCTGATGGGGTGCCCAGGGACATAGCCTCTGCCCGCTGAGAGTCTCCTCATCTACCTCCAGGTCTGGCTTCATGGGCCAACCATCAAGGGCTGTGGCCCCTGCTGTGTTCAGGGGGACCGCTGCCATCGTGGGGGGTGGGAAAGGTACACCTGGTTTCTGGCTCTTCTGAACAAGGGACATGGCACTGTCCTTTCACGCTGGGCCCCACAAATCGGGAGCCGTGCCGTCCCCTCTATTTCCCCTAGTTCTTCACATCAGGTGGCAATCGCGACACATTCCCTGCCCTGCTCCTCTCTCACTAGCACTTCTCATTTGTATAGCTCTGCATTAACCGCTCCCCCCCCCCCCCCCATCAGGCTTCCCTGTCACTACAGCCCGGTGAGGTGGCTAAGACAACAACTCCTGGCTGAGGAAAAGGCCTTATGTGGGATTTGTCCCTTGACCATAGGCTCTTTGAGGCCGCCTCTTTGTTCTCCTTGAGGAACAAAAGTGCTACCTGCTGGCACTGTGACCCTTCCTGCTTAAGTGTGGGAAATTTGCAAGTCCAAACCTGAGCCTGCTCTTTGCTCTAAAGACCTACCAAGCCCTTTGAGGGTGCTTAATAAATACTGACTAGTGAGCCTCAGCTGCTGCTCCTTTGGCTAATTAAATCTAAATAAGTCACAGACTTTAAATTATGCAACAAGGCTTGGCCAAAACAGCTGAAAAAATGCGGGAGCCCTAGCTTTGCTGCTGTGCCCTGTGGAAAAATCCCAGCTTTTAATCATGCTTTAACCTTCCTGAAGGAACAGTGGCAACCTTTAAATAATGAATGAATGCATATTAGCCAGATTTTCCCCAAGCTCCACCCAGAGAAGCTAGATCAAAAAAGGGACAGAGGCAGAGATGGGCCTGGGGGGATTCCGGAAGTTTCTGGTAAATCCCTGAGTGCTGTGGGAAATCATTTGGTTCCTCAGAAGCCCTGAGCCAGGGTTCATGAAAAGGCACAGAGGGGCAGGAGGAGGGGCAGATGCAAGGCCACCCTGGGCTGTGCCAGATGTTGGTGGCCCACCCCCCTACCCCCCAGCACTTCTGGGGGCTACATGCTCGGTTGTCTTTCTTCTTCCTATCTTGCTTGCCTCCACAGCCCCTTCTGGAAGATCCTCTAGGCCAAGAGCAGTATCTTCATAAGAGAGGACAGGCTGAATTGAATCACTTCACCTAGAGTAATACTTCTCCTGAGAATCCCTGGGGATATTGTCAAATGGCGCTGCTGTAACAGTGGGGTCTGGGCTGTGGGGGCTGGGATGCTGCATTTCTATGATGCCCCAGGCAATGCTGAGGCTGCCAGTCTTCAGATCACAGGTCCAGTAGCCAGGAGTTAGGTTTTACAATACGGCTGCACATTGCAATCAACTGGGGCACTTGTGAAGCGACTGAACCCAGATCAGATCAATTAAATCAGAATTCTGAAGTCAGACCCTAGACTTTGGTCCTTTCTCTCCCCCACTGAGTAAGAGTTTCGGTGATTTACAGGTCATCCAAATGAAGCCTAGAAACCTTAACCAACTTGCTTGCAGTCACCTGCTCAAGTGGGGTTAGAAAAAGTGCCAGGAAGTGGCTTTTGGGACCCAGCCAGTTCCCTCTTCCCTCCTGCAGGTGCCAGCAGTCTCCAGGATTCTGGGTTTGTCCTTGGGCTTGGGGTGGTGACTCCTATTCGTCCATCTTTCCCTCCCGAAGCCTGCCTGAAAGTTTACTATTAGTGGTGGATTGCTTGGACTAAAGCTGAGTGGACCTTTGTAAGGCATAGGATCTGTTACGCCCTGTCTTTAGCAGGTCGGTTCGAGGGAGCTGACTGGAGAGATGGGGAGCGGGGGCGTTGGGCTCAGTTCTGTGGAATCTGGGACTCAGGAGGGTGAGGGACTCTAGGAGCAAACTTGCCTCTTGCAGCTTTGCTGAGGGCACTCAGCACAGAGGGGTGTACCCTTCTAGCCCCCTGGGTCCAGGCAGGGCTGCTTTCCTGGATGTGTAGGGCCGTGTGGCCTCAGGCAGAGGTCAGGAGGATGAAGGCAGAACTGCCCTGGTCATGTGTCCAGAGAAAAGGTCCGTGACCTTCTTGCTGTGGTACGTGAATGAAGCCTTTAGGTGGGCTGGGCCTGGACTGGCTATAACTGTGCCCCCAACTTGTGTCTCAACCCCACCAAGACCAGTGCAGGGCTGGGATGGAAGCTGGGTCTAAGAAAGCAGTGTATGGTAGACATAGTTATTTGTTTATTCAATATCCATCTTGCCCTCCCCCCACACTGTCAGAATCCTAATTTTGTTCAAGGCTGCGATAATGCCCAGGTCAGAAACTTACCATCTCAGATAACCTGCAGCTAGGAGCAACCACATGACCCAGTCTGACCAATGAGATGTAAGCACAAGTCTCTAGGTGAGTCTTTCTAGAAAGCTTTGAAAAGCTGCCCCTTTTCGTTCCCCTCTTTTCTGACCTGGAGTTGTGGATGTGATACCTGGAGCGGCAGCAACCATTTTATGATCATGGGGCTGAAGGCCATGGGGTGAGGAGGATAAAAGCTGAGTGCTAAGAATGGTGGAGCAAAAGCCAGCCTGGGTCCCCTCTGATTTCCTAGAGCAATTTCACCAGTCACAGACTGTCTTACCAGGGGCTTCTTAGTATGTGAGAAACATAAATCTCTATCTGGTTAAGCCACTATGGTTAAGTTTCTTTTACAGCTGAATGCAATCCCCCAGGTGGTCAAGGCAAGAACATGGTCCCCAGGAGAGAGGGGGAAAGGAAGTATTTCCCATCCCCCCCCCTTTTTTTTTGGAGGGAGATTACTATCTCACTCTATAATCTTCAAGGATTCCCTGTTTACCAAGGGATTATGTTCATATTCCTCAGACCAACATTCAAGACATTTAGCCTCCTATCAATTTTTCAGGCCTCTTACCCCTCACACCATTTACTGGAGCAGGGTGAGCCTTCTCTGTCTTCTACACACTGTGTATACACTCCCACCCTGACCTTAGTTTCTGTGGTTTCCCTCTCCTCTTTTCTTCCTGTCCCAGGCTTCCCTGCTCTGGTGAGCTGCTCTTTTGAGGAGTCTTCCTGTTATCCTGGGCTCCAGGGAGCTCTCCTTTGATGTGCTTTATCACTGAGGTCTGTGTGCTGACAGTATCCTTACATTTTCGTGTATGTTAACCTCACCTTGCCAGCAAGGCTGTGAAATCCTTCAAGCCAGGGTCATGGGAGCATGGTTGTGTAGAAAGATCACGTGTTGGGGAGTCAGACTTGAGATCTAAGATGATTTCGGGTAAGTCATTTAACCCTTCTGAGCCTCAGTATCCTTATCTGTGAAATGGAGATAGTATGCATGTCTTCCTCCCAGGGTTTTGGTGAAGATCATCTCTATAAAGCATTTAGCAAAGTGCCTGGCACATTGGAGGTGTTCAAGATATGCTTGGATGTCGACTTGTCTGCTTGGTCACCCCTCGGCTGCGCCTTCCTCCTACACTGTGCAACTCTCTCTATCTTCTTCTCTCTCCCTTCTGATTTTCTGCTCTGAATTTGAACCAGGAGAACGTTACCGAGTTTGGGAAGTGACCATGAGATGTTTTCGTTTTCCCAGAGGGCATATCTGACACCACTGGATTCAGTCTTCAGTCACAGGAGGAGGAGTAGAAGGGAGATTTCATGCCCCTTGCTAAGGATGGGATGCTAACTTATGAGATGCTAACTTGACGGTTCAAGGGAGTTAATTGTGTCTTTCTCTGAATATTTGTAAGGAAAATGGATGTATTTAAGTCCAATTTACCTGTCAACAGGACTATGAACTGAATGGCCTTTTAGCACTTGGTATTTTTCACAAACGCCCAGTTCCATCTGCTATAACAAATACCTGGGCCTTAATCTTTTTGCTATCCTGATTTCCTTCTCTTCTTACCTCAATCCCATGCCAGAAGCCCAGATCAAATAAGATGACTGTGAGAGAGGACCCATAGCAAAAACGCCTATCATTCAAGGTTTAATGAGAAATGAGAGTTTTCTTACTTTCTGGCAAAGACCTGGCACATGCAGCTATGAATGGGAGTGGGTGCCCTGACCTGGCTGGGAAATGAGGAGCCACCACAGACTTCCATGGCACTTTCATGTGTCTTCACTGAGTATCACTCATGGAGCCCAATGAGACAGAACCTTACTCTTTCATCCCTCTGAGGACTGAGCTCTGTGCCCCAGAAAAGGAGGGGTTATGATAGACTTAACTGGTTACAGAACTCTGTCCACCCTTGTTCAGTTTGCTGCATTTTCCCGAGGGCCTCCTGTGCCTTAGCCAGGTGCCAGTCCTCCCCGGTGGGGCCGGTGTGGCCCGAGCAGCTGACGGCCTACAAGCGGTGTGTGGTGAGTGGTGTGTATGTGTGGTGTACATATATGGTGTGTATGTGGTGTGTGTGTGTGGTGTGCGTGGGGTGTGTGTGTGCGGGGTGTGTGGGGGGAGTGTGGGTGGTGTTAGAGGAGGGGTAGGGTGTTGGTAATGGGGGAGTTAAACTCTTTGTTACATACATACCAGGAACTCCATTTTGTGCCTACTCTGGACCCTCTAACGTTCAAGGTCGGCTCCTTTTCATTGCTGCCACCTGTTTATTTGGCGGGGGGTGGGGGTGGGATTGTGCGTTTCTCTGTTGTGGACAACTGCTTATTTGCTGTGCATCTGCATGTGTGTCTGTGTGTGCGTGGGTGCGGGTTGAGCTGTGTGACCCGTTTTTTTTTTTTTCTCCTACTTTTCACTAATGAGCACTTCGGACTTGCTCTGGGCGGGGTGAGGCGTTTGAGCCCCTTTCCCCAGTCCCCTAGGGGCAGGCGGGGACTTTGCCTCACCCAGGCAAGCATTGCTCAGAGGTAGGGATAGGCCTGTCCTGGGCTCCCTGGGGCTTCAGAGGCTTTCTCTCAATTGCCTGTTGCCCGAGGGCAGGCCCTGAGCCCCAATGCATGACCCTGCAGTCCTGCTCATGCCCAGTGTTAAAGGCACTCTTGCCCGGGGCCTGGGCCTGCTCTCCTGACATGTTTGCAGAGCTGGAAAGAGCGTGGGGAGTCTTGGCTCCCGTATTAGTTCCCTGTTGCTGCTGTAACACGGTACTACCCACTTAGTGGCTTAAAGCAACTGAGATTTATTCCCTTACAGTTCTGGAGGTCTAACATGGGTGGGCAGAGCTACATTCTTTCTGGCCGCTCTCAGAGAAAATTCATTTCTGTGCCTTTTCTAGTTTCTAAAGGCTGCCTGCGTTCCTTGGCTCATTCCTACCTCCCGTTCTCTGAGGTCACATCCTCTCCTCTGAGGTCACACCCCCTCCTCTGAGGTCACATCTCCTTCTCTGAGACCACATCCCCTCCTCTGAGTCCACATCCCCTCCTCTGGGGTCACATCCTTTCCTCTGAGGCCATACGCCCTCCTCTGAGGCTCACCCTCCTGCTCCCTCTGGTAAAACCCGTGTCATTACGTTGGGCCCATGGAATAGTCCAGGCTCATCTCCCCAGTGTAAGTCCTTTTAATCACATCCCAGAATCTGTTTTGCTCTGTAAGGTGAACATTCACAGGTTCTGGGGATTGGGACATGCACATCTTTGAGGGGCTTATCCCCAGGCCTATCACAGCAGACCCCACCTCAGAAAAGACCTATGCAAGTGAGTAGATGTGGTGGATCGCAACCCAACCTGATCATAATATGATTTCTGTGATTCTAGAAAGGCTTTCTAAACCCCTTCTTCCTCTAGATACCTCCCTAGCTTGATACCTTCTGAACTCCTCCCCTTAGGCCATGAAGTATCTTCATCTACACTGAGAACTCAGGCTTAGAACAAGGCCTGAACACCTTTCTTCACACTAACATGTAAATGGTTGACAGCAGAGCCTTTCCTAACAGCCAGTTGTGATTGGAGGGAGGCTCATGTGAGGGAAGGAGGAGGAAGGGAGGCCGAGGGCCAACTTGGATCATGTCCTAATTACCCTCTAGCATGGAGGTTCCCAGTGATGGAGGGAGCAAAAGCACCTGGAAGTAGGACCATAAAGTTTTAATCAAACAGAGCAAAATGGCCGCGATGCAGAACAGGTAGTGCTTGGAGAAGAGAAAGAAGACCATCTCCTTGGTGACGTAGACTAGGTGTATAAAGATGAAGCAGTACAGGAACATGGCAAACTGGTTCTGGGGGAGCAGGAGGTCCTGGAGGGCTCCCAAGAACTGTGGGGGAAAGAAGAGAGTGGAGCTGGCCAAACCGGGCTCGGGTGCCAGGCCGGTCTGTGTGTCAGTCCTGCTCTTGTCCCCTCCAGAATGGAACCTGGGGCAGGTTGTCTTCCTCACCTGAGAAAAGGTGCCCCCGCCCTCCCACAAGACTGTGCTGAGCGGAAGAGTGGGCCAAGAGCTGAACAGTTCCTAGTCAGGTCACTGGCACGTGGAGGAACTCATGGGTTTTCACTTCTTGAGTCTGCCCTTAGCCTTCCTGAGCCAGGCGCCAGGTGACACCTTCCCTTCTCTGTGCATTCTGGGTTGCAGCTGAATCACACAGGTGGCAGTCTTTCTCTGACTCTGAGATCCCCAGATCTGGACGCTGGGTCCTTGGGAACGTTCTCTGGACGGTTTGCCCTGAAACTCGGCCTTGTTTTCTGGACAGCGGCACAATGAGAGGGTGGCCCTTGAGCACAAGTGACTATTTCTGACCTCTTGTCCTGGCATATGTCTCATGGGGTCCGTCTGTGGTCTTTCAGCCTAAGGTTGGGTCTCCCTGGGAGAGACATCTCCCCAAACCCTCATGGTATTGAGCAGGAGGAAAGCAGCTTGAGTTAGGTCTGGCTGACTCTGCCTGTGTTCTTGCTGCTCATTTCTGGAATCTATAGAATTGAGATCCAACAAGCCTCCATTTTAACTGTAGAAAGCATCAACATCGAAGTACAGCAAAAAAGCTGATGTAACTATTTTGATCTGTAGTTAAGAAGGCATCACCCATGGTTTATTCTTTAAAATATCTTTTAAAATCATGCCATGTTTTTTTGTAAGCAGGCAGATGGCAGGAGCTGTGATACCCTCAGCTAGCTAGAGACATACGGAGATACTTTTCAATACAATGAAATCGATCTACCCACCCATTCATCCAGAAAAAGAGAGTGGGGAGAGGGCTTAAAAATCAAGTCAGCTCTCCACCTGTCAGTAAATGCACAACACATGAAATACTTTTGTAAACGATTACCAAAGACAGCGGTTTGGGACACACCATTGTTGGAGCAACCACATAAAATGTGAGGACAAATAAGTGAATCTGAGGGGGCAGAAAATGACTCCAGTGATGCCATTTCTAAAATGAATAGCAAGGCAGGTTGAAGACCAGAGGAAGAAGCCCAGGGTTCTAGCAGGAGGGGAGGCTGCACGGCTCTGGGGTCCATGGATTTCCCGTGGCCAAAAGCAGCTGGCCTGTGCTTTCAGTCTGAAATGCTGATGGGTGATAATTATGATTTTGACAACCAAACATGCGTTTGTGAAAGCTTTTAGACTTTTCACAACACTTTCAATGGCCTATCTTTTGAGCAGAAGATAGACAGCAAAGGGACTATACTCTCAGGTTTCCAGCTCATCCAACAAGAGTAAGCTTTTCAAACTAAAAAAGGGAAAATAAATATGGTTAGAAGGAGGCATAGAGCAAAGGCACAGTACCTTAACCACAGGGGCTTTAAGTAGTTTCAGGCTCCAGTTCAGGACACATTTTATCCCAGGATACTGAGAATAAAACCCCACGCTTGGACATGGAACTTATTTGTGAGAAATCAAAAATCCCAGGAAATATGTCAGAATCTTAGAGACAAGCAGATATTTGCTAGAATTTTTTACAGCGGGGGTAAAAAAGATGGGATTCTGGAGATCCTACTTTTATCAGCTTGACTTGGCTCAGCAAAACCATTTCGTGTGTAATTAAGCTGGCATTTTGTGAGCAAGAAAAAAATGATTAATTGTTAAAAGCCAACATGTGTTCATTGAAACCAAATCATGCAAAACCAATTTCATTTTCTTAAGAAAAGAAAAGATGGCCTGTCAATTAGGGAAATGCTAGAGGCAGTGTAATATCTTCATTCTGGGAAACCGGTTGACGGTGTGTCTCAGGATAGTCATTTTGGACAAGGTAGAGAAATGTGAGCTGGATAAAATGTAACTCAAGGGTGCTGATTAATGGAACATTGCTAACCTGTAGGGAGATCTTTTAGTGGTATTTACTTTAGGTCACATCCTCCTCAACAATTATAGCGATGACTTGGATAAAGACAGAAGGCAAATTTCTCAGAATTGAGGATGACTCAGAGCTGGGAAGCATGGCTAATACATTACATCCCAATAAAATTGCAAAGTGATGAATGTAAGTTGTTGCATTTGGGTCAAGAAGTGAATTGCGTGAGTACATAGAAACGGCAATAGCTAACACTTATTGAGTGCTTACCTAATGTGCCAGGCTTATTGCAAAGCACCTCACACGCAGCCTATCACTGAATCCTCGCTACAACCATATGAGGTAGATACTTACTTTATAGATGAGCAAAGCGAGGCTCAAGGAGGATTCATAACTTGCCCAACTTCACGCAACGTGAAGTTTAAACAATGGCATCTTTTGTGATTTAGGATTTGTGGTGGCCCAATCACACGGTGCTAAGCCCTTCCCATCCTATTTAATCAAGAATAGGCTTTCTCATCCCCATTTAGTACAGATTAGGGGAGAGCGGCCCATTTCTTGCTGCAAGATGTCTAAGTTTTAGTTGGCAAAAAGGCAGAGTGATCCAACGGAAGCAATGCAGCTCTGATAAGGGGAAGGTGATGGTTTTTATCAAAATGCACTGGCCAGACTGCAGCAGGGCTCACATCTCTTACACAAGAGGCAGAGAGGAATAGAGAGTGGTGCAAAGATGTTGGAAGACTTTTCCCTGAGAAGGAAAGCTGCAGACGGGTGGGTGGACAGGTGGTTCCCGGGCCCCTCCAGGGTCAGGGTCAACTCTCCTTAAAGAGTGGATCTCAGCATAGCAGGGCAGCTCTAAAGCAGCCACGTATCTCTGGACCCGGGGCCAGGTGCAGGGGTGAAGCAGGTCAGGAGGGTTCGCCATGCAGGGCAGCCCCCAGCCCTCCAGGCGGACCTGCAGGCTGAGGGCCAGCGCCCCCACTTTCCCGGCACTTACCAGGCGGGGCCTGGCCTGCTGCTGCAACTGCTCCATCACCTCGTGGTGCTGCCGCTGGTGCTCGTTCTCCTCATGCATGTACTTGAGTCTCGTGAGCTCGAACTCCATGCGTGCCTTCTCCAGCTCCATCTCGGCGTTGCGATGGGTCTCCAAGGTCCCGGGGGTGGCCAGGGCCGGAGGCAGCTCCTCGAATTCGGGCCCGTCACCCGCCTGGCCCTTGGCTGTGGGACCGGCCTTGGAGGACAGTGACTTGGGCGGCCCTGAGCCGCCCCCGCCCTCGCAAGCTTCCATCTCCTCCTGGTAGTCGTAGGAAGAGTCTGGTTTCGGGGACTCAGCCTCCTGGAGCAGGGAAGGGGTGATTCAGGGGCCAGTGAGGAGTGGGCCTGGGGCCGCCCCCATGCCCCCAAGGCACATCTGCAGCCCCAGGCCACAGTGGACGGGGCATGTGAAAGAGGGCTACTAACCTGTAAGGATCTAGACTGAATTCTAACCAGAGGTGCACTTACCTGGAGTTATCAGGACCCGAGAGTTACAGGGAAGGAATGGCACCCTGGAGTTGCAAGAGGAGGCTTGGGGCGTTGAGGTAGAAGTCTGTCTTCCTGATAACTTTCAAATCACCACCAGTGAAACTTTCCCACTCCCCACTCTAACTTTGAGACCAGTTATACACCGGGTCCTCCCTGGGCTACCAAGGGAGGAACCTCAACATAGGGGACCAAGAACAGAGGGCTATGGGGTAGATCCCATTCACAGAGGGAGGAAAGGGCCCTGAATGGGGCGCTAGATGGGAGAGACCAAAGCCAGTTTTGAGTGATTTCACAATCTTATCAAGGGCTACCTGGTCCCTGGTGACAGCTTGGGGCCCGTTGTGGGGGTGGGGTGCACATTACCTGCTCTTGGTAGCAGCTCTCTGGGCTCCCCTAGTACTCAGCTTCTATCACGTGTTCCCACAACACTGTCCTCCCCATGTAGGGACAGACTGGGGCAGTGAAATGAGGCACCCCCCCTTACCAAAGAAGGCCTTGATTTCCCTTCAGACATGGGGTCACCAGGCACCACCTTGGGGAAGGTTGGACAGCTTTCTCCTGCTCCCCGGGCTTCCATTGATTCCCTGTCCTCTGCTGCCATCCAGAAAACCACAACGCTGCCAATTGGGGCCAAAGGACATCTTTTGGGGTGCTGACGTTTGGTTTCACTGGATTCCACAGCTGGGCCACCATCACAATCCCCTGCTCTCATAATAACCCACATTCTACTAGTTGCTAGGGTCCTGTTGTCAGAGGGTGTGACACACTTTTGAGGCCCAGGATTAAGAACTGCAGGATGAGTCTTTGCCACCCTAGGGACTGCTTTTGAAACTTGAAATCCAGAGTTCCGTCATTTGAAATCTCTTCCCTTGGGTTTCTCTTTTATATTTATGTATGTTTATTTACTGAGGGGGGGAGGGGAGAGGGAGAGAGAGAATCCTAAGCAGGCTCCCCACCCCCAGCACAGAGCCCAATGCGGGGCTTGATCTCACAAACCATGAGATCATGACCTGAGCCAAAATCAGGAGTCAGACGCTTAACTGACTAAGCCACACAGGCGCCCCCTTTGAGTCCCTCTTTTAAAAGCAGACTGTATTGGGATGAGTTACAGTTAGTTCCGCAGACCCTATCATAGGCTGAATTGTGTCTCCCCTCCAAGTTCATATGTTGAAGCCCTAACCCCCAGTTCCTTAGACTGTGCCCTTATTTAGAGATAGGGCCTTTAGAGAAGTGATTACGTTAAAGTGAGGTCATTAGGGACTGATGTCCTTATAAAAAGAAGAAATCTGGGCCCAGACATGCAGAGAGGGAAGATGGTGTGAGCATAAGGGAGAAGACCATCTACAAACCAAGGAGAGAGTCCTTGTGTTAGTAGTCAGTGTTCTCCAGAGAACAGAACCAATAGGGAATATACATATATATGATTTATTATAAGGAATTGCCTCACGTGAGGAAGTGGCGTGGTCTGCTGGCTGCCAGCGGGAGCCCCAGGAAAGCTGGCTGTGTGAATTCCAGTCCCAGTCCAAAGGCCTAGTAGGATGGAGTTCTGCAGGTGTAAGTCCCAGTCCATGGCCAGGAGAAGACCAATGTCTCTGCTCAAGCATTTGGGCAGAGAGAACCAATTTCATTTTCTCCCACTTTTTTCTTTTTTTTTTTAATGTTTTTTTAAATTTATTTTTGAGAGACAAAGACAGTGCGAGCAGGGGAGGGTCAGAGAGAGAGGGAGACACAGAATCCAAAGACAGCCTCCAAGCTCTGAGCTAGCTGTCAGCACAGAGCCTGATGCGGGGCTCGAACCTACGAACCATGAGATCATGACCTGAGCCGAAGCCAGCCGCTTAACCGACTGATCCACCCAGGCGCCCCTCTCCCACTTTTTTCTATTCAAGCCCTCAAAGGATGAGATGATAGCCATCCACAATGGGTGGGGCCATCTGCTTTACTCAGCCCATCAATTCCAATGCTAATCTCTTCCAGAAATACCCTCACACACACACTGAGAAGTGGGGTATCCCATGGCCCAGTCCGGTGGAGACAAAATTAGCCACTACAGGGCTGGAACAGACCCTTCCCTCACAGCCTTCTGAAGGAACCAGCCCTGTTGGCACCTTGATCTTGAACTTCCAGCCTCTAGAAGTGTGAGAAAATACATTTCTGTTTTGTTCAGGCCACCCAGTCTGTGCTGCTTTGTACTTTGGTGTGGGAGCCTTAGCACACTAGTGCAACTCCCATTATTCTTAGAATGGTTGAAGGGACCAGCAACGAAACTGGGAGGCTGGGGAATATACTTTGCCCTCTTCAGTTTTGTGAAAATGACAAAATGCATTTTCGGTAGTTGGAGGCAAAATTGCATTATGGAAAGAGGGAGGATTGTGTTTGAGTTTTAGCTTTACTACTCTCCCTAGCTGTTGCCCAAGAGAAAGTTATTTTACCTGTCTGGTGCTCGGTGTACTCATTTAGAAATGGGGGTAAGATCTAGCCACTTCCCGACACTGCAGCACTGACATGAAGACAAGAGAGTGTATTTGCCCACTACCTGCCTATACAGGGGCTAAGCCAATGATGATGATGATGATGATGATGATGATCATAGTGGGTTTATCACTGGAGAGGAGAAGGTGATTAAGATCCATCATCTTGCAAATCTTACAGTTTAAAAACCATGGCTCTTCTCTCCCAGCACTTTGATGATAACCAGGAGGAACTAGGTCACAGTTATTGTGTAAGATGTGGATACTGCCTTAAGCACTAGAAGTAGGATTGCTAGATAAATAGAGGATGCCCGGTTAAATTTGACTTTTAGATAAATAATTTTTAGTATAAATATGTTCTGAAAATTGCATGGGACACCCTTATATTAAAAATGATTCCTTGTTTTTCTGAAATTCAAAGTTAACTGGGGATTCTTCAGTTTTATTTGCTAAATCTGGTGATCTTAACTAGGAGAGATCTACCCAAACAATTATGTATGACCAAATAATGAACTGTCGTTAAAAGTCACCAAGTACTTGGGGGCCTGGATGGATCAGTCTGTTAAGCACCTGACTCTAGATTTCAGCTCAGGTCATGATCTCGTGGTTGATGAGTTCAAGCCCCACATCAGGCCCTATGCTGGCAGTGCTTGGGATTCTCTCTCTCTCTCTCTCTGCCCCTCCCTAGCTCTCTCTCTCTCTCTCTCACACAGTAAATAAATAAACTTAAAAAAAATCGCCAAGTACTAAAAACCATAATAAGTGTTATGGGTAGTTGTATCAGTGATCTATCAAACAACCAAAGAATCTTAGTGGTATAAAACAATAAACATGTATTTAGCTCAGGCATCTCAGAATTGGCTGATCTAGGCTGGGCTCAACCGCGGGACTTGGCCAAGGTAACTTCCTTCCACATGTCCCTCATCCTTTTCTTGGGAACTGGGGGTAAGCCTGCGCATGCTCTTTTCATGGCAATGAAAGAAGCACGAGGGTCCTTGGAACTGGCACACCATTACCTCCATCTGATACTCTTGACTTTGGCCAATAAATATAAGGTGATCATATGGCCAAACCCAAAGTCAAAGGAAGGAGAAATGTACTCTGCCTTTTTAGTGGGAAGAACTGGAAAGGCATACAGTAAAAGGTATGGTAAAAGATATATGGGCAGGATGAAGAGTTGGGGCCCATAAGGCAATGTAGTAACATTAGTCAAGAAGACGAAAGCTGATATGGTTGGAGCGGCTAGAGAGGGTTTAGTGGAAGAGGTGACATGAAGGGTGGGTGGAATTTGGGCAAGAGGGAAGGATCTGCATGAGCAAAATCTCACTGGCTTAATTATTATCCATTTTCCTCTCCATTTCTGCTCTCTGACCCTCTCCATTCTGACCTTTTCCCAGGAGGCTGACCTCCATGTAAGTGCATCAATTCACTAAGCAAAGTAGTATATTCCAAAGCAAAATGGAGTCTATAACTCTCATTCCCCTGGCTCCAAGGTAAGATCCTCACACACCTGTCCTTTAGGGAACTCTACAGGAGGCTGGGGAGATGGGTCTCATGAGCCTTGGCCTGGTTTGGCACTTTCGGCAGCATGAAGAGGGTCTCTCTCCTCCTCCACTGCACCCAGGGAAAGGCAAGTTACAGAAAAGCCACATGAGAGAGCAAGGGAGACAGGATCACATGGGAGCCTAACAGGGACTTGGATGACGGGACCTCACCAGGGCCTTGCCATGCCGGATTCAGCAGCTGAGCTGGTCACTGTTAGAACGCTCTGGTTCTGATGGTTCTGCTTCTCTGTGTCCTCCTACTTTTTACCAGCATCCTCCACTTTTTTCCTACCTTGGAGCTTCAGCGTCTTCAGGAACTATGGCTTCTAACGGCCCTACAGGGCCCTAATTGTATGGCCTCTCGCTGTGTGTTCTGTCTTATGTTTGTCCTAACTATCTTAGTCACTCATGACTTCCTAGTAGACTTTTCCAAAAGCAAGGGTCAGAATGACTTGGGTTGTCTCTATCTGGGCAGCGCTTCTCATTCTAGCCACTGGGGAGCCCATATGGTCAGTGTGCCTCAGCTGGGTTCAGTCCCGAGCTAAAGTGGAAGGTTGGGGTGGGCAGGGACACATGGTGCACAGCAGCCTAGGGTTGTCCATAAGTAAGAGCTGTGTGTGTGTGTGGGGGGGTGGGGTGGGTACGTTTCCTTTAGAAGCAGCACTGGGTGCAGCAGGCAGCATGTTGAGGATTTATGGGCATAGTCAGAGCAACATATCAACTATAGGTTTGGCTAATAACCCGATGAGAGGCTGTATATTAGCACAGTGCTCACCGGCTTTCGTGTACCTTGTCTCATTTGATTCTCAGCATGCCCTTGTGAGGCAATTGAACGCATGTACCACTATTGCCTGACAAGCAAGGAACCTGAGTGACACAAGGAGATGAAGGAATTGGTGCCTGAGTGCAAAGGACATAATTAGTGGAGACAGGTCTAGAATGTAGGTTTCCCATCTCCTTCCCCAGGGTTTTCAGGTTAGATCCTAAGGATGGCCTTTGGATCTCCAACTCTAAGAGGTGAGATGATTTTTCTTTCTCATAGAAATAAAGAAGTCAGTATGTCCAATAGATATTTTTTGGACCACATTGTTTATGATAGGGAAAGACTGGGGAGAAATAAAATTTCCACCAGAAGGGCTCTGGTTATAGCTCTCTTGGCACTGTATCTATATCAAGAATACTATGCACATTTAAAAAAGAATAAGATGAAAGAAAAAAGTGAATAAGGAGGATGCATCAGTGCAAATATGGAATGCTATCCAAGATACATTATTCAGTGGAAAAGCAAAAATGGTGTTCCCGTATGTACGAAAATATGAAAACGTATTATATTTGTGTATGCCTAAAATATGCCTGGAAATACACATAGTAAATTGCCTCACGGTGGCCATCTCTGAGGTGGGAGAGACGAGGGATTGGGGGTTTGGTGTGGGAGGGAGACATTCATGACTGTATAGCATTTTGTGCTCTGACGTTTAAAAAAATCATACGCATATATTACATCTTCAATTAAAAATTCTAAAAGGAATCTGGATGAGAGAGCTGTGCTCAGTGTAGGTGAAGGAAGTTTAGGGTATGTCACTTGTTCTGGCTGAGGACAGCCAGGGGCATATCTGACCTACACATCATCCTCTTACCCTCTGACTCGCTCCTCGGTCTACGATAGTCTTTACTTCAACTGGGGATGGAAGTCTTCCTGCTGAAATGTCTTCTTCCTTTCTTGGCTGCCTCAGACACAGTGCTGTGGCTTTGGGACCCTTCAGCTCAGGTGTGCTGGAACATTTAGAGGATTATAATAGTAATGCTAATAATAGCTTATGGTTCTTGCGCACTAACCATGTACCAGGCCCTGGGAGTGTTTCATGGACTATTTTACATGAGTTTTCAGCGGTACCATATGAGTTAGGTGCTATTATTATCTCTATCTTTATAGAAGTGGTAACTGAGTTTCAGAGAGACTAAGTCACCCGCCCACAGGGACAGTTAGGAACAGGTAGAGACTGTTAAGTGCCAGAGTCCCTGTATTGAATTCCTTCCTGCTTGAAATATTCGGAATGGTTCCTGTCTTCCTGGTTGAACCTTGGTTGATCCCTGGTTGATACAGGGGATATTCAAGAGGAGGAGGTGTTCAAGAGGCTCAGAGCAATTATGGGGTGGGGGGTGGGGGGTGGAGGAATCTATCTGAGGATGGAGCAAGGAGCCCCTCCAAAGAGTCTGTATCTGTATGGATGTGTGTGAGTGTTTTATCCGTCAGGAGACAGAAACCACATGGCAATTCCGACAGGGAAGGTAGACTATCAAGCATTATTACCTAGTGACAGGAGATTGACCACTTAGGGCTAAAAAGAACCGTAAACATACAGGAAGGAATAAAATGGGGAGAGGTGCCTCTTTAAAGTTGAGATTCAGGTCTCACTGGAGAGGGTTTTGCTGGTGCCACTGAACAGTATAAAAGTTCACTAAAGCCAAGGTCAGGTAGGTCAAGGCTGGCAAGCAGGAAACTGCCCAGTTGGGGGCCAACAAAACTCACCAGGAAGCTGCCTAGGGTTTGGTGTTGAAATTACCAGGATGTCACTGGAGAGAACCTCAGCTTGTTGTGAAGCTGCCCCTAAGGTGCCCCTGAGACTTTCTGGAGGTTAGTGTCACCGGATGTGCCTGGGAGCTTTGCAGCACGGAGGCGGCAAGAAAAGAGGACTCACTTTTCTCCTACGATGTCTCTCTGGCGCCCTCTACTGACAAAGCGTAACATCGCGCACGAGCAAGAGGAATGTTTACAGGCTCTGGCGTCAGTACCAAGACCAGGGCAATGAAAGGGTAGATTGGCAGCCCAGAGACAGTAACACTGCAGTGTGTGCGGTTCCAGGAATTCAGTTCCCTTTCAACATAGCTACCCCAAATGCTCTGGGGGGATGTCCTGTCTTTTGAGAAGTTCATCCAAAACAATAACTCACCCCTTCCAGGTTCCTGACCCCTGTGCTAGTTACCTATGGGAGCACCAAGGAGCATCATACGCAATTCCAATCTTTGTGGAATACATAATCAGGATGGAGAGAAAAGGAATGCTGCTCGATGTTCCCTAAATACAGCCTGGACTGCCTGCCTTCTGGGATTTTTGCTGGCAGTTTTCTCAGCCTATAAAACGCTCTCTCCTTTATCTCTATGAAAGTCCCCTCCAACTTTCGGGGCTCATCCCAGCCACTGCCACCTGTGTAACTGTGTGCTTTGTGTCTCTGGCTGCTTGGTGTTAACATGATCTGGTGTTTGTTTTGTCTCTCCCCCTAGATTAGAGGCTTGGTGGGGGGCAGGGCGTACTGCCTTGCTCACAGTAGGTACCTAAGGCATTGGTGTGGCCGCTGGCCCCTGGCCAGGCTGTGGCTCCCTTCTGGCTAGTGAGTGTAACATAGGCAGCAGACCAGAGGGTCAAGGAACTATATCTTCTCCTGTTTGTCTCTACATACCCAGCCGAACCAAAAGACTCACTTCCTACCCACTTTCCCTGTTTGATCCCTCGACTTTGATGTGGTTGAGTTAGCAATCGATGAATTCCCACACAGCTGGGTGTAAATTAAACTCTTGTCTGTTTAACTCTATTTTAAATGCTTGGGAAGTGGGATGATGGGGGTGGGAACTTTGCCATTTCAAGGAATTTTGTACATAATTTCACAAAGCTTGCTTTCCCCCAATCTACAACGTATACAAATCCAATGGCCATTCTTATATTGGTCTTGTTCAAGCAAAACCCACCTGTGGTGACTTCAGAGAAGCCAGAATATAGGTGCCCTTATGCTCTAACCAGGTTGGAGCTCTTGATGGGAGGAATATTCCAACGAAGAGCCTTCTTCAGCCTGAGATTCTGGATTTTCATCATTCAGAGCTGGAAGGGGCTAAGGAGACCCTACAGCCTGGGCCACAGTGGCTCTCAGTAACAACTTCGGATTAATCCATTTGGGGTCAGAGAAGGGGACCAGTGGAGTGCAGTGGAAAATGTTCTGTACTGATGATAGGGGTCCTGGGGTTCTGGCCCAAGCTGTGCCACTGGCTAAGCTAAGATCTGGGCGAGTCATTGAAACGCTCTAAAGGTACAGCTTCTAAAGGTGTAAAAATTGGGCACTTGAGGCCTGCCCTGCTTCTTCCAGGCCCGTTATCCTTGTTTCCACTTGACCACAGGTGGCCTTGCAGGTGGTGGTGCATCTGCTATTAGAACTGCCCCCAGCTGGCCTCTTGGAGCGTGCTGAATGAGGTATTGGAAGGTCTCCCCCCTCACATTGTTGAAGTTGCCCTCAAAAATCTTCCTTGAGTGTTGCATCTGACACTCCTCTTTCATTTCACATAAGTTAACATAAAACAAATTTATTCCAGGAAAGAACTTTACTCTCTTCATCTTTGTGCCCCTCCATCCTCCTCCTCCCTGGTGACAATAGGAGGGGAACCAACTCTGTGAAGCAGGGGTTGGCCAATACTGCCCCCTTGTGGTCCAGCTTGTCCTCACTGGGAGGCTTTCAGCTCCGTTTTCCAGAGATTCCTAATCCTGACCATTTGCAGCATTATCAGAAGGCCACTCAGCACAGCTGACCCACAAGACCCTTGGAAGGGGTTCCAGATCCAGAGATGACTGGTGGCAACCCAAATCTCTAGCACTGGCTTTGTGGATGTCTGTGTGCCAGGGAGGAGTTTGGGGGCGGGGGTGGGGGGAGGAATATGTCATAAATATCTGGGGAGTGTGAGGGTGCCTCTGGGAACACCCTGGGAGCACAGAGCTCTACAGAACCACACTCGGACCTTGGCACTATGTCCTGACACCACCACAGCCAGTTGTTTATGAAGGCCCGTGTGTGCCAGTCCTGGGCTGGGGCTCCACAAGTGTGCATTGCCGCATTTAAGTCCCCTTTGGAGGTATTGTATCATCACCCCTGTTTGCGCATGAAGAAACTGTGGCTCACAGAGGTTTAGTGGTTTGCCCATGTCACGGCTGTGAAGGGGTAAACTGAGGTCCAAAGCCAATCAGGTATTTTACTTCCTCTTGGCTCTAGTACTCACTGTCCCACACCTGCGGGCTGAGCCAGGGGTCTGATAGTCCCCACAAGTCGTCTTTAACCAGACTCCATAACCTCCATCTCTCCCCTTCTCTAGACACTCTGTAATGGTCCCTGTCACCAGCTTCCTACTAACAGTGCTTCCTACCATATTGGGGAGTGAAGGCAGTGGTTGGTAGGACTCAGCAAGCCATGCTTGAGCCTTCTCTGCCCTCCCTTTCTGCTGCCCACCCCCAAGCATCCCCTTTTCTGTTCCCCCGGGACCCTTTCCCCTTTCTGCCCCAAGCAGATTTTTCTCTTTTGAGGTCTCGTGTCATGTGGTACATCTCCCTCATGACACTAAGCACATTGAAATGTTACTATTGGCTCACATGTTTCTGGACTTTTGAAACTCAGGCTTTTTTTTTTTTTTTTAACTTAATTTTCTTAAGAGACATTTTAGGTTCATAGAAAGAGACTTTAGGCTTTTTTTTTTTTTTTGAGGACAGAGATTGTCTGACTCATCTCTACCCCAGCACCTAGCATGGCGTCTGGCACATAGTAGGTGCTCAACTACGACCTTGTTGAGTGATGAGTGAGGCAAGACACACTGGACATGGTTAAAAAAACAACAGCAAAAGTATATCACCCAGTGCATCTTTGCTGTAGTACGTGAAATCAATTACTGGTTTCTTGGCAGTTAAAAGTGATTTTTTTTTCATGGCCCTCCCCTGGTTGATTTTCAAGTTTGCTCCAGAAGCTTCTGTGACCAAGGAGAGGACTCTCTCTGGCAGAGTACCACTTCTGTCCAGAAGATGGCGGGAGAGGCCAGCAGAACACACCTTGAAGCCCTCCTGAGTGAGGCCTGTGCAGTTGTGACCCCTTTTTGTAAAAGTTGCAGGGATCTGAGCCTAGTTGCCAACCCTATAAATGCGCATGGGCGATAAGAATTGGCTTTTGAGGTGGGTTCTCTGGCTGATCCCTGTGAAGAGGAGCTTTTTGGAAAATGTCTTGAAAGGGAAAATGTGACAACCTGTTGTGAGGGGACTCATAAACCCTCTTTGAGTAGAGTTTCTTGAAACACCATGAAACATGAACTTAATATAAAGCAGACATGGTCCTCAAACTCTAAATGACTCAGGACAACATCCTTTTTGCCTCTTAAAGCTCATTTCTTTGGAGATCCTTCCCAGTTCTGTGGCCACCTCTCCAGTTGACTGGAAGCTTCTCTCCCACCACGTCTCTGCAGGTCTTCACACTAAAAAGAGGTAAGTAAAGCCTTTCTGACTTGAATTGACTGGAAAGAGGTTAACAGCCTACAAAACAGCCTTGGGACTTTCTAGCACGAGGGGAGGTTGCCAACAGCTTTTTGGCAGGGTTAATAAGGCCTACCAATATTTTCTCCTCAGATTCAGCGTCATTACTGAGGTAAGGCCAGGCCTCCCCTTCCCCCTGCTCCAGGGGACGTGGGTGTGACCGTGGGAAGAGGGAAACATCTCCCTCATCTTGTGCTAAAACAGATTTTAAGGCTGCGGCCACCCCCACCCCCATTTTCCTTCTGACCTAAATCCTCCCCTGAAGCTAAGCTGGGCTCTGGGCCAGGGTGTCAGCTGTGAACAAAGGCGCCCTGTTTGGGAGGCCTGGCTACTGTGTTCTCCTACACAGTCTGACAAGTGGTGTTGAACTCCCCCAAGTCAATGTGATAACACAGAAACACTCAAAGATAGGCAGTTGCCTCAGTGCTACCTCCCAGGAAACCAGAAACACTGCCCTCTCATCTCCACATGGCCACAGGGCTGTTCATATGAAGCTGCCCACTCCTCTGCCCTAGGTGTGGCTGCTCACAGGGAAGGGCGCTGTGCTGGAGGCCTCCTCAGGCCGAGCTTGCCCTATTTTTTCTGGCTGACTGGGGAGCCAACGGTTACTCATTGCTTCTCCTCAGGGTCTTTGGAGCGTGAGTGCCATCCCCCCTCCCCCTCTCCTCCCACCATGTCTTTCTCCTTTCAGCACCCTGGCTCCTCTGCCTCTGGTATTGTAGGGGTGGTTGGGGAGGGCTGGGCTGAAGACCGGGACTACTTGTGAAATGGCCCATTGCCTTGCAAACTTAGGGGACAGATCTTTAGGCATTGCTTCTGCTTTGGCCACATGGGCATAACACACATGCCCTAACTCGCCAGTTGGCTGGATGACACTTTCATGTAGATGGTGCCGATGACAAATGGGGTGTGTATTCAGGACAGACAGGGCTCTCAGGCCGGGAAGGAAGACCAAGATAGAAGGAGGAAAGAGGGTCAGAAGGATGAGAGGGATTTCGACCTGTGCTCGTTTGGGGGGACGGTATGCCAGGCGGGGAAATAGTGGGAACGATGGCACAGTGGCAGAAATCCATGGAACACTTCCTAGGATTAGGGGTCACATCATTCTGGCTTAATCAAAAGTTGTGTGTGTACACACATGGAAGTGTGCCCATAGTGGGAACTTGGTATGAGATCCAATTATGGAAGGCCTCGAGGTCCTGGCTTAATACTTTGGGGAATATTGCAAGCTTATGAGCAGGGTTCACCTGCCAAGTATGTGAGGAAGATGAATGTGGCCATTTGTGTACGAGAGAGGGTTGGAGAGACTGAGGGTAGCCGTTTGGGACCGAGAGGAGGGTGTGTGCGACCAAGATGGCACCCAAGGGACCTCTATAAAAGCCATTATGCACAAAGACCAGTAGGACTTGAGTCCAGGCCTGAGACGAGAGGATGGTGGTACCGTGGCAGAAACTGGCAAGGCCAAGTTTGGTATGGGGAGAAGGGAGAAAGTTCAGCTTTCAGGTCTTCCACCTGAGGGGACGGGGTTCATTTGGCCAAATAGAAGCAGTAAAGAAGCTTCCAATGGATGGGACTCTTCCAACGAGCTCTCTCCACCACTTTGGGTGCCTCGTCCTTTCAGAACGTGCTCTCCACCCTGACCCTGCGTCTGGACTTGGCCTCTACTTACAATCAGTTTAAGAAACTGGGCCTGCTGACCTCTGACCTGGGCCTAGGTGGAAAGATCCGTGGCTCTGGCTGGACTTGGTGTCACTAGGAGCTGGTGTCCTCTCCCTGCAAAGCCAGGCTGCAGCCGTTTTTGCTGGGTCGGTAGCATGTCTAGAAGCCACATTTGGCAGGGCATATATGGGACACAGAGGCCAGGAGTTCTGCCTCAGAAGGAGGAGAGAAACAACAATGTTCATTTCCTGGGAAAAGCAAAAGGCAGCAGTGGCATTTTGTTTCTCCAGTTCAGGCCCTTTAGGACAGCTGCTCATATGATTGATGGAGACATTTATTTGCAGCAGTTTTCTTGGAATCCCTAATCTCTAGTAAATGCTCAGCACCCTGCAGGAGAGCACTGCTAGCATTGTGAGGCATGCATTTCAATTCTGAGGGAGTCCCAGATGCAGACAGGACATGGATGGAGAAATGGCAGAAGGTAGGTGTGAGCGCCCACAAGGGGGAGTCTGGTGGGAAGGGGAGCTGTGCGGCTGACCAGCCCAGCCCCTCTCCCTCCACACCTCCGACGTCTCATCTGTAAAGTGACATCACTGGGTTGGAGGACCTCCAAGCCCCTTCAGTGCCCTGACATTTTGTGACTTCTTTTGTGTCGTGGTCCCAGCCTGGACCTGGGTTCTTTGGGCAGTGCTGGAGAAGAATGCCCAGGCTTCACTATCTGGAAAAGACCACATCAAAATTGGCCATCTCCAGCTTCTCCAAAGCTTGTGAATCAGTCTTGATCAGCTGAACAGAATTCTGGTCTTGTGAGCTGGTATCAAACCTCACACTACCCGCAGTGTGGCTCCTCCCACAAGCTGATCATAAGAAATAATTTTTATGAGAGATGGTCAAAGACTAATTTTCAAACATTCTAAAGAGCAATGATATCCTTGTTTTCTTTTTTTTAATTTATTTTATTTTATTAAAATTTTTTTTAATGTTTTATTTATTTTTGAGAGAGAGAGAGACAGCGTGAGCAGGGGAGGGTCAGAGAGAGAGAGGGAGACACAGAATTCTAAGACAGGCCCCAGGCTCTGAGCTAGCTGTCAGCACAGAGCCCAACGCGGGGTTCGAACCCACGAACCGCGAGATCATGACCTGAGCCGACCAACTCAGGACGCTTAACCGACTGAGCCACGCAGTTGCCCCGAAATCCTTGTTTTCAAAGGGAATTTTCTGTGGACTTGAGACAAGAAGATAAAACTCTGGCTGCTCTGGTAGCAGGAACTTGCAGTCCCCAGGCCC
This sequence comes from Cryptoprocta ferox, assembly GCA_028646485.1. Lineage (NCBI taxonomy): Eukaryota > Metazoa > Chordata > Mammalia > Carnivora > Eupleridae > Cryptoprocta > Cryptoprocta ferox. The sequence goes on along the minus strand of CM053576.1, from coordinate 61,789,142 downwards.
TTCTGCAAACCCACAGGCCCTGAGGAGCATGGTGTAGAAGGGGCCGACCGAGGGGTCAGACAATCTAATGACAGATACGGGGACAAGTGAGGTCCTCGTCCATGTCCACGTTCTGCCCTTGCATTTTAGGAGAAGCCACTCCTAAAGCATTTAGGAGAACCGTGAATGCTCCCCTGCTTTAGAATGTTCTGAAGCTTTCATTGAAGACACTGCACATATAATATCACACAACGTCCTCTAAGGGATGCCACCACGTGAGAAATGGCTTTCAGCAATTCAGAGTAGGAAAAGCTTTATCTTTTTCCCAGGAACTCAAATGTCCTTTAGTTCTCTGTTCTAAAACAAACAACCACAGGCAAACAATCACTTTGTCTCCCCTGAGAGGAACTTTGCCATAATAAGATATCTACCATTTATTGCATTTCCCTCGCTGTGCTGTCTTGCTGGATGCGTTAGATTGGCACTTGGCATCATTTCAGACTCCTTCCCTGTGCCTTCCTGGACCTGAGGGGCTGGAAAGCTCACAATGGCATTTCCCGGATTCCCCTGCTCCGAGGGTTCTGGATTTAGAGTAGTTTCTATGGGTAGGGCCCTAATGCACTATCTGGAGGTGAAAGCAGAGGGGAGGCCGTCTTCACTCTGTTCTGGCTCTTGCTGGCAGCCGGTGTGGTTTTGGGGTGTGGATGTTTCTGCCATCGTGACTTGATGTCCAGCCACGAGCTCCATGGGTGGTCTTGGCACATTGGTGGGGTGGCAATGCCTCCCTGCCTGGGGTTGGAGGTTGGGTGGTGTGTTCTTGACTTCGACAATTCTGTGTGATGGTCTTCGGTTCTCTGTCCTCCTGATTGTGGCAGAGGTGGTAGCTCCCTTGGCAGGCAAGTTGCGGGGCAAGATTCTGATCACCCTGACAGCTCAGCCTAGAGTCCTTTTATCCCCCCCACCCCCACTCTTTCCACGACCCATTCTGTAAGCACAAATTCCTTGTGTTACACTATCTTTGTTTAATAAACAAATGAGGAAGAGTGGATTCTGTTTCCATTTCCTTTAAATTTTTTTAATGTTTATTTTTGACAGAGAGAGTGTATGCAAGCGAGAGCATGAGTAGGGAAGGGGCAAAGAGAGAGGGGGAGACCCAGAATCCAAAGCAGGCTCCAGGCTCTGAGCTGTCAGCACAGAACCCAATGTGGGGCTCGAACTCACAAACTGTGAGATCATGACCTGAGCCGAAGTCAGACGCGCAACCAACTGAGTCACGCAGGCGCCCCTTCCTATTCTTGATCTGTGACTAATACTCCTCAGTGACCAGCACATGCTTGGATACAAGTCGTCTTGCTCTTTGCTCTTCAGTGAACCTTGAAGGGGCTCTGAGCCTCAGTTTCCACATGTACAGCTCCATGATAGTAGTCATCTCATTGTATTGTATCCTAGTATCCCTCACTGTGGGCTCCTGTCTCCTTCCATGACTAACATCTGTTTGAGGTTTTGCAGCTTATCAAGCCTTTCCCTTTTGTCACTTGACCCTCACAACCACACTGGGAGGTCAATAGGGAACGTTGTTAGAATTACAAGACTACAAGGTAATTGCCAAGGCAGAGAGAGCCATGTACAGAATGTGGCTAGAGAATGGGTGGAATGCTTCAGGTTGCTTGGGGCAATCAGACAAGACTTTAGGAGGACATGGTGCCTGAGTGAACTTTGAAGAATGAGATGTCTAGAGGCAGATAGGCAGGGGCAGGACTTTACCAGCAGAGGTAAAGCATGTGCAAAGGCCTGTGGGGTGCACATTCAGGGGAGGTCTGTGAGTGTGAGTTCAGGACTGTTGGAATGGAGAGTTGGAGGGATAGGGACTGGAGATGAGGCAGGTGTGGAGGACCCATGAGAAGGGCCTGGCATTCCTGACTGGAAGGGTTCTGATTTACCCTGTAGATGGCTGAGAAACAGGGGAACAATCTGATCCAGCAACCATGCTGGGACAGCATGGAGGATGGGCTGGAGCGGTGAGACCAGTGTGGGTGGAAACAAGGGGGCTGGTGAATGATCTGATGTGGAACATGAGAGAGGGAGGGGGTGATGTGAGTTCCTCCCTGTTTCTGGCTTGGACAGCTGGGCACACAGTGCTCAGTGAGAAAGCAAACTCTCGAAGAGGAGCAGATTTGGACATATTGACTTTGAGATTATCTGGTAACTAGCTAGCTACATGGCCCTGAAACTTGGGGGGGAGAGAGTGCTATCTGAATGCATATATTTTAGAGCAGTCCATGTTCAGGTAGTGGCTGGAGCCTTGAGTGGATGACCTTGTTTAAGGAGAGTGAGAGGACTAGGAAGGAGAGAGAATTGAAGATAGAGCTGGGAAGACCATCTGTTCTTAAGAGAAAACCTGTAAATAAGCAGAGTTGAGTAGCCAGAGAAGAAGAGGGGCAAAAACTGAAGGAGAGAGGTGCAAGGAAGACACAGTGGTCAGCAGTGTCACAGTTGAAGAGAGATCCAAAAAGGTGAAGACTAGGAAGTTCCCTTTGGACCTGTCAGAAATTCACTGGTGATCTTGGTGATTGAATACATTTTGAACAAATACTTAATGCTTCCTATATCACAGGCAATGTTCTTAGACTTTGCGATATATCAGTAAGTAATCTCATTCTAGTGAGGGAGGCAGCTAATAAAGAATGAATATAACAAATAAGTATTTTTATAGCATGCCAGAAGGTGGTCTGTGCTATAAAGGGGGGAAAAATTGAACATATAAAGGGAAAATTAGGAATGTTGGACAGAGGTTGCAATTTTAAATACGGTGGTCAGAAAGTTACATGTAAGCAAAGACTTGAAAGTGGTGAAAAGTTGACCATGTGACTATCTGGGGGAAAAGCATTTCAGATGAAAGGCATAGCCAGTGAATAGGCCTTAAGGTGGGATGTGCCTGACATGTTCTAGGAAGAGCAAAGAAGCCAGCATGACTGGAGGGAAGTGAGTGAGGGGAAAATAGTGGAGATACCATCAAGGAGATAAGGTGGAGGGTGGAGGCCTCTTTCAGAGCTTAGTAGACCGTGGGAAGGACTTTGACTTTGAGGAGGCACTAGGGACTTTTGAGCCAAGGAATGACACAGCCTAACTTACACTTTTAAAAAGATGATTCTGTGGAAACAGCCGAAATGTCCATCAACTGACAAATGGATGAAGAAGATGTGGTTTGGGGCTCCTGGGTGGCTCAGTCGGTTGAGCGTCCGACTTTGGCTCAGGTCATGATCTCACAGTTTGTGAGTTAGAGCCGAGCGTCGGGCTCTGTGCTGACAGCTCAGAGCCTGGAGCCTGCTTCGGATTCTGTGTCTCCTTCTCTCTCTGCCTCTCCCCCACTCGTGCTCGGTCTCTCTCTCAAAAATAAATAAACATTAAAAAAAAAAGGAAGATATGGTTTATATATACAAAGGAATACTACATGGCAATGAGAAAGAATGAAATCTGCCCATTTGTAGCAACGTGGATGGAACTCGAGGGTGTTATGCTAAGTGAAATAAGTCAGGCAGAGAAGGACAGATACCATATGTTTTCACTCATATGTGGATCAGGAGAAACTTAACTGAAGACCATGAGGGAGGGGAATGGGAAAAATAGTTAAGGACAGGGAGGGAGGCAAACCATAAGAGACTCTTAAATACTGAAAACAAATTGAGGGTTAATGGGGGTGGGGGAGAGGGGAAAATGGGTTATGGGTATGGAGGAGGGCACTTGTTGGGATAAGTTGGGAAACCAACTTGACAATAAAAAAATAAAATAAAACAAATATTTTTTAATGAAATAAATAAATAAATAAATAAATAAATAAATATAAAAAGATGATTCTGGCTACTGCATTGATGACAGACTGTCGGGAGGGTAGGGTGGCAGCAGATAAACCTGTTGAAGTAATCCAGGCAACAGATGATGGTATCTTAAGTCCGGATGGTGGCACTGACAGTGGTCAGATGGGTCAGATTCTGGATTTATGTTAAAGGTAGTTAACGGAATTCCTGATGGATTGGGCTGTGGGGTATGGGGGAAAGAAAAGGATTACTTCAAATTTCTTGTCATTTTACCAGTTGCTCATGCTGTTTCCCTCAATGGAGATGGTGGGAATTGTAGGTGGAGAAGGTTTGGGTGCAAAGATCAGAAGTTTAATCTGGGGCATGTTGAGTTTGAACTGCCCACCACACACCCAAATGTGGATGTTGACTAGTCATTTTCAGTGGTGTGGGTGGAGGTGGAAGCCAGATTGTCCCCCTTGGGGGAGTGGATTGGAGGTGAGTAAATGGAGGCTGGAGTATAGACCATATCTCCTAGAAACCTGGCTGTGAGAGGAAGGTGTATTGTGTGTGAGCATGAGGAGATGGATGGGTTGAAGAATATTTTTTTTCTTTAAAGAGGTGTAAGTGTGTTCACAGAAGTGAATAATCAAGTGAGAATCCATAGGTTTTCGATCCTAGAAGAGAAATTGTTCGTGATGTCGCCAACTCCTTAAAGAAGTCAGTGATAATGGGTACATCTGAGCATCCAGAATGCCTTTTCTTCTGAGGAGGGGTAATTCTGAGCACAGATGTAGATAGATAGGTTTCTCGGTAGTGGCAATGGAGGGGCAGGAAGTTGAGAGATTTTAGCTTACGTTTCTGCAAAAGAAGAATTTTGCTCAACCAGGAGAGAAGGGAGTGGAGTTGGGGACTTGGGGGAAAAACATGAGGTTGGAAGAGACCCTGAGGGGAGAAGCTGGGGAGGGGTCTGGTGACAGTGGTGAGGCTGTAGCTGAGGCTATTGCCAGAAAGACAAGCAGATGATTGAGCTGAGGTGGTTGTTGAGAGAATAACTGAAGCGAAGCTCTGGAGGGTCTCCTCTAGATGGGGGAGGAAGTGAAGTCAGGAGATGCTGACAGATAGGGAGGACCAGGTGGAGTCCGGAGCTCAGAGATCAAGGTGAGGTCCGAGAGTAGGTATGGTGGGAGGACCTGAGGGAGGGCTGGAGGACTTCGATTGTGACCTGGGAGGAAGTGGTTCTGGGTGGCTGTAATCTAGAAGGTAGGACCTCCAGTGGGGTGGGCAGTTCAACCTAGACAGGAGGTGAAGGTCACTGGAGCTGAGAATGTTAAGGACCTGGAGACTGGGTTGTTAGATATCATTCACACAGGTGCAAAATTCTCCTGAGATGATGCTGGGAATTGGGGTAAAAAGGAAGTCAGTGGGTCTGGATGATAAACTTTTCAATCTAAGTAGTGGGGAGTTCAGGTGGTACCTAAAAATTCATGATAATGGGGAGTTGGGGACAATGAGATGCTTGGCTTAGTACCAAGGTGGGGGGTGTCCCCAAAAGCTGAAGAGGAATTTCTCTTTCTGAAGTTCCTCTGCACATTTTTGGCACCTCTTTAGATAGACTATGTTTCATATGGCCTCCTACTATTACTGACCTCTTTCAGTGTCTTTGTTTTACAACATTGTTAGGTCCTTGGGGACAGGTATACTGTACTCTCACGTTGAAGGTACTTAATAAACGTTAGCCTAAAATGGGAGAGTTGGCCAGATTGGGACTTGTGTGGATACATTACCTGAAACAAATCGGTGAGAGCTGTATTTTTTCTCCACCAGTTTGTGTTTTCAATGGTAATACCCCATCCCCTAAATTCAAGGTCTGAGGATGGCTGGCCTCACCTGGAACATACCGGAAATGTTAGATTCCCATACGTATCACTGCCTAGGACCTTGGGGTCGGGAAGTGTCCCTGAAACCTGAGTGTGCTCAGGCTCCTGGTGACCTGACACACCTGAGGGGGAAACATAAGGAAGTGGAAAAGAAGCCAAACCCAGAAGTGGCTGCTGAAAACCAGAGACTCCAACAGGAGATGAGTTGTACAATGAACAGCAAACTGTATACAAAAGCAAATATTTAATTTGAGGTGGAGCTTTATTTTCCTTATATCAAAATAATACAGACCTTGGATCAAAGCCTCTGGAACTAATGACAAAAAAATTAAATTAAGTGTAATTATATGCCACTCAAAGACTCCCGGGAAGCCATTCAAATATGCAAGAGTCCTTTGTAAAAGGTGGTGTTAGTTCTTCCTGATTGGGAAGGGCAAACTGAAGAGGAGGTTGGTTGAGTAGAGATAATTACGTTTGATAAACTCAATTACCACTTCTCAGCAGCTGTAATGGGTTCTGCTCAAACAATGGAAAAATGATTATGTATCCTGTCCCTTTGATGATCCAAGTGAATAAAAGAAGAAATAACAGAATTTCTAGAACCTGGCAACTTCAAGGCAAGACCAGATCCTAAATTGTGAAAGATACTCAGGACTCATTAGTACGCACTGGACTGACCCATTTAGCCAGCCGGTGGATAGCAGGTATTAGACGCCAGGGATGTTGGTAGGCCCCTGAAGGCAGGTACCATGTTTAACCCTCTTTGGTATTCTGCACATGGCACGGGCATTGGCCAAAGTTGGTTTGGGAATGCTCTGTTTTGCTCCCCTGAATAAGGAGGAATGGATATTTTGTTTTGTTTTGTTTTGTTTTGTTTTTCGATATAGTTGATTGCACATTTTTCCCTTTGTGGTGGTTAAAAGGCAGCTTTAGTTCACACCTTGATTCTATGGTTAGCCCTTAGAGATTTAGGTCTGTAAAAGTTAACAAAACAAAAGCTAGTTTTAGTCATAAACTAGTTAAGAGTTGACTGGGTTCACAGTAGTCTTTTCGTATCACTATGAGTGCCCCAAAATGTTTTGTCTTCCCGATTTGTTCACCCCATCTTTGTTTTAACCTTCTGACCCACATGTCCAGTGGTTTATGGACATCTTGCATAGGTATTTGAGATTCAGTCCTCCCCTGCTCCACCCTGTCCCCAGCTATCTTCCTCTGGTGCCCCTGCCCAAGTCCTCACGGTGACCTAGGGACCCCTTTCTCTCTCTCAGCTAGTCCAATGGTGACTTCCCAAGTTGTCTTCTGCCAGCTTCCCTCTAAAGTCTGTTCTCTTTCCTCCAACCCCCTTGACACAGTCCTAACTCCTGCCCTTGGTACCTGTCACATTGATGGGGGCAGTTATTTCCCAGCTGTCCTTCCTGACTGTGCTCCTGCCGAACTATCCTCTGTGATGTTGCTGGAATACTCTTTGAAAACAAAGGTGAACAAAACACGAAGGGATCACACTGCCCATGGCCAATTGGTGGAGGATGCAGACTCTGGATTAAGAGGCCCGGCTCTCCCATGTCCTGGCTGCAAAACCTACTTGTGAAGCCAGGGCTAAAAACGGTCCCTACTTACTGTGACAATTCAGCGAGCAAACCTTTCTTGACTAAAAAAATGAAGCTTGAGCCTTACTGCCATTTAATGAAGTTTCTCACAGGCATAAAACCCTCAGAGCAAACTGTGGCAGCTTCAAATGAAAATCAGATGACCCAAACCAGCCACAGTTTGTACAGGATAATGTCTTGGGGGAAGGAAACTGGCCTTCAAAAAGTAAGGGGGGAAAAAAGATAATGTTAAAATGATTATTTAAGTTATTACTTGCCATGCAAACAATTTTAATACATTAATGAACATTTTATTTTTTTAAATGTTTATTATTTAGAGACAGCAAGCAAGTGGGGGGGAGGGGCAGAGAGAATCCAAACATTACTATGCTCTCTGGAGTCTGCTCCTGTCCAGTCTAAATACCCTCATCCCTACGTGTTCCTCAGCAGACAAGGTTCCCAGCTTGCCATTCTGTCTCCTCAGGGCAAAGGCCAGCCTGTCAGTGTCTAGCAAATGTGTGGTTGGTACTCAGGAGGTTTCTGGGACTTGGACTTGAATAATCCCACCCAATGAAAGTAAAGCCTCCTTGGGTAGAAGAAACCTCCCTGCAGTGATTTTTTTCTTCTTCTTTGTGAGACAGTGAGAGTAAGAAATAGGAAAAACAGACCTACTGATTCCACCCAAATTTAGTCATTCATCTCGCTAATGATGGGGCCAGTTACTTCTCTGGGTCACTAGGGGTCATCAGGGGGAGAATGGATAAGGGTGTCTCAGAAAAGAAGAGGTGGGCTTGACCCAGCATAGAAAATAGGATCTCTTTTATTTGTGGTCCTAGGATGTTAGAGCTGCAAAATTCTTAGAGCTCCTATCCACCACTCTCTAGTTGTTCATATAACAAAACTGATACCAGAGAAGTGAAATGATCTGCCCAAGGTCACAGAGAGATTTAGCAACAGGCCTGAAACTAGAGCCCAGGTCTCTAGGGTATTTTCCATCAACTTCTGCTCCCTCTACATCTCTCCTCTACCTGCTCTCAGACTCTACCTTTGTGGGCAATCCCCCAGCCCTCAAACCTCTTTGTCCCTCTGACCATCATTCTTATCTGAAAACTTCATTTGAAAACACAAGCACCAAAGTAAAAAAATGCCTTGGCACCTTTTTTTTTTTTTTCCCATGAGAATCTTTTGCACTGTGGTTTGTGAAGGAAGCTGACTTTAGCAATCTAGGTGACGTGGTGGTTATCAAGAGAGAACAGTGGCCGTTGAGATAATGTATGTGTCCAAATATGTCAGCAGGTGCAAGAGCTGTCTTGTCCCACTGGGGATACAGGAAATGTATACACCCAAATATTCGGGTCACAGATAGGTCAGAGAGATAGCATGGTACCAGCGGTCAAACCAACCACAGTATGGTTTCTATAGACACATAGCCTCCCCAGAGCCAGGGAAACAGAAATGCCCATCTCTAGAAAATGTCTGAATGATCATAGGGGCACCCAGAAGGAGAAAACTCATTTAAACAAGAATTGTTGCAGTCAAGGGCCATCTTTAATTTTCATCTCTGGTCTACTCACTGCCTCTAGAATGTATTGAACATTACAATTTGTTCTTTCGTTTCTCCAGGTTTTGCATTCATTCACTTATCCAATAGTTATTTCGAGTGATCCCTTTAAGATTCACCTGGAATTCCAGGTGCTTTGGGATGCCTCTGTCATCCATCCCAGCCAGCGCAGGATTTTCTCTCTGCTTTTCACACTGCTCACACTCCCATCTGCTGTGGACCCTTGATGCTCTCATGGGTAGGCTTGAGCTTACTAACTGTATGAAAAAACCAAACATTTGTCTAGCTATTGGTAGCCAGTCAAGTTCCTGTGTATCTTCACATTTCATTGCCAAAGCATTAGGTAGGTATTACTGTCATTCTCATTGCAAACGTGAGAACTGAGGGCTCAGAGAGATTGAGAAACTTGCTTGTCCCATAGCTGGGAGTAATGGTGCAAGACTGAAAACTCAGCTTTGTCTGAAATGCATCTGCATATATAGTTTGTTATAAAGTGAATGTCTATGTAACCAAATAGCCAACACCCCAGACCCCACCCACTGTGTATCCTTTTCTAATATAATCCAGCCCCTCCCATCCCCCTATGGGTAGCCATTAGCCTGAGTTTCTGTGTTTATAAACCTAAACAAAAAATTAGTTTGCTTGTTTCTGAACTTTATTGGAATGAAATTAAACTATATGTTTTCTTTATAGCCTTCCTTTTCTTGCTCAACACTGTATCAGGAATATTTTTCCATGATCATGTGTATAGTTGCAACTTGCTCATTTCACCACTTTATGATATCCCCTTGCATGAATATAGTAAAAGGAATTCATTCACACTGCACTTGTCTTAAACTTCCTCTTTTTCTGTTGATTCTTACACACTGTCTGTACCCAACTACATTCTCACTGATTGAATTGTTCTGATGTTTTTCTCCTCTAGTTTGATAGTTATAGAAGGACATTCACTTGGAAACCGTCACGGAAATATGGAAATGTTGGATTGTATTTGTGGCCATTTTTGTTTCTGGTGTTATGCTAATTGCTTGGGCTGAGACTGGCAGAAGATGAACTATATACATTACCATTATGAAGCAACTTGTCAGTACACAGCGATCACATTACGCCCTACCCTCCAAAACAGAAGTAAATTTCTGGGGCAGAGGAGGAGAAGCAGAGGGCTATTAAGTTGGAAGTTGGCCTAAACAGAACAGATGACTTGATATCTGAGATCTAGTGAAATCTCTCACTTTTCATCTATGTGTCTTAGGATCCATATCAACTCAGTTCAAGTTTGCTATTTAAACTGGGAGTTTGGTTTTGTTTGCTTGTTGCATTTGTTGTTGTTGTTGTTGTTGTTTTATGTGGGCTTTGTTTGGGCTCTAGGATGAACTTGAGAAACAAATTCCAACTTCTTGATTCAAAATTATGTTACCAAATTAGTTAGAGTCCCTCTGATACTGGGTGCCAGATCTGATAGGCAGTCTTGCTAACTATGAATGAAGATTGTTTCATTTCTTTTTTCCCATCCGTATACTTTTTATTTCCTTTTCTTACTGCAGTAGCTACGACTTCCAGTGTGATTATGAAGAGGAGTGATGAGCGGGCACAACTCTATCTTGTTCCTGATCTTAGGGGGAAAGCAGCCCATTTCTCTCCATTAGGGGGAAAGCAACCCATTTCTCTCCATTAAATGTGATGTTAGCTCTAGGTTTCTTGTAGATGTTCTTTATCAAGTTGATGAAGTTCCCCTCTATTCCTAGTTTGCTGAGGGTGTCTTTTTTAAAACCACAAATGGGTGTTGTATTCTGTCAAATGCCTTTTCTGAACCAATTAATATGGATTATATTATTTTACTTCTTTAGCCTGGTGATGTGGGTCCCATCGAGTTTTGAATGTTGAACCAGCCTTGCTTGCATACCTGGGATAAATTCTGCTGGATCATGGTGTATAATTCTTTTTATACATTGTTGGATTATATTAATGTTTTATTGAGTATTCAGTTTGATTGACGTAAGCTCCAGCCATGAATAAGCCATTCCCTTGTTCAAAAGCCTCAACAGCCCACCGGTTCAAGCAACTAAACTCCAGATTCCTTACTCGTTCAAAGCCCTCTATAATCTGGCCTCGTATTACCCATCTGTGCTTCCTCTCTCACTACTTTCCATGATATACCATTTCTCTAAACATGTTCCTTTCCTTTTCTTTTTGTGTTTCAAGCTTTTATCGAAATTCTACTTAGTTACATATAGTTTCAGGAGTAGAAATTAGTGATTTATCACTTACATAAAACACCTAGTACTCATTACAACAAGTGCCCTCCTTAATACCCATCACCCATTTAGCCCCTTTCCCTGCCCACCTCCCCTCCAGCAACCCTCAGTTTGTTCTCTGTAGTTAAGAGTCTGTTTTATGGTTCGTCTCTCTCTTTTTTTCCCCCCGTGTTCATCTGCTTTGTTTCTTCAGTTGCACATATGAGTATCCCTAAACATTTTCCATACTTTCTTACCGTCCTGTGTTGAATATCCTATTCCCTTCACTTGGGACTAGGCATAACATTCAACTCTTTCCCATTCCCATTTTCTGAAATCCTATTTTTCTTCAATACCCAGCTCAAATTACATTGAGAATTGTGTCTTTTCATCTCTGTGCCTCCTGAAACACAGTGTCTCTCATACAAGGTACTCAGGAAAGGATCCTGGAATTCAACTTTGCTTCATTTCTCAGAATCTGACTTTCAGTCTTTGTTCTTTGATTTCAGATATTGAGGTCCTCTAGTTCAGCATTTCAAGCAAAGTAGTGATCCCCCTCTCTATGATCTCAGACAGAAAAGTCATTTCTGTGATGAAGCATTCACTACCTTGTGATTGGTTTTGTGGCTGGATTTTGTAACTGTGAGAAAGTTTACATGATATTGAGGCAAGTTTTGCCCACTTATGACTTCTGTCATTGGTTTAGCAATCACTAGCTTTCATGAAGTGTTTTCAGGGAGACAGCTTGGTGGAATGGAAAGGGCGTAGGATTTAGCATTGGATAGTCAGAGTCCACTCTGGTATTTACTAACTGTACTGTCTTGGGTGAGTCCATGGATTTGCCAGTGCCTCTGTTTTCCCATCCTTAAAATGGGGGTAGCAATACATTTTTTAGAAGAATTGTTAGAATGACAAAATGTATGTGTCAAATAAATTATGTAAAGCTTCAAGCATAGTGGCTGGAGTAAAGTACTCAGCAATTCAGCAATTATTGAGCTCCTTCAGTATATACAATACTAGGTGTCATGGGGAATCAAACATGTATAAACTTATCCTCCTCCCTTAAGGCTAATTTGAATTAAAATAAATTGGGTCTCAAATTTGTTGCTCCAGATGAATAACAGGAAAAACTTAGTTCCTTCCCTTGCCTGTGGGATGAGGCCAGCTTGGTAGATGAGGATTGTGACTTCTGTTGGGGACAATGTCATAGGTTCTTGGCATCAGGAATGAATCAGAATTAATTGATCCATGATCGGTTTAGTTTAAATTGCCAGTGGCAGGTTTGGAAAGGCCAGACTGTCAGTATGATGCCTGTGTGGGAAGGAAAAAGTGAAACAGACCTTCAGGGTGTTTGGTGAGTTGAGTGAGCTGTGGACAGTTGAGCAAGGGAGGGGGAGGGACAAGTGAGAATTCCTTAGAACTTTCTTTTCATGTCATCAGAGGACTTTGTGGTGACAAGTATCTATTTTCATAGACAATAATTCATAGTGATGTCCAAACCTTTTTTTTTTCATTTTAGCGTTGATATACTCTTCCCCTTCTTTCTCACGCTAGCATTCTAATTTTTTTCAGTGTCTTGTAAAGATAACTGTGTATAGCTCATTTTAGTTCCTGCAGTGTTGTTGTTGTTGTTATTTTTTTAATCTATGAACTGGTATTAAGATTCTAAGTGTCCTGCGCACTTTATTAAATGTTTTGTGGTCTTCGTGGGCAATTGGTAATGGCTGTTTTGAATATTTCCTAGGCTAATGTGCTAGTGGCTAATCTCTATGACATTTAGCTTTTGGGATGTTGCCACAGGTTGGAATAGAGGCAGAACTAATTCCTGTGGGAAACTTTGCTGCTTGTCTTGGCCCTGTTCTGGGTAGGGGTTCAGTGGATTTTTATGCTGGCTCCGATCCTGATTAGGCTCCTTAACTTGGCAGAAGAGGACACAGGCTCCACCCTCCACTTGGCCTATGGCCAGAGCATATTCAGCTGTCCTTTAATAGGAAAAATAAAGCTTTGGCCTGATCGTATAACTTCAAACTCTGCAGCTCTATTCTTATCAGTAGCTCATTTTTAAGAAGTGTTTATGGAGGATGACTTGAAGAATCAACCATTCGTCTGTTTCTCTGTATTCTAAATATTCTCCTGGGGTCAAAGGCTATCGTCATCAGGTGTCTGTAGACATGGACTGGATTGTCTTGGTCTTTCAAATAATTCAGTTTGATGAGTTGAACTTTGACCTGTGCCATTAATCTATACTAAAGGATAGCCCCTCGAAACCTGCTGTTGTATTCATTATGGGTCATTCTTGAAGGTAGAATTCATTCCAACCAACGACCTTTGGGGCAGGGAGAAGATTCTCCCTGGTTTCAGTACCAGTGTAAGCTATGCTTCATCTAGGCACCTATTTTTATCTTTTAGAAACCAGAAAATGTGTAACTAACGTTATCCTCTGTATATTTGCCCTGGGGAGCATACTGTCAAGTTTGTGGCCCTCTCTCTACCTAGCATTGTGCCTTATTCCTTTGCTTTATCTCTCGTGCCTGCTTTATTTTTCCTTCTGGCCAATCTTCTCATTGAAACAAAACTCTAATTGTGCTATATGGATATCTGTAACTGGTAACTGGCACAAATCCCTCCATGAGCAGGTCAGGGCAAGTCTAAATCTATAAAGACTACTCTCCTTTGATGAAGGTCAGCACAGCATATGGGAAATTCCAGAGGAAAGAGCAAAGGGAGGCACTCTCTTTAGAGAACAGAGGTCAGCCTCTATTTGCATCTCAGTTCTGCCGAACTCTCTTCTCTCATTTGTTGCATGCAATAAACGAAGGCCACAGGGTTCAGCTTTCTCAGGAAATCATGGAGATGTTGCAGAAATGAAAGTCTGGGCCCACTGACCAGAAATGCAGTTGTACTGGGTAGGTGTTTGGGGCCACCACCAAAACCAAACACACCCTTTGTGAGAACCCACAGCCCCAGCCTGCCTCACCTCTCGGGTGACCAGCAGCTGCTGTGAATACCCACCTACCCTCTGCATGGCAGAGCCTTCAGGGTTCCATGTGTCTGTGTATCTGCTTGCATCTGTGGGCCTCTGATTAATTATCTTCCTTTCACCTACCAGACAGACAGATGGGCCAGTGAGCTCTGTGTAATCCTGGCAAAGAGGTAGAGGTACTGGTGCTAACCCCTAGGAGAAGTCATGGGCTCCTTAAGGCGAGAATGTCTTCCTCAGCCATAGCCTCTTTCCTTGAGATGCCCTCACTCCTGTGCTCTGTGACCATTGCTCAGGCTATTATAGGCTATGCTGTGGATATATGTGCTATTGAATCCTTCAAGGATCACTCAGGTTCTTTAAATTCTGTCCACACCACTAACAGTTGGCCCTCCACACCTGGAATTACTCCAGACTTCGGTCTGGAGCATACTTGGCCCTTAAATTCTGCTGCCCTGGTGGCTAGGCCATTTCATTTGTCTATGGCTCCATTTCAACTAGATTTGAAACTTCTAGAGGGTAGCATGTATACCCTGACCTTGATCTTCTGTTTCTCACAGACATTAATATAGTCTGAAGCACCAATGGGTACTCAAAACTTTCTCCTTCTCTCCTCCTGCTGTTCCGCATCATCCTCTTCCTATTCCTCCTGCTTCTCCCTCTGTTTGTGGGTCTCTCTCTGTAGGGACAGTTCTGTTGTGGTGACAAGTAATCTCCAAACCTCAGTGGCTTATAAAACATAAGTTTGTTTCTGTGTCACAAAAGCCACTCTAGCTCTGCCCCATGTGTCTTCTCTTCTAGGACCGCTGCTGAAGGGGAAGCCCTGATTTGAGATGAGCCACAGCAGTAGGAAAGAGTGAGAGAACTGGAAGAAATTCCCATTGTCCTTGAGGCTTCTTCTGTCCTTCCCATTCACATCTCTTTGTCCCAAGCCACGTCATGTGGCCAAACCTGACTTAGGTGGAGATCGTGAGCTCCACCTACAGGAAGGCAATGGTGGGAGGTCTGATCATTTTTCAAGGAAGGGAGCCAACAGATGGGCACAATGAGACATTTTACCATAGACTCCTTCTAGGTGCCTGGCTCTGCTGGGAGCATCACATAAAGCATGTATGACTATCTTCAGGTACAGTGGTTTTATGGCATGTGACAATTTTAGCCCTATTTTTTAAAAAAGTTTGTTTATTTATTTTGAGAGAGAGAGAGAGAGAGAGAGAGAGAGAGCGCTAGCGAACAGGAGTAGGGGCAGAGAGAGAGAGAATTCCAAGCAGGCTCTGCACTGTCAGCACAGATCCTGATGTGGGGCTAGAACTGTGATATCATGATCTGTGCTGAAACCAAGAGTCAGATGCTTAACTGACTGAGCCACCCAGGCACCTCAGCCCTATTTCCTAACAAGGAAACAGAGGGTCAAGTAATTTATTTAAGCAGCTTTGGAATCGATGAATGAATGAATGAATGAATATCCACGTTGCTTTCAGCTTTTCTTGCCAAGTGCTAATGCCCAGGTCCCATGAGCACTTTTCTTCTCCAGATCGGGCTACCAGTATTGCTCTTATGGTTCTTTGCGTGATCCTGTAGAAGAGCACCCCATAGGCCTCAGGATGTTATTTTTTTTATCTCTCCACATTAAGTTATTTTCATTTCAGTGGGGATTTCTAAAGATGCCTCAGTCCCCAGTCGTGAGTCTAATGGTGGAAACTTTAAGTACTGGCCACATGTAAGACTAAGGGAAGCTTGTTGATAATATCTCTTAAGCCTCTCTCTCTCTCTCTCTATTTTGAAGTTCTTATTTAAATTCTAGCTAGTTAACATACAGTGTAATATCAGTTTCAGGTATATAATATAGTGATTCATCACTACATACAACACCCTGTACTCATCACATCAAGTGCACTCCTTAATTCCCATCACCTATTTCACCCATCCCCCCACCCTGCTCCCCTGTGGGAACCATAAGTTCATTCTCTAGAGTTAAGAGTCTGTTTCTCAGTTTGCATGCCCCTCTTTTTTCCCCCTTTGCTCATTTGTTTCTTAAATTCTACATATGAGTGAAATCATACAGTATTTGTCTTTCTCTGACTTATTTCACTTAGCATAATATTCTCTAGCTCCATTCACTTTGCTGCAAATGGCAAGATTTCATTCTTTTTAACGGCTGAATAATATTCCAGTGTGTGTGTGTGTGTGTGTGTGTGTGTGTGTGTGTGTGTGTGTGTGTGTGTAGCACCTCTTCTTTGTTCATTCATCAGCCGATGGACACTTGGGCTGTTTCCATAATTTGACTATTGTAGATAATGCTGCTATAAACATCGAGGTGCATGTATCCCATTGAATTAGTGTTTTTGTAATCTTTGGATAAATATCCAGTAGTGCAATTGTTGGACTGTAGGGTAGTTCTATTTTTAACTTTTTGAGGAAACTCCATACTGTTTTCCACTGTGGCTGTATCCATTTGCATTCCCACCAACAGTGCAAGGGGATTCCCTTTTTCCACATCCTTGCCAACACCTGTTGGTTCTTGTGTTGTTGCTATTAGCCATTCTGACAGGTGTGAGCTATTATTTCATTGTGGTTTCAATTTGCATTTCCCTGATGATCAGTGATATTGAGCATCTTGTGTCCATTGGCTATCTGTATGTCTTCTTTGGAAAAATGTCTATGCATGTCTTCTGCTCATTTTTCCTCTCTCTCTCTCTCTCTCTCTCTCTCCCTCCCTCCCTCCCTCCCTCTCTTAAGCTTATTTTAATTTACTTTGAGAGATGGAGAGCAAGCAGGGGTGGGACAGAGAGAGAGGGAGACAGAACTCCAAACAGGCCCCACCTCATCAGTGGAGCCCAATGCAGGGCTCGAATTCATGAACCATGAGATCATGACCTGAGCTGAAATCAAGAGTCAGATGCTTAACCAACTGAGCCACCCAGGTGCCCCAAAAAGATGATTTTATTAAAGCATGAGGACAGGACCTGTGGGCAGGAAGAGCTGCCTCATTTTCCCTCTCTTAATAAGTGTTCCCAATTGCTGGTCTCAAACAATTAGTGGGTCTTGACCTGATGGGTCATCAGAGATGTATTTTAAAATATGAAATAAAATAGAATGGGGTAAAGAGTATCAGATTGCATCACACGTAGTAAGTCTAAGTTTCATCAAACTACTGTCTCTTTTATGTATGTGTATGTGTTCTATGTATACAGAATTGCAGTGTAAAATATATTTGTTGTTGTTGTTGTTGAGTTTACATCAAAAAAGCTTTGAAAGCCATTGCTCTAAACAATATCTTTTTCAGTTAATTCCCTGGGTCTATCCTGAGATCCAGTTCAATGAATATCCTTCAAGGCCAAAGTCCACCTTCGTTGTGCTATTTCACCATGGAGGCCCAACCTGGATGACAAGGATGGCTTTTCCCTCTCTTCCAGGTGTCCAGAACCTAACCTACAACTAGGACGCTATAGGCTTCTAAAAAAAAAAAAGATGTGTTTGTTAGGTTACCTTATATCTGCAAGAACGAAGCGGTTGATCAAGACTCTCTTTAAAAGCCACTTTCAGCTCTATGATTCCACAATCCTACCTCTTTTTTTTTGCAGAAAAGAGCGATCCTCCACAATATTATGGTTTGATAACGTGAAACCCAAAACATTTTGTATCTTTTGGACTGTGTGACCTCATACCTCACTCCTATGTCTGTGTCACCAGATGTTTTCAAATACTCGAATCTTTGCCAATTCATAAGGATAGTGGACATTTGCTGTTTTTGTCTAACCCCCTTTCCTGCCAATTCTGCTCTTTCTGTTAACAGCATTCAACCATGACAATTAGTGGGATAAGTGTGGCCCAAACGGATAAGTGTGTGGCCCAAACAAAGCCAGTCGGAAGCCTTTCTTGAAAGTTTTCTCTGATGAAGCTGAGATAATTTTCTCCTGTTCTGGACTCCTAGATGGACACTCAGAATGATGTTAAGCCCACGGCCTTTTGTGCCTCTTCTGTCCCCCATCTGCATGAGGAGGTTGTATGCAGCAGAGGAGGAGGACCACACTCAGAGAATGGGTATGTGGTGATAGTTTGAGAGTGAAAGACAGACTCATCAGAGCATCCTGGGTTGAAGATAACATGGTTTGAGCTCTTGGGTCCATCTGACCTCCTGCCAGATCTATGCCCTTTTTCTGCATCACACGTACCAATATATTTCTCTTTTGTGTGTAAACTAGTTTCAGTTTGGTTTCTCTCCCTTGCATCAGAAAGAGTCCGGATCAACACAGTAGATTACGACATGTGGATGATTTTTCTAAAAATATCACTTTTGATCCAATCTGTTCACATGGCTTTCGTTAAAAACCCTTCCTTCTTTCAGAAAGTATTGAAGCACAAAACATGTGCTCTACGCAATGTTAGATCTAGATAGTAATGACTGCAACTCCTGTGTGTAGCAAGTTGTGCTCCAGTGTTTTTTCCGATGTTTGCTTAGTGCAGAAAATAACGTGACATGGTTCAAGAAAACCTTTTGGAGAGTAAGATTTATCTGTGTCTGCCAAAGTAGTTTTTCTGTTTTCCATCTTTTCACGTAGTGTTCCCTCCTACGCAAGATAGTATTCCGTGATGAAGATCATGGTGTGACCCAAATTTAGATTTCCATTTTTTCTTTCTGTAAAATAGAGTCTTCATATTAATAATGATTTCTGTATAACTGAGTTTCTCAACTTCTGCACTGTGGACATTTGGGGGCCTGCCTTATGCATTGAGGCCATCCCAGAGGCCACCTCTCTGGCCTTCCCTGTTAGATGCCTATAGAACTCATTCCCTTCCCTCTCCCACCACCAAAAATATCTTGAGACATTGCCAAATGTCCCTTGGCGGGGAAAAATTGTTTCCAGTTGAGAACCATTGCTGTATACTATTCCTTTGACTCGACACCATGATCTTCTTAACTAGACTCCTATATTTGGACATTGAGATTACTTCCAACGCATTGCTGTTACAAATAATGTGGAAATGTGTCCCTTGGCCATGCACCTTTTTCTATTACAAACCTGATTTTCTGAAAATAGATTCATCCAGATCAAGTGGTAGGAACACTTTTAGGAGCTTGATACTTTCAACTTGCTCTTCAAAATACTACCACTAGTGTGTACTTGCCCACAAGAGGTACAACATTAATTAATGAATGTAATTCTTTCCCTGCCATCTTGCTATTATATAATCGAATATGTTGCAATTTCAGCTTCATGTGGTAAATGGAATCTAGAATTTGGACTTAGACTGGTCTGGACCCAAACCTAACAGTAGCACTGACAGCAAATTGACCTCGGGTAGGTTCTTAATCTTTCAGGCCCCATGTCCTCATTTGTAAAATGGGTACCTCAATCCCTACCTTGCAGGGCTGTGCTCAAAAATAGCTATTAACTGTCCTTACCCTTTATTACCTTGGATGCTCGAAGTACCTCTGCCTATCAGTAGACAATGAAAAATATCATTTCTGTTTTACAAAGGCCATAAAGGGGCAGGATTTTACCGTGATCAAACAGGAGACGTGTGCTTTCGAGGTGGAGGTTTATTGCATCCGACAGTTTCCTGCTTCATTTCAGCTATCTGTATATGCTGCACTGGGTGCCTACCCCACTGTAGGGCATGGAGGCCTGCAGGAAAGGGGTGGGAGGGATCTGTCTGACCCCTGAGATTATAGGGACAGTAGGAGCAAAGCCAAGGGCTGAATGGGGCAAAAACTTTTAGTAAGGGCTGTGGGTGTGTCCAGAAGGATGGGAGCACCAGGGGCTGTGGGGCAGGGGTAGAAGACTTTATGGGGACCTGGGATGGGCTGTAGGTAAGAGGGATGCTATGGAGATAGAGGAGGACACACAGAGATGGAAGTGGGTGTGGCAGTTCGTGGGGACAGATAGAAGCCAAGAAGGGTAGGAGTCTGAGCCAGCACAGAGGGAAGCATGAGTGTCCTTGGAGCCAGTGGGAGGGGGCGGTAGGATAGAGCTCGGGACGGGTCAGGACAAGGCGATATAACTGGCCCTGTATCCTGTCTTGCTCCTGTTGTTCTGGGGGTGGGGGTGGGGTGTTGGACCAGGTGTTTTCAAAGGAATTGTTGAACGGACCAGAAAGCTGGTTTGAGCCCCTAACAGCAGGACTCTTCTTGATGAAAGTGACAGAAATAAGATGTGTACAACTTTAAGTAAAAGGAAAATACTATTGGTGGTTCCTCAAAAAGTTGAAAAGAATTCCTGTATGAGTCAGCAATTCTACTCCAAAGTATATACCGCCCCCACCCCCCATGAAAATAGAGATTCAAAAACTTGTACATGCACGTTCATGGCAGCACTACCCACAATACTCATAAGGTAAAAACAACTCAAATGTCCATCAGCGGTGACTGGCTAAACAAAATGTCGTGTACGCATACAATGGAATATGGTCCCTCCATGAAAAGAAATTCTGATACAGCCTTCAGGGATGAAACTTGAAGACATTATGCTCAGTGAAGAAGCCAGAGACCAAAGTCACATATCATAGGTCTATTTATGGGAGATGTCTAGAACAGGTAAATCCATAAAGGCAGAAATTAGATTAGTGATTGCTAGCAGGTAGCAGGAAGTGACTGTTTAATGGTATGGGGTTTTCTCCTGGGATGATGCAAGTGTTTTGGGAATGAGCGGTAGTGGTTGCACAACATGTAAATGTGCTAAGAGCCGCTAAATTGTTCTTTCTTTTTCTTTTTTCTTCTTTTTTCGTTTTTCTTTTTTTCTTTTTCCTTTTTCCTTTTCCTTCTTTTTCTTATTTTCTTTCTTTCTTTCTCTCTTTCTTCTCTCTCTCTTTTTCTTCCTCTTTCCTTCTCTCTTTCTCTCTTTTTCCCTCCCTCTTTCCCTTCCTTCCCTTCCGTCCTTCCTTTCCGAGAGAATGCGCGTGCAAGTGGGATAGAGAGGCAGAGGGAGAGAAAGAATCTTAAGCAGTCTCCACGCTTAGCATGGAGCTCAACCTCAGGCTCATGGGATCATGACCTGAGCCAAAATCAAGAATTGGGACATTCAACGGACTGAGCCACCCAGGGGTCCCTAAATGGTATACTTTAAAGTGGTTGCTTTTATGCCTCCCGCATTTCACCTCATTAAGAGTCACTCCCATAGCCTCAGGCAGGGCAGGCTCAGGGCTGGGCCTCAGGAATAGCTGGAAGCAAGGGTTCTGAGGCCTCTAGGAGGCTTCTCTCTGTGGCTCTCTGTGTGTCTGCATCATGCTCACTCTTCATGGAGGAAATTTGGCAGCGGACAGTTCCAAGGTGCACTGAGCACAGAGCCTCCCAGCTTCTCCGTCTTTATGATAGCGTTCCCTTATTGGTCCAGCACTGACCAACCGCCCAGTCCTGTGTCCTTGACATGCAGCAGGGATAGGGTCAAAAAAGCCTTCAGGGAATGGAGGAACAGATGGAGCCAGCATTTGGTGCTGTAGGGTCAACTCTGGGGCCCCCACACAGATTAGATTTCCAGGGGAGAATAAAAAGATCTCACCAAACTATGTCCACCTTGCAAAAAGAATGCAAAAGGTTTAGAGTAAATGCCACCATTCACCTTTCTGAGAAGCCCCCATCCTCAGCCAGCCCCATGTGCAGCATACATCCTGATTCTCCGTACTCGCTCTCACTGGTAGGACCTAACTAGTGCCCTTGCTTCTGCTGTCCCCTCTCTGCAGTCTCTTTCCCGAAAACCATCAGCCCTTAAAAGGCCAATCAGGTCTTGTCACACCTTTCCCTAAACCCATCAGTGTCTTCCTACTGCATTTAAAATAAATGCAAACTCTCTTCTGGGGGGGGGGGGTAAAACTCCTTACCTCAGTGGATCTCAACCCTGCCTACACTTTAGAATCACCTGGAATGGTTTTAAAAACTCCCGATTCTTGGCTTTCCACAGACTAACTGAATCAGAACCTCAGAGTGAGCACATAGGGGGCTGGGCAAGAATATTTTCTAGAAGCTGTACAGCTGTTTCTCTATTGCAGTCAGCCTTGAGACCTACTGCCCACCTCCCTGAAATCTCCCTTGTCACTATTTCCTTCATTCCCGGACTCCTGCCACATTGGCTTTCTTTATGCTGTGCAAGCTCAGACAAGCTCATCCTGACCCCAGGGCATTTGTACTGACTCTTTGGCTTGGCATGCCTCACTCTCATGTCTTCACTTGACTGGCTCCTTCTTGCTTTTTCAGATTTGTGCTCAGATTTCACCTTCTGACCCTCTGCCCGTTTTATCTGAAGTTGTTTCTACCTTTTCCTCTTCAGTTGCTTTCTACTAGGTTACTCTGTTTTCCCCTTTCTCTCAGCACTTGTTACCAGCATGAAATCTGTTCATGTCCTGTGTCTCCTATGGGAATGTCAATTTCATGAGCAAAGGGGCCTTTCATGCTTTATCCTCAGAGTCTATAACTGTGCCTGACATTCAATATAAGGCTGAACCCTTACATCTCAAATTCCACATCGTTTAAACTTTTTTAAATGTTTATTTCTGAGAGAGAGAGAGAGAGAGACAGAGTGTGAGTGGGGGAGGGGCAGAGAGAGAGGGAGACATAGAATCGAAACAGGCTCCAGGCTCTGAGCTGTCAGCACAGAGCCAGATGCGGGGCTCAAACCCATGAAGCACAACATCATGACCTTATCAGAAGTCGGATGCTTAACCGACTGAGCCACCCAGGCACCCCTCCACATTGTTTAGACACGGGATCTCTACATGGCTTTTGACCACTTGATATATGGCTAGTTCGAATAGAGATTAAATGTAAAATACACACTAAATACTAAAGACTTAGTATTAAAGAATGTAAAGTACCTTATTAATAGTTGATCATTTCAACACATAATAAGTTTTTAATGTTTTTGATAAATTGAGTTAACTAAAACATTGAAATTAATCTCACCCATTTCCTTTTACTTTTGGTAATGTTGCTGTTAGAGAACTTTAAATTACATGTGGTTCGTATTACATTTCTATTGGCCCACTAGGGAGTTGAGGGGGCACTTTGTCCAGGGTGCATCTCCACTGGCCCCCACAATTTCATAGCCCTGTACTTAGAGTTCCAGCTCCAAGAAGCTTTGGTGACCCTCATGGGTTTCCGGTTTCTGCAGACAACGTCCATGAAGCTGCCAGGCTAAGGAGGCTAAGGACATTTATCACCTTGGTTTGAGCTCCCTCCCTTGCCTCTGGTGTTTCTTCCCTTTCTCACTGTTAGTCCCTCATTGTATTCTTTTGAGTTTTTCCTGTAATCTTTTCTATCAAAATCAATGCTATGCTGTTTGGCTGTCGTGCTGTTTTTCATTATATCTTTATTCTTCTTTTTAAAGTTTATTTATTTATTTATTTATTTATTTATTTTTTTAAATTTATTTAGAGAGAGAGAGAGAGAGCATGAGCAGGGGAGGGGCAGAGAGAGAGGGAGAGAGCATCCCAAGCAGGCTCCGTGATGTCAGCTCAGAGCCTGACACAGGGCTTTAACTCATGAACTATGAAATCATGAACTTGAGGCTGAAATCAAGGGTTGGATGGTTACCCACTGAGCCACCCAGGCATCCCATTCTGTCTTTAAAAGGGCCACAAAAACTATTCAAAAAGAACCAGAGTTGTGAGCCGGATGGGACTGTAGGGAACATTTTATAAATTATGAGACTTGACTTCAATGAGGCGTCACTTAAGGTCACCAGGGAGATCATCAGGGAGTCCAAACTCAAGTGCAGAGGTCAGTAAGGTGTGTAAAATAAGAAGTGATGTACAAGGTGCAGCCTCTGTGCTCCGGAGACCTTCAGTACAGGTGGACAGGCAGGTGTGAACAGATGAGGACATAATAAAATATCTGGTCTAGGACATGAGAGGAGGGTGCATGCCAGAGATCCCAGGAATTCTATTAAATACTAGAAATTTCATATTTCATCTTGCTCCTGGAAATGGTATTTAAAAATTTTTATTTTCTGTTTCTTGTTTACATATAGATATATAGATGAAACTTGTTTATTGCCTCTGTGGCAGCCTTCTTGCCCAATTTACCTATAAATTGCAATAATACATCTGTAGATGACTTTGGATTTTTTTAATGTACACAGTTATGTCATGTGCAAATAACACTCTTTGTTTTCCAGTCATTACCGACTTATGTACTTGCTTAGTACCTCCAGTGCAATGATGACTAGGAATAGTGATAGTGTGAAAACTTGTCTCATGTTTTACTTTTTAAAATTGAAGTATCATTGACATACAATATTATATTTCAGGGGTATGACATAGTGATTCAACATTTATATACATTATGAAATGATCACCATAACATGCCTAGTTACCATCTGTCACCATACATACTTATTACAATATTCTGGACTAGATTTCCTATGTTATCCTTTACATGCCCATGAAGTATTTATTTTATAATTGGGTGTTTGTACCTCCTAATTCCCTTCCCCTCTTTTGCTCATCCCACTGCTACTCTCCCCTCTGGCAACCACTGGTGTGTTATCTGTATGACTCTTTCTGTTTTGTTCATTTGTTTTGGTTTTTAGATCCCCCATATAAGTGAAATTTATGGTGTGTCTTTCTCTGACTTATTTCACTTAGCATAAATACCCTTCATGTCCATCCATGTTGTTGCAAATGGCAAGATTTTATTTTTTTTATAGCTGAGTAATATTTGTGTGTATGTGTGTATACACACACACACACACACACACACACACCTATATACCATAGCAGATCTTCTTTATCCTTTCATCTTCAATGGACACTTAAGTTACTTCTGTATCTTGGTTATTGTAAATGATGCTGCAATGAATATAGGGGTGCATATATCTTTTCAAATTGGTGTTTTCGCGTTGCTTTTTATTTTTATTTTTTAATATTTATTTTGAGAGAGAGAGAGAGAGAGAGAGAGAGAGAGAGAGAGCAAGTGGGGAAGGCACAGAGAGAGAAGGAGAAAGAAGAAGACAGAACCCCAAGCAGGCTCTGTGCGATCGGTGCAGAGCCTGACCAGGGCTCCTTCTCATGAACCATGAGATCGTGATTTGAGCCAAAATCAAGAGTCTGATACTTGACTAACTGAGCCACCCTGGTGCCTCTTCACTTTGGATAAATACCCAGAAATGGGATTGTTATATGGTAGTGTCATATGATAGTTTTATTTTTAATTTTTTGAGGAACAGCCATACTGTTGTCCACAGTGGCTGTACCAATTTACATTCCCACTAACAGAGCACAAAATTTCCCTTTACTCCTCATCTGCACAACACTTGTTATTTCTTGTTTTTTGTTAATAGCCATACCGACAGTGTACTATGATATATCATTGTGGTTGTCTTTTGCATTTCTCTGATGATCAGTGATGCTGAGCATCTTTTCGTGATCTGTAGGTCTCCTTTGGAAAATGTCTGTTCAGGCTCTCTGCCAATTTTTTAAATTAATTGTTTGTGGTTCTTTTGGTGTTGAGTTGTAGGAGTTCTTTATGTATTTTGTATATTAACTCCTTATTGGATGTATCATTTGCAAATGTCTTCTTCCATTCAGTAGGCTGCATTTTCATCTTGTTGATGATTTCTTTCATTGTACAAAAAGCTTTTTAGTTTGATCTAGTTCCATTTGTTTATTTTTGCTTTTGCTCTTGCCCAAGGAGACAGATCCAAAAGAATTATTGCTAAGACTGGCATCCAAGAGTTTACTGCCTATGTTTTCTTTGAGGAGTTTTATGGTTTCTTACAATTATATCTTTAGTCCATTTTGAGTTTATTTTTATATATGGTGTAAAAAAGTTTCATTTTTTTTGTCCTGTTTAATTTTTTTGCACATACCTGTCCAGTTTTTCCAACACCATTTATTGAAGACATGGTCTTTTCCCCACTGTATATGCTTGCCTCCTTTGTTATAGATTAATTGACCATATAAGTGTGGGTTTATTTCTGGGCTTCCTATTCTGTTCCAGTGATCTATGTTTCTATTTTTGTGCCACTATCATACTATTTTGATTACTATAGTTTGAGTATAGTTTAAAATCAGGGTCCATGATGCCTCCAGCTGTGTTCTTCTTTTCTCAAGATTTCTTTGGCTATTCAGAGGCTTTTGTGGTTCCATACACATTTTAGGATTATTTGTTATAGTTCTCTGGAAAATGCTATTGGTGTTTTGATGGGGATTTCATTGAATCTGTAGGCTGATTTGGTTATATGGCTATTTTAACAATATCAATTCTTCTAATCCATGAGCATGGAATATCTTTCTATTTATTTGTGTCATCTTCAATTTCTTTCATCAATGTCTTACAGTTTTTAGAGTAGTGGTGTTTAACCTAGATTAAGTTTATTCCTAGGTATTGTATTCTTTTTGATGTAATTGTAAATAGGATTATGTTTAATTTTATTATTTTAATAATTATTTTTAAATTTCTTTCTGCCATTATTGTTATTGTATAACAATAATAGTAATTGTTATATATAGAAACACAACAGATTTCTTTTTTTATTGAAGTATAGTTGACATACAAGATTACATTGGTTTCAGATGTACAACATAGTGGTTCAACAAGCCTGTACGTTATGGAATGCTCACCACAAGTGTAGCTACCATCTGTCACCATACAGTGCTATTACAATACCATTCACTATATTCCTGATGCTGTGTGTCATTCCATAACTGGGAGCCTGTATCTCCCATACCTATTTACTCATTTTGCCCATACTTGCACCCCACCCCCTCTCTGGCAACTATCATTTGTTTTCTGTATTATAGGTCTGTTTCTGCTTTTGATTGTCTTTTAGATTCCACATATAAGTGAAATCATATGATACTTATATTACTCTGTCTGGCTTATTTCACTTAGCATAATACCCCTGACATTCATCCATGTTGTTGCAATGGCAAGATCTCATCCTTTTTTGTGATTGAGTAATACTCCATTATATAATACCTGTATATATGTACACACACACACACACACACACACATACACACACATACAGACCTCAAATCTTCATCCATTCATCTGTTGAAGGGTACTTGGACTGCTTCCATATCTTTACTACTGTAAATAATGTTGCAATAAATATAGGGGTGTATATATTTTTCAAATTAGTTTTTGTTTTCTTTGGATAAATCCCTAGTAGCGGAATTACTGAATCACATGCTATTTCTGTTTTGTATTTTTGAGGAAACTCCATGCTGTTTCCCACAGTGGCAACATCAATTGACGTTCCCACCAACAGTGCACAAGGGTTACTTTTTCTCCACATCCTTACCAACAACTGTTCTTTCTTGTCTTTTTGATTCTAGCTATTCCAACAGGTGTAAAGTGATATCTCATTATGGTTTTGATTTGCATTTCCCTGATGATGAGTGATATTGAGCATCTTTTCATGTATCTGTTGGCCATCTTTATGTCTTCTTTGAAAAAATGTTAAGTTCCTCTGCCCATTTGTTAATTGGATTATTATTATTATTATTTGTGTGTGTGTGTTGAGTTGTATAAGTTCTTTATATATTTTGGATATCAACCCTTTATTGGCGATATCATTTTCAATATCTTCTCTCATTCAGGAGGTTCCCTTTTCATTTTGTTGACATTCTCCTTTGCTGTGCAAAAGCTTTTTATTTTGGTGTAGTCTCAGATTTATTTTTGCTTTTGTTTCCATCACCTGAGGAGATGTAGCCATAGATAGGCTGCTAAGGCTGATGGTAAAGTGGTTACTACCTATGTTTTCTTCTAGGAGTTTTATGATGTCAGATCTTACATTTATCCTTTTCAAGTTCATTTTTGTGTATGGTGTAAGAAAGTAGTCCACTTTCTTTTGCATGTAGCTTCCCAGTTTTTCCAAAGCCATTTGTTGAAGAACTGTCATTTGCCCATTATATATTCTTGCCTCCTTTGTCCTAGATTAATTGACCATATAAGCTTCGGTTTATTTCCAGACTTTTAATTCTGTTCTAATGATCTAGGTGTCTATTTTTGTGTCAGTAACATACTGTTTTGATATTATAGTTTTGTAGTATATCTTTTGAAACTTAGAATTGTGATACCTTGAGCTTTGTTCTTTCTCAGTATAGCTTTGGTTATTCAGGGTCTTTTTGTGGTTCCATACAAATTTTAGTATTGTTTGTTCTTCTGCTGTTTGTATTTTGATAGGCATGACATTTCTTTGGGTAGTATGGACATTTTAGCAATAGTAATTCTTGCAATCAATGAACATAGAATATCTTTCCATTTGTTTGTGTCATCTTCAATTTCATTCATCAATGTTTTATAGTTTTCAGAATATAGGTCTCTCACGTCCTTGGTTAAGTTTATTCCTAGGTATTTTATTCTTTTTGGTTCATTTGTAAATGGAATTGGTTTCTTACTTTCTAATAGTTTCTTAATAGTTTGTTATTAGTATATAGAAACACAACAGATTTCTGTATGTTAATTATATATCTGGCAACTTAACTGAATTTATTACTTCTAATAGTTTGTGTGTGTGTGTGTGTGTGTGTGTGTGTGTGTAGTCTTTAGGGTTTTCTATGTATAGTAGCAGTATATTATCTATAAATAGTGACAGTTTAATTTCTTCCTTGTCAGTTTGGATGCCTTTTTCTTTTTGTTCTCTGATTACAGTGGTTAGGACTTCCACGACTATGTTGAATAAAAGTGGTGAGAATAGATATCCTTGTCTTATTCCTGACCTTAAAGGAAAAGTTTTGTTTTTCACCATTGAGTATGGTGTTAGCTGTGGGTTTGTCATATGTAGCATTTATTATGTTCCTTCTATTTTCAACCATTTTGTTGAGAGTTTTTATCATGAGTGGATGTTGAATTTTGTCATGTGCTTTTTTTGCATCTATTAAGGTGATCATATGATTTTTATCCTTCATTTTTTAATGTGGTGTATCATGTTTGATTTGTGGATATTGAAACATCCTTACATCCCTGGAATAAATCCCACTTGGTCATGGTGAATGATTCTTTTAATGTACTGTTGAATTCGGCTTGGTAATATTTGGTTGAGGGTTTTTGCATCTATGTTCATCAGGGTATTGACCTGTAGTTCTCTTCTCTTTCTTTTTCTTCTTCTTCCTTCTTTTCTTTCTTCTTTCTTTTCTTTCTTTTTTCTCTTCTTTCTTTTTTTTTGTAGTGTCTTTGTCTGGTTTTGGTATCCAGGGTAATGCTGGCTTCATAAAATGAGCTTGTAAGCACTCCTTCCTTTTCAGGGTTTTGGAATAGTTTGAGAAGAATAGGTGTTAATGCTTCTATAAATCTTTGATAGGATTCACCTACAAAACCATCTGGTCCTAGACCTTTTGTTTGTTGGGAATTTTTTGATTACTGATTCAATTTCGTTACTAATAATTTGGTCTGTTCAGGTTTTCTATTTCTTCCTGATTCAGTTTTGGAAGATTGGATGTTTCTAGGAATTTATTCATTTCTTCTTCCAGGTTGTCCAATTTGTTGGTGTATGATTGTTCATGATAGTCTTACAATCCTTTGTGTTTCTGTGGTGTCAGTCATTACTTCTCCTCTTTCATTTCTGATTTTATTTATTTGGGTCTTCTTTTTTTCTTGAAGTCTGGATATAGGTCTATAAATTTTGTTTGTCTTTTCAAAGAACCAGCTTTTGGTTTTATTGATCTTCTGTTTTTTTAGTCCTTGTCATTTACTTCTGCTCTGATCCTTATTATTTCCTTCCTTCTAATCTTGTGCTTTGTTCTTTTACTAGTTCCTTTAGGTATAAGGTTAGATTGTTTATTTGAGCTTTTTCTTGTTTCTTGAGGTAGGCCTGTATTGGTATCAATTTCCCTCTTAGGATTGTTTCTGCTATGTTCCAAAGTTTTTGGGTGTTGTGTTTTTGTTTTCATTTGTCTCAAGGTATTTTTTGATTTTCTCTATGATTTTTTTCATTGACCCATTGGTTGTTTAGTAGCATGTTGTTTAGCATCCATGTGTTTCCAGTTTTTTCTTGTGATTGATTTCTAGTTTCCTATCATTGTGGTTGGAAAAGATGCATGACATGATTTTAGTCTTCTTAAATTTACTGAGACTTGTTTTGTGGCCTAACATGTGATCTATCCTGTAGAATGTTCTATGAGCAGTTGGAAAGAATGTGCAATCTGTTCACAGATGGAATGTTCTGTATTTACTTATTGAGTCCGTTTTGTCTAATGTGTCATTTAAAAACACTTTCTGTATTGATTTTATGGCTGGATGATCCATCTATTAATGTAAGTGAAGCGTTAAAGTCTCTTTATTATTGTATTACTGCCAATTTCTCCTTTGATGTCTCTTAATATTTGCTTTATATATTTAGGTGCTCCAATGTTGGGTGCATAGATATTTATAATTGTTAAATCCTCCAATTGGATTCGTCCCTTTATCATCGTGTAGTGCCTTTCTTTGATTCTTATTTCACTTCTGTCTTTGTTTTAAAGTCTATTTTCTCAAAATAAAATAAAATAAAATAAAGTCTATTTTCTCTGATATAAGTATTGCTAAGCTGGCTCTCCCCCCCACTCCTGCCCCCGCCACACACACACACACTTCCATTTGCATGGGATATCTTTTTCCATCCTTTCATTTTACACTCTTGCTTGTGCCTTTAAGTCTGAAATTAAGCTCTTGTAGGCAGGAGCATATAGATGAGTCTTGTTTTTTTCATCCATTCTGCCATCCTTTGTCTTGTGACTAGAGCATTAAGATCATTTACATTTAAAGTAATTTATTAATAGGTATGTACTTATTACCATTTTGTTATTTGTTTTCTGGTTGTTTTTGTAGTTCTATTTCTTCTTCTCTTGCTCTTTTTCCTTGTGACTTAGTGGTATGCTTGGCTTTCCTTTTTTTTAAATTTTTTGTGTATCTATTATAGGTTTTGTGTTTGTGGTTACCATGAAATTCATATATAATAACCTAAGTACATAGCGATTTATATTAAGTTGATGGTCATTCTAAAAGATCTTTTTATTCTCTGCCTCCACATTAAAAACTTTTTTAATGTTTATTTATTTTTGAGGGAGCGAGAGAGACAGACACACAGAGAGAGACAGAGAGAATGTGAGCAGGAGAAGGGCAGAGAGAGAATGTGGAGCCTGACTCAGGGCTCGATCTCATGACTGTGAGATCATGACCTGAGCTGAAATCAAGTCAGAGGCTTAACTGTCTGAGGTGCCCAGGCATCCCTCTCCTTCATTCTGAATGATAATCTTGCTGCATAGAGTATTCTTGGTTGTAGGTATTTTTCCTTTCTGCACTTGGAATATATCATGCCACTTCTGTATGGCCTACAAAATTTCTGCTGAAAAAATTAGCTGATACCTAAATATTTGCTTCTCTCTTGCTGCATTTAAAATTCTTTTTATCTTTTTTAAGAAAAAAATTTTTTTAACATTACTTATTTTGAGAGAGAGAGAGAGAAAGACTACAAATGGGGGAGGGGCAGAGAGAGAGGGAGACACAAAATCTGAAGCCGGCTCCAGGTTCCCAGCTGTCAGCACAGAGCCCTAGGCAGGGCTTAAACCCACGAACCATGAGATCATGGCCTGAGCTGAAGTGGGATGCTTAACCAACTGAACCACCCAGGTGCCCCTCTCTTTATCTTGAGTCTTTGACATTTTATTATCATGTGTTGTGGTGTGGGCCTCTTTGGGTTCATCTTGTTTGGAACTCTCTGTGCTTCCTGAACCTGGATGTCTGTTTCCTTCTCCAGGATAGGGACATTTTCAATTATTATTTCTTTAAGATTTCTGTCCCTTTTTCTCTTCTCTTTCTGGGACCGCTATAATGTGAATGTTTGTTCTCTTGATGTTTTCCAAGAGATCCCTTAACCTATCCCCAGTTTTTTAGAAATTCTTTTTTTCTTTTTGATGTTCTGAGTGGGTGCTTTCCATTACCCTGTGTTCCATATCACTCCATTCCTCTGCATCTGCTAATCTATTGTCAATTCTCTCTAGTGTATTTTCATTTCATTAATTGTATTCTTCAACTCTGATTGATGCTTTTTTTATATTTTGTATTTCTTTTTTTTTTTTTTTTGATTCTGAATAATTTTATTTCTTGTAAGAAATTTACTAACAGAAAAAAAAGAAATGTTATAACCTATTTGGGTACCTTCTTTAAGAAATCATTCCTTAAAAGTTCTGTTGGACATCAAAATAGGAAACTTATTGTTAAAATATTATTATAATTAGAGTATTAATGTAAAACTTGAGTTGTATTTTATTTTATTTTTTTTTTATTTTTTTTTTATTTTTTACTTAGTGATTTATTTTTTCTTAATTCTGTTTCCAATTAGCTAAAATAAAATTAGGATGTCCCTTTTAAAAGATGAGCACCCATAAAGCACCAAACCCATCCAGGAAGAACTAATCAAGCTCAACTACTTCAAACCACTTAATTCTCACCCTAATTTAAGGATTAGTGGGTTCATATTTTTAATTACTATA
>CM053576.1:61740160-61756217 GCA_028646485.1 Cryptoprocta ferox | reverse complement strand
TTCTTCTTCAGTATTACTTTGGCTATTCTGGTTTTTTTGTGGTTCCATACGAATTTTAGGATAGTTTGTTCCAGCTTTGAGAAGAATGCTGGTGCAATTTTAATTGGGATTGCATTGAATGTGTAGATTGCTTTGGGTAATAATGACATTTTAACAATGTTTATTCTTCCGATCCATGAGCATGGAATGTTTTTCCATTTCCTATTTTGTATTTCTTTGCTAAAATTCCCACTGCGTTCTTCTGTTCTTCTGTTCAGTACAATGAGCATCTTTATGGTCATTACTTTAAACTCTTTATCAGGCACCATTTCATGTAGTGCTTGTTCTGAGGTTTTTGTCTTGTTCTTTCATTTGGAACATATTCCTATGTCTCCTCATTTTGCTTGACTTTCTGTATTTGTTTCTATGAATTAGGCAGTATTGCTACTTTTTCTAAACTTGAAAGAATAGTCTTGTGTATGGTTGTCCCCTGTGTAGACTGTGTATGCCCAGTGACTTTGGCTGACTGGCTGGCTGGAGCTATGGCTGGTGTAGGCTGGGGGTCCTGGGGCATTCTGTGCTGGGGCTGCTCTGGTGGGATGGTTGGACAGCAGGATGGCTGAAGCTGAAGTGGGTACAAACGAGGGGGCCCCAAGGCTCTCTATGTAGAGGGTGTTCTGGCAGGATGGCTGAAGCTAAAGTAGGTTTGGGTTGATTAGTGTCTAGGCTGTCCACACAGAGAGTTCCCCAGCAGAATAGCTGGACCTGAAGTGGGTGCAAGCCAGGGTATCCTGGGGTCCTCTGCACAGGGGACACCCTAGCAGGGCAGCTGGGGCTGCCTCAGGCATAGGAAAGCAGAGAATCTGTGTAGAGGGTGCTCTAGTTGGCAGCTGGACCTGAGGTGGGGTGTAGACTCTAGGGGTCCTGGGGTGCTGCATACAGGGGGCACCCTGGTAGGATAGGATAGCTGTAGCTGAAGTGAGCATGGGCTGGGGTGGTCCCATGATTCTCTTTCTGTAGGATACCCTGGAAGGATGACTGAAGTTTAAGTGGGTACAAGCTGAGTGGTCCCAGGGTGCTTAGGCATAGGGAGCACCCTGGTGGGGTGTGGGCCAGGGGGTCCCAGGGTTCTCAGTGCTGGGTTGCCCTGGTGAGGCGGCTGGAGCCAAGGTAGGGTGTGGGTCAGTGGGTTGCAGGGTGTTCCTCATAGGGGGTACCCCAGTGGGACAGCTAAAAGCAAGGCAGGCCCGGGCCAAGGGTTCCTGCAGCCCTCTACACAGGGGGTAGCCTAGTGCTGTGGCTGGAACTGAAGCAGGCATGAGCCAGGAGGTCCTGGCGTGCTTTGCCCCTATTGTACCCCAGTAAGCTGTCTAAAGCCAAAGTGATGCAAGTCTGGAGTGTTCTGGTGTGTTTTGCACCTGTGTCACCTTGGTGAGCTGGCCAGAGCTTTAGTGAGTGCTGACCAGGGGCGTCCCATGTGTGCCACACTGGGCCACCTTGGTGGCATCACTGGGGCTGGTGTGGGCTAGAGCCCTGGGGCTCTAGTGAAGGCATTGAGACCATGCTCCCAGCTGCACTGTCAAGGCATAGAAGGAACATGACCATGATGCTCGCCAGCCCCTCTGATGTGGAGAGAGTTCCAACAGCCCCCCCACCCCACCTTTAGGCAGGGTTCTAGGGCTGGTTTCTATTCTAATTGTCTTTTTAAACCACACCACTGAAGTGATGATCTTCTGAGTTCTCCACCTGGTATCTCATGAATCACAAGACTCTCTATTGTGGCTTAGGGGAATACAAACTTCTCCAAGTCCTGTGTGAGTTCTATTGGTGGTTTTTCTCTTTTCGAGTGGTCCTTTCCCCAGCTTCAGGTTATTTTCTCAATTGAATGCCTTGATTCATTCTCAGCTGAAGTCTCAGGGGGGAACTATCTTCAGATCTTTAGATTCCACCCCCCCCCCATCCCTTGTGCAGCTCTCTCCCCTCTGCTACCCTGCCCTGCAAACTCTAGCTGCCAGGGGCTCTCTAGACTCCCAGCTCTGTCTCCTCAACTCAGAGACTGTCAGGCTCTGCCTGGGTCCCCCACCCTGCACTGTGCCCTGGAACTGCTCTCCAGTAAGCTTGGACAATAACAGGGCTCACGTCGTTTTGTTTCCCATCTGTCAGGGATCCCTGTTATGCATTGCCTGATATCTGAAAACTATTGTTTCCTTTCTTCCTCCCAGTTTTTTTTCTATTGTTGAACCTGGGAGGATAAACCTACTGTGTATTACTCTATCTGGGCCAGAAACAGAAACTCGAATAGATTTTAAGGCCTCTACATACTAACCACTGTCTTTTGAACTCAGTGGATATTGCCATACTGCTTCCTACAATGAATTGTCTCAAACTTAGCCCAATACTGGAAACAACATATAGCAATTTGAGCTAAAGCGGATGTTTAAATTCTCCTTGCTTTTAAAGTTGTGGGTACAGTAGATGCACACCAGATTTCGTAAATATGCTGTTAGATTAATTCAATGCTGATTGCTTGCCTGCTGTGCAGTAGGCCCTATTCTCAGTACTGAGAATACAACAGTGAACAAGTCATATGAGAATTGTTGCCCTTCTGGAACTTACCTTCCAGTGAAAGATGGATAGATTTGACCATGCAATAGCTAACATTTATTGAGTGATTGCTATGTGCCAGGAACTATCTAGGTTCTTTATACATATAAATTTATCCTTAAAACAACCCGCTGTAGTAGGTATTATTATGCCCATTTTATAAAGAAAGAGAGAGGTCAATTACATGCCCAGAGTGGCAAAGTTAATAGGGGATAGAGCTGAGAGCAAATTCCTGCTGTCTGTTTCGGAGTCTGGCTAAGCACCGTGCTTTGCTGCCTCTCAGCATATGGTAACTCGGATGCTTTCTGGGGTCGGCTCACCTCAGTTATGATTTTTGAGCTCAGACCTCCATTAACACATAGCTTTACCAAATCAAGGTCAACTGCTCCAAATTATGCGAACCTCAGGCCATTCTCTAATTGTTTTTTATGTTCTTGCTAGTAAATATGATGTCACCTTGAAAAGATACCTTGTCCCAGAGCCAATTAAGAGCTGTTCTGAATGTTGACATCTAATCTCTTCTTACCTTTATCATCTCTCCAGGCAGTCCTAAATGGTGCCATTTTGTCCCTTTTTAGAAAGGCAACTCTGCACCCCCTTAAAGTGTCAAGTGAGCCAAGTGAGCCATTGCTTCTAAAACAAATGTGTTTTTGTGCAACAAATTGCAAGCTGGGGCTTTTCTTGGTCCAGTGTTGTAGGAGAGATCCAGGCCTTCTCCAGGCACAGCTCTTCCATTTGAGATCACCATTGCCCAACCTTGGGGCAAGTCAGGGCAAGAGTATTACAAGTGGGGTCGTTGGCATTCCATTCTGAACAGGAATCCGTTATGATATTATGATGTTAGATGAAGAAAGATACCACTTGGATTATTTAACTAACATCTTGGAACTTAGCAGTCGTGTCCTGTATTATCTTTTATTTTCCTTGGTCTACCTGATTTGGACCACAAACTTCTTGGGAGACAGATCCGATCAACATTCAGTTACAGAGAATTCCAGGAAAGCATACCTTACATATTGTCTGCCATGTATGTTACTATAACTGGTTCATTCTTGTCGGTTTATACTGGCTGTTTAAAAATCCTAAATCTAAAGACCTATAAGTAATTAAATATTGTTTTATTATAAATTATATATGAATCACATAGTTTTAAATCCAATTAAAATAAAAAACACTAAAGATAGTAAAACTATTTTGGGCTCTATTGTCAACATGTGCCCATGTGTCAGTCTAATGATTTATTTAGTGAAATGTCAAAAATAACTTTTGGGCTAAGAAAGTCACTCTAAATCTGTAACTTTTGTTTGAGAACCATAATTTTAATGGCTGTATATGACTTAGAACAGCTTTTGGCCAATAACCACAAGTCTCTCCCTTCCCAAGTGTGGAGAGTTCAGCCCAGATTTAAAGGAAATATCAATATTTGGCTGGGGAGGAAGGTTTGGTCTGTTTATTATTTGCACGGTGAGCATATTTTTAAAAACTTATGTTTTAAATCAGAAGCATGAGGACTCTTGGGTTTATTCCTTCCTGCCCTCTATGGGCCGTTCACTCTTGTGCTTAGACGAGAGAACTTGGAGACATTTGCTTCCCAAATGTGTGATTTCTTGGCATGCCAGGGCTGGGCACAAAGCAGGTGTTTCCAGGACACTCACAGGTTGCCCAGGGTGTTTGCAAGGGCATGGGAAGGGCCCGCCCTGTCTAGACAAGGTGGTAGCATCATTTCCCAGTGTTCAGCTGGCTCCAGCAACCTGGGCCATTCTAGATCTTTCCAGTCCTCTGCAACAGACAGATGCTGGCTGTTGGTGACATACCCCTAAAGCTTGGAGGTGAAGGAAACAAGGACACAGGCAGTGCTGTGCAGCCTGCAGAGCCCCGAGGGGGAGGATCGAGGGGCACGTGCTCGGGGGTACGTCCAGGGATAGACGTAGGGTTAGCCTCTACAAGTCCTTGTGTGGCGTCTGTGTGATATAGGGACAAGAGCTCTGTGTGCACACTGAACCCTTGGATTCCGTCCCTAGCTCACCATTGGACAGTTTCCTCAGCTCTAAACAAGAGGGTCAGGCTAACGAATGATCCATAAGGTCCTTTGAGGACACACATTCTACGTTCTATGATCCCCACTTCTCTGTGTTGCTCTTTTTCTTTCCTGCCCCCACTTTGGGGGCCAAACACTGCTGCTGTATGTGATTGGACAGAGAGGGGGGTGGATGGAGGGCGGGGAGCGGTTTCTCATTCTCCTGGCCCTTCCTCTCCCTCCTCTTCCATCCTCTCCTCTTCTCCAGGGTTGAAAGCACCGCAGAAATCTCAGAACGTGGAATTCCCTTCAGCAGTTTGTGAAGCCCGTTACGTGAATTAGCAAACTAGGCAAGGCTCTTCTCCATGGACAGCCGTTAGTAGATACTTGTTGGGGTGTCGAGGGAAGTGCTAGGCACTTCAGGTGAATTTGGCTGGGATTGCGGTGACTCAGGGAGTGGCTCCTGGGAACGGACTGGTGTGTGTGTGTGTGTGTGGCCGCGTCTGAGCCAGTGACACAGCCTAGCGGGACCTGGGCCAGTGACCGGCCGCTGTTGGGACCGAGGTAAACACCTTGAGACACTTTTGTCAACAGAGCCTAAGCCCTGTCCAAATGTAGACTGGGAGACATAATTGAGCCTCACAATAGCCCGAGGAGGATTGGCCTTTTTCCACTTACAGTACTTAGTTTTGTTTCCACAAGCTGAGCCCAATCCTTTCAGCCCTTGGCTCTCCATGCCTCCAGGGGAGGAAGGTAATGCTATCCCTGCCTCCTCAGGCTCAGTGAGGTTATGCAACTGGTTCCAGGCACCAGGAGAGGGTCAGGCCTGCCTGTGTTCTCTCTGGGCTGGTGGGAAGGGAGGGGGTTTCCTGGCTGGCTGGACATCTTCCCCCAGGCCCCCTGCATGCCTGAGCCCTTCTCCACATCCGGCCCTGCCCTTCTCCTTCCTTATTCTCAGACACTCCCAGAGTATCTCCTCTCCCACCCCCACCCTCCCCACCGTGGCTCCCAGTATACCTAGCCTGCAGCCCAGGCCTCTTTACTGGGCTCTAGACAGACCACCTCCCCTCTGATGTCTCAAGGTCAATGTGGAGCAGAGGCCTTCAGAATGCAGGCTCTGAAAACCACATCATGGCTCTTATAATAGCTATGATAATAATTTTCAATCACTCTGACTCATTTCTACCTGGAAATGGGGAGGAGAACAACACCCTTCTCAAACGGTCAGTGTGGGTTTAAATGAAATAATTCATAGAAAGCTCCTAGATCAGTGCCCAGTGCTGATTATTTTATTTCTCTTCTATGCCTCTCTCCCCTCCAGTCTGCCCCTGCCCGGTCTCCCCAGTCCTGATGAATGGCTTTATGGTGACCCAGTCTTCCTGGACTGTGTCTATGCATCCCCTGTATCTGGTCGCCTTCAGACCCCAGTGACTCCCCTCACCTCCATTCCTGCTGCCACTGTGTTAGCTTAGGACCCTTTGTTTCTCTTCTCCATCGCTCAGACTGCCAGCGAGGCTCCTTGTCCCCCCATGTCACTTCCTCCAATCCAGTTGCCTCATGACACAACCACCAGATCCTATTGTCCGATCACCCCAAAGAGGCATCTAGTTGCTGCCTGTCACCCAGAGGACCAAGCCCACCCTCCAGAGTGCACATGGTCTGCCAACGTCTGGCCTCTGGCTGCCTTATACCACATGTCCCACGGAGCAGCCATGCCAAACCACAGCCCATGCTTACACCTCCCCGGCCTGTTTATGCGGTTCCTTCTTCCTGGAGCACCTTCCTTACACCCTCCCTCATCTGCTAAATGCCTGCTTTTCCTTCCAGACAGTAATAAATACATTTATAGGATCTAATAGCTGACATGGCTCTAAACATGTTTTACGTGTATTAATTCACTTAATCTTTTCAACAACCTTATGGTTCGGTACCATTTACAGAAGGAGGAAACTGAGACACAAGAGCAGTGAATTAAGTTGACCAAGCCCATAGAACTGGTAGCCGGCTGAGTCTGGGTGCACACTGACTCAGCCAACTCCAGAACGTGTGTCTGACCACACGCTTCATGACACTCACGGGCACTGACCTCCCATAGAAGCCCCCCGCCTCTCCAGGCCTCGTTTAGTGCTCCCTCTTCTGGGCTGATGACTACTGTACCTTTGTCACAGGCTTGGTCACATTGCTTTCTCCTATGGACCTCTGGAGAGAAAGGACCATGTTCTATTTGTTTCCATATCCCCATCGCCCATAGTGCCAGGTGGATGCCTATACATATTTATTAAATGAAACGAAAGAACCCGTGAATGGAGTGTTATCTGTAGGGATGCCTCCTTGTTTTCACTCTTTGGCCCCTCATTTCCAAGACCTATCTGCGACTTGCCTCCTCCAAGACGTCTGGCCTACCCTCCCCCTCTCCTTTAGCTTGAAGCCTTCCTCGCCCTTGTCCAAGGGCCATGCGTATGGTCAGCTCTTGGTTAGGTCTCCTGGCTGCCGAGGGGCCCCAAGGAACCAGAAAACTCAGGAAAAACTGGTTCTCTTTGGTTTGGGAAGAGGAGGCTTGGTGGTTTGGGGTCAGATCATGCCCAGCTGACAGGACAGAAGAGTGAAGAAGGGTGTGGGGCTGAGGGCAGGAGACAGACCAGCAGTGGGTTCTGTTAGGATGACCCTCTGTCACCACAGCCACCCCAACTGAAATGAAAGAAAGAGTAACAGGAAATCCAAATACAGAACCAGGGGCCATCCTGCCCCTACACAACTATAATCAAGGAATCTGACAGAGAGAAGGAAACGTCTTTCTCAAAAAGTATTCATTTCGAAACGAAACTGTGGATCGGGTCAGGCAGGGCATTTTGAGGCTGATTCACAGTTCTCTCTGTCTAACAGCCTGTGTTTCAGGGGCGCTGATGGGAGCAGTGGGGCAACGGAGCCACCACCGAATAGGATCTTTCTTTGTGCCAGGCACTGGGCTGGGCACCCTACACACTTCGTCCCTCACAGTCCTCACTGAGACTCTAGGAGCTGGGGGTCATGTTCTTTGTGCAGAGGAAACTGAGGAACCTGGTTGCCCACTCCCCAGTTTCTGTCTCTAATGCCAGTCACTCGAGATTTGGATACCTCTTTTCCTTACGGGCTGTCCTTCTGCTCCCGGAAGGAACTAAGTCTGTGGGCTTTGGTGGCGTGGGCTCCTTCCTCCAGGAAGCCTCCCCTCTTTAAATGTATGTTGTTTCCAGGTGCTTCCTGCAGCATCTACCCCACACTTCCTGAGGAAGCTGAAGCTCAGAGAAGGCTTGGAACATTCTGTCAGCCACCCAGAAGAGCCATTTTGGTATGGATGTGTCAAAATGGCCCTGTCCGAATGTAAAATCACTGGTTATTTTTTTAAGTCCCCAAGTGATGTGTCTCCTAGGCCTCCTTCAGTCACTACCCCCACATTAGTCTCCATGCCCCATCCCTGACTTCCTCTCCTCCCTCAGCCCCTGCTTGGCCCTCAGATCTCAGATGATCAGGTTGGGGGCAGGAAGAGAATTAAGAATAATTTTGTGATTTTTTTTTTTTTTGAAAGCAAAGTGTTGAGTGTGTGTGATTGTATTGTTTTTAGGTGACATTAAAATGTCCCCAACATGGACTCTCTACCAGAGTGTCAAAGGATTTCCTTGGGAAGTGCCCCTACAAGGGGTGGGGCTGTCTGGTCACAGCAGCCTCAGATCGGCCAGGCCACAGGTTGGCTGTAAAGTCCAAGTTCCCTGCCCCTGAGACCTGCTGGCTCCCTTCTTGACAACAGGAGGGAATCCTAAGAATCCTACAGAACACAGAGCTGGGCTCCGTGTACAAGGGCAGGCTACCCCTGGGGCCCAGGTGGGGACCTAAGTGAGTTTAGCCAATCCTGGTGGTGGCCACGGGGCCTGGAGGGAAGGCTCTTAGCTAGGCGAGTGTGGGGTTTGCACCCAGGGTGACCAAGCCCCAGCTTTGCCACTTACCATGTGGGTGACCTTGGATTGGCCCGTTAACTGCTCTGAGGCTTATGTCCTCATTCAATGAAAAGGGCGATATGGTGCCTTAGCTGTAAGTTTGCGGCGAGGGTTAAACACTGATATGTTGCCATAGCTGTTTGCCCTTCAGTTCTCTTAATTCCATTAGCCTGTGCACTCTCCACACTTTCCCTCATGACTGGCCCAAGAACATAGGAGAGTAATAACAGGACTCTTCTTTCCCGAAAGACTTTCTCTAGAACAGCGGCTGCCTGGGGGTGGGGGTGAAGGAGAGAGGGAATATAAAGGGCACGTGGAAACTTGGGTGATGGTGGGAATGTTCACTGGTTTGTGGTGATACTTTGGTAGGTGTATGTCAAGGTTGATCATTCTGTGTACTTTGAATATGTGCACTTTTTTGAGAGAGAGGGAGAGAGAGAGAGAGAGAGTGCGAGCGAGCATGTGTTCATGGGAGAGGAGAGAGAGAGAGAGAGAGAGAGAGAGAGAGGGAGAGAATCCCAAGCAGGCTCCATGCTCAGTGTGGAGCTTAATGCAGGGCTTGATCCCATGACCGTGAGATTGTGATCTGAGCTAAAATCAAAAGTCAGTCACTCCACTGACTGGGCCACCCAGGCGCCTGGAATATGTGCAGTTCAGTTATACCACAATAAATTTGGGGAGAAAATTTAAAAGATATATTTCAAATGGGTGCAAAGGACAAAAATATGCTTTAATACTACATTTATACTTCATTAAACTACAACAGAACATTAAAAAAAAAAAAAAGGCAGTTTTGGTGCACCTGGGTGGCTCAGTGGTTAAGCATCTGACTCTTGGTTTTGGCCCAGGTCATGATCTTGCAGTTTGTGGGTTCGAGCCCTGCGTTGGGCTCCATGCTGACAGTATTGAGCCTGCTTCAGATCCTCTCTCTTGCCCTCTCTCCCTGCCCCTCCCCTGCTCTATGCCTCTCAAAACAACAACAAAACGACTTTGTCTGTGGACTATCACTAGATGGTCTCACTAGACCATCACAGTTTGTCTGTGAACCACGCCAGAATGTGCTGTAACTCACAAGTTCTGCCAGGATCATGTTTAAGGTGATATTCCTCATGCTCAGCCCAGAGCCTATTGCCTAGGAGGTAGGCAAAAAGATGGATGGGTTATTGCGTGAAGAAATGAATGGCCAGATGGATGTGGAAGCAAAGATCCAGTTAAGAGAAGGCCCTGGACTTGTAACCAGCTCTTCTCTATCAAGTCTACTTTGGAGCCAGAGAACATCTCTTGTATCCCCCACCTCTGGTCTGTCCAGGATGCCATGCAGGACCCTTGGTGTTGGCCTCCCTACCACCCTGTCTCCTACACCCTCCCCCAGGGCACCTGCTTTTGCTGCACAGATTTCCTGGGGCCTTAGCTGCTGGCTGATGGTTCTGCCTGTGCACAGGTGGAAGGGTGATGGTGTGTGGGTGTGTTTAACTCCCAGATCATGTATTTTCCATTTTGGAGGAATGCAGACCAAGGGTGCTTCAGGCTCCTCTTGGGCATAATGGGGGATAGGATCTGATGGCCTTTGAAACCTGGTCCTTCTTTGGCACCCGGGTGCCGTCACTCCTGGACACCATTGTTTCTCTTTGCATTGATGTATTTACCTGCTGACATGGTACAACATTCAACAAGTAGAATAGTGGCTCTGCCTCCTAGTGCCCGGCCATAGAAGTGATCATCACTGCTGGGTCCTCAGATGTCCCTCCAGGGACATTTCAGTATATATAAACTTAGAATGAAGCTTAAGGGCTTGGGCCATATTGGGTCAGCATTTGTTTGTTTTGACACTGCAATGCTACTGTTGAGATGCCCCATAATTTATTCAACACCCTCCCCCCCCCAGCTTAAAAAAGTGCTGCAATGCAAATCCTTGAATAGGTATCTTGTGCACATGTACAAATATAACTGTAAAAGTCCTAGAAGTAGAATTCCTGGTTCAAAAGATATATACGGCCTTTCAATTTGTGTAGATATGACCAAATTCCCTTTCAATGATATTTACAATGTATATTTCCACCCACAATATAAAGTGCCTATCTCCCACAAACCTGCATCAATAATGTTTATCAAATCATTCGGTGTATAGTAGATGGGTTTTCCCAAAGTGGAACATGCCTCTATAACTACCTTCTAGGTCAGAGGTAACATATTAACAGCATCCCAGAGCTGTTTCTTGTCCCTCCACCGTGTTTCTTGTCACTACTCACTGTTCTACCCAAG
Source organism: Cryptoprocta ferox (assembly GCA_028646485.1). NCBI lineage: Eukaryota > Metazoa > Chordata > Mammalia > Carnivora > Eupleridae > Cryptoprocta > Cryptoprocta ferox. Next base: position 61,745,387 of record CM053576.1, on the reverse strand, counting down.
GGTAATCAATATCTGACTTGATTGATTGATTTTTGAGAGAGAGTAAGTGCACGTGCAGGTGGGGGAGGGTCAGAGGGAGAGGGAGAGAGAATCTTAAGCAGGCTTTATGCCCAGCATGGAAGCCAACTTGGGGCTGGATCTCATGACTGTAAAATCAATAGTTTGAGGCTTAACCAACTGAGCCACCCAGGTGCCCCAATATGTTAAAAAAACTTTTTAAATGTTTATTTTTGAGAGAGAGAGAGACAGAGTGGGGTGAGAAGGGGAGGAGTAGAGAGAGAGGGAGACACAGAATGGGAAACAGGCTCCTGGCTCTGAGCTGTCAGCACAGAGCCCGATGCAGGGCTTGCACTGATGAACCGCAAGATCATGACCTGAGCCAAAGTCGGATACTTAAAACTGACTGAGCCACCCAGGCGCCCCCTAATCTCTGACTTTAATACCATATGTTAGTTTTGCCTGTGCTAAACTTTTACATGGAATTATACAGTTTGTAACCTATTGCTTCTGGTTCCTCACACTCGGCATTTATGAAACCCCTCCACGTTCTTGTGTGTGGCAGCACTCATCCATTTTCATTGCTGTTGCATATTCCATTTAAAAAATGATACCTTGACTTATTTGTCCATTCAGCTGGTGACAGACATTTGGGTGATTCTTAGTCGGGGCCATTGAGAATAATGCTATGTCGTATAGTCTGGTGCCCATCTTGCAGGCCAACTATACTAATTTCTTGGGCATTTCTGTGAGAGGACTGGTGGGTAAGGGAGCATGCTTACGTTTAGCTGCCCAGCATTGTGTGAGAGCTCCAGCTGCTTCGTGTCCTCTCCACGACTTGGTGTTGACAGAGTTTTTTACTCATTCTTTGCGGGTAGAAGTGGTTTCTCACTTTGGTTTTAGTTTTCATTCTCCTGATGACAACTGCATTTGAGCTCTATTTTATATTTTTTGCCCATAAAAACTTTTGTAAAGTATCTCTTCTTCAGGGCTTTCATTAATTTTTCTATTGTTTTTAAAATTAATTTGAGGAATTCTTTATATATTCTGGACATGAGTTCTTTGGTCAGATGTAAATATTGCAAATATTGTTTGCTATTCTGTGAATTACCTTTCTGTGTTCAAGAAGTCTTACTTTGAGGGGGTGAAGATAGTCTCCTATGTTATTTTCTAGAGGCTTTATATATCTTTTATATTTAGATCTCTATTTCATCTGGAAATCTTAAGTTTGGTATGAAGTAGGAGTTAAGAACAATTTTCTCCCCCATATGGAAATCCTATTGACGGTATATTTATTGAAAAGACCATCCTTTCCTCATCGTTCTGCAGTATTATTACCTTTGTCATAGAGTGAGTGTTCATATATGAGTGGGTTGATTTCTGGGCGGTCTTTTCTGTTTTATTGGTCTCTTTGTCTATCTTTACATAATATCATGCTGTTATAATTTCTGCGATTTTACAGTAAGTTTTGGTATCCAGTAGTATAAGTCTTCCAACTTTGCTCTTCTTTAATACTGTTTTGGATACTTTTGACTCTTAGCGTTTCCACATCAAGTTCAGAATACATTGTTCAGACTACAGACACACATATACACACAAACTAAGCTCAGTATTCTGATTGGGATTGCATTTGACACATAACTAAATTTGAGGAGAATTGATATCTTAGACATAATGACTTTTCCAGTCCATGAACAGGGGCTAGCCCTTCTTTTATTTTGGTATTTAATTTTTCTCAATATTTTTCAATGTTCTATATTTAGCACTCTCTTTCATCATTTATGTCTATTTGGATATTATATTTTTTATTGGTTGAGTACATATTTTAAAATGTTATTTTTCAACTATTGGTATATAAAAATACAGTTGATGTTTATATATTTAAATTCAGTAATCTGAAGATCCTTCTGTATTTTCTATATACACAATCATGTAGGCTGTAAATAACGACAGTTATTTTTCCTTTTTAATCCTTGTTCTTTATTTTTCTTATTTTATTGCACTGGATAGGTCCTCTAGCATTATGTTGAATGGAAGTAATGATAGTTGGCATCTTTATCTTGTTTCTCCTAAGGGGAAAGCTTTTAGTGTTAGTATTAATTTCACCACTAAGTATGATGTTTGTTTAGTTTTTTCTTTTTTAACATTTATTTATTTTTGAGAGACAGAGTGTGAGCAGGGGAGGGCAGAGAGAGAGGAAGACATAGAATCCGAAGCAGGCTCCAGGCTCTGAGCTGTCAGCCCAGAGCCTGATGCAGGGCTCGAACTCACGAACTGCAAGATCATGACCTGAGCTGAAGTCAGACATTTAATCGACGGAGCCACCCAGGCACCACTGTTCAGATTTTTAATAAATATCCTTTATCAGATTGAGAGAATTACTCTCTATTCAAAGTGTACTTAGAGTTTTTTTTCCTAATAATGCATTTCACATTATATCAAATATCTTTTCTACATCTCTTGAGTTTTTTCTTTATGCTGTTAAATGGTGAGTTACATTGATCATTGTTAAATCAGCTTTGTTTTTCTTTAATAAACTCAGCTTTCTCACAGTGTATTTTCCTTTTTATATGTTACTGGGTTTGATTGGTTAATATTTTGTTGAAGGTATTGAAATTCGTGTTTGTGAAAGAGATTGGGCATCTGTTAAGTTTTCTTTCTTGTTAAATGCTTGTCAGGCTTTGGCATCAAGCCTTATTCATAAATGAATTCAGAGTATTCCCTCTTTTTCTATTTGCTAAATGTGTTTGAGGAAGAGTGATTTTCCTCAAGCATTTGAGAATTTTAATAATGAAGCCATCTGGGACTGAAGTTTTCTTAGTGGGAAAGTTTTATTTAAGGATTCAATTTCTTTAATTCATATGGAATTATTTCTTTTCTTGTGTCAGTCTTTGGTTTTTCAAGAAGTTAGTCTATTTCATCTAGTTTAATGGCACAAAGTTGTTTTTAATATTCTTTTATAATCTTTAACTTTATTGGGGGATATTAATACCTTGTATACTTGGTATTAATAATTTGTCTCCTTTTCTTGATACATCTTATTAGGTGTTTATCAATTTTATTCTCTTCAAAGAACTAATTTACCTTTGTTTTTCTCTATTTTGCATTTCTATTTCATTGTTTTCCTCTCATATTTATTATGTTCTTATTTCTGTTTTCTATTAGGTTTAAATTGCTATTTGTTTCCTAACTTCTTGATATAAATACTTGTATCATTGGTTTTCATCCTTTATTTTTTCTTAACGTGTCTACTTAATGTATTAATTTAAGGCTATAAATTTCCCTTTAAGCATGGCTTTAACTGAATCCTAGAAGTTTTGACACACTGCTTTCATTAATACTTAATGTTTGTTCTAATTTACAATGTGATTTTTTTGGAACTAAGTATTGTATATTCTTACGTTCAAGACTTTGTGATTCTTAAACTTCTGTTTGGTTACAGACTTCTAGTTTAATTCCACTGCATTCAGGAAATATACTGTGTGTCATTTAAAACCTTTGAAATATATTAATATTTTGCTTGGCACTAATACTATGCCTTAGTACATGGCTGATTTTAGTAAATTCTCCATATGCACTTGAAAGAATGTCTATTCTTGGGGAGCCTGGGTGGCTCAGTTGGTTAAGTATCTGACTCTTGATTTAGGCTCAGGTCATGATCTCAGGGCTATCAGACTGAGCCCTGTATTGGGCTCCATGATATGCTTGTAGCCTGCTTAAGATTCTCCATCTCCTTCTCCATAGCCCCACCCCCCAACTTACTCGCTCGCTCTCTCTCTCTCATACACAATAAAAGAATGTCTATTCTTTAGTCATTGGGCAAAAGTTCTACATATGCCATTAGGTCTGTTTCTTAATTGTGTGCTTCAATTTTTATGCCATTATCTATTTTTTATTGTACTATAATTCACATGCCATAATATTCATTCACGCTTTGGAAGTGTATAGTTCAGTAGTTTTTTAGCATGTTGACACAATTGTGCAACTATCACCACTAATTCCAGAATATTTCATCACCCCCGAAAGAAACTGTGCTCATTTCTCCTTTCTTTAGCCCTTGGCAACCACATTACATTCTGTATCTATGAATTGACTTATTCAGGACATTTCCTATAACTGGAATCCTATAATATGTGGCCTTTGTGTCTGGCATCTTTTCATCCATATAATGTTTTTAAGGTTCATTTATGTTGTATTATGTACTCACGATGTTAATATGGCTGAAAATATTCTGTGGTGTGTAGTTATACCACATCTTGTTTATGCTCTCATCAGTTGATGGACATTTAGGTTGTTTCTCCTTTTTGGCTATTATGAATAATGCCACTGTAAACATTTGTGTACAAATCGTTGTGTGAACATAGGTTTTCAGTTCCTTTGGGTGTGTGTGTGTACATGTATGAATTTCAGGGCCATATAATAATACTATTTTTAACTTTTTGAGGAACTGCCAGACTGCTATGCAAAAAGCTATACCATTGTACATTCCCACCAGAAATGTATGAGGTTTACAATTTCTCCACATCCTCACCAACATTCGTTATTGTCTGTCTTTTAGATTTTAGCCATCCTAGTGGTGTGTCAGGTGGTATCTGATTGTGGTTTTCACTTGCATTTCCCTCACAATGAAAGACACTGAGCATAGTTTTATATGCTTATTGGCCATTTGTGTATCTTCTTTGGAGGAATGTCTAAAATCTTTTGCCCATTTTTAATTGGTTAACTGCCCATTTTCAAAAGGTTATCTGCCTTTTACTTGTTGAGTTGTAAGTGTCCTTTATATATTCTGGATATTAACTCCTTATCAGATATATGATTTTGCAAATATTTTCCCTATTTTGTGAGTCATCTTTTTACTTTCTTGCTTATTATTTACAATTTTCCTGCTTATTCTATCAGTCATTGCGGGAGGTGTGTTAAAATCTCCTACCATGATTATAGATTTTCGATTTTTCCTTGTGATAATATCTATTTCTAAGGCTTATTGGGTGCATAAGACATAGACTTATAATATCTTTCTGTGGTGCTAACACTTATTATGAGATGTCTGTCTGTATTTTAGTAATGCTTCTTCCTTAAAGCCTACCTATCAGCTGTTAGTGTGCTACACCAGCTTTTTGGGCTTTTTTTTTGGTGTTTGATTTTTTTTTTGTCCTTTTAAATTCTCCTGTCTGTATTCTTATTTAGAAGTCCTATATCTGGGGCACCTGGGTGGCTCAGTCGGTTGGGT
>CM053576.1:61493875-61740060 GCA_028646485.1 Cryptoprocta ferox | reverse complement strand
TGGAGTTATCCTGTATTTTTTAAAGATTCAGTTTCCATGATCTATTAGCTTGTTAGTTATACATTATTTTACAATTTTCTAGTGACTGCCATCGTGATTACAATATGCATCCTTGACTGATCAAAGTCGAATATAACTTAGTACATTTGCCACTTCCTAGACAATGCAGAGACTGAAAGTCACTCCATTTACCCCTTCCCACCTTTTATGCTATTGTTTGCATATATGTTAATTTCACAGTTATTTAAAACTCCACAATATATTATTATTATTGCTTTAACAGTCAATAATCACTTCGGTTTATTCATTTACCTATCCTTTTCTTTGCTCTCCATTTCCTCCTGCATTTCTTTGTTTTTATCTGGCATCACTTTTTTTACTACTTTTTTTTCTTTAAAGAATAATTTTGGATTTACAGAAAAATTGCAAAGAAAGTACAGAGAATTGCCATTTACCCTGCAGCCACTTTCCCCTATTATTCTCTTACATTAGTATAATGTATTTCTCATAATTAACCAATACTACTGATACATTAGCATGAACTAATGTACATACTCTAGTCAAATTTCCTTATTTTTTACCTAATGTTCATTTTTTTCCCATGCAAGAAATCACATTATATTTAATCATCCTGTCTTCTTAGGCTCCCTTTGACTGTGACAATTTCTCAAGTTTACTTCTTTTTCCCCTAATGTTCATTTATTTTGAGAGAGAGAGAAAGAGGGAGAGGGCATGGGCATGGGCAGGGGAGGGGCAGAAAGAGAGGGAGAGAGAGAATCCCAAGTAGATGCCATGCAGCGCAGAGCTAAACACGGGCTATATCTCAAGAACAGTGAGATCGTGACCTGAGCTGAAATCAAGAGTCCAACGCTTAACTGATGAGCTCCCCAGACACCCCAAGGCTACTTAAAAAGATTTTTTTTTAATTTTAATTTTGAGAGAGAGAGAGAGAATGAGAGAGAATGAGAATGAGAATGAATATGAGAATGAGCTGGGGGCAGGGGTGCAGAGGGAAAGAGAAAGAGAGAAATCCCAAGCAGGCTCCGTGCTCAGTGCGGAGCCCAATGTGGTGCCCGATCCTACGACCCTGGGATCATGACCTGAGTCACAGTCAAGAATTGGATGCTCAACCAACTAAACCACCCCAGTGCCCCTACCTCTTTTTTTAAAAAATTTTTTTAATGTTTATTTATTTTTGAAGGACAGAGAGACAGAGCATGAGCAAGGGAGGGGCAGAGAGAGAGGGAGACACAGAATCTGAAGCCGGCTCCAGGCTCTGAGCTGTCAGCACACAGCCCGACAGGGGGCTTGAATTCACGAACTGCGAGATCATGACCTGAGCCGAAGTCAGCCGCTTAATCGACTGAGCCACCCAGGCACCCATCTTTTTTTTTTTTTTTTTAAGTTTACTTATTTTTGATGACCTTGGCAGTTTTGAACAATACTAGGGAGGTATTTTGTAGACTGTCCCTTAATCGGGATTTGTCTGATATTTTTCCTGTTATTAGATTGGTGTTATAGATTTACGGGAGGAAGAATCACAGAGGTAAAATGTCCTTTTTACCACATTGTGTCGAGGGTACACACAATTAACAGGTCCCTTAAAATCAGGATCTGCCCCTGAATGTGGGTCACCATGCCCACTGACCATTCCAGGAAATGACACATGTCCCTGAGGTAGGTTGGGGAAGGAGCTGTGGATGCACTGTTTCCTCAGGGAGTCTGTCACCACACCCTTCTCAAGGTGTGAGCATCCTGCTGTTTTGCGTGTGGCTGTGTTTAAGGACATGCCTTTTCTTTGCAACCCAGTCCCTAAATGTAAGCCAACTTTTTCATCTGGTGCTCATCCAAAAAACCTGCGATTGTTCTGACACTGGAGGGAGAGCCCGTTGTGCCGGGCTGGTTGGGGTGCCAGCTTTCAGAATGGTCATACCTTCTGAAGAGGTTCTCAAGGGTAATTTTGGCTCGGGTGATTTTTGTTTTACTTACTGCCTTTAGATGTGACTCCACAGGATCTCCTAAAGAGAAGCGGTAATTCTTAGAGACCATGCAGTTTAAATCTGTATGAAGAAAACCATTTTATTTTATTTTTTAAAATATAATCTGTTGTCAAGGTGGCTAACATACAGTGTGTACAGTGTGCTCTTGGTTTTGGGGGTAGATTCCCATGATTCATCGCTTCCGTACAACACGCAGTGCTCATCCCAACAAGCGCCCTTCTCAGTGCCCATCACCCATTTTTCCCTCTCCCCCGCCCCTCCCACCATCAACCCTCAGTTTGTTCTCTGTATTTAAGAGTCTCTTTGTGGTTTGCCTCCCTCCCTCTCTGTTTGTAACTACTTTTTTCCCTCCCCTTCTCCCATGGTCTTCTGTTAAGTTTCACAAGTACCACATATGAATGAAAACATATGGTATCTGTCTTTCTCTGACTTTTTCCACTTAGCATAATACCCTCCAGCTCCATCCACATTGCTGCAAATGGCCAGATTTCATTCTTTCTCATTGCCAAGTAGTATTCCATTGTATAGATAAACCACATCTTCTTGATCCATTCGTCAGTTGATGGACATTTGGGCTCTTTCCATGATTTGGCTATTGTTGATAATGCTGCTATGAACATTGGGGTACATGTGCCCCTGTGCATCAACACTCCTGTATCTTTTGGATAAACTCCTAGTAGTGCTATTGCCGGGTTGTAGGGTAGTTCTATTTAAATTCAGCAAAATTTGCACTTTCTTCTGCCCAGACAGAAGAGGAACATTTAAGGGGCAGTGCACGTTCTTTTCAGTTTCCATGGGGGCCATCGATGTCTGAGGGCCAGACCAAGACCTGAGCAAAGATTTGAAATCACCGTGTTTCTTTATCTTAACCAGATATCCTGAGATGACATCACTCTCCAAGTAGCTTTCTTTGGTGATCAGAATAAAGACCTTATTTTCCTGTTATACTGAGCAGGTGAACGTTGACACATTAGGGGAGAAGTGAGGTTAACTCTTGAGTATATTTGCATTGAGCTGAACTCTGTCTGAAACTATGGGCCTGGTTCCATCATGTGGGGCCATCCAGAAAAATACACACTATGCTTCTCTGGATATTTGAAGGTGGGCTTTTGAGCTCCCTCAGATCTTACTTCCTCCGAGACAAACTGTCTCAACTTTTCCAGTCAATTGTTGTGATGTGGTTGTGAGCCTCCTCATCATTTCAGTCTTCCTTCTGTGAACAAATTCCTGTTGACATCTCAAAGTGTGTGCTAGAGAGGGCCATAGTGTATTGGGATTGCTGCCTAGCCCGTGGTCTTGTGGAACTATAACTCCCGGGCCTGAGCAGAGCTCAGCTCAGAGCTGGTGCCTAACCTGAGGGTCCTTGGTATGGGGGCTGCCGGGAATAACTGGCCCTCACAGCATAGCCCACCCTGGTCAGCACAGCGGCCACTCCGCATTTTAAGAAGCAGCAGGACTGGATGCATATTCTCTCAATTTCCCACACCCATACAGACCAATTTACCCCATACCGAGCTCTCTCTCTCATCCAGATTTGAATCTTTACTGGGAGCTCTGCCTTGGCTTTTAAGCAAGGCCCCCAAAATGATGTCAGTGTTTGTGTGCAGCTGCCCTCACCTCAACCGGGCTAACAAGGGCAGGAGGAGGTCCCTTTGTTTCTGGCCAATGGGTCCTCCAACCTCAGCCATCTTCCTTTGTTTCTGCAAGTGCTGGGCCCACCCACAGGGTGTAAAACCCAGATGCCAACAGGCTGGGGAGGGGGAGCCCTGGCTGCCCTCACACCTGCCCTACAAAGCAACAACTCCACCTTAGATTCAGTGAGCACACTTGTATGATGGTCCCTAGGCACTGTGGGATATAAGGGGGGCCTAGAAAACTCTGCAGGCAAGGCGGAGAAGCCATGCCGGCTACAGGGGGGTGGTCAGCTCCCCACCCTTTGGCTTGAACCTCTAAGAGATGGTCAGGATGGTACACCATCTCTCATTCTCTCCACCTCAGTCACTGGTGGCAGACCAAGGCTTCCAGGTCATCTGTCCCCACCTGGCTCCTGGCCCCAGGTGGCTCTCTGCATCCATCATTCTCTCTCATCTCCCATCCTCCAGATCCTTCCACCACACTCCCTGGAACTCTGACATCAGCCACCTCCTAGATCCTCCCCTCGAATGTGCCTTCACCTTCCTCTTGAACTGGAGCCTGGCTCTCTGCTGAGGCCCCTGCTCCCTGCGGCCCTCCCTCGGGGAGGGGACAGTTTCTCTCCTATGGGCTGGATATCAGGCACGGCCTGCAGGCATGGCCTGGAGTGGGAGGGGGTCTTCCTAGTTTAGAGACACTGCCTCCAAACCACTTCTCCCTTTTCCCTTCGTGTCCTAGGACTCTTCTTTCTCCTAGTGGCTGTCTACCTTGGCCTCTGGTTACTCTCCCTTCAGGGATTTCAGCCCACAGCTCACACCTCTCCCCCACCTCTGCTTGGTATCCTCATGACCCCCACCTTAGCAACCTGTCTCTACTTCCTCACATCTTCCCCTCCATGTTATTCCCGCCACCTCTGAAATCTCAAAATTTGCTTTTCTTTTTAAAAGTTTTGAATTTACACAAAGTAGAATTCTTTTTCTGAGGTATGGCTCTATGATTTTTGTACAGGCACAGATTGGAATAACTACCACCAATTCCAGGATGTAGAAAAGTTCTAAGATTCCAAAGAACTCCTCCATGCAGCTCCTTTATTCAAGTCACTCCCACCCCTAACCCCTGGCAACCAATGATCTGTCATCTGTTCCTGTATTTTTTGCCTTTTCCAGAATGTCCTATAAATAGAATTATATAGAATGTATGGTTAGTTATTGGCTTGTTTCACTCAACAGAATACCTTGCACTTCCTCCATGTTGCTGTGTGAGTCAAGTTAGTTAACGTTGCTGAGTGGTGTCCCATCGTTGGGATGCATTACAGTTTTGTTTTGTTTTAAATCCATACCCCTGTTGAAAGACATCTGGGTTGTTTCTAGTTCCTGATAAACATAGCATTATTCACCAATTGTGGGCAGATTCTGTGTAGATCTAAAGTTTTCACTTAAGATAAATACCTATTGTATTTATGTATGCTGTTGCTGGGTCGTATGTGAGGATAAGTGAAATTTCAATTTTCAGTTTCCTCTCCTTTCTGACAGTGACTATTTGCGTGCTTCCCTTTCTCCACACCTCTCTCTGACCCCTGTCAGACCTTATTAAGACCTCCGGTTCACCGAGCTTACCGATTTTTCGTTGATCATCATCCTCCTCATCTTTTTTTCTTTCCTTCTGACACAACTTAGTTTTCATGGTCCGTCGTAATAGTCTTGGAAACGTTCCTAACTCCTTCTGACATACTGTCCTGGCTGCCCTCCAACCTGGTAACCTCAGCTATCCATCCATTCTGCCTTCATTAAGGTAGACCCATGAAATTGGAGAAAAACATACAACTGTGCTAATGGGCTAATTTGTGACCAACATCTCATTTGAGCATCTAATACTAACCATCAGTCTGACCTCCTAGAATGACAGTTCCCTGCTTCTCTCTCCTCGGAACTGATAGCTCCTGCCATTCTCTCCACTAATGGTCTTGTCTCACACATCACTGAGGACATGGGAACAATTCGATTAGAGGTTACTCATCACCTTCCCCCCATCAATTCCACCTGAGAGGCTGCAACCTTAGTCTACCCTTTGCCCTCTCTCCTTTACAATGATCCATTGCCCATGCTTCCATCCATGGCTAACCACTCCATGCTGCAATGGATCCCATCTGTGCCCATCCCACCTTCTCAGTGGTGGTATTTCTGCAACTGATCCCTTCTCTTTTCTGTCCTGATTAATTTTTCCCTCTGCCATCTCCATATAAACACTCCAGATACTGTAGCTCATTCTGAAACATAACTTCACTGAAAAAAATCTGTTACTTTACAGGGGAACATCCTGACACACACTACCTCAGCCAACTGATTGAGATTAACCTTGGTACTGAGACATCACATTAATAGTATGTACCCTTGATATGATGTGATGAGGATGGCACTTTACCTCTGTGGTCTTCCTCCCCCAAACCCATCATCTCTGACCGTAACATGAGAAAAATCCAAATTGAGGGATGCTGTTATTTAAGAATATCTGAACAGAAAAAAAAAAAAAGGAATATCTGAATAGCATTCCTCAAAACTGTCAAGGTCATCAACAACATGGAAAGTCTGAATGACTCTTATGATGGACCATGAAAACTATTAGTCTAGAGAAGCCTAAGGACTCATGGCAATTACATGCAAGGTGATATCTTGGATGGGATCCTGAAACAGAAAAGAAATACATTAGGCAACAACTAAAAACATTTGAATACAGCACAGATTTTAGATAATAAGAATGTCAACATTGGTTCCTTAGTTGTGACATATGTACCAATATTGGTTCCTCAGTTGTGACATATGTGACATATGTACCATAGATAACTGGGTACAGGGACACTCTATAATATTCTTGCAACTTGTCTCTAAATCTAAAATTGTGCTAAAATAAAAGTTCATTAAATGTTAAAAAGCAGAACAACCCATCCCTCCAGCTTTACTCCATTTCCCTGCTCCCCTTCACAGGGAACCTTCCTGAAGGAGATGTGTCCACCCCTGCCCCACCCAGCTCATTCTTCAAAATCTACTCCCATCAAGCTGCTTTTCTTAGTTCTCTACCCAGATTGCTTCGGAGAAGGTCAGTGATGATCTCCATGTTGCCAAACATGATGTACCCAGAGCCAACGGTTTCCGTCTCTTACCTGGCCTTTCAGTCTAGAGTGTGGCCCAGTTGACTGTTCCTGCTTCCTGGAACACCTTCTTCTATTGACTTTTGGGAGGTGACATTCCTGGGTTTTTCCTACTCGTGGCTGCTGCTTCTTAGCCTCTTTGCTGGCTCCTCCTCTGACTTTGACCAGTGCTTACATGGCCAAAGGCTCTACCTTAGAACTGTACTCTCTGTCTATGCTCTTATCTCCTGGGTAATTTATTCCAGTCTTATGGAGTTAAACATAACTTACCTGCTGTTGATTCCCAAATTTGTATCTTCACCTATGAAGTAGGAACTATTATCATGTCCAGTTCACAGGGACACAGACACAGGCTCTTGGGCATTAAGGGGCTTCCCCAGGGTTACACAGCTAGAAACAGCGGAGCCAGGATGTGAACTCAGGTCTTCGTGACTACAGGCCTGTGCTGTGAGTGGCCAGGCTGCCCTCTCCACCAATCCCAGCATCCTGTCTGCTCCCCAGGGTCTCCTGCAGGTGCTGTCCATTCTGGCCTTATGCTTTTGTCCTCCTCATCCACTCTTGGAATGGATGGGGTGGTGGGGAATGACCTCCCCACCACTCCCACTTTACTAATCTTCTTCCCTCCCAGCTCTGGTGGGGGGCCTCCCCCCTCTTGAGGCCTAGGCTGATCTTTCCTGGCCTCCTCTGACATGCCACAGGACCTGGATTCTGTCCAAAAGCAATGGAGGGCTATTTGCATCTATTAGTTTTGTGTTTTCTGAACCCAAGATGGGGATCCTTGGCCCAAGAACAAGTGTCGTTGGGGACACTGAAGCACAGTATTTGAGACAGGGACTATCTGGGAAAATGTGGGCCATGGGCCTCCATCGCTGTACACCAGCTCGCACAGGGGAGTGAGTCAGGATTGCTTTTGTTTCCTCTACTTTCTGGTAAGCTCTTGCAGAGATCATGACTTCACCAAATGAGTATAATTGAAAAAAAAAAACTGTATGTGTGTAGGGGGGAATACTTGAAAGCTCCTTTCTCCTGGGTCCTGCCTGGGTGGTCATGGAAGTGAAGGTATTGATTTCAATTTCACAGAGGCCATAGAGGAGCCAAGCAGTTCCCAGTGGGGCCGCAGAGTTCAAAGGAATGTGCTGGAATGGCTGATGCTAGGACTGATGGTTGTAAGCAGGGGCTGCTGCTGGCTCCCTCCCCATCCCTCCATGGAGACAGCTGCCTATTTGTAAGTAGGTCATGATTTAGAAAAGTAAAATTTGAATTCGGGAACCCATCGCGCCCTTTCTCTGTCTGAGGTGGTCTCTGCCCTTCCCATCCTACCTGGGGAGACCCGCCCTGGAGCCCTGCCACCTCCAAACGGAGGTCCTTCCTGACCACGCATATAGCCGTCACACTGCTTCATGTAGTCTTCTGAAAGCAGGGCTGTGACTTCTGTCCTTGGGGACCCCCCTGGGACATGAGAAAGGGCCCAGGGGCAGACAGAAAACTATGTGGAAATATGGACGATGCAACATGGCGCCCGGTCTTGAGCAGTTCCTAAGTGTTATGATTGCTCTTTTCTTCCTGTTGGCTGGCCTCTGTTGCCTCACAGCGATCACTGCCAGTGTTCATTGTCTGTAAACCATTTAATGGATTGCTTGCTTTACGTCGGTGTAGCCCATGATAAATCCACACGGAACAAGAGCCACCAGCAGTGGTAGGATCAGAACACTTTAATAAGATATCAGTGTCAAAATACATTTCTTTATAAAGTTAAGCTCCCCTATAGTAATAATGTTGTCAGTAGGAGTTTGACAATACAATAATGTTCATGAACTCGTTACGTTGACAGGTAAGATTACTATGAAGCTTGGAATATTTTTCAGAGTGTTTTAGTAAAACTGCAAGGGTAAAATGCCCTTAATGCTGAGGCAACACACACAGGAAATCAAACACCAAACACCAGCGTTTACACATCAGTAACCCTTCAAGTTCTGCCGCTGTGCGTGGGGCAAAGCGGTGGCGGTAAAGTGTGATTTGGTCAATGCAGTGACTGGGTCATTTTTCTTAAAGATTTCTTTTGAAATTCAGGTTTTTGTTGTGTTTTTGGCAATACGTCCGTCCAGCTTTACCAAATCCTTCACCTGCTGGGCTTTGTGTTTCTAGAAACTTCCTTGTTGTACCCAGGACAGAAAAGCTCCATGTGATTGGTATTTAAAAACCAAAAAGGTATCCTCCTTCTTAACCAGTGAGTTACAAAGTGCTCTGAGAACACTTGGTTTTCAGTGCTTCCTACCTAAATAAGTCACTTTAGGTGACAGACAGACCTTCGGGATGGCCTGAGGCTAGAGGCCATCCACGAAGTCTGCCTGCTGCTCCTCGCTGGGCCCCCTGACAGGCTGAGGAAGGGGCACGTGGCTGGTCAGGGCCAGCTGTGCCCCCTTCCCACACCCTCTCTCAGGCCAGCTCCATGTGCTCCGGGCTGGTAAGCTGGGAGGACCATGGCTGGAGCACGACCCTAGTTCTGAATCCTCACTGTCTTTCATGAATTCCCACTGAACCCATCTCATAGTAATTCTGGAAATATCCAAATGTGCCATGTGAAAGACCTTTCGAGTCCCATAGCTCAGTGCACTTGAAGGGCTAGCAACAAAATCTGAAGAAAAATTAAAGCACTTCCCCTCCCTTAGATTCACCCCACCCTCACCCCCACCCCATGACATGCCATCAGGCCCTCTTGGCAGCAATAATAATATACATACATACATACATACATAATACATATAGAACACAAGAAGACAGCTCGCAGTGCTCCCACACTTCATGACTCCACGTCTTGGCTTGTTTGTCACACCCAGGGCAACATCCTCCAAGCAAAAAGCCACCAGCAGGAGGCCTTGAGCAGTGCCAGTATGGCCCGTGGGAGCTCTGTACAGTCTGCAGTGTCAGCAACACCAGGAGAGAGAAAATGGACAGCTTAAAAAGGATCTTAAAGTGATTTCGTGAGCAGGATTCCATTTCGGTTTCTAAGTTTTTAGATATTACAAAGTACCCATATATATGATAAACACTTAACCCAGAAAGAACTTTTCTTTTTAAAAAACTCCGTTATATTTTTGAATAATAATTACCAAACAAATCCACTGAATGTGGGAGAAAAGCCACACTGAGGGAAAAGCCACACACTCTGCAACAGATCACCACATACGCTAGAGTTCACCCTTCACATTTCTTTTTTTTTCCCCAAAAGTTGTGTCAAAATTACAGCCAGAGTCAGCTTAAGAAGAGAAGAGAAGATGGAAATTTATTATATGGTGATTAGTTTTAAAAAAGAAAGGAGAAGGGCTTTGAGAGGAAGAGGCCACGAAAATCAAGCTTGGAAAGCAAAATTATTCTGTTTCTCTTTGGCAACAACCAGCAGACCTTTTTAGTTAAACGAAGCTAAAGCTTTCCCTACAAGAGAACAAATGTACACAAAACTCGTTAGTATGGATATTGTGTATGTGTGAGAGAGAACGCGACAGAGGGACCCACGAATAATATAAATTAGAAGTAATGGGGGGGGGAAGAGAAATCTTACAAAATTTAAGAACATTTCATTGACAGAATAAAACACGGCAGGTAAAACAACGGTGGATCTTAAAAATACAGACACTAAAGTGAGCATCTTTAGAAAAAGGCCACTATGTGGTGACGTGGGCAAGTTCGCCAGGTAGGTACATCTTGTAAAAAGTGTGTTGGTGTTAGAAATACCTAGTTGCAACAACAGACGTAGAGAGTGAAGCTGGCGGGGCGGCGCGGGCAGGGAGCCTGCGCAGGGGAGGGCCCTGGCTCAGGTGGCCTGGTCCAGGGCTCTGAGGAGGTCCCCTCCTTGCAGGAGCGTGGAGCTTCCTGGCACAGGGACATTCACCTCACAGTCATATCTGGTCAATTCGGGCAGCAGGTAGGGCTCAAAGGAGGGCCCGAGCAGCCGACTCGCCATGCCTGAAAGAATGAGAGTTTTAAAAACATGGTACCAGCCAGACCTTCCAAAGAACAGGTGTTCCCCCAAACCACGAGTTCTGTTCATGCCAAACAGTAACCTTTAGGTGATGGTGTCTGTGTTTTGTAAGATGGCGGCCCAGGGAGGAGGGCGGGCGTCAGGCGGCTGACCCTCCCAGAGCACAGGGCCCAGGAGCAGGCCCCCCCCCCGCAGAGCTCCCAGGGCCACCCGAAGCAGCACATTCTCTGGGCACGTCCTCTGCTCAGAGTGAAGGCAGAGTGGCGCCCCTGCTCTGGCAGTGAGCAGCGGGCAATAGGGCCACGGGAAACCCTGATCCAAAGACAGGCTCGGGGACTCGTAGGGCCAAAGAGCCCTGGATGTCCCTTCTGAAGCCCTGCGGGCACAGGGCCCCTGTGGCAGTAAAAATCTGGAAAGGTCGCTGCCCTCCAGGGCGGCAGTCTCATTCTTGTGCCCTGGGGAGGTCCAGCCCCTGGCGCTCTCCGTCCCACACGTCACACCTGGGTGGTGGCTCCAGTTCCTGAGCCCACTCACCTGACGCCTTGGGAGCCGATGGCACGCTGTAGTCCTGGTACGGGGGCGCGTAGCACTGCGGGGGGAACCCACTCCTGGCGTTCTCCCCGGGGCTCATGGCAGATGGCGGCGGGGGCAGATGTCTCAGGGGCTGTCCTACGCCCCTCATGGGATGTTGGGTGAACTCATCTGAAAGACCGGGGCTGGCGCGTGAGGGCAGTGCCGGGCCGAGTGCGAAGCCCCCAGCAGCTCCCCTCCTTCACAAAAGGTGCTCAGAGCTAGGGCTGGCAGAGCCCAGAGTGGAAGGGGGGGCTGAGGCCACCATCCTGTTCCATGAAGGCTCAGAGGTGTAGGCACTGAGACTGCAGGGGCCCACCTGGGTTCCCCCACTACCACTGCCCCCCGGATGCCCAGGAGGCCCGGGCCTGCTGCTTACCGTTGGGGAGGCTTGCACTCAGAAGCTTGTCGGGCATCAAGGGGCAGTTCATGGTGCCCCTGAGGCTCTTCATCCTTTTCCACAGCTGATGGGAAGTGCTGCTGCTGGATGGGTCCCCCTGGATCTAGAGGTGAGAAGGCCAGAGACCTGGTCCTCAGCCTGAGGCAGGGGTGGGGTGCTCTCTCTCTCTCTCTCTGAAAGGCTGCATCCCTCCCTGCCACTCCTCAGAGCCACCGTGAGAGTGTCCGTTTAGGTCGGACCTCTGCTCTCGGGCTGTCTCCGCCCCCAGTGTCCCCAGGCAGGTGGCTCACCCCACTCAGGTCTTGGAAGGCTTGCTCCTCATACTCGCGCTGTCGCTTCAGCTTCAGCTTGTTGGACAGGGCTACCATGGCCGGGCTCATCACATCCGGGCCCTGGGGCCCAAAGCCCTTTGCAGACCTGCCAAGCCCAAGAGCGTGAGCCGCGAAGGAGTGGGGAGCCCCACCCCAGGGCCTTCCCCCTGCTCTCAGGGCCTCTTCCAGAAGGAACAGTTGACCCTGTTGGCTCTAAGACCCAAAGGGCAGAGTCCCAGAGGAGGGGCAGGGGGCTTGAGATGCTGATGGCTCAGATCACCTGTACCCCCCTCCACATCGGCCTGCTGGCCCAGCTGTACCCCAATAGCCTTTAGGCCTGACTTTATTGCATCTGTCTTTAAGACCTCTGTCCTCTGCCCTGTCTCTCCCCTGCACTGCCCCGGCCACTCCCCACTGAGGACCAGGGATGGGAAAGTGCCCCAGGGAAGCATAACCAGTGGGCCCTGGGAGCGAGAAGTCACATCCCAACCAGGTGACTCAGTCCACTGAGCACCCCGCTGGTTGGCATGGGGCTTGTGGGGGAGATTTAAAGGAGCCCAAAGATGTTGTTGCCGTGGGATGTGGGGAAGCCCAAAGGCAGGGAGAATCAAGGGCATCTTTTTGCTTTTCTCAATCAGGTTTCTAGGAGAGAACTAAGAAAAGAGTCACTCAAATCATTCTTTGCATTCTGTGGCTCAGCTGATGAACCCTGGGCTGAAGGGAGAGACGATGGGGTTCGAGGCCCTCAGCAGGCCCCTTCTCTTGGCCTCAGTCCCCTCTTGGTCTCCAGCCCTGATAGAAATGTGTCCTTCCTGAGGCCTCACCTACCTGGGGGTGATTCCCCCAAAGCATCCAGACTCTGAGTACAGAGAAGGGGAGGAGGCCGGGAGCCTTTCTGGGGCCCCAGGAATTACCCCCCGCCGACAGTGGGGGGTCTCTGCCACTTACCTTTTCTTGAACACGGCAAGATGGGGTGAGTTGATGGGGGGCCCCAACGGTGAAGCCCCCAAGGCCTCCGTGTGCTGATCCACAACAGGCCACTTCGTGGGCCCAAAATGTAATGGCGGATCAGGGGGCCACTGTGTGCTGGATCTGCCTCCCATGGAGGAGAGAGGGGTGCTGGCTTGGCCACAGCACGGTGGCAGGGACACTTTACTCCCGCCATCAAAGAAGATGGAGGACATGGGCCGGTGCTCGGGCTCTATCTTCTTGCTGCCCAGCTGCTGCGGATACTTGTCCAGGAGGAAAGGGCTGTGGGAGGCCCTGGGTGCCAGCGGCTGGAAGATGCTCGTCATGGTGCTGAAGCAGTGCTGCGGGGTCGACTGGGGCTTCTCCTGCAGCAGCCTCTCCTCAGGGCAGATGGGACTGAGCTGGAAGTCCTCCCCATCCATGGGGATGTAAGGGGCCAGGGTCTCCAAGTCCAGCTCACTGAAGTCCGTCTGGGGACAGAGCAGTGGCGAAGGAGCGGTGAGGCTGGTGCCTCCTCGAGAACACTAGGCCAGCCCTGTCTGCCCCTCACAGCCCAGGCCCTGTCCTCCATCCCCTGTGCTTAGCACCTCCATTCATTGCCCACGTACGTGTCTCCCTGCAGGTGATGCTAACCTTCCCAGGGGTTCACCCTCTCTTCAGCCTGTGCCCCAGACTGCCTCCCTCAACCCCAAACGCCCTCCTCTCTCCAGTGGCCCCAGTAAGACTGCCCCACCCCCCCCCGCCACGGCACCCAAGAGCCATCCCTGACTACCCCGCCCGTGGTGACTGCCCCTGGGGCCGGGGGGCACACAGGGGCCTCTCAGGAGCCAGAAACTGCTTTATAGGCCCCAGCACTGGCCTAAGCACTAAGGAAGTTTTGCAGAATTGCAGGAGCTTGTGCGAGGCAGGGCAAAGAGACCAGCTGAGCAGCAAGGTGAGATTTGTGAGAATAACAGGGGGATTAATAATTCTTCCTGGTGCTTTGTGAAACATCCACCCACCTCCTCCCTGTTTTTATAATTTTTCAAGAACACTGGCCCTTCTGTAAGATATGCGTTCCTGAAACATTGTGTGGAAATGAAAATGTGTCAGACACCTGTCATTTTTTAAAGGCATCTCAAATAAAAATCATTATTACAGAATCCTAAGGTAAAGGTGTTTGTGAGGAGAGTAATTGTTCCGTATTTCTTATAAACAGCTCACAAATCTAGATATGTTCTTGAAACAGAGGGCTTCTTTAAAGAATGCAAGAGTGGAGTTGGCATGCAAGGCAGAGGTGGGGAAAGGGGCTAACCACCGGCTCTGCTTCCCCTTTAAGACCAGGGCCTTAGCCAAGTGTCCCGCCTGATCTCCGCAAAAAGGGACGAGGCTGCAAGAATGGGGGTGAGCCTTCACGGCCCGCCTACCTGGGTGCTGCCCTGGTCCTTTGCCTCCGTATCTATGGTGAAGAGCTTCTCGATCACTTCAATCTTCAGGTCATCATTCAGAGATGTGTAATAGTCTCCGGGGCTGCTGGGCTGGGGGCCAGGAAGGAGGGTGACCAAGTCAAGAGTAGGACACCGGTCTTCCCGGAAGTCGAAGGTGAAAGGAGAAATATATTTCTGGACCCACAGATTCAACTCCATTCCACGGAACAAGTAGGTGTAGAGGGACCAGTCCTTACAAGAAGGCTGTGGCTGGGGTGGGGGGTTCTGGAAACTGTACAGCTGTCTGCCTTGAGCAGGATAGTTACCGCCCTGCCCAGGAATAAGCCACGGGCTCCAAGCTGTGAGCAACTCAGCCCCCACCCTCAACAAACTTATCATTTAGATGGGGGGGGGGGTTCAGACAGACATTAATAGCAAACAGCTGGCCGGTGAGGGTCACCACTGGTCACCTAGGGGACTCCGGGTAACCTGAGGGAGATGCGGGCAGGATTCCTGTCTGGGCCATCTACTTAGCCATCCTGCAGCAGCCAGAAAGAGCAGCCCACCCTTGCAGTGTCCTCACCCCAAGGCGGGGTGCTCACCGTGGAGCAGCTGCTGCTGCTGCTGGTGGCACTTGGGGTGGCACTCCCAGAGGCAGCCGCTTGGGGCACGGTGAAGGCGGGCAGGCTCCCGGCCTCGCTCTGGGTGCTGTGGCTCCTCAGCTCTCTGGACCACGGCTGGCTCGGGGGCAGGAGGGCACTGCTGTAGGCTGAGGACTTCTCAAAGTTCTGGCTCCCTGTGGAGACAAGGGCCCGGCCAGGTAACCCCCACAACCCCTGGGCTCACCCCTGAGCAGAGAAAGCCCAAAGGAAGCACAGAGAGTCCTCGGAGGGTCTGAAGGGGTACCTGGGCTAGGCCCTCCATGCTCCAATGCCTGGCTGCGACCATGGGCCCATTACTGGGTCTGTGAGTCCATGAACAGGCTCCCTTTGAAGGGAACACCCTCCTGGACCATTTCATTTTCAGAGACTACAGGTCCTAGCACTCACTTCCTTGACAGGAGATTGGGAATGTTGAGGAAGAGGGGGTTGTAAGAGGAAAACTGGACAATTTGCCTCAGTTCTGCCACAAAATAGGGAAGCTGCAAGACCACTTGTCCTGGGGCCACTGCCCTTTATAGTTTCTGAGGTTGCAGTCCTCACGTGGCCTCTCCAGAGCTCTTCTAAAAGGACCAAGACAGTGCAGGATGAGCACAGGGACGTGCTGCTGGCCCTGCGGCATCCATGCAAGGCTGCGGGAGGAGTGGGGGTCCCAACCTGGGAGCTCGGGGCTTCCCGGTGCACGGGGAGGGTGCCTCCGGCATGGGAGGGGGACCAGGCCTGAAAATTCTGCCTGGGGCCACAGGACACGCCTCTCTGCTGGACAGGCAACATTTTAAAGAAACCGTGCATATGAGGGCTTCATCCTGGGCCAGAATCTTTTCTCCATCCACATCTCTGGAATTATTTCTCTTGCTATTTCAGCCTGGCCCTCTACCTACACAAGCAATCGGTCCTTCAAGGGCCAAGTGGCCTCAGGCCATCTCTCCTGCTGCCCCCTCCCACATCTCAGACTCCCCCTGCCTGGGCCAGAAAATCAGCCTACTCCTCAGGAGAGAGTCCCCGTAACCCCACCGCACCCGGCACTTTGCAAAGGCAGAAGCAGGACAATGTGTTGTTCTTTGGGGCTCAGCACGGTCTGGCCACATTCGCAAGACTCAGAGGAGGGGCCGGGAAAGTCGGAAAGCGGAATCCAGGGAAGCCTGTTAGCGTGAGAACTGCCTCCCACCCCAAGGGGCTTCGGCAGGCCCCTTTCAGCTAAGAAGCACCCACCGAAGTCCAGGGAAATGATGGCATCCCCTGCAGTGGGGGCCAGCTGGGCCAGCTCCTCCGGCTCCTCCTTCAGCTTGGTGAACAGGTAGTTACTCTGCTCAGACACAGGCGCCTCACTGCTATTGTCAAAGATGCTGCTCATGGCCATCAGGTGCGGCTTGAACAGGGATTCCGTCTGGTCCATGGAGAACACCACGTCATTCTTCTCGATCTCACTGATGGGACGAGAGGTGCATCAGACCTTCCACGCTTTCTAGCAAAATCCTTTTACACCCCTGGACCCATGGAATACCAAAGAGCTAAACCTCTCAGCCAAACACATGGGTCTGGCCCCGTGCCAGCACTTTGTAAGGAACCACCCAGTGACTCCTGGAGTCACGGCAGCAGCCATCCTGAGAGGGCCGTCTGGCTGTGGATGCGTCTTGGATGCTTTTTCTTATTGTGTGTGGGCTGCACTGTGTATGTAGGTTGGAGAGCTTTTGTTTTACTACTCTAGCGGTGTGACCTCCTCCAACTTTCTTCCCAGACACTGTGGAGTGAAGGCGTTACATCTTCTCCTGGAAAGCACGAGCCATCCTCTTTCCTTGTCCCCCATTTAGAAAATACTTATTAAGTGACAACTAAAGACCTCCCCAAGTGGCTCAGGGGCATGACACAGAGGACAAGCAGGGGGAAAGATGCAGGGAAAAAACAACGCTGTGAAGAGGAAATCCCTATAGTTCCTGAGACAGTCATGGGAATCCTCTGGGTCCTAAGGATCAGCACTGCAAAGAGCCCTCAGAAGTAGTACCTGGTTCTAGCAGGTCTGCCTCCCCAGGACTTGCTGCCCTCAGTCCAGGGAGCCGTCACATGCTTACCTCAGGACGTAGTTCACACACATGATGCATTGGGGCTGCAGGTTGCGAGGGTTGTAGATGACTGTCCCCTGGGTCTCCAGCCACACGTAGCCCCCGTGCTTTGCAAGCATCCGGTACTGGCCACTCACCACCTGGCCTTTGGTGCACACTAGGGGAGGAGAAATGGAGCCCAAGGTCAAGGAGGCTGGGGAGCAAGACCTCACAGGGAAGGCAGTCTGCAGGGAAACAGATAAGACTGGCCCCTCAGGCAGCAAGGACCTGCTGATGACTTCTTTCCTCCTCCAGATTGTTCTAAATGCTCATTTAACATTTGTTTACTGTAGGAAAGCACTGGGAAGGTGTTCCCAATTCCCCAGTGCAGAATTCTTCATCTGCTCCCATTAAAAAGGAATCAATACATCTCTTTAAATTAAAGTCTAATGTTAGAATTTCTGGTAGTTTTCCGACCTGGACCTATACATTTTCATTCCTTGGGAATTCATTCATCAGAATCCTAGCTCCCAACTCCTCAAATCACAGAGAACTGGAGGATGCAGAGTGGAAGCATTAGAAAATCTGGCTAGCATGGGGACTCTGGGGAAAGAACAATCCTCCTTAGTTCTGGTTTCCTCATCTGCACAATGAGGTGTTGATAAAAACAATAGTAATGATAATAATCATCATTAACTACCTGTATACCACAGCTATTCATACTGAGCATGGCATCTGCCTGTCTGGCTTATCGGCTGCAGAAGTATTGACTGAATATCCTGGACAAATGCTGCATAGGAAAAGCTACCTCTTCCCCGGGTCTGTAGATGACATTGTGAGGGACCCCACAGAGGATATCCAGATTCTCTGGAAACGCGGAGAAGCGCCCCTGTTCTCCTGGTATGCTCGTGGGTCACCTCCCCAGTCACCACCCCCGTGTGGTGGAGGAAGGCAGTGTGGTTCAATGCTAACACCACTTGTGGTCTTTTGCGCTAATGTTTTTCCGGGCACGTTTACCCTCATCAAAAACTGAACAAGCAGCAGCTCCAGGGTGCCGGACACACTAACTCACGTGTGTGCAATGTTCTGCAGTGTCTCAAGACGAACGCGCTGCTGCAAAGCAATTAGAACGGCCTGGCACGTAAGTCGTCAATGAGGATCAGTGTTATCGTCAGCTCATGTAACATGTGGTGACACCGTGAAGTGTCTCCCGTGATTCCTGTCTTACATCTGAAGAAACGGAGGCTTCGAACTGTCGACTGACTTACTGAAAGGTCCCCTCAGTGGAGACAGTAGACAGGATCACAGCCCAAATTAAAGACTCCTAATCTAGGCTTTTGTGGTTCGGTTTTCATTTTTAAAATCAACTGAAGTGAGGTTTAATTTACCTTCAATAGAAAATGCACCTGTGTTAAGCACGCGGTTCAGTGAGTTTGGACTAATGTACACACTCTTGCAACTATCAACCCAAATGACTTTCCCGTCACCACCCCCGCCCACCAAATTCCTTATGCCTCCTGACGGTTAATCCCCATTGCCGCCCCTGGTCCCAGGCCACCCCTGATCTGTTTTCTGTCACTGCATGTTGCTCTTCTGTCCATCTGCATGTAAGTGGAACCATACAAGAGTGTGTACTCATTTGTGTCTGGCTTCTTGTCACTCAGCATGTTTTCCAGATTCCTCATGGTGCTGCAGGTATTCATGGTTTGTTCCTTTTTATAGCTGAGTAGTATTCCATTGTATGGAGGTACCATAATTGGTTTATCCATTCACCTGTAGATGGATGTGTAAGTTGTTTTCAGTTTCTTTGCTTATTACCAATAAAGCTGCTATAAACATTTGCGTACAGATCTTTGTACGGACACATCTTATGGGTGCAGCTAGGAGTGCAATGGCCAGATCACACGCTAAGTGCATACTTCCTTTATAAGAAGCGGCCATGTTACTTTCCAAAGTGGTGTATCAACCTCGTCTAATCTTTTTCACAACGTCCTGGGCAGCAGAGAGGATAGATATCATCTTCTTTTAACAGGAAGAAACTAAGGCCAGAGGGATGGTGACCTGCTTGACATGACGCAGGACAACAGGGACCCAGTCTGGGCTGGACAATGGCACTCCCGGCACTGCGCTCTCCTCCTACATCCCCCAAGCCGCCGTTCACCAGGAAGACTTGATTTGCTGGCGGCTGTGGTCCTAAATCAGCAGGGACTCCTTGGCCAAAGAAATCCCCTCCTCCCTGATGTCCCTTTATGTGCCCCGCTGAGGCTCCCTTGCTGCAAAGAAACGATTCTTGCACAATTTCAGGTGCCTGGAGTTAACTTATTTAGACGGATCTTAATGCAGACAAAGTTCAGGGCTCTTATTCTTTTTGATTAAACAGTACAGTGAGCAAAGGTCTTAACTGCATTTCTAGTGATTGCAGGCGAGGGCCTGCTCTGTCAGTAGAATATAATTACGCCTGCTTTCTAACCATCTGCTCATTAATGCCAGCCTTGGTGAGGGGCCTGCTCCTTGGTAGATAGGCCTTTTATGGCCTTTAATCTTGTTTTCCTAAGAGCACATAATGTCCTCACACAACAAAGAGAAACCGACTCCCCCCAACTCTCCCCACCCCTATCCCCAAGAGTAACAATGTATAAATTACTAATCCATTTGGAAATGATGGCTTTCAATTATCTAAATCTGGTTTGGGAACAGAGCTTCCCCAGTAATTTCAACGGTAAACTTTCACAGGCTAAAACACACATATACGCGGAAACTCAGGATGCTGGTGTATAAACCTGGACTAGCCTCAAAGTCGGGCCTCCAGTTATTTCACAGCATTGGCGTGAGTCTGTGCTACAACTTTATTTGCACAAACACAATGACACACATGCATGAGCACGGGCACGTGAGCACGCACACACACACACACACACACACCCACACACAGAGAAATAGATGCTTCTGTTTTAGCTGGCATTAACCCGATTTCCAACCCATGCAGATTTCCCTTTGCTGGATTTGGGTTTGCTAGCTGGGTACACAGCCTCTGAGCTCAGAGCAGCTTTACTTGGCTCCAGCAGGGGAAGAAGGGAGCCTGTGATTTCTATTTGGGTCGTGAATTACCTTTAAGTGTGCCTAATGCTTAAATATACGGATTCAATAAAAAGCACCATGTTTTCCCTGGAATCAGAAGAAAACTGATATGACAAATTTTTATCCCAGCTCTGTTTTAAGGATCCAAGATTTTCTAAGAAGAAAGAAAAAATCCTTTTATATGCCTGTGAGAAGTCATCGTTTTTGTTCCCTTTGATAGTAGTTACCTCCACTTTCCCACCCAGAAGACAAAGTGTAATATTGTCCTCCAGGAATTGCCAGAAACTTTTAGTACTATCCTTTGCTTTGACTTCACCCTTGGCTCAGAAAAAAAAAAAAAAGCTGGACTTTCCCCCCAATTTTACCTTTAAAGGAGAAAAGGCCCAGAAATTCAGGCCCTGGGGAGTCAGTGGGTCCGCTGGGCCAGCGCCCAGGGCCCTGAGTCACATTGTTGGGATGATTGAGGGAGCACGAACCACCATGTAACAGAGAAGCATGGGGAATCCCACTGTGAAGGCTGGAACCGCATCCTACAATTTCAGAGCTGGGACAGGCTAGGGCTGGGTCCCATCCATGGCACCCAGGAGTACCTTCACCTCCCTCATTCCTCTCTGGGTCCCTGAGTAGGACTGAATCTAGGTTGATTGGGCTGGTTGGTTTTGTTTGTTTGTTTGCCAGAGAGCAGAGTGAGAAACTTCTCTGAGATATCCTAAAGGGTCCTGCTGCACTGTGTGTGCAAACCCCAAAGCCAAGAGGAATAAGCAGAGAGACCAATTAGAAAGAAGATCTCACTCTAGAAGAGAATATTAATAGTGCTCCCATACAGTTTATAGGGGTTGCTAATCTGTTAGCTGCTCTGAATTCCTACCCTTAGGACAGACAATGGATTTAAGAACAATGGACACACAGCAGTACTGCCATTTTCTTCACTGCCACCCCAAGCCACAGCTGATCCTAGAGGTCCCAGAGCAGCAGGGCCCCCGGGAATCTTGTTAGACTTACCTTACCCATTTTAATCCTCCTCTAATCCTCTCAGCACTTTGGTCTGCACCATTGTCCCCACTTATTTTGAAGCATTCTTTCCCGAATATGTGTTTTGCCCTGGGTTTATCACTCACTAGTGCCCGATTTTACCAAACACTGTGCTAGATACTGAGGCTAAAGATAAGAGCCACCTTGCTCCCATGGAGCCCATGACCCTCCTTTTCCTTCAGAAATGAGATCCCTTAAGCCGGGGAGCAATCCTATAAATTTCTATGTCCCACAGTGGGCCAATGTAGGGTTATAGACCCAGAGTCCTGCGTGTTGATGGGCTGCATGGATTTAAGGAAGTTGTCTTGGATCAACTGCAAACAGGAAGTCTGAACTGGGAAAATGGCTAAGTGAATGCATTAGAGTTGCCCTGTCGCATATGGTAGCTACTAGCTAGGTGTGGCTATTTAAATTTAGTGACATTTTTAAAAAATTCAGTTTCTCAGGTGCACTAGGCATTTCATATGGACTATGCAGATGCAGAACAGTTCCAGTGCAGAAATTTCTACTGGACAGTCCTGATCCAGAATCTCTTTCATAATTCAGGTTTTCTTTCAAGGTGCCAAGCACAGTGTCCATATGCCATCACTGGTATGCCTGGGACAGCCTCCAGCTGACTTCTCTCATCCAGCAAGATCTCTTGGGAGAACCACAGCCTACCTCAACACATCTTTTAAGTTGTGCCCTACGACCTTCACCTGTTTAGCCCCATCTTCCCCCATCCTTCAAGGTGCAACTCAAGTGCTCCGTCCTCCCCTTCCCCCCCCCCCCAAACTCTCCCAGGCCTCTTCTTCTAAGAACAGGTGGACTTGCTTCTATACCACACAACCCAGTTGACTATGTGTTGTCCTGTATTGTTGTCTACAGAGCTGTCCCACACGGTTGCGCAGACTGCTGACTGCATGTGGGTGTTGGGTGGAGGTGGCCTGTGGGGACTGAGATTCAGCCCACCTTCCACTTGCCAAGCTGTGTGCCTTGGCATGGGTGTGTGCCCCCCCCCAACAAAGGAAGGGTGCGTGTGAAGGGAATTTCCTATTTGTGTGAAGTTGTCATATGGGCTGGTGGCAGCCTTGGTTCTTTGACCATCCTGAGGACACAGGGCTCGTCTGCCACATAAGATGTGATGTCTGTGAAGGAGGTAAGCAGGTCTTCTCTTAGCTCACTGGCCACACTTCACTCAAGGCCATATTCCACAGATACAAGGGAGCCACACAGGGTGCTCCAGGAACTTACGGTTCTGGTGACTTTTGGTCATGTTCTCTGAGTCCAGGGCATGGTAGAACTCATAGGCTGAGCGGCCGAGCAGCTCCTCGGGGTGGTAGCCAACCAGTTCTGTGATTCTGAATTAAAAAAAAAAATCATGTGGGGAGAGACACTATATGAATGTGGGCAGGGGCTCAAGGAGCTAAATCCAGAAGGTAAATCAAATGCACACATTCTGATGAGAATATTCCCGGCTTCCTGGTCACACCATTCATCCAAGTTGAAAACAACAACAACAACAACAACATGGTGGTCAACCTGCAGTTGTGGCTCCAGCCAACCTCCACTCTTCCTGCACTTCCCGAAATTAGGTTTGGAGAGTCAGGGGATTCCTGTCCCCCAGCCCCAATATACACACATACCTAGCCTCCAACAACCCCTGGATGGGGCTCTCCCACCCTCCACCTCCCAGTTTCTGCATGTGAAGGAGCAGAGATCCAGGGAGAGCAGACAATTTGCTTGACAAGCATCCAGAGACAGACCAAGAATGAAAACCAGGGCTCCCAATGGCCGGCTCAAGCTTATGCTAGTACAGGGTGATATAAACCACAAGTGAAAACCATGTGGTGTCAAGTTGGGAAGAGCACAGAGTCGGCCTTCATCTGTGTGTTAAGCTGTGACTGAGGAGGAGAGTGGGCAGGAGACCCCGTCTGTGCTTGATCTTCAATTCTCTGAGTGCTCTTCGTCAGGCCCTGCCTGGTGACCTCAGGTACCTCTTTGACACCAGGCTTGCCTTCCATGGTACTTTATCTGCCCCTGCCTACTTCAAGGAAAGGTGGGGAGTGGGTGGGAAGTGCTGAGCGGGAGAAATATAAAAGCAAGGTGGTGGAAAAATGCCTCCTCATTACACCCTGATAAATAGGCAGCTCTGAAATGACAGGGCTTGGCTGTCCCAAGTGTCCCTGTCTTCCCCTGGAAGGTGTCCGGGTTTGACGGGAAATGGGCAGAGAGCAGACAAATGTGGAGAACCATGAAGGGTCACGTAACACTCTTAGGACTCTTTGCTCTGTACCAGAACCACTGAAATAAAGAAGTCCTGCCCAAGAACCACCAGATTAGCTGCTTTCTCACATCACACCTAAATATTATATTTCTTGTCTTTATTATCTCCTGCAGCTTTTCTAATGGGCTCATTGTCTTGTTTACCTGGCCTACCATAAAGTCAGAAGTGGGGCTATGTTCTTATGATTACAAGCTCTATTTCAGAACGCATGACTTCTGAGTAAAAAACCCTGTCATCTATCCACTTTGGAAATTAATAACATGGAGTGGAACGCACAAGCAGAGAGCAGACGCAGGGGCTCCGTGATTTCCTATCCCTCTTCTCTCCACCCTCCGAAGGGCCTTTGCACATGTCTTCCAGAACAAATTATCCTAAAATATTACTTCCATCTTGTTGTTCCCCTATTTTAAGCATTGACAGCTTTCCGTATTACCAACCACTATCAACCACTGTTATCACCATGATCAAGAGTAAATATACTCTGCCTAACTTCAAAGACCCTGGGGAATCTGGTCTCCAACTTTCCAAGCAATGTGACTTCCAGCTAACCTGTAGCATGTCCTACACCCTGTGCTCTGGCAGACTGCTCTCCTCAAAGTGCCCCACACCTGGCAAGCCCATTCTTGCTGCAGAGCCTTGACACCTTCTCCTCCCCACTCTTCTACAGGCCCTGACAACTGCGAGGCCAGCCCCAGACCTGGCCCTCTCCACGGAGCCCTAATTCCCCCAGCCCTCACCAAGGTCTCCTTCTCATGGAGTCCTAATAGGTGAATACAACATCACAGAGCATTACCCACATCCTAGTCTGCCACCCCCTGAACTCAGGGACCACTTCCTCCTTTGGCCTTCCCTACAACGGACGCTTGATAAATACTTGAGTAGCTGAGCGGTGGATTTATTCTCTCTTAGGATCTAAAGTGCAATGAGAGC
Source organism: Cryptoprocta ferox (assembly GCA_028646485.1). NCBI lineage: Eukaryota > Metazoa > Chordata > Mammalia > Carnivora > Eupleridae > Cryptoprocta > Cryptoprocta ferox. The sequence continues at coordinate 61,715,644 of CM053576.1, read as the reverse complement.
CCTGTCCACTCCAGCACCGCTAAGGGATCTGGGCAATAAAGCTCGACTTTTTCTCCCAGAACACAAGTAACTGTCTCAATGCATGTCAGTACACACGTGCGTGCGCACGCATGCACACACACACACACACACACACACACACACCTCTCAGCAGAACCCCTTGTGATATTCAATCCATCCTTTCTTCATTCTGGAAGCTGTGGCTGGCATAGTCACTGGTGAGACTTAGGGGTTAAAGCCTTGGTCAGACTAGGGGCAGCCCAATGGGGCTGAGCGGTTTAGACCTCAGCTGATTCTGCCCCCATGGAGATTTCTCCAGCAAGATCCCGGGAGTTCACTTGTGCCAGCCAGCTGGTCTCCCACCAGGAGGATCTGCGCCCTCACTTGGCCAGGAACAGAGAGGCCTCTAAAGTCATGGGCAACAGACATATTCCTTGGCAGCCTGATCCTGGGGCTGGTGGCCACAGCACCTTAGCAAGGCAGAGCCTGGGGGAGAACACGGAGACGGCAGAACAGGGCTGGCCCTTCCTTCCTTCCCTACAACCAAACTGCTTTCCTGTCAGGTCTGGGACCTTTTGAGCATAAGCCTGGAATTGGAAATTGTACCAGTGGGCCCTGCTGGCCATTAACAGGCTTGCTGGTTTGCCAGATAAATTGCTTGTGTTTCTGTACAGGGAATTTTCTAGAGATCCTCAAAAATGAGGCCATCCTGGAAAGGATCGGATACCACTCCCTGAAGAAGTTAAATTTTCTTTCAAGATTACAATCTTTAAAATGTTCAAAGTAAATGTTTATTATAATCAGCCTCATAATAAAACATTTTAAAAATCTAATTACTTTACCATGCATTCAAAGGCACACAATGGGCATGTTTTGGAAGGAGAGAAACAAACCTAGATTTCGGAATTGCCAGCTAGCTTCCCAGGAGTGGCCTTCTCATTTATCTTGTCAACTAAAATAAATATTTAATGTCTCCTTCTTCATTCCTTTAAACAGACTACTATAAAAACTGGGAAATACACATACCCCAAACACAATTGAAGAACATTCGAGTTGTCAAACTTCACAAAGCCAGGAAACCCCAACTTCAAGCTAATGGTCATTCCCCTCCATCTGCAGGCACGCAGACGCCAGTGGGGAGGTTAATGAACCCAGCCTGTTTATAGGGTCAGCCACTACAGCACAGAAGGGCCTTCACGGCTAATTTCCCTGGGTCCCAGAGAAGCCCGTGGAGCTGGGCTGTGATAACGGTTTCATCTGTTCTCTCCATCAGGGGCAGGGAGAACTATTTTTTTTCTTTCTTTCTAATTAAGAGCCCTGACTCACTGAAAAAAAAAAATCAGTCTGGGGTCACCCATAAATTTAAAAAGTCAACTTGGTAGGGCTGTTCTGTTTTAGAGAGGAGGGAACTGTAAAAGGGCTTAATTTACCAGATTTCAGAAATGAGAAGAGGAGAGGTCACTCTTTAACAATGAAGTAGAAGAAGAAACAGATCAAGGATGAGGCACGGAGAGGGATACAGACATAGATGGGCAGCCACAGGAGGCAGAGATAGAAGGAAGAAAGAAAACAGAAAATACAGAGGGGAAAAAAGGTCATTAGATTGTGAAGTGTTATGACAAGTCAGTATGTGGGTCAGACTGCCTGGCTTTGGAGTTCAGAATTAGATAATGTCTTCATAATGTAAAATGACAGTGACTCATTGTCCTTCAACTGTTCTTTACCTTTAAATGCTTACAGGTTCTTTTCAACATGGATTACCTGTGCCCGAGTGCCAGGAAGAAAATTACTCTCTTGGCTACAGTGCCCATGCCATTGCCTCAGCGGGCAGTGGACACCTGGCCAAAGGCCTAAGACGGCTCACTCCTCCTCCGGGTGACACCACTACGCACATGTACACGCGGGACAAGGCAGCAAGCTCCTTGATTTTAGACACCACCGCCTGGAGTCAAACAAGGTCTGGCCTCGGTTTTTACCCCCACTTCCTCCGCAGGGAAAGGATTTGCTAAGTCAATTAATCATGTAAACAAGGTGTTTAGAGGGTATTTTAAACTATTTAAGAGGATAAAAGTTTTAAGGATTTTGTAACCACCTATTTGGTTTCCAAAGAATGCATGTGCTAATAAACCATACTCCAATTAAAGTCTGTTTTCTCTCCTTCCACCCTTTCTGGCCGTGGCCTCTCTCCGGCAACAACGTGATTCACCTCAGTTTGGCTTCTATATGGGCTTAGAAGCCTTGGAACTGCATTTCCTTAATAATATCCAGACTGCTCACAGACACAGATTTCAATGTCTTCTGCCTTAATATACTTTTATCCAGATTTTGTTTGCTTTAAACAGTAGTCCTTAAGCCTTGTGTTTTCCTCAAATATTATGTGGCCATGGGAAATCTATACAACCAGCTCTGTAGTTAAGGGACAATTTTCATCTTGTTGGTGTGATGTGTGACAGGTGTGGTGACTTTATACCTAGGAAGACCGCCCTGGCTCCGTCCTGGACTGACCCTGCTCTAAGGGCCACCAAATGCCACAGCTGCCTTTTATTACCTTGGGACCCACAAGCAGTAAGAAGAAATTTGCCTTGAATTGTAGCAGATCGTGTAGAAGGAATAATTTTTCAATTAGGAGGTTGATTCAGCTTCGAAATAAACTGCAAAGAGAATTTGTAGAGCTGCCTCTTCTAGGGGAGTCTCTCAAGCAGACCAGACAGGATAATATATAAGCACTTCTCATACATATGCTCAAACTCTGGGCTGATTTCAGAACATTGTCATTTGGAGAAGACATAGATGCACAAGGAAAGCACTTAAAGCTTCTTCTAACTCAAAGATTTAAAGAAATTCCCTATACCCTCTTCTATGAGATGCGAGCAGAAAGGCTAATAATATGTAGGGCTGCAAAAATATTTAGAATACACCAGATATGGTACTAAAAAATACACATAATGTATTAATTTGAAAGACCACTCTCTGTTTACAAATGCCACCCACCCTCTAAGAAAAGTACAATTAAGTGTATCTCACAAAACAATGAAAGTATATAATCTTTTACTATTAATTTGCCTGAAATTAGCCTATTTTTTTTCTCAGATTTCAATACTCCTGCCTACCAGGTATTTTGATGTGTATGTGTTTCACGACTCATGGCTCTTTATAATTTTATTCACGCACATTCTCTTTATGATCCCCAACTCTTCTCTCACTGCTATTACCTTTCCTATTCCCAACTTTGTTTTTTAATGCTTATTTATTTGTGAGAAAGAGTGCATGTAAGAGTAAGGGAGGGGCAGAGAAAGGGGGACAGAGGATTCAAGGTGGGCTCTGTGCTGACAGCAGTGAGCCCCAATGTGGGGCTTAAACTCACAAACCATGAGATCATGACCTGAGCCAAAGTCAGACCCTCAACCAACTGAGCCACCCAGGCGTCCCCCCCACTCTTTTTTGTATAAAAAGAATTCATCATAATTTTGACCCACAGAATTTGGAACACAGGCATCTTAATTTACCCAGTTATGCCTCATGTTGCCTTAATCCAATGGCAAAACAGGGTTGCCTTCAAATTCTTTAACTGTAAAGATTACATGATCCTCTTCGCTAATCTCAAATTTTCACTGTAGCTCCGATACTGTATTCTCCCTATTGATACGGAGCGTATCCACAGTCTGCTTTTATAATTTATTTCTCAGACACAGGAACACTCAGGCACAAATCACAGTAGGATCATGTGAATAACAATGTTGGCCCCACCTCCCTGGATGTCTGGCTCCCTTCGCAGTGACTGCCTGTCACCACTAGGTGGCACCTCCACATGAATTTAAGAACCACCCCATTTTAGAGTTAAACTATTTGGGAATAACCTCTATCCCCCTTTCCAGTGAACAGAATGCTCTATTTTGTGCCATCACTGCAGTTCATTAAGTTGCTGGTGTCTCAATATCTAAACTCTTGGAGATCGGGAACCATCTGTTTTACTTCTTTGATAGAATGGTCTCCAGCACAGGGTTAGGCACATAGCACATGCTCAGTAAATAACAGCTGGCTCACTGGTGGCTCAGTATTTTAGGAAGTGGAGCAGAACGGCTCTGTGGGAGTCATAAATGGAGACAGAGCATCGATCACTGTGATAATCAGGACATCCTTCCTTAACCTTTCCACCACTTTGCTCCCCTTGCCAAGAGCAGTCAACCACATATACGTAAATGTGACTGACATAAAGCGTCACAAAATTTACTTTTTAAAATGTTTACATTTTGGATAATTGAGGCAAGACCTAATACGGTCCTCTGACCCTTTATGAAGAAGCACGGGACCAACAAATTCTGAGTCATCTGCTTGCCTTTACTCAGCTGCAGCTGCCTCAGAGCCTGTTGTCTGGGTTCCATGGCCTCTGGGAACCTGGGAGTTAAATACAGGATTATAGCCTGCTTTTCTCCCTTCTTTCTGCTTTCTTTCTCTCCCCTCTCCCTTCTCCTTTTCTCCACCACCCTTTTCTTCTTTTGTTTGATAATCATCAGTCTGTGGTCTTCATACACCGAAGAAAAAGTACTCAACCAGCTTTAAAAAGTGATTTTGTGGATTCCAATTGCCTTATATTTTCATCAGATCCTTTCAGTTTTCCTTATGGGAAAGTAATTCCCTTGGTGGGAAATTATAGCCCCTTAATGTGTGTTATGTCATTAAATCTAGTGAATTCCTAGATTAAACAGGAAATAGAAAGCAGCCCTCCCCCATTAGCTATCATATGTAAGTGTTAGTTTTTGAGACATTGATCTCAGAAGGGTACTATAAGGAGGCAGAGAGAGAGAGAGAGAGAGAGAGAGAGAGAGAGAGAGGAGAGAGAGTGTGTGCCTGCGTGCATGAGTGTGCGTGCGTACCTTTTCCTATTCTAATGAAAGAGCAAAAACAAAACAAGCTACCAAAATCAAAAAATTCCAGTCCTCATCAAAGCAATAGAGAAATAGCACTTAAGTATTAAGGACTTAAAATAGTTACTTTATAAACTGTCTAAGCCATGTCTGTGCCCTTGTTAACTAATCTGCTAATCGGTTAAACACAACTTCCGTGAGGCACAGCATTCTGTATATTTAAAGGGCCTCTGTATTCATCCCTTCAGCCCACTGAACTCAGAGTTCGGGCCATGTAATTAGGTTTGTTGAAAGGCAAGATTTTGCTGAAAATGCAATGTGTCCAGCAGAACTTTAGAAGCACTATCTCCCTCCACACTCTGAGTCACAAAGCCCTAAATCACAGGTTCTTTCAAGCCAGTATCGACTTTGCCTAGAAGCCCTGAGCCAGACTAAGCAGTCAGCACGGTGGAGCTCTCCCCACTCTGGGTCCATTTCCTCCTCGACCACTGTTGGGCCAATTCCTCCCATTTGGGTCCCCTCTTCTTTTATCCAAAGCAAAGCTGCTTTCAAGAAATGACCTGAGACGCATTCAAATCAGGTAATGAGTGGAGGACAACCTCAGATTACTCTTTCCAGAGGATTTTTTCTTCACTTTAACAAGGATCAAAGTCTTAAGCTTAAAAAAATCCCTCTCTTCTATTAACTAGAGATGCTGCATTGTTTTCTCGAACTGCAGGGTTTTCCGAGAGCTCGTGGGGTCACGTCAGGGATGGGCTTTGCTCATAGGGGCTCCTTACAGCTTGCAGGGTCCCAGGCATCCAGAGCCCTGCCCCATCCTGGAGCCAGACATGGGGCTGCACAGTGGGACTTCCCATGTCATCTCCAGAGACTAGACACGGCTGCATGTTACAGGCCTGTGTCTTCTGCCTAGAACGTTCCTTTGAATGCAAAGGCTCCAACTGACAGATGACCTTACACACAACAGGGATTTCTCAAATGCCTGCCTTGGGACAATCTTTATCTCCAATCTTCATCCTGACCACAATAATGACACTATTAACCACTGTAATCAATGCTGTGTCAGAGTTCCAGGACAAAAGTCTTCACATGTGGCATTTTCTCCCTATGAGGTTAGAGCATTTCTTTCTTTAAATTTTTTTTAATGTTTATTTATTTTTAAGAGAGAGAGAGACAGACAGACAGAGAGGAAGAGACCAAGCATAAGTGGGGGAGCAGGAGAGAGAGAGGGAGACACAAAATCCAAAGCAGGCTCCAGGCTCTGAGCTGTCAGCACAGAGCCTGTCGCAGGGCTTGAACTCACAAACCGCGAGATCATGGCCTGAGCTGAAGCTGGTTACTTAACCGACTGAGCTACTCAGGTGCCCCAAGCACTTCTTTCTACTTAGAGAATTACCTGCTGCCTCTAAGATCCTGGGTCCTGGTGCCATGGCTGTCAGAACAGGGGGCCAGGAATGACTCAAGGACCCTCTCATGTAAGTCCTTCAACTGTGCCTCGAGTGGAGGCCCATTCTAAGAAAGGGCGTAGGCAGTCTTAGGCACTCTTTCAACAACTTATAATAAAGAACAATTTAGCATGAGAATAACAGCTCACACTGAACATTTCCTATTGGACTTGAACCTAGGCCATCCCTCCAGAGCTGACACTCTGAAGCATGTCCCTCTCCCATAGGAGAGTTTCCAGTGGGGCCTGGTTTGGGGGGTTAGAGTCTAGCTTAGCTTCCTTCATCAAAAGGCCTTCAACATTAGCTTCAACAGTGGCTGGAACGGAGGTGACACAGAAGGAACAAAGGCTGAGGGAAGAGCTCACTAATGGAAGAGAACGAGTGGAAGGCTCACGGCCATGGGGCAGTTTCCAGGCTAGATCCTGAAGCTCGTGGCTGGCCTCTGAACTGGGAGTGCTGATGGAGATCTCTAGACTCGTCTCCTAGGAATGAGGCTCCTGGAAATTTGCTCAGGACTCAGGAGCCTGACACATACGTGGAGGACTGCGTATACTAATGCAACAGTCAATAAGGACAATGGATCCACGCAGCAGAACTGTTGACCCCTGATGTCGCAACAATGGGGAACCACCAAACGGTGTTCAGAGCCCCTTAGCTGCGCCGAGGGGATGAAACAGTGGACACATGCCCACAATCTGGTACTCAGCAATGCAACGCTCCTGCCCCAGACCCATAGCTCTCCCATAGGCACAGCCACGCACACACGCCCGCACACCAGTGCAGGTGAGACCCAGCCCTGCCACGGCATACAGGCTCCAGGGCCCCCACCTGTCGTCACAGTAGGTGAACTTCATGTCCATGCTGTGGCGGCTCAGGAAGGTCTTGCTGTCCAGGGGGATGTCCATGTGGGACGGGTGCTGGATGGGCTCGCACATGATGATGAGGCAGGAGAGCAGGGGCTCCTTGAAGCTGCAGAGGCTACCATGAGGGGGGCAGCTGTTGTACACCTTCACCTGGCCGGTGCAGTGCAAGACCTGGAGACCGGCCATGGAGGGGTCAGACGTGGGGCCAGCGGCACTCGCGCGGGGCCGGGGGTGGGGGTGCAGGGGGACTCTGGCCCAGGCCTGCTGTCGTCCTACCTTCCAGGTGGCTGACTTGAGGTTGACAGTCCGGCCTCTGTTGGTGACTGTGCACTTCATTCTCATGAAGAAGTCCCGCTCCGTGGACATGTCTTTGCCTTTCTTCCCAAAACCAGAGCCTGGATAGGGAAGAGTAGAGGGAACCAGCTGACTTTGACTTTCATGTGTATATTTGGAAGAGGTGCCCTGATGCAGTTTTTCCAAGCAATGTACTGTGTATGTTTGCCGAGGACCTGCTCCCTTAGCACCAGTAGGCCTGCCATGAATGCTCAGGACCATCTCGGCCTGCGGACTAATATTGTCTCATCTCCGGCTGGTCTCTCCAACTGGAGTATAAGCTCCTGAAGGCTGTTCCAGTGTTCTGTTTCCCACTGCACCCAGTACATAGTCCGTGCTCACTTCAGGGGTGTGAGGCAAGGGGTAGCCATAATCTTGGCATGCCTCTCCTGGGTCAGGCCCATGTCCTGTAGAAGGAATCCCAAGGGACAATCTGGGAGAGACCCAGTCTCCTCAAAGATTCTAATGTCTCTCAGACACCCCTGTTTTTTCTTCACCCCCCGTCCCTCAGTAATTTGATCCCTCCAGGGCCCTATTTCCAACTTGCAGTAGTTGCATTCAGGATACCACGCCATTGGCTTTCACCCTAAAGCAATGTGTGTCGGGGCCTAAGAGAGACCTCTGACCCAAGCCTCCTGGGTTTGGGGTGTGCAAGTTCACTTTGAAGATGAACTCAACATGGATCCTATCCTTTCTCGGCCAGAATTAAAGAAATCACCACGACAAACACCTCCTTCCTGAGAGTCTCCAGATGCTGCCCACTCAGGGCTTCTCCCACTTTCCATAGAACAGCGATGAATGCAGTGAGTACCAGCTGAGTCCCCCTCGTCAGTGCCTACATTCTGCCTCCACCACCACCATCTCTACCTGGGACCTTCCCAGATACCTGGGACTGCCCCCTGCCCAGTGTCACAGAACAATCCAGAGCCTTTTTTCCCCAAATAGTCACAGCCCTTCCATAAACCTTTAGAAGGCCATGATTTATCTGACTGATGTATCCTCAAAGGGCTGTGTCAAATGAATTTTTGGCATCTCTGAATCTATCTTAAGCATCCCTAGGAGATGTTTAGCCCACGAAATAAGAGAACAAAAGTGTTTTGTTTTGTTTTTTAAGAGAGAGCATTCCTCCATCATGATTATAAAACCATCTCTCCAGAACTTAATGAGGTTTCCTACAATTTTAATTTTCATCGGTGGGGTCTACATATCATGAGATATTCTCATATCCTGGAGCCTCCTAGATCCACCATTAGGACCAGTTCAGGTGTTGCTGATAAGCGCACTGGAGGGACTCATTTGTGGCTGTGGCATAGGTTACTATTGTGGCCTCCTAACTTTGCTAACCTCTAGATTCTCCCCATTCTGCCATTTAATTAATCTCTCTAAACAGAGCTCCAATCAGATTACCCCACCCCTGCTCAAAAACTTTCAAAAGCTCTACTCTGTCTGTAGGATAAAGTTCGAGGCCCTCCACCAGGCCTTCAAAGCCTTCCACAATCTGCCTCATGGCCTTATCTCCTTCTCGGTATTCACACTAACCCTTCGCTTCCAGATCGTGAGTCCATGCAGGCCGGCACCTTCAATGAGGATTTGCTGATTCATAGACTTGATCCCAAGTCCTTGACACATGGACCAAGAGACCTAAAGTTCTACTCAGATAAACAGAGTAGAATCAAGCTATGAATCATGGTACTTGCGAGCAGAAGGTCCTAGACTTTGCTTGGTCCAATACCATCAGTCTGAAAGGAGAGGCTCTGGAGGACAGAGCAATGAAGAGGTCTGGTTTGGGTCTCCCAGTCAGGCTGAGACTAGGTCAGTGGCTGAACTCAGCCTGAGAACCTAAGGGCTGAAGACTTTCTGGAATACAGGGTAAGAGACTTTTTGATTTTCGCAGGCTTCCAGCACCTGCTTTAGAAAGAGATTCAGAAAGTCTGGTGCCCCCTTCCTCCGAGAACAGACAAGATCTTTCAGCAGCACAGATAAGACACTGGAGAGCTTGTGGAGTGCTCTCCAGCCTGTGTACTCTAGGATGGCCTGAGGCCCTGAGGCAGGAGAGTGTAGGGGCTGGATGAGAACTCTAGCAGGGAAGGGGTTAGAATTCTGCACTTTGTGGGCTCTGTCTGTAGCAAGGGTGGAGGTGGGCCTGTGAAGCGCCCGTTTCTGCAGCGTGTGCAGGAACAGAAGCCCAACCCTGCAGGCTTGGCACCACTGCCTCTGTCACTCAGGCTGGATGAACACACACTCCATGGCAGTGACAGGTGAGAGATGTTACAGGGGATGGGCCGCCATGGGCACCATCTGCCCAGGACAGTGATGGAATCTCCTGAAAGTCACGGAGCCCCACTTCCGCTCAAAGCTTCTGTCCTCTTGACAAAATGCTCATTTGTGCCTGTGTCTGGAGGTCCCCAGTTACAAGACACGAAGCAGTAGCTCTGACTGTCCTTGCAAAGTGATTTCAGCTTACACGGGCCCTTCTATCCACAGGTATCTGCTGGATTCCCCCACAGGTAGGATACAGTACGGGAGAGCTTTTCAATCTTGTCTCCATCAAAAACTCCCTGTTGTGCATCTCATCACCAGGGGACCAGATCCATTCTTTATCTAGTCTCCAAAGGTGGCCCCCATGAGCCGTGCCTCCCGATATCCATGGCCTTGTGTACTTGCCTCCCACACTGAGCAGGGGCTGGCTTATAACTCCCTCTAACAACAGAATGGGTTAGCACAATGCGGTGCCAGTTTCAGGACTAAGCCTTTGGAAACTTTGGCGGCTTCTGCTTTTACCCTTTGGGAGCCCTGAGCTGCTGTGTCAGAAAGTCTGGAGAGGGAAGGGCTCTGAGACTCCATGGCATGAGAGAAAGGTCCAGCGCTGCCAGCGGCCCAGCTGAGTCCCAGCCTCCAGCTATTAGTCACAAGGTCCTGGATGTGTAGGGGAGCCATCCTGGTTATTCCCCTGAGTCCAGCCCCCAGACAACGGTAGCCCAGCTGATATTATGTGGAGTAAAAGAACCAGCCACCAAATCCACAGAATATGACAGGTGATTAAATGATCATTTCAGCCACTATGTGCTGGGTGGTTTGTTACACAACAGGTAAGAGCAATCGTTTCCCCAAACGTCTGGGCAGACGAGTGTACTGGTTTGGGTGGCCCCATTTGGCAGAGGCGCTGGCCATGCAGGTGGTGAAACCTGCTGGAGACAGTGTCCTAACCCAAAGGACTGCCCTACTAGCATGGCATCAGGTGCCACGAAGGGCCGGCCAGAGACAGTTCTGAGTACCACATCTCTCCTGTGCCCTCCATCTCATGCTGGATATTTGAGGGATGCCAGTTTTTTTTCTGGATCATGACGACCACGATCCATCAGCCCTACATTCGTAGACCAAGGGAAGGCAGAGCCCCTCCCAAGTGATGTAAGAAGGAATGAAACACATAGTGAAGAATACTTTACCATTTTTGAGACTCAGGTTCTCACGGATCTCCTCGTGGTCACAGGGATGAGTGAAATCGAAGATACTGTGTCCTGTTAGCTCTACCTGTTTCAAAAACAAGGTTGGGCTTCATTACTCCAAATGCTGAAGAAGAGGTCTCCAAGAGCCAGCTGAGCTACCTTCCAGGTTGGGAGATAGAGAGCAGGCTGAAGTAGGTCTTCCCGTATCCCAATCTGGTGCTGTCCACAGACACAGGGACATAATAAGTACAAGATGGCCAATTGATGACAGAAAATTGATTCACAGGGTTGGTCTGTTAATCTAGGCAGCAGACCTAGTTCAGCAATGCCAATCCCAACACCAAGGGCTGGGAGTGTGTTCCTGGGGCTTGTAGCCTGAGATCAGAGAGAGTGAGGGTGGGCACAGGCAGGCAGAAGTCAGGATGGATGTGACCAGAACCGTCCACTCATTTCTACCCCCAAATGCAGACACCTTCCCTTTTTGAAAGGGCCAGAGGAGGCCGTCACCTGTGTGAGTCCCATGAACTTGCTGATGTTTTCCGACAGAAAGATCATGTCGCCATCTTGGGTCACCACGGCAATGAAGCCCTCCAATGCTTTCAGGTACAAGTTGTCCATCTGCTGGTTAGCCTCAGCTTCAGGCTCATTTTCAGAGCAAACTGGAAAGAGAGGGGGGTTGGATGGCTTACGTGAATGTGGTCCTAAAACAGATGTGACTGGTACAGACGAACACCAGACAGGAATGGCTCAAAGACATTAGGTGGACTTTTATGGAAACTCACAGTGCCAACCATCTAAGTGTCACCACATACGTAAGCAGGGGGTATTTGATAAGCATTACACAGAGGACACCCTCATGGGTCTTTGCAGGAGTGTGGCTGTAGTGGCAGCATACTTGTGGGACCAGGGGTAATGGTGACAGCAGGTGTCAGATATGATGGCAGTCACAGTAGTACTAGAAACCATAACTTTGACCACTAATGTACATGGAGCAATGACTATCAGGTACTGCATTGAACACAGTCTAATCTTTACAATGCCTGGGACGTAGGTACTATTCTTTGTCTCATCTTATAGAAGAGGCTTAGAGAGATGCAGTCAGTCATTGGCCTGAGGTTATAAAGACTGTGGTTAGCGGGCTCAGGAAGCTGAATTTGGCAGCTACACTCCTAACCATTTACAGGCTTTGGAGTCAAATAAACGCAGGTTCTATTCCTCCCATTAGGCTATGACTTTGGCTAACAACTTCTCTGAATATCAGTTTCCTCATCAGCCACATGGAAATAATAAGTTCCATCTTTTGAGCAGTAAGGATTAAATGAGTATTTAAGACACCACCAATCATTGTGATTTTCCCCCTTTTCCGTCTGTCCCCTCTGGGATAGTGCCGCTTCCCCCAAATTGCTCAAAGCCTAGATAGGGGCTGTGTAGCACACAAAAGTACAAATTTAAGTAAAAACTCAGGAGCAAGAGAACTGGGTGACCAAAGAGGAATATAGACAGCAAGTGCTCAAGGGTTCAGGGGAAGAGGGAGTCATTTTGGGGTGGTCAGAGACAACTGTTCCAAAAAAGGGCATCTGAGGCGGCCTTGAAAACAGGGATTCACTCTGTTAAGTGAAAGAACTTTCTGGGCCTGGGGGAGTTGGGCAGACACTGGGCAAACATGGAGGTGCTACGGCCTGGAGCAAGCCACTCCCAGGGACTGAGGAGACACCCAGCTGGCTGAAGAGAAGGCTCCATTTCCCAGTCTCAGTAACTGGGCTCAGAGGGGCCCAGCGTCCTGGAGGGGCAGCATCACAGAGCACTGCTTTGGGGAGAATCACCTGGCAATGGCACGCCGAATGGTTTGGAGAGAGACTGTGGAGACCAGAGGTGCAAAAGAGCGCACGAGGAGGCCACTGGATTCACGGTGGTGGGCTGCAGAAGTAGTTGCTAGGGGCACCCCGGGGAAGCACCCACCCCACCACCAACCCTCTGAGCAGCCCTAGCCTTTCAAGTGCACCCCTGTGCAGCCGAGATGCAAACACAGCTTTTGTCCCACACAAAGCTCCAGGCTCGGGCCCTTGGCTGTTGTCCTTGGGCTATGGACTTTCTTTCAGCCCTGACTCTCCTACCTCATTATTTAACTCCAAACATACATTTACTTACACAACTTTGTATTTGTCCAGTACAAACATCAAGCCAAGTAGACCTCTTTTAACTTATAGAAAAAGGGGGGTTAGAGAGTAATTTGTCCCTTATAAAAAGTGAATACTCACTTAACTAAAGGGAGTCTTCCAACATGAGACTGTTCTGGGGAATGTGAAATGCAGTTAGATTTACGGCCCAGTTGGCAAGGAATGCATGGATACTGTGAAATGAGGTTTGGTTTGGTTTTATTTGGTTCTCTTTTCCCTGGAGCCCCTAAATTTAAGCTCTGGGCTATATGCTGTTATTCCTCAAGAAGAACAAATCCAAATTAGGAGATGTTTCTACCAAGGGGCGTTGGTGGCACCCTTGGGGACCAGCCACCTTCAAGACACAGGATCAGGCACATGTGCCAGAGGCATCAAGAGAGCAGGCCCATCCAGGCACAGGCTAGCAGCCTTTAGAGCTAAGAGTTGGGCGGCAGACAATAGTAGCCTGGTGGCTTCCCTTCTGTTTTGCAAAAATTGTGGAACCAACGAGAGAAATTCTTTCCTCTTCACACCCTAGCTAGCCTCTGGGAGAGGAAACCATCTGGGGACTCCAGATGCCACACACAACCCACACTCGATCCCTGCATAGGGTTTCTGCCCACCAACTAGTCAGCTGAACTGATGATAATGAGCCAAAGTTCTAGGTGTGGATGCCATTACCACCAGTGTTGGGGTTCCAGTCAACAGCCATATTTAACCTGGGGCTTTAGGAGACGGTGATGGAACTCAGCACTTTCACAGTTGACTGTGCACCAGAATCCCCTGCAGGGCTTACTAAAGCAAGGATTTGGGGACCCAGAGCTACAACATAATTCATGGGCCCCAGTGCACAGCAGAAATGTGGGACCTCTCGTTGAAAACTAAAGCCATGTCCAGAGCCCCTCTCAGTGTGGAGCTCTGGGGGACTGCATAGGGTACACACTCATGAAGGTGACTTCGGATGAGCCCTTCCCCAGGGTTCCTGATTCAGTAGGGCTCGGGTAGGGGCTGAGAATCTACTTTTCTCACAAGTTCCCAGGTGATGTGAACACGGCTGGCCCTATGGCCACAGGTTGAGAATCACTGCCTTAACTCAAGGTCCTACGGAGTGACCCTTACTGTTGGGAAAATCAAACTGTTTTGGCAGGTGGTGACCTATTTTGGGGATGGGTGAGGAGAGGTTTCCAGCACCATTAAATCACACCAGATAGGTGACTACCTTCTCCAGACAGCAAAGGCCAGCCCTGTGATTCCTGGCCTATTGAGATGATTTTTTTCTCCTCAATTTCTTTGATCTCAGTGGCAACACTGACATCAAAATCTGGTGTAATCCCAAGACAGCTCTATTTGGGTTAACTAGGCTCAGAGGAAATAGTTCTGCTTAAAATTTCCTGTTTTTAACAGTTCCAACCTAGCCAAACTGGTTTCCATCCATGCCCAGTACACTACTTTCCAGGAGGTGGTGAATTGGCTGTAGGAGCCGGCCAGCCGGCCTCTGGGAGGAAGGGAGAGGGGCACTCAGGGACCACGAATGGAAATAGAACATCTTGGGACTGAAGTCACAATGGCTGGAGGGCCAGGAAGCCAGCAGGCCAGCCCTGAGGGACCCTTGGGACAAGCTGGCCTCTTGCCTTTGTGGAACTATTTGCTCCTGCAGCACCTGCTTTTCCTCCTAAGGGGATTCTGAAGGAACCTGGCCAGCTCACTGTCAGCCTGGAGCTGAGGGTGAAAACTGCAGGGCTGGAGGCACACCTTCACCCTATGGGCCGGGGTGAACGCATATCACCCTCCACTATCACATTCCTACTATGTGTCTGCCCCGGGCTGGGCACCAGGCAGGAAATCAGTCAGACCAACTGTAAACAAGTGTCACTATGTACTCAGCCCTGTCCTAGGGAGAATCAGAGATCCTGAATGGTTTAAGAGCAATCTTTTCTCCCTTTTTTTTAAAGTTTATTTATTGAGAGAGAATGTGTGCACATATGCACATGCATGAGCTGGGAAGGGGCAGAGAGAGGGGAGAGAGAGAATCCCAAGCAGGCTCCATGCTGGCAGCCCAGAGCCCAACACAGGGCTTGATCCCACAAACCATGAAATCATCCTGAGCTGAAATCAAGAGTCAGACACTTCACTGACTGAGCCACCCAGGTGCCCCAAAGAGCAATCTTTTTGCTCAAGGAATCTACAGACGGGTCGGGAAGACAAAGATAAACCACCATAAGGTTATACAACAATCCAGAAGAAATCCTTACTGCTAAATAAAGAGGAGTCAGCTAGCAGATGTTCACAAAGCCCCCAAAGGGGTCTTTAAGTCGCCTGGGGTTCGAGGTCTCAATTGCTTGCTTCCCAGGCCCCTTCGGGGTCTGACCCCCAGAAGAGAGAGGCAGGTCATCAGAATCAGAGGCCCTCTGCTGAGAAGAGGCGCGCTCAGCGTAGGGAGCACAACAAGATTCTTTAATGCTAAAAATAGCCCCAGTAAACAGGCTTTGATGACGACTCCCCACAGCCAGGATATGCGCGGGCTGAGGTTTCGGAGCACTTTTTCCGGAGCACCGCTCATTTCCTTCAGGCAGCACCACCCATGTGGGGCGGGACCCCATGGACAGTAGGAACTGGGCATCTGGGGTGAGTGGCGGGGTGGCAGGGCAGACACTCCTGACCAGGTCTCTGAGACCAGACTATTAAAAGGTACTGTTGGTCAGGATGCATTTTTTTCCCCCACCAGGGTCACCTTCCCTCTATTTCCAACCCTGACAAGTTCCAGCACTGCTTTGACCATTCCTAAAACCATGCTGATGTGATCTTCCCGGTCCACTTGTGCTTGGTGGTCACCATTTCGTTTTTATTACAGGGGCTTTCTTTTTAAAATGAATTCCTCCCCTCCAACTTTCCCAGGCCCATAGACCCACCACTGCTGTCACCAGGTAGTAGGCGTGGGCTATCCTCACATCTTTGGCAGAAGGCACTGTGTTTTACCCGATCTTGCTGGCCTCCCAAAGGGCCTTGAATGTCCACTATTTGAGATTCATTCCTTTGTTCTTTACATAACTTATTATCCTATCTTACATCTTTGAATTACCCTTTATAAGATGCAGCACAGGGCTGGGGTCCAGCAAATACCTGCTTTTTACCAGACTCCTTTGGTTTCAGTTAAGGGAGTGATCTGAACAAGGTCAGTATCTCCAGACGAGATTGTCTATTAGCCGCTCTCAGCCATTTATATCCTAGCATGAATCAGCTTCTCAGCTCCTCCCCAGATAGGACAGATAAAAGCCTTGATGTGGAAGGTGAGTGGGGCAAGGCATGAATGAATCGGTTCATTCATGCCAATGAATCGATAATAAACCTGACATTTGTCTTTCGAAATCTTGCTACATGACGACCTCCAGCAATCGCGTAAAATCAGTTTGATTTTACCCAGTATGAGTGTGAAAGGGGAGGTCAAAAATCAATTTTACAGAGAAAAGCCAATTTTGCAAATATACTGCTGTTTGAGGCCCTCCGAATGCAGGAGCAACCCTCATTTGGTCCCGGTTTGCGGGGCTCGTCTTGAAAGAGGATTTAAGACAATCAGGAGGTACTTCTACTGATGTTCCCGTCAGAGTGTGTTCTGTTCTCTGCCCAGCGTGGAAGCTAATATCATAAAGCTATTGTTTCAGTTTGTTTCCTGTGATACGGATCTCATTGGGCCGTCCCGACTCCCAGGCTGAATTTCTCAGCGCTGAGGTTTTCCTCTCCAACATTCCCACACAGAACAGCCTACTGTGAAAATCAAAGGGAAGCGTGTTACTAAGTAAAGCAGAAACTTTTCTAAAGCAAAACCTGGTCTTTTTTAGCCGTTTGAACTCTGAGCTATGCAACCAGCTATTTCCTATTTTAAAGCGAGCCAACGCGGGCGCTCACCTTTGTTAGAAAGGCTTTAAGAATGAATCTGTGGTTTGTTTTGACTTGGGAAAACCAGGCTGCTCGGCATTTTGATAGGCGCTGCTGTAAGATGGATATAAGAGGAGTTTCTGCTGGGTTGCCGTTCACACCATTTCTCCAGAAGCCTAGACTTAGTCTAAATCAATTTGCTTCTTCATAATGACTTTTATTTCTAAGCTGTAACTTGTGGAGAGGCTCCTGTGAGGCAGCCGAGAGGATAAGGGCTTTTCTATCCACTTAGCTCAATCCTCAAATGGCATGGCCACACAAGTACTGTCACCCCGCTCATACAGACGAGAAAGGAAAGCTTGAAGGAGTCAAAAGATTCTCACAAACTTGCAAAGAAGGCTCCAGTGTGGGTCTGCGTGCCCCCAAATCCCACACTCCTCTACGTCATATTACGTATTTTGAAAAAGCAAAATGTGATTTAAAAAAAAAATCCTGTCTCACATGCAATTCCTGAAGACAATTTCAACAACTGGTCTAAAGAATGTGTGGCTGGAGCCTGGAAGAGAAGGCAGTGAAAGGGGATGTTGAAAAGCCATCCTCCTCCTCCTCTTCCTCCTCCTCCTCCTCCTCCTGCCCCCCTGGGAAATGCGTGTTTTATGAGAACAGCTCCGTCCGTCAAGGACAGCAGGCCCCGATGGCCAAATGTAGACACTTCTTATCGTTTTCCGTCAGGTCTCTCCTCAGGACGGAGAGGACCAGAGCTGACGTGCTGAGGGCTCTGGTCTGTCTGGGGCCAAGCCCAGCCAGAGGTTCAGGCAGTTTGTGTCCACAACTTGCAACGGCTCCTAAGCAGGCTGTGTGTGGTCTCGCTGGGGTCCCATCTCCCTGGGCATGGCCGGCACACGGGGCTCACACCACTCCAGTACACAGGCAGGCAAATGAGCTCAGGGGGCCCAGCCTCTGATTCCCAGCTTTCACCAAGCCAACCTCTGACCACTGAGAAGGATGACTGTATGTGGGGGAGCATGGAAATCAAATCCGCGCATCAGGACAAAGAACAGACACAACTCCCTGACTGTGTGAGGGCCATCGCTGCACCCCACTGCTCAGGGCTGGCCCACACGTGCCTCTGTACAGCTTTGGTTCTCCCTCCCCCCATGCCTACCCCTCGTTGAGGTCTTTGCCTGACCAGGTTTGCACAATGCTCCTGCCCACCCGTGTCCATCTTTCTCACACACACAGACTCACAAGGCCTTGCATTGCAGGTGCAGATTCATCAAGTGCTAAGTGTGTGACTTTTAGCAACCTTTTTTGTACTTCACTTCTTCTCATCATTCTACCAGTTCTATGATGCTCTTCAAGTCCAGATTCAATCAGAGAGTGTCCCAATGATAATGAATATATTACTCCTTTTGGGGTCTCTGTTGGTGGAGGGATGGGGCTTGTGGTGGAAGGAAGCAATAATTTACCCAAAGGAATTAATGTCTAAGAGTAGAATTTCAAGCATCATAACAGGGAAGTTGAGGAGATCCTGCTGGGTGTGGGGAAAGCATCTCTGGTCATTAAATCCTCCACTGCAGACTCTTTGTATGTGTGTGTACACACACACACACACACACACACACACACATATATATATATATATATATATATATATATGTAAAGACGATTCCAACACTACCAGACACTGCCCTCACCTGTCCAGAAAGAGAAGCCTCTTTAAAAGAAAGAGGTCCACATGTGCCCTCTGATGGTGTCTCCCGACCACTCTTTGCTCTTTCAGTAGCATCTGCAACAAACCTGCCATTCCTTGGCATTGCTTCTTTGGAAGTATTTATAGAGCATATCTTTGCCCTTGGTGCCCCCACTCCTGTCTGCTCTTTGAGACTTGTTAGATTTGCAGGACAGGGTTAGCCCTCTGACCCCTGGACCCACTGAGCTGTCATCCTATTTTCTGAAGGTTTTTCTTTCCCCATATCCTTCCTGTGCTTCAGGGCCCAGAATAGCACATGCTGGTCTGGCCTCCCTGCCTCGCGCTGGATTCCCTCTGCTCTGGGTTTCTTTCCCAGAATAGCCCCTTCATAGCAGGATGGCAGACTCAACCGGCTCCCAGGCACCAGGCTCACTCAGGAAAACTGGAAGCCAACCACAAAAGAACCTTCCCTTGCCTGCCTCCCTGGGGCTCACCGGCTGGGATGCTGCCCACCCGCGGCGCCTCAGCCGTGTGGGGAGAGGCGCTACCTGCCGCCCCGTTTCCTTACAGAACTGGCAGACCAGAAGGGACTGTCACACAGGATCTGAAACTGGAAAACTAACTCCCCAGGCTGCTGCTTTCTGGTCAGAACTCACAGGAAAAGGTTTTTCTGAAGACTGTGAATTCAGGGGGGAAAAAAAAAGTATTGTGAACTGGGGACTCGCAGTGATGCCAGGGAGGGTGAGAGTGAGCTGGCTCTGGGGAGGCTGTTACCCACTGAGGACTCGGCAGTGTGAATGAGCGTGGCCACCTCAGGTGCCTTACACACTTAGCCTCCTCTCATTCCCACAGATGCCCTGTGTGGCAAGTGGTTTGCACCCCTTTTACAGGTGAGCAAACCAAGAGCAGAGACACCACAGCATCGGTCCGGCATCCTGGCTGGCAAGAGGTGAAAGACTGTGCGGGCACACCTGCTGCCCTTCTAGAGAAGGTAGCTGGAAGATAAGCACGAAAGTGTTTCCGAAAGATGCGCTCTGGAGTGGAGTGTGGGTCTGGTGGCCAGACGGTCAGGCACCCGGGAGGCCGGTGAAAGCCGCTCCTGATGCCCCAAGCCTTTCTGTCCTCAGCTTCTAGGTGCCCACACACTTCCTTGGTCCTATTCCTGCTCTTCACCCCACAACAAGATCACTGCTGGACAGGAGGGGTTCAACACAAAGGAAGGAAGCCCCAGTGAGGGCATCTGTATGGGGGGGGGTCCTGCAGAGTGGGGGTTCTGCGGAGGAAGACCTTCCCAGGAGCCTCCCACCTCCGGCACGACAGAGCCTCCTGCGTGTGAGCACATGCCGGTGAGGCTGCCGTGCACTCCAGCCTGGGGAGGCTGCGAGCCTCACCTGAGGACAGGAGCTTGTGCGTGCGCAGGAAGCTGATGGCCAGCCGCATGATGGAGGCTTTGTCCAGGTGCGAGCTCACGCTGTGAGGCAGAGGCAGCTCGTGGGCCAGCTCGTAGAAGACCTCCGTCTCTTTGCTCCGCCGGCACCGGGCAGCATCCCGGGACTTCTCCTTCCTCCTCTCCGAGCTACTCCTAAATTCAGAGAGAAGCGGTTAGTTCCTGAAAGGTCATGGTCACCCTATCCATCACGCCTCTGGTCAAGACATCCCCGAGGCCACAAACCATGGTGGGCCAGATGCTTCCGATGACCGGACATGGGCCCATACCTGTAGTCTAAGCACACACAGCCTCTGCCATACACTATCAGCTCTATTTTCGTGCATGTGTGTGCGCGTGTGCATTTCTAACTGACTCCCTCCTCTCGTGCACCTACAGTGTCCAGACCGGGGCTTCACATGCAGGGCCCTGGAGCAAAGACTTGCCAATTAATCAACTGGCAATGACGGGGATGGGCCCGGGGTTATCTGGGGACTGAGGTGAGTGCCCAGGGACGGTGAGGGGAGTGTGAGGAAGCTCTGGCCACTGGCCCAGAGGGCTGTGTCAAAGGATCCGGAGAACAAGATGAAAAACTGCTTCAAGGCCCTTTCGGGATAAAGCGCACTTAGAAAAAATTAAGCCCAGGATGGAACCTTAGATCACATTTTGTATCAAAGACTGATTTCCGGAGTAAACACTGAAAAGGCCATGAGAGCCTAAGAAGAAACAGTCAGCCAGACATCTGTCAAGCTGGTGTCCCAAAGCGCATGCCTGGCAAGGGTTAAAAAGGAGTGTGCGCAAACATGTCTCCCGTCTCATCCTGCCAGCATAGGTTAGCAGCCTGTCGAACGCTCACATTCCTCTTCTTTGCAGGACAGAAGGAAAGATGACACACAGCCAAACCTGCCTCTTTCAGGAAATCCTACAGAAATCCTAAATCTTATAAAGCCTATGTTAGGTCCTAATATGGGCAAGTTCAAAAGCCAGCCTGCCTGGATTGAAATTCTAACTTCTCTGTACACTTAATAAACTGCTCAGACTCAGTTTTCTCATCTGCAAAATGGTACTAATAGTACTTATCCCACTGAGTTATTGTGAGGATTGGATATGATAATGTATGTAAAACCTTTACAACAGGTTTATCCCAACTGTAAGCAATCGATATTAGCTTATAATAACAAATCTGAAAAAAATGATCCTGAGAGTAAAAATGTTACACAAGAGTACCTTTCATAGAAAGGTACATATTATACATAATACTTCCTATATACTACATACGAAAAAATTTAGAAATATAACAATAACTATTATTCAAAAAATTTTTTTAACCTTTATTTATTTTTAAGAGACAGAGAGCATAAGCAGGGGTGGGTAGAGAGAGAGGGAGACACAGAATCTGAAGCAGGTTCCAGGCTCTGAGCTGTCAGCATAGAGCCTGATGCAGGGGTTGAACTCACAGACTCTGAGATCATGATCTGCGCTGAAATTGGACACTTAACTGAGCCACCCAGGCGCCCTTAAAAATAACTATTATTCTTATAGCTGTTACATATATAGTGCTTACTATACTCCAGGACGTATTTTAAGCACTCCTACATTAGCTTCTTGAATTCTCACAACTGCCCTTAGAAATAGGACTATTGTTGTGTTTAATTTATAGATGAGGAAACAGATCCAGAGAGGTGAAGTGATTCACCTGCAGCCCTGGGGCAGGTTACGTGTGGAAGTGGCTACTTGTGCCAGGCTTTTATCCATCAGTGAGATCAGCGGAAGGACTATTATTTTTTAGTGCTTATCTGTATTTTCTTATGCTTCTATAAATAACCTGTACTGCTTGTTTAGTAAACAAATTTTTAAAAAATTCTTTTATTTATATATTAAAAAATTTTTTTTTAATGCTTATTTGTTTTTGTGTGAGAGTGCAAGCAGGGCAGGGGCAGAGGGATGGATACAAAGAACCTGAAGTGGGCTCCACAATGACAGCAACAAGCCCCATGTGGGGCTTGAACCTATGAACTGCAACATCATGCCCTGAGCCAAAGTCAGATGCTCAACTGACGGAGCCGCCAAGGTGTGCCCCCAAATTCTTTCATTTTTAAATGAGCCACCCAATGTAGTTAATGGTTCTCAAGGCCTCTTCTGACCAGCTCCACCTTACTCCCTCTGTCCTCCATCTGGGACCTTGCAGAGCCGGCCACGGCTTCTCCTTCTGTTTGGTTCTGCAGACTATTATCTGGACAGAAGATTGGTATCTGGGGATTCACAGAATGTTGCCATGTCTCTCAAACCCCTCCCGATTTGGGGCAGAGGCACCGTCTGGCTTTACAAGATGTTTCATTTTTAAAAACAGAGCATCCAGCTCCCTGGGTGGATTAAGCATTACCTACTCAGACTGTGGGAAGAATGTCCAACAGCTGTGGATGGGCAGGGAGAATCTTCGGAGAAACTGCGATATGGGTTAGTTATTTCCCATCCCCTCCCCCTCTTCTGTTTCCTTTACCTGTTTCCTCCGCTCCCCCCACGTCCATTCTCTGACCCCTCACTCCATCCCCTACCATCTGCACCCTCTCGGAACCGGCCAGCAGGACCAGCTTGCTCCTGCACAAGAGCTTTAACAGTAGTCTGTGTAGGAGTCCCTCCCACTTACATGTTAGTCCTGACCTCTGACCGTGGAGCAAAAGCAGCTCTTCAAGGCTTGCTGACATCCCGGAGTGGGGAAGGAGGTTGGGAGGGGACGGGGCCCTAAACCTATACACATCACACCTGCCCGTCATGAGAGCAGGAAAGGGAGTGCTAGAGTCTTCCAGATGCTGGACTCCACACTCTAGCACCAACCTGTGCTCCCCAACAAAAGCATCACCAGCACACCACCAGTCATTAAGGCTTCTAGAGAAGCAACCCTGGGCAGAACGGATAGCCAGCACAGGCTGTGACATTAATGCCAATGTCTACATGCACATAGCTTCCCTATGCTACTGCCCCTTTCTTACAGTGCAAGAAAACAGAGAAGGTGGAGAGGAAGAGCCAGGGGTTTAAAAAAAAGGGGGGGGGCAGGCTGGAGTCGATGCTCTGTCTGGCAAAGGCATTCGAGACTTGGGTTCTACCATGTTCCCTCAACCCCGCAAATGTTTATTCACACCTCCTTTTGTGCCTCAAAACTGCACCAAAGACCTTATATATATGACCTTATAATAATTCTAACGACAATAGGGTAGGCACTGTGGGCACAGTTTATACATGTGGAAACAAGGGCTCTGACATGAAGTGTAGCTTGCCCAAGGTCACAAAGCAAATGCCTGCTTAAACCCTTGGAGAGCATGCAGTCAGTTGAGCAGACACCTAGAAGTCCTAAGACACATGGGCGCTCTGTGTCTAATTTTGTCTTTACAACCTGCATGTGAGATGGGCAAGACAGGCATAACTTGCCCCCATTTCACAGATCTGGAAACTGAGGCCCCACCATGCTAAATTACTTACCTAGGACAACTGAGCTAATCAGTGGCAGAACTAGGGCTAGAATCATCTCTTCTTAGGCCAATACTCTTTCCACTGCTTAATGGCAGGAGATGGTAGCTTTAGCAAGAAATGGACAAAACGCAACATCTTAACATTTAGAAAAACAAAGACTGAGAATCTCAGGCATCCTCTTTTAAAAGTCATGAGCTACATGTTAACTACCTTGTTTTTACAGTTGCACTCTGGGGCTAGTATAACTTTAATTAGGTTATCTAGTTAACCTTGACACAGCCCAGGGATATCTGTCTAATGCCAACTCTTAGAAGAACAAAAACGTGTAACACTGCTCTCATTTAATTAACAACACTGAAGAAAAAGCATAATTAATGATAAGTGTGAAGGTAAGACCTCCTTAATTGATGCATCCACAGCCTACTTTCTCATGCAATTGACCACAGGTTGAGCCTCTTAGCGAATGGAAAAGGGAGCTGGAAGTTAGGAGGGCTGGTGTTTGTTTATTTGTAAATGTTTATTTTTGAGAGGGAGACAGAGAGAGATACAGAATCTGAAGCAGGCTCCAGGCTCTGAGCTGTCAGCACAGAGCCCGACGCGGGGCTCAAACCCACAAACTGTGAGATCATGACCCGAGCCATAGTAGGACGTTTAACCCACTGAGCCACCCAGATGGTCCAGGACTGGTGTTTTAATATACTGGCCATAAGACTATCTATCTGATTCAGATGAGGAAATATATTCGTGGTGCCCTGATAGCCTCATCTGAAAAATGGGAGAGGTCTCATGTCTTATTTGTCAGGATCAAAGGAGAGGAGTGGACAAGGGTTGGAAGTACTAGAAAGCTTCTCCACAAATGAAAACTATCATGACATCTGGCTAATCTGAGTGTCAGTCACGGAGTTTGGCCATAACAGCTGTTCTTCATCACCAAATCCATGCTGTCTCAGGGCTGGAGGAGTAATCGGGGGTCAAGCTGATCTTGACCAGTACATGTTACATTGCTGAACCTTCTTAGGTCAATGAGACTTCATTTCCTAAAATACTTGCCCTTTGTTTTCTCTCCCTAGATCGGTCCTAGAATGACCTGCAATATAGACCACGATTTTTTATGTTCGTGACAATCCTAGACATGGCATGTTAGAATTCTCTGCTTTCTCATAAAAAAACAGTGTATGTTAAGTTTTCCAAATCATCAGAAAAGACTCAAATCTATTTCTTACTCCAAATCATTCCTTCTAAAAAGTGCCCACTCCTGTCTTTCTTGGTGGCCCTCCTGCAACCACAGGCTAGTCCTGAAGAATACTTGGTATCCAGAATGCACAACATACATGTGGCCCTGAGTCACTGTGTCCTCCTGCAGACCCAGAAGCATTTACTGAACTCCACGCTGGACCTCATGAAACTGCAGAGTGGGTAAGGTGCACATTCCTTGTTGTCCAGGACATGCAGTCTTGTTAGGGAGACAACAACTTGAAACACCTCCATGAACCACAGAAGCAAGCACAGGCAGTAGACAGTATGAGCGGTTAAGATAAGGAACGAGCGGGTATGAGCAAGGTCACAGAAAGCTACTCAGGGAGGACGGACTTCAGCAGATCCTAGAAGGACACATAATACCACCCTTACATGGCTTGAGGGTCAGAAACCACTGCCCCCATTCCTCCCCCCATATATGTGCTATCTCATCTGATTCTCGAAACAACCCTAAGGTATAGGAACTATTATCCCCACTTAATAGATGAAGAAGCAGAGATTCAGAGAGATTAAGTAATTTGATAAAAGACATGGTCTCAAACGGAGTTCTTCTGGGTCCAAGATCAAAGATTTTCCCACTGGCGGTGAAGAAACTGGTGTCTATTGCACAGCTTTGTCGTGCTGTGTTAGATACTTTCCCACAAAGTGGATGTTCACAGACACTACAGGGAGAAGAGGTGGATTCAAACTTGAAAAGGACACTGTGACATAAAGATTATCTGTCTTTAAGTGAGCACCCACTCATTTGGGAAAAAGACCTGAAACCTCAGGAGAACTAAGAGGCATTATCTGTGTTCCCATTGGGTGTAAGAAGGAGGAAGGGGCCAGTGCTGTGGGCCTTGGTGGGATGCAGCCCCCTCACTGTGGGGTTGGGGCGTGGAGGAGGGACTGTTGGAGGGGACTCGCTGAAGGCTGCAGGGCTCTCCACGTTGCAGAGGAGGAACACGTTTCTGTCATTTTTTTTTGACATGTTGATACCTACAAGTTTATACTTACTCTCCCCAAGGTGGAAACTCACATTCTGAAACATTTGATCCCAACTGAGGGAAGCAACCATTTAAGGACCAGGCAGCTGGTCAGAAAGCAAAACGAAACTGAAGTAAAGCTTCAGTGGGTCTATGCCACAACTCGGCCAGGAAAGAACTCTGTGTCCAGAGCGTTGCTCTCTTCAAAGTGTCTCCTTAACTTCTGGGTCATTGGTCCAAGCTTGGCTTAAGTCAATAACAGAACCATTATCAGCTCTTGGTCAACACGATCCTGGTTGCTAACTTCCAGGTGAATACAGCCCGGTGTGGCCCCCAAGCTGTCTGCAGCTGCACCAGTGAGGCTGGTTGCTTAATTAGTTATTCTCTTCTGACCTGCGGTATGATCAGGACTCCATGCCTAATGCCTGAGGGCCACCAGGGTACCAAAACACTATGCCTGTTACCCTATAAGGTCGGATGGCCTAGAAGCAGGATGGATTTCAGCAGGTAGAGAGAGAGACTGCAGTTAATTATGCCAGCTTGAATCAGTCTATTGGTTGGTGGTGAAATTCTTTGTTTTAAAAATGTTTATTTATTTTTGAGAGGAGGGGAAGGGCAGAGAGAGAGAGAGAGGGAATCCCAAGCAGGCTCCATGCTCAGCCCAATGCAGGGCTCAATCCCCCAACCCTGGGATCATGATCTGAGCCTTAAATCAAGAGTTGGACACTCAACCGACTGAGCCACGTATGTGCCCCATTGGCAACAAAATTCTAAGCTGGTGCTAATGTGCAGGAGGTTGTAACAGAGGAAATGAAGGTCAAATGCCTTTGGGAGGGCTCTTGTGACCCTTCCGTGAGGCTGTGTGGCCGCTGCACAAGGACTGCCCGAAGGGAGGAAGAAAAAACAGCTTTGGGTCCCAGAGATCAGGACGGACCCCCTACCCAGGGGTTGATAGCTGCATATGTATGCAGAGCAGAGCCAAAGTGAGTGCTTCTCAATCTTGGCTGCTCACTTGAGCCACCAGAGGAGACTTAAACACTGATGCCTGGGTCCCCTACCCACAGAGTCCAATTTAATAGACTGGTTTAACGGTGTGGAATCGGGGTATTGGGGATTTTAAAATTTCCTGTGTGATTCTCATGTGCGCCCAGGGCTGGGAACCACTGTAGCAAAGCAGTTAGCTTAAAATAAAGAGGTTTGTTTTTTGGTTTTGGTTTTTGTGGAAGAAAAGGAAACTGATATTTAACGCACTGGGGCAAGGTGCATTTCATGGACAATCTCATCTGGTCCTCGGTTAAACTATGGGGTGATATTGGCCCTGGTTTTTGCAGAGCAGTGATTCTCAATTTTGGCCTCTAGCAGAATCACCTGGAGGGCTCACTAAACCACAGGCTTCTACGTCTGTGATCACAGGTCTTCGGAGGCCCAAGACCCAGGTCTACTTCTGAAATTAACCATTGCTCTAAGTATTTCGGGAGGCCTTTTAGAATTAATTTCAGAGCCACAAAAGAAAAGCAGTTGTAACACTTCATAGAACATACTTCATTTTAAACCCCAAACAATGTCATCCTGTTTGCCCGCCCCCTTTAGTCACCAGATTTGGCTGTGGATGGATGTCGGTTGTTTGAAAGAATGAAATGTGCCTTCTGAGATAAGGCCTTGCCACAATTGAAGTTAGTCAGAAGAACAGTCTTTGGCTCCACAGACAATTCCAAAGGAGTGGCAAAAATGTGCAGAAGAGGGTGGTATTCTCATGGCCAATTTTCTGGGTGTATTCGGATGTGTGTCCAAAGGGAGTAGTGATTAGTATATGAATCTATTACAGAGGGGAGTAAAGCCATCAATGTGAACCAGTCAAAACAGAAAAAAATTAAACTTGCAAACTCAGGAGGAGCTGGGCATATCAGACAGATCTCCACAAGGGGAAAAAAATGCATTAATATAGCTTCACTATGCACACCTCTGGTGAGGGGCATGGGCTCTGCCCCAAAAGAGACCAAGCCTCACTGGGAGATAAGACTAATACTATAGATTTGCATATCAAAAGTCCTAAAAGAGGGAATACAAAGAAGAGGTGAGGGCTAAAGTGGCTAAAACAGGAATGGATGCTCCCACTCATCCCTTCCCTGAAGGAGGAATCCTGGAAGTGTCTCATACCTCAACCTCCCCACCTTCCCTCCACGGGCAGAGCCCCTGACTCCCTGACCCACGCTGATGGTCTGTGCCCCTGGAGAGCGGGCCTGGACTGCGTTTAGCGCTGACATTAATGTCTGGGTCCACCCAACATAGCCCTCTAATGGTCAATTCTGCTTACAGCCCACTGGAGATGCTTATCTGGTGGGCTTCTGGGCTCCAGGCAGCCTGGGAGAAGAGCAGCAGACCCAATTACCAAGAAGCCCCATAGGTATAGCCCATGTGGGGCTCCAGATGACCCAGCTCCTTATATAATCTGAGGACATGTGCAGTCCCCAGCCCAGCTGGGAAAGCCAGGCATACATGCAGTCACAGTGGTGAACTGCTGCCACACCTAGCTTCGCGAGCCCAAGCCTTAGCGGGGTTTTCCTTATTCGACATATTAGGAGGAATACCACTTTACATTTGTGCCAATCACTGCAGTTTATAGAGCACTTTATAAGCTACTCTGTAAATCTCACCCGGAAGGATAGAAAGAGCAGGGACCGTTATCCCCATTTGGGAGATGAGGCAAACTGAAGCTCAGAAAGGTAATGGCAATATGCAGAGCTGGAACAGAAGCCCTGAGCTCTGAGTTTTTTAAGGACACATGAACAGAGAGCCCACTGCCAGCCAGCACTAGACATGTCGCCCAACTGCAAATAGACCTTCGTTATTCATTACCATTCTATAACCTAGCTTATCTTAAATCATTTCCTTTTTAAAAAATGCTTTGGTGAAGATAAGGGTAATACACATTTAGTGTAGGCAACTTTAAAAAGTACAGAAGGATATAAATAAAACAGATTTCATTGGATTTATGGCTTCTTAATATTTTACCACATTTTAAAGAATTCCTTAAAGATATTCACAACAGGCAATCATATTGTGTGGGGTATATCACAACACGTGATACTATAGTTGAGTTATGGTTTCTAGTTCCTAGGTGTTATAAGCAACACTGCGATGACTGTGTATCGGGTGTTGCTTTCTATTTTTTTGTGATAAAAGAGGACACGTGTCCAGCAGGCTGCCAGCTCCCCACAGCTGACTCGCAGTGGCTCCCCTGTGCAAGCTCAGGATTGGACCACATTTGCATGTCCAGGGCTGCGATGGCTGCTACTGAAGGCAGGGCCCCCAGGACAAATGCCGCAGAGAGAGGTATCAGGGGCAGGAAAGCAGATGTACACACGGTCTCAGCCACTTTCCCTGCCCAGTCACCAGCTCTCCTAGGCTTCCTCTTTCTCTTGCTCTATTCATGTTAACACAACTGAAGAGAGATGGCCAGCTGACTTGGGATTGGAGATTCCAGATCTGTAAGACAGCCACTCTTGGTCTTCCCCATTGTAAAAGTAAAGTGTCTTTCCTTCTACTCTGATCTCATCACAGCCAGTGCGTGGACAGAGGAGGCTCCATGGCATCTGTACCCATGAGGAGGGGAGGCAAGCAAGTGGCTGCAAGGGGCATCCGCCTGGTTCTCCAGGGCTCTCTCTGGCCTCTGATGCTGCTGCTGCCTGTCCCGCTACGCTGTGCAGACTCCAGCCAAGGGACTAATCAACCTCAGTGAGCTTGCGCTGAGATACTGCTGCTGCTGCTGCTGGTGCTACGGCTAGAAAGGGGCCGCATGAGATACTTACTGTTGTAAAGGACTCTCATCATATTGCCTCCGATTTAATCCTGAAACAGTCCTGTAAGATAGGGCTGGTGTCATCCCATTTTACACAGAAGGAAAGAGGTTGCAAGGATGTTAAGTGACATGCCCAGTGATGGAGCCAGCCCTCAAACCTGTCATTTAAAAATATTTGTTTTAACCTTTATTTATTTTTGAGACAGAAGGATAGAGAATGAGTTGGGGAGGGGCAGCGAGAGAGGGAGACACAGAATTGGAAGCAGGCTCCAGGCTCTGAACTGTCAGCACAGAGCCCGATGCGGGGCTTGAACTCACGAGCTGTGAGATCGTGACCTGAGCCGAAGTTGGACACTTAAGCGACTGAGCCACCCAGGTGCCCCTGAAACCTGTCATTTAACCATAAATCCTATACTCTTGATTGCATTGTCACCTTCTGGGAAAGGTCATAAGCAGGTTCTTGCAGGTTCAAATGGGTTAACTGAGCTGGGTATACTAGGGGTGAAGCCTTCCCTCTAAGGATACTTAATTAGATGAATTCTCGATCTAGGAAGCAGCAAAAGGGACATCCTGGCCACCCTCTCGCCCTAGGTCAGCCCCTTTTGAACCAGGCCCAGTGAGATACATTTTCTCTGTTTGGAGATGTCTGTTTAGAAAAAAAAAAGTTCTTACTTTGCTAGCAGAGTCTGTAGACACCACAGGTAAAGTGTTTCATTCTAATTTTTGTCATTAAACATTTTTATTGAGGTCTAATTGACCTAAGTTATATTTGTTTCAGGTACACAACATAACGATTATCTGCACACACTGCACACTGCAAAGTGATCACCGCAACCCGTCTAGTCCCCACACTACTTTTCTTGGTGCCACTTCCCTGGGCCTGAGACTATTTGCCCGCACTCAAGAGTCTCTCTCTAAAGCTTCTATCCATCAGCAGCCTTCTTCCCTTGGGTCCCACAGGCTTCCAACCGCATGATCGAGTGGGTGGCTTGGCTCAAGCCATTCTGCATGTGCAGCCATCCTGATCCTATACTGCTGCGTGCAACTAAGAAAACTGAAGAAATGACAGAGTGGAAAGACAAAGGAAAAAGTGCCCGAGACGGGATGTGAATGGATTCCCACTCATGAAGCACGCACTTTCTCTGGAAGGAACTGGGAGGGGCTGACCCTGAGTGACCCCAGCCTCTAAAGGGCAGTGCCTGGCCTTCCCAGTCCCATATCCTACCTGATACACATGTCCTTCCTCCACCTGGCCTGGCTAAACGATACCCATCTCTCAGGACCTCCCCAGCCCATGTCCTCCGGGAAGGCCTCACCTCTGCAAACTTCTGCACATCCCCCACCAGAGATTTGCACGGCATGATCCAGCCCTGGTATTTATTCTCCTCTTATATCACTTCTGTAGCATTTGTCTCTCCCTCTAGACCACACATTCCCCAGGGAAAGGGCCCATCACCTGTTCTGCTGGTGTCCTCTAAAGCATTAATAGTACAAAATGTTCCAGTGGTACAAACTGGAAGCACTGGATAAAAAGCACTGGAACGATTTCTGTTCTATGAATTCGTCAAAGGCTCTCACCGTTCTAGGTCTTTTGTAAGAATTCTAATCCAATTCTCAATTAGAATAAAAGATTTCCAGCCAGGAAGAGCCATAGCACAGAGATACTCCAAGATGTGCGTGCGTGTGTGTGTTTCCAACTCTTTGAATGAAATCTGGGGTCTGAACTAGTACTGCTGACAGCTGCCTGTGGGGTCCCACAGACCAGCACTTCCAAAACTTGACTGCGCACACAAGTCACCCCAGGATCTTGTGACAGCCTCTGACTCAGGAGGTCTGGGCTGGGGCCCGAGTCTCTGCATTTCTAACCACCTTCCAGATGCTGCTGATTCTGCTGACCACCCCCAAGGACACAATGGAGATGTCAACGTTGACAGGGTCAGTGTTACCCTTGATGCCATCCTTATCCAAAGCCACCTAAAGTCCAACAAGTCAGATCTTCTCTTCTGCCAGGAAGAATTTCCCTCTCTTTTTATTTTTTCTTATAGGATATTTTGCTTGGCTCCACTTGGATGTCCTCACCCTCCTTTGAGTACCCCCTCCCCTCCATCATCTCATCCCCTTTTATTTCTTAAAACTGCTTCCCTCAGGGCCAGTCTGAGCCCTACTCCCCGCAGACGCTTCCCCAGCCACCCTCGCTCCTTCTCCAAGGCACTTCCTGCCCACATTACTCACTGGCCCTCATTAAAGGCCTCCCTGTCTTGCTGGCTTTCCTAAGCCAGCGCCCCACTGCTATAACGGGACCATAAGTACGTTGGTGCTGTGGCACAGAGAAGGGGCGCAGACACAACATTTACTTCTGTGCATCCTTCACGGGACCTTGGGCCAGGGCAGACACACTGGGTAAATATTTGTGAATTGACTGTAAGGACAATTCAAATCTGCGCTTTACTCTTCTCCTTTCCCTCTCAGAGCCGAAAGCAAGGGTGATCGCAGCCACCTTGGCCTCCATCCCCAGCCCTCGGGCCCTGCCTCCCAAGGAGCGGCAGCTGAGCCTGCTTAGATGCAGTGTAGTGCTCAGCAGCTCCTCTTCCCTTCAGCGAAGAGTTAAAGCACCGGGAAGCTGCTTCCCACTTGGAAACCTCCATTTCCTCATGCAGCGTGAACAAGAGAACATCTATGGAGGGAGGCTGAGTGAGCCAACTGCACAGGGAGTGAACTCGCTCTGAATGGGGCTGTTCTAACACCCGCCAAGTCAAGCCATTAAAATGCCATCCCTGAGGCGCAGCCCCCAGCCTCACCTCTAGATATCCCCTCAGCCTGCCCCGGCACAAAGGATGAATGGGGAGCACAGAGCCTAGTGAAAGCGAGCTCTTTCATGAGCAGGGGAGAGGGGCTGGGTGCTGCCCAGTGGGTGCAAAAGTAGAACTCCTCCCCTCGCCCGCTCCCCTTCTTCACCATGCTGAGCCAAATTAACCCCCAATGTACACAGAGTTGCCCCCAACAACTGCTGCTTAAAAAAAGGCAATGGAGGGGACAGGGTGAGTAATAACATTAGAGAAAATATGTGCAGTGCCAAAAATAATCACCATGTCATGAGAAAACAGAACTGGGCCGCCTCCGGGTCCAGCACTGGGCATATGCGGAAGGAGGGGGTAGAAATTCCCCTAGCAGTGTCATCAGACATTCTGGGTGAAAAATGTAAAATGCTATAACTGGAATAGACGGTTGTCAGAGAGAACTCTCTTCTTGAACGGAATATGATTTTAAGGGTCCGTTCTCTCCTATTTCAGGTGTTTTAATTTCAGAGGAAATAACATTTGTTTAGCCTTTGAATTGGGACTGACACTTGATCATATGCTAATAGTGAAATATCCTCGGCTCTGCCTTACTAATCCCAATTTGATGCCAGAACTTCTGGTGTTTGGTATTTAAAGTATTTCAAAACAGAAGGAGAAGGCAACAGAGGGGAGACGGAATCTCTTACTTTCTCCCCCAATCCCATAACCCCTTCTCTCCTATTTAAAAAAAGAAGAACGTGGTGCTCCTGGGTAGCTCAGTTGGTTAAGCGTCCGACTTTGGCTCAGGGCATGATCTCATGGTTCATGGATTCGAGCCCCACATCGGGTTCTGTGCTAACAGCTCAGAGCCTGGAGCCTGCTTCAGATTCTGTGTCTCCCTCTCTCTCTGCCCCTCCCCCCACAAGATAAACATTAAAAAAATTTTTTTATATAAAAGAAAAAGGAAGAAGAAGAAGACAAGCAAAGACAAAGGAAAAGGAGAGAGAAAGGAACCCAAAGAAAATCTCAGAGACCCTTTCTGTCCTGGGCTTCATCCTATTTTCAGACTGTTACATGGTTGCATGTACAAAGCTCTGGGATCTGATTCATGGCCAAGTGCCAGTCCTTGCTTTCTTCCAGTTCTGCCCGCCATACGACGATGAGAAGGGAGATGTTCATGCACATTATGGAAGCTACATTCCATTCCTTTGTGGAGAAGTCATCAAGGGCCACGGGAAATGCCAAAATCTTCCCCAAGTTACTATCATGCTCTCAAATGATAATATTGAGCAATTTGGGAAATGGGGTTTTCTCCCCGGCAACGGCCTTTCCTCTCCACTCACTCAGCAAGTATTTATGAACCCCTTTTCATGTGCTCAGGTTGGGAGCAGTAGAATGAAGCCTGGAATGACCACTCCTGGCCTCAGAGAGCTTGCAGAGAAGCACAGAGTCCAGTCCTGAAGGGCTGGCCTGGCCATCAGCCGCTGCGATACGAGTGCGCCAGGAGAAAGTCTGCAAGGCTGAACGATACAGGGAAAGCTGGTTGCTGGAGAAGGGATGTGAAGCAGGAGGGGGCACAGGGACCAATCAGAGGGCAGAAGGGATGACAAGGACAAAGATACTGCTGGGAAAATTCAGGGGGTGGCTGGGGGTCACGAGACAGGCTGGAGCAGAGCATGAGGCTGGAGAAGTCAGAGTGGGGGGATGCATTCATTCCACAAACACCATCGAGTATCCACACGGTGCCAAGCACAGAGGAGGGCTTTCAACAACCAAAGGACAGGGAAATAAAGTCAGATGGTCAGATACCTGCCTACCCTAGTGACTGGTAGCGTCTGAGGTGCCAGGCGGTGGGCAGGGCAGAACCCAACCTGGGTCCCTCTTCTGCTGGATGTGCTTTTGCCATGCTAGACAGCAAGTATGAGAACCCCTCTTTCTTGGCAGTAATGCTGGGGGACCTGAGTCCCTTTATTAGGAGCTCTAAATATGGCAGCAACCTGTGGGCCACCACAGGCTGGAGCCTTGGCTCAGCCCACAGAGACCTCAGCAAGGCATGCTTGCTAAACAGTAACTCATAAACGCTACCCATGGGACGAAAAACAAACTTCACGGAGGGCGCACGCCTCCTCTGGCTCCATGGTGTTTTGTTTGTTTTCAAAGACGTTAGCTCCCATCTTCTAGCTGTTTCCCCTTGCTCCCTGATTGAGAAGAATACAATTCCAATCAGACCTCAGGGGAAGGAACAGCTCACCAGTCCACTCTTCTTGCCCCCAGACCATTTCAGCATATCACCGCCCTTTTTAAAACTGAGAGTGGCTTCCTACTGCCTTCAGGATGAAGCCCAAGCTCTAAATGTCCCTTGAGGTCGCCTAGCCACCACCTTGCCTTCTCATCTTTATTCCCCGCAGCCAGCAGCACCCTACCTGATCCAGCAAGACTGCGTTCCATACCGCCCCCCCCATCACTGAGCGCCCCTATCTGCCACCCAGTTATTTTTTTCCCATCTGAAATGGATCTTTACTCTCTTATATTCCAAACTCTATACCTTCAGAACCACTTCTTTCCCGGACATTCTTCTAATCACTACCCAACCCACACTCATCCGTAGCCCTGTCCTGAACACATGGAGAGCTGATCAATACCAC
Organism: Cryptoprocta ferox; assembly: GCA_028646485.1. Taxonomy (NCBI): domain Eukaryota; kingdom Metazoa; phylum Chordata; class Mammalia; order Carnivora; family Eupleridae; genus Cryptoprocta; species Cryptoprocta ferox. The sequence goes on along the minus strand of CM053576.1, from coordinate 61,680,633 downwards.
TTACCTGTAAGGTAGCATCACCTTATTGTTCCTTATTTTATGGCCCTTCTCTGAGGGCAGAGGCAAATGTCCAAGTTCTTATGTACACACAGCCTGGCACTGTACCTTACTCCCAAAATAAGAGTCCCATCTCTTTCAGATGCAGTGTGGCGAGCTGGAGTGAAGGCCAAAGCGGCAGGGACCGCGCCCCACCCCCACCCCTCTGCTGCCCAAGCTATAGGATTAGGACTGCAGATTTCTAATGCTTTGGTGCTTTGTGAGTAGAAGTGGGTGAATAAAGAGGAGCGACGGTGACTGTCTTCCTCATTAGGTTACCGAACATCCGATGACTCCTCACTGTCCCAGGAAACAGGTCCCCATAGGCTAGGGATGTCTTCATATGAAGGTGCTGACTGTGCCTGCTATCCACATCACAGGGGGTGTTCAGTGAGCCAGATGCCACTCAGCTTCCCCTGACAGTGTGCAAGCCTGGACAGAGGGGCCCCCTCCCTCCCCACCAGATACGACCAGGAAGGTTCTGTCTGTGATCCCAGCTCCTTGGCACAACAGAACAATTTGCTGCCCAACACCACCCATCGCCCAAAGCCTTCACGTCACATGTGTGGATGCCCTTCTTGGAGTCAGACTTCAAACAAGAAGATGCCAGGGCTTGGCCAGGGTTCCACCCCTTGAATGATGTAACTTGGAAGTGAGAAAATGGGCCAAGCCATCCCCCCCCCCCAAAAAAAAGCTTCGAAAGGCAAAAATCCTAAGAGACAAAAACCAAACAAATGTAAAACCCAACGAATACCCTGGAGACCAGCAAGTAGGGTTCAAGAACGACCCACGCTTTGGAATAAACACCCTGCATTAGCCCAAATTTCAGTGTTTAAAAATCTAGTCCCCAAACCTCAATCCCACCCCCTCAACACACACACACACACCAGACCAGGAGGGGGTTAATAGAATCCAGCTGCTCTCCTTATCTGGCTAACCTGCTAATGGCAAATCTCTGCTACTGATATTTTATCAGTGATTTCTACAGATCACTTTTATTAGAGATAATGTCATTTTTACTTCATTATCCAGACCAGCAGTCAAAGAGAACACAAGTTGCTATTTTTTCTGCGAAACACCAGTTCTGTCCATTAATGCTGACAGGTGACAGCGAACTGAAACTCTTTGGCCACAGTTTTGGGCAGAAGACTGGGCAGTTAAGTTAACCCCCGGTTTCCTGGGCAAAGCAGAGTACCCCAGCAGCCTCTTCCGTTGTGGCTACAGAGCCAAGGCTGGTTCCCATGTTTCTGATGCCTGATGCCCCGAATGTTCAAGAAGGGCCCGCTGGCTGTGCCGCAGCCATCCCGCACGCTCACTTCTACCCCGGCACATGAAACGACTGTATAACATCCGGGCGGCGAGTGCGGCAGCACTGTTAATTCTACTTTGCGGAAAGTGGTAATTAACATATGAGTCAGCAGCAGAGAAAGACTTTAAGCCCAGGGAAGAAACAGCCACAGAGTCCCTGAAGCCTCAGACGCCGGACCGTGTTCAATTAAACAATTTAGAAGATTAGCCCTAGTATGGGGAGACCTGATCGGAGGGTGGTTGTATAACCCCAGTGCTCTCCCGGGTGTCTCTCAGCTACGCCCGGGACACTCCCAACCTGGCTGCCAGCGTGTGTGTGGAAGGCAAAGGCCCATTTCTCCAGAATCAACTAAAGAAATGCTCTTTTCTGTCCTGCTGCTTGCTTGTCCCTCATTATTTTTTAAAATGCCAGATGTAGCTTTGAGTGACTTCTGATTGGCTTAGAGACTGTGACAAACCCATTTGTCCTATCCCACTATGGTAGGCCACCCCCCACAGCTCTGTCGAACCTAGAAGAAAGTTCTAAAGCAGCCAGAGGTCTACAAAGCCACTATTACTTGGCTAAAAGGGGAAGTATCCTTTGCATTTTAGCATTTTTGATAGAAGTGTGGCTCTTTGGAATTTAAATCCCACCTGGCGTGTATGTTTGGCGAGCTTTAGCTTTCATTAATTGAACATTTACTGAGTGTCTGCCTGGTGTGAGGCACTGGGGATACAGAAGGAAAGATAGGGCTCTGCCCTCGACAAGCTGACAGCCTAGTGAGGGAGACAAATAAACAAACCAGGGCACACAGCCAGATGGACTGCCTGGGCTTTGGGGCTCAGACACCCCCTCTGTGACCCAGTGAGAGTTCTCAGGTTTTTCTAAACCTCAGTGTCCTACAAAACAGTTACTCTAAAAGGCCTGGCCTTCATGAGCTTTTCTGCGGAATAACACATATACATGTATGTAGCTTAGAACCATGTCTGCCACGCACCATGTGCTCAGCGGTGGTGAAGGTATTGCTGCAGAAGTCAGTAGTGAGTGCTCTGGGAGCACAGAGGGTGCCATGACCCAAGGCAGGGAGAAGGGGTCTCACGGAGGACTTTCTCAGTGAGACTGTGAGGACAAACAGAAGTTAGCTAGGACAAAGAAGTGTAAAGGGGTCTTGAGAAGACAAGAGTACAACTAGGCATGGTGAGGTCTAACAAGGAGGCACTTGGCTCATGTTTTAGGAGCACAGGGCTTACCAATTGGGGCTGGTTTCCAGAACAATGTTTGGGACCCTCCCTCCCAAGGTGTCCCAAGGTGCCCTCAATCAGAAGCAGAATCCTGGGTCTGCTGGACCATGGGGCAATCCTGTTGTGGCATTTCTTCTATGTTTGCATTCCTCGTGTTTTGACAATGAGATGATTGTGTGGATATTACAAGAGATGATTATCTCCATGGGCACTGAGCCTGTTTTAGTGCAAAGACTTCGCCTTGCCAGAGCCAAGACTTCTGAGGTCACCACTGAGTTGCCAATTCTAGAGAACCTCCGACAAACCCCAAGGCCACCGGGGAACCTGCTCTTTGCAGGATGGCTTATTTTAAAAGATAAGCCACGCTACACAGGTGTTGGATAGGAGACAGTCTGTGTGGGGGACAGTTCCAATTCAGGGTGGCACACTAACATCTTCTTGTGCCTAGCTTTGTGTGCAAGGATTTGAGCAAAGAGAAAGGCACCCTCTGTTTTGAGGCAGTAATTGCTCAGAAATGGTCATCTGTTGGGGAGCACCTAGGTGGCTCAGTTGGTTAAGCATCCAACTTCGTCTCAGGTCATGATCTCATGGCTCATGGGTTTGAGCCCAGTGTCCGACTCTGCACTGACAGCTCAGAGCCTGGAGCCAGCTTCAGATTCTGCGTGTGTCTCTCTCTCTGCCCCTCCCCAACTCTCACACATGCACGTTCTCTCTCTCAAAAATAAATAAATATTTTTTTAATTAAAAATAAAAAAGAAATGGTCATCTGTACCTCTGGATTCCATAAAGGATCTCACCCCAGATTTCTGTGGACTGGGAATGTCTGGTACAGTTCACACCAAAGGAGTGGGGAGCCCTGAGCTCGTTTGACTCTTGCATGATCAAAAGCATTAAGTTGAAATATTAGAGGAAAAGTTTCAAGAAAAGGGAAACAATGAAAATATTCCTGTTTTTTTTCTACATGTTAAAATAAGCAGGGCAGCACATATGTTCTGGGACCTCCATCAAAATATGGTCAGCAGTTACACATTCTTAGTTGGATTTAAGTCATTGTGAATGATTCATCTTGATGCCTATAAGTGAACTTCCTGGCTGTGAGGGGATGGCCGGAGAAATTGAAATGTGTAATATTCCATAAAGATGCAGGCAGAGGCTATCCTGATAGCCAGTGGTACTTTTAGCTTTAGGGAAGGTATTTTTTTTTAATGAAAAATCTTACTCTTCTTAAAGTTTTCTTAGAGATAGAACTAGGGATGAGCACAGGCCAAGGAACAGGCAAGTCTCCAGGAAAAAAGCTTGCCATGTAGAGGGAGGGCTCCTCAGTCCTATTGCTTTTAGCTGCCAGCTTCCCTTGAGTATCTTCCCTTTCTGCAGGATAGCCTACATGTTCCTCTCCTGCCTTGCAAGGATCCAGAGTGTTGGGGCTCCCAGGAAACGCTCCCAGGAAAGTAGGAGCAGTCTAGAAATGGCACCTCCTGTCCTGTTGTTGCCTAGCACCCAGATGACGATCCCCAAACCAGCATCAGGGACCATCCAGAGGTCTCTGCTTTTGGACCTCTGGTCTAATCATGCAGGAAGGATTTCTGGAACTGCCCTTATTAAGGAAATGTAATATGTAACTTGACTTAAAAAATCCAGGAAGCTCTAACACTCTATCAAGTTCTTAAGACTTTTTCTTTCCTCCGTAATCCTTGGCCAAGTTCAAAGGTGAGCACTTTCCCAGAGGCTCATTAGGAATAATGTTTATTTCATACATTTGGGGTTGAAAAGTTTGATTCCATCTTGCTTATTTGGGGAAAAAATAACTTTTTTTTTATGAAAGGAAGGGAGGGGGTCGGGGATGAGCTAAGGGTAAAATTTGGGAGAGAAGAAAGGTGCTTAGAATACTGGCCTGGAGGGCAGGCTCAAGTCCTGAACATTTTTCATTTCTGGTTTTCTCTGAAGGGCTCTAAGGCCAGCTCACTGTATCTTTCACTCTTCTGAACCTGTGACCCCATCTGTCCTCCCTATCTTTGTGGGTGCTTGTGTGAACTTGTGCTCTGATGGCAAATGTACAAGCTTGTGCCTTCACAGAGGGTGCTATATAAATAAAGTGTACCGATGGGATTACCAACGTTTCTGGGTTCTCTATCATGAAGGGAATTCAGCAGAAAGCTGTGTGTGAGGGCTTGTGCTCTGTTCATCTGAAGCCAGGATGTCACCAACTGGCCTACTGAGCCAGACCATCACTGACGGCTTCGGGGCTGAGCAGGAGTTCTCAGCAACTGATTGAGGCCAGGGAGTTCATTCTTGAAATTAATCTGTCCTTTCCATTTCATATCCCTCCCCAAAGTTAAAGCACCAGATCTAACTGGCCCTGCCACCTCCCATGGTTGGTTGCTGAGGAGGAGTATGGGAGTGTGAGTAGGGGGGGATACAAATACATGATGCCTCTACCCATCCTATCTGCTGACCTGGCCTCTACTTGTTCCTCAAGCCCCCAGCTCACCCCTCTGAGGAGATGTCCCCCATTCCCTGGCTGGGGTGACCTCGTGTACTGTCTACACCACTCCTATCACGTGGCAGTCTCTGCCAAGTATCATTAAGTCTCTTGTCGCCTACGTAGGTAGGTCAGGGGCACTCAGGGCCCAGTCTGCCTATCCACCTTGAGGAACTATGGGATAGTCAGGCTACAGGAGAAATTTGAGGCTGTTGCCAAAATTCCTCCAAACCTAAGTTCCAACACTGCCGGGGGGGAGGCGGGGAACCCTCAGGAAACAGGTGGACTCATCTCTGAGAAGGACGGTTTGGTTCGGCAGGCATGAGGCGAAACTGAACTCCGACAAAGCTGGGGCTGGCGGGTTCTGCATGGCTGCCTCTGAGCGCTGCCCTCTAGAGGAGGGGCTGAGAACACCACCAGGATGCCCGGGGCTGTTCAAGCCTCCAGGGGCACACCACTGGGCTTTCCCACAAGTCGTGCAACACATGATGGCCTACTTTGTGCCAGTCGCTATGTTCTACTGGAATGATTGTCCAAGAAGATATGGAAAACCAGTGTGAGCCTCCCTACAGTTCCAGTCCGTACTGGTGCTTTGTGCAAGGAGTTTCCTAGACTTTGTCCCGTCTCCATCCTGATGTGTAACCGTGGTTTTGCTACGGTTCTCCTTTAAATATGAATGTAATGTTCCAAGCTGAAGAATTCTGGGATTTGGGAAACAGGTCTGTGCTCCTGTTTACAGTCTTTGTGTTGGATTTATGGCTGCTACAAGTCTCCTGACTGCTCTGGTCCCCTCGATATTCTCTATTCCTATGGTCTTACCACCCACACTGCCAAGATTTAAATTTCTGATATTCTTTCACTCTCTAAGTTTCTCCTGAATATTAATGTCCTCTCTTGTCTTAGACAATAGCTCCTTGAGGGTTGGGGTCATATATTCTACTTTTCCTCTTTCCCACCGCACTCACCACAGTACTGGGAGCAGCACACCACTGGCCCTGAATGTATACTCAATCCCAGAACAACAGCATGTTAGAGTACACATGATGTTAGCATGTATCTAGTCCAGTCATGTCCCTCTGATGGACAGATGAGGAAACTGAGGCCTGGAGGTCATCGCTCACTGACTCGAGCAGCACAACCCCTGTTTTCATGTCTTGGAGCGAAGACCAACTTTGTGAGCCATTAAGACACACCCTCTGACATAGACACTACTAGAATGACCCCCATTTTGTAGATGAGAAAACAGAGGTAGTGGGTGCTTAAGCAACTTATCCAAGATGCCTCCACTAATAAACAGCAGATCCAGGACTTGAGCACAGGCTATGTGGCTCCAGGGCCTACATGGATACCACCACTCTATCTCATTTCTCCTCTCCCAAACCCCCTAGAGCCACCACCACCCCCATCCTCCATCATGGCATTTACCACCTCCTGCCTTGACTCTGACCACCTGCATGCTTGTCTTCCCCAGCTCAGCCCCCACTAGACGGCAGCTCTTGTGGGTGGGAACACAGGTGTCTTCTTCTCCTTTAATCTTCCAGGGTCTCCATTCAGTGCCTTCCCTAGAGTGGATGTTTATGGGAAAAACTCCAAGAAAATACAAATAAAATGTGCTAGACTAAATAAGGCAATACACTTCTTTCTCCTAGAATGCTGTGCAGAACTTAAAAAAATTTTTTTAAATATTTTTGAGAGAGAGAGAGAGAGAGAGAGATGGAGTGTGAGTGGGGGAGGGGTAGAGAGAGGGAGACACAGAATCTCTAGCAGGCTCTCCAGGCTCTGAGCTGCCAGCACAGAGCCGGATGCGGGGCTCGAACCCACAAACCATGAGATCATGACCTGAGCTGAAGTTGGACGCTTAACTGACTAAGCCACCCAGGTGCCCCTGTGCAGAACTTTTTATACCTGTTTTCCCCATGGAGGGTATAGGCATCTATTAGGAGTGCAAATGCCTTTGCCAAGGCCTCTCCACCCTGACCAAACATTGCACAACTCTTGCACAACCATGGAGTCACATGGGAGGCTCGTCCTCCAGGCAGGTGATCCAGCCACTCCTTTCTGCAGCTTATTCATGGTTTTCCTTCCCTTATTCTTTCACTCTGTACAGAAGACTCCATCCTGGCCCATATCCTTAAGCTACTTACTACTCCAAGATGTTTTATTTCCCTTAATATTCAATAGGACTGAAAGCTAATGTGAAGGCAGCCGCACCATCCCCCAGCTTCTCCCAGGAACATCAGTTGGTCCCCTGCTGGGGGGATGATCAGCAGTGACTACTGGATTTGGGTGTTTCCCAGCTCCACGCAGGACAGGGCGCTGGACCATCCCCATGGACAACTGAGGCCCAGAGGGAATTGCCCCAGTCCCAGCAGCATGGGATCATTTCCCTTTCACAGCAAACCCCACTCTTTTCTCATTATTCAGAATGGTGTCCCTGCTACCCTGAGGCTGCCCCTTAGGAAGACTAACTGGGCCCCATAATTACAGTTTTCTTTGCATGAAGTGATTGCTACAGCTTGCTATTTTCTCTGTTTGGGATTTAAATCCTGTAGGTATGAGGGGTTTTCATTAACCTTGCCTATATAACTTTCTGTTTCTTCTATATTTTGTATCCTTGTTTTAAAAGCAAAAGTCCGGGGCACCTGGGTGGCTCAGTCGGTTAAGCGTCCGGCTTCAGCTCAGGTCATGATCTCACGGTTCGTGGGTTCAAGCCCCGCGTCAGGCTCTGTGCTGACAGCTCAGAGCCTGGAGCCTGCTTCAGATTCTGTGTCTCCCTCTCTCTCTGACCCTCCCCTGCTCGTGCTGCCCCTCTGTGTCTCTCAAAAATAAATAAAAAACATAAAAAAAAATTAAAAGCAAAAGCCCTAACACAAATTCTGAAAACTATCATGGTAATGGAATTTCAAGTTTTTCACCAAATTCCTCATCTATACAGCAGCTATGGCTAAATGTAAATAAGACCTACTGGAAGAGAGGGTGCTCGTCCCAGTGGACTTTTTCTGTAACCGATGGCAGGAACAGCGAAAACTGGTTATGGAACTCAGAATCCTCTAACACGTGTCTGAAAACACTGGAATTCTGCCGAGCAATGTGGAGGCCGACCAGCTACCATACAAGTAACTTCTACCGACCCGATTCACCTGGACTCTTAGCTGAACTGCCGAGAAGTCACCACCAGAGTGAGTCACCTCATCCATCCTCCACTGGCTTACCGGACATTCTTACACAGAGACTATCAGGGATTTTACCATGAAAGCCGCACACCCATGGTGTCTCTCCCGGTCTCTCAGCCCTCAGTAAACACATCAGTAGAGTTCACATGCTGTTTTACATGCTCCTCTCCCATCTCCAGTGGATGGGGCAAACTAGCTTTCCCTCCAAAGAATAACTATCTAAAACATTTCAAAAATTCTGATGTAACACAATAATGACTTTTAACACCTTTTTGAAAACTCTGGCCTTTGCACATCCAGGGCCACTGCCCAGTGGAGCGCAATGGGCCATCAGGCCCCGGGGAGCCTTCTTCTCTGTGCTTAAGTAGAGAGGTGGGCTCTTCCCAGGAGCCTGTCCTTAGGGGGTTTCTCTGCCCCATCTGGGAAGTTCAGATCCACCCAAAAGATAAACTGGATCTGCTTTCTTTTCTTTCGGTGTTTGAACTACAGAACATAACTGAATATTAAGCAATCTCTGTCGATGAGGAACTTCCCAATTCAGCACTACCGCTGAAGTCTGTACCCACACTAAGCAGGACAAAAGTATGGCTCGTGCAGGCTGTGAGACCAACTCTGGCCAAATCCACTTTCAGTGCAGAGCAGGAACATTCACTGGTTTTGAATTTCCCTACCCTTGACATTTAACAAAACAGGCTCCAAAGAGAGGACTCTGCCTCTCCTGTTAAGCCTTTTATTAGGTGCAGTCAGCTTCCCACTTACGTAGCTGCTTTTAATACATGGCTTTAAAACTTACGGTGGAAAGGAAAAACCCTGGCATCTAGGAATTGCCCAAAGATGATCAGTTTTCATTCTAACGGCCCCAGTCTTGCCCACCATGGGGCATCATCAAGCCAAAATGGACAGAGATGATGTCATTCCTTTTCTTGTGCTCCCAACATCTACATGCTATTCCCAAACCAAGATGGACTGCTCAAAGCATGTGTACTAACTAGCCAGGACAGGGGACATCATGAAGGAACCTCTTTTGTTTTTCTCTAGGGGCCCTATGTTCAAGTTTTTAACCATTAAGTGATCTGTTCTGATTGATGTATTTTATTGGACCTGCCCAGCCATGGCCAATGCCTTTCAATGACTAACTGAGTCATCACTGTGTATCTGTATGAAACTGACTTCCAATCCCATATGGTTTCACTGAAGGCCCACTCAACATCTTGGAACGCTTTCTGGTCTCCAGACAGATTGTTGGATGAAATTTTCTTCCTCCTTTTGCCAGTGGGCTACACAGGTGGTCTTATTTTTTAAAAAAAGATAGCATGACTACAAGCATGCTCATATAGAATTAGGAATGTGCAGAGAAATTTGAGTTTTCTTTTTTCTCTATAAAGGAGATTCCAAGGTGGAGATGGTCAAGTACCACCAAGTCCTTCCTTTTAAAACAATTCAGAAGGCAAAACCCAGGTAGGCCCTTCAAGGTAATAAACATAAATGCTCCCTGTAACTGCTTCCTGGTTTGGCCAGAGACAGCCTTGGACAGTTACTTTTCCCCACCTCTAATGTACATACACCTTCCCTACTGATGCTCTTTTCAACCCTGTACATGTGACCTCAGTCCCGGTCTTCCCCTTAGTCCCATCACACGTCCATCTCAGATCCAAAATGCAAAGTCACCCATCACGTAAAAAGAACACACACACACACACACACACCTCACTCTCATGTTAGATATACAAGACAGATGTATACATATATACCCATATTATATGTGTGCTTATGGACATTACATTGTGTCTTTTCCCCAAATTTAAAAAAGAAAAGACCTGTGTTTTCAGATAATGAATTTTTATTGACTATCTACTACACAAAGTCTTGCTAAATACCATGGGACACTCAAGACATATAAAATCATAATTCATCCTGCCCTTCCTTTTAGGCTGTGAACAAATAGCCAAAGAAACAAGAGCTCTCCCTACACACATAACAGCAACAGACTAAATATCTGTTGGTGGTGGTGATGAGGGCCAGACATTGTGTGGGCTGGTGGAAACATGCACGAGGTGGTGGGGGGTTATTTCAGAAGACAGGATAATCACACCTGACACAATCAGTTTACTTTGATCATTCCAGTATATAGTTTAGAATGCTCTTGACCTTTGTAAAACTCTGCTTTAATGGAATACCTAATTTTTGGGTAAAATATAGCAGAGATGAATTAAATAAATTATGGTGGCTTTTAAAAATCTCCTTATTAATGTCACCCCATTTTAAAAGTTATGGGTGAGGGCCCCTAGCCAAAGATCCTGCCTCTGCCTGGGTGCTGAATGAAGATTCTCACTGGTGACCCATGAGGTGCCAGCACTGTGTGGGATGGCTGGGCTTCTCACAGCTCCAAATCCACCAACCACTTCCCTCCAAAGCAGTGGGGACTGGAGCTCAGGCTAGGGCTCTTCAGATGTTAACACATTGCTTTTTGGTAATGTCTCTATTGTAGGTATAGGTATAGCTTATTTCAGCTCCCACTGATGGGAAGGGATGGTTGTGGGCAGCAGTGTGTGAAGGATTCCAAGGCCACCTCTGTGTTCCAATGTTGTGCTATGCTTGGTTAATACTGCCGGTCCTGGGGGCGGACTGGATGTGGGATGCTCAAAGGCTGTGCACCTGCCACTGTGGACTCAATGGAAACAACAGAGGTTTTGGAGTGAGGGCCCCACCTTCAAACCCGGGCTTCTGGCACTGTGACTATCTGACCTGGGGCAAGTCATTTTCCTCTCTACAACTCAGCTCCTCCTCTATAAATGGAAATAATATCTATTTCACAGGGTTGGTACGAAGTACTGGTTCTCAAAGTGCGGTCCCCAGACCACCAGCAGCAGCATTCCCTGGGAACGTGTTAGAAGACAATTCTCAGGCTTCACCCCAGATCCTGAATCAGAAATTCTGGGGATGAGGCCCAGGATTGGGAATTCTGGTTGTGATGCATGCTAAAGTTTGGAACCCCTGTTGTAAAGAGTCGTAGAAGTCCTTAAGTTATAAGTCCTAGAGTAACTTATTTTAAGGACAGAAGTCATGTTTTTCATCTGCTACAAAGTGACCGGAAAAGTGCCAGGCTTACCACAGGTGCTCAATTCTAACTTCTATCCCTTTTTTGCCAAAACACAAGCTGCCAACACAAGAACTCAGAGGGTAGGTAAGAGGAGGGGCATGTGTATACTGTTTCAGGTGGAGGAATTAGATAGCAGGGGGCTTCAAAGACCTCCACAACCTCGTGGCCAGTCGTCTGGGAGACTTCCTCCCCAAGGAGAGGAAAGAAGATAGGCCCAGGCTTCTGTAGCTAGTGCCAACAATGATTATTCTCAGGGAAGAGAGACACATATGCCTATACATCATGCTAAAGCAGGAAGGATTACAGAGGGCAGATCCAGCCCACAGAGGGCTTGCCTTTGTTACATCTCCTCTAAGGAACTGCCATTACTTCAGTCCCAAAGGTCTCCAGTTTAACACAGTTTCACTGGCTCCACAGTACAGACTTTGAGAATAGGTAGGTGGTCTACTGACATGCCCGAGCAATAATCACTCGGTGCCTCCCTCCCTTCCACTTCCTACTCCAACGAGTATCACTGCACCAAGAGTCCCATTCAACTCACAGGTATAAACAATGAGGCCGTGATTTCCATTGCCACACAGGCCATCGTGCATGAGCCAACTACATGCACAAAGACAAATAAACTGCTAACTATTAGGGAAGTATAAACTAGAACCACAATGAAATACCATTTCCTATCCACTAGGATGGCTTTTATCAAAAACAAAAAACCAGAGAACAGCAAGTGTTGGCGAGGACGTGGAGAAACTGGAGTCCCTGCACACTGTTGGTAGGAATGTACAATGGTGTCGGGGCTGTGGAAAACACTCGGGGGTTCCTCAAAAATTTAAACATAGAATTATCATATGATCCAGCAAGTCCACTCCTAGGTTTATACCCCCAAGGAAGTGAAAGCAGGGATTCAAACAGATATTTGTAGAGCCATGTTCCTAGCAGCATTATTCACAATAAGCCAATGTATGTAAACAACCCAAATGCCCATTTGTGGAAGACTAAACAGATGCAGTATAGGCACACAATGGAATATTATTTAGCCTTTAATAGGAATACATTCTGACATGTGCTATAACATGAATGAAACTTGGATACATTCTGGTAAGTGAAATAAGCCAGACACAAAAGGACAAATATTGTATGATTCCACTTATATGAGGTACCTAGAGTAGTCAAATTCACAGACAAGGTCAAACAGCAGTTACTAGGGGATTGGGGGTAGGAAAGAATGGGAAGTTATTGTTTAATGGATGTAGACTTTTCAATTTGGGAAGATGAAGTTCTTGAGATGGATGGTGGTGACGGCTGCAAAACAGTGTGAATGTACTTAAAGGCAATGAACTGTACACTTAAAGATGGTTAAAATGGTAAATTTTATGTTATATATTTTTTACCACAATAAAAAAAGTCATTAACCACCCTTACCCCACCACCGTCACCAAAGGAAAAAGACGCCACAATGTCAACCCTGAACAGTAGTCTTAAGTCTCCAAGTAAATGTCCTGAATAAAAGGGACTCCCCAACATCCCCATGTTTGAAATCTAAAATGATAATGACAGCTACACCTTTTCAAGACAGTGTTCCCAATTTACTGTGGCTTGCCAAGCTCTAAGCATATCTGACGTGAAAAAGAGACACTCAGCTGAAAATGGAGATTTGGCTGTGGCTCTCCAGTGTGTTCACTTGGTAGCTTCGAAATCCCCATCCTTCTTCCTGTTAATGAAGGTTTGCTTCGACCTTTCCATTAGCCCACAAACTACTATTAAAAAAGCCATTTATCAGATTAACACTGAGTACTGCAAAAGTCATCTGCAAGCAGCGTGCGCTTTTCCACGTAGGGGTTGCCATGCCAACCGCTGCTCCATGTTCAGTGTACAGAAGTATCAATTTCAACAAAGTCCTGCTTCATAGGTCTGAGGACCAATTCAGTCTTGTTGTCCCTCCCCACTTTCGAAATGTGCCCACAGGGCAGAGACCCCACCAAAATCAGGTAAATGACCAAGAAAGAGAGCAATGACAAAATTAACCAGTTAAATGTCTACATACTGAAAATGCTGTAAAGCAGGCAATATGGTATTTCCTCTATCTCTGACCCCCATCCTAATTCCTCAGAAATACAGTCAGGGAATCTGATGTAATAACCATTTTGCCAGTAATTCTAGAAAAAGGAGTCCAGAGTGAATAAATTGAAGGGGAAACTAGAATTACACAAATTTGTTGTAATAGATTATTTTCCCAGAGAGCAGACAACTATAAATGAAATGGGGTAAGATACTTGGATTTTATTGGTGCTAATTTTGGTGGCAAATTTTTAAAAATAATGCCTGAGAGATTTTAAATAAGTGTGTTTCAATTGACTAGTATTATCATTCTTCAGAAGGTTTAGATTTGGAAGAAAAGTCTGAAACAGAAAGCTCTAGGAAACAATTTGTCTTGACTCAAGAGTAAACCTAACAAGCAATTTCCAACCACAAGTAATGAACCCCAGTCTCATACTAAAACTCCTGATAAAATCAAAGAAAGAGCCAAACCAGCTTAAAGTCATTCAAAGAAAACAAGCAAATGCTGGAGATACCTGGCCCCCAAATGGACAGGACCCATCTTTATGTCAAAGTGGACTAAATCTATGTCACACTTCCAAACGCCATCAGCAATGGAAGAAAAATAGCTCATCACACCCTTAAGAACATATAGCTTTCAGGGATGGGAGAGGAATATTGTATTGATACCATTTATTTCAGCTAATTTTAAAAAATCTTCTGTGACATATCCAAATGATACTGTATATACATTAAAGTTTTCAATATCATGAAGACACTACTATATGAAGAAGAAAGGCTGTCTTTTACAAGATATGCATTGTATCACAACATTTCAAAAGGGCAATAACTAATTAAAATTTTAAACAGGGCTTATTTGAAATCTTGGGCATAGGAACACCACTAAAGAAAAACTTGTTTTCCCAGCTAGTGGCTCCTTGCTCAAAGCAGACACATAGGCCACACTGGGAGATCATCTCATCCAAAGTGAGACCAAGCCCAGCCCTGACAGCACTATGGCCTCGGCCTCCTCTATGCAATCATGTGAATTATTCTAAGCCTAGAGAAAAGTTTACATGGGTTAAAAAAAAAAAAAAAAAAAGCCCTTTAATTTGTAGTTATTTCTGGGATCCCAGAACTAATACATTGGTCGGGAACATGGAAGAGATGCTGCTTTTCAGGTTTGAGAGTAATGTTTGGGCTGGTTATAGCTTGTTTTCTGAGCCTAGACACGTTAATGAATAGGGGTTGCATTATGATACTTCTGTAAGTGGGACTTAATACAGCTGCTTATTAAATCTATGTACTATGATAGTTAAGAGATAATTCTGATATATTGCTGTATAGAAAATGCATTTTTCACAAGATATAATAGCATTCTATAATTACATATCTATTTTTAATATATAGAAGTATGTTCAAGAAAATGTTAACAATGTTATCTCTGGGTGGTAAAATTTTGCTGATTTTTAACTGTGATGCCCTCCTGTATTATGACTTTTTATAGGGAACATGCATACTTTTTATATTAAAAAAAACTTAGCTACTTTGAAAATAATCTTACAGGAGAGACAATTTATGGGGACTGCTATGTGTGTGTGTGTGTGTGTGTGCGCGCGCGCACGTGTACGTGAACATACATGCACAGTATCCCCAACTCCCCCTACGCTAACATTTCTCACCAGCCAGTATGCGGAGCACTATCCCTCCTGCCTACAACTCACAGGGCCCAGGGCATTCCTGGGTGATGTTTACACATCTTCATCCTCCCTCCATATCCTGCTCTCTATCCAGCAGCGTCACTGAGCTGCCCCTTGCGCTGGGGGCAGCCATTCAAGAAGCAAGGAAATATTATGCAAGAGCACAGGAAGTCAGAGGAGACAGGATTCTGGGCAGGCCTGGCAAGGAGTCTGTGTGAACTGCAGTGAACAAGCGGACTTCGCTCAGTGGGGCTGAAGCCAGCGGAGAGCCTTCCCAGGGCGGCAAGGGAGAGCCGTCCACCTCAGGTCTCCGGCCAGTGGGCTGCCATCCAGAACTTGATGTACCTGATTAAAGGCAGATAAACCCAAATCCCAATATTTCTACTTCTTTGGCCCAAGTTCAAGGTGACTCCCCAACACTCACGCACCGGTGACTCACCTCTGTCCCACAGCGTGCTCCCCTCCCCCCAGTACAACATGACTCCATTCAGTAATGTTTGAGCCTGTTCCTCTCAAGGCCACTGGCTTCCTGACTCTGGCCTCCTACTCACTGCCTCAGATCAGTACTTCCACATGGCTTGTGTCCCTCATCTCATGACAGTGTCAAGCCTGAGCACTCCAATTATGTTCATTTACACACACACACACACACGCACGCACAAATATCTATTCCTGTATATGTGGGGGTCGTAGCAGTAATAGTACCCTCTCCTGCAGCAGTTTCTATTTTATCAGCCCAGGCAGAGACAATAGTAGCCATATAACAGATGTGGAAACTGAGGCTCGGACTTCAGCATGGTTGTGCCAGCTGGGAGCCCAGTCTCTTAGTTAAGGGTGCTCCCACTCACCCCAGCAGCCCACCTCCTGCTTCTCTGGCATGCGGAGGTGAGCCGCTGCTCCTCCTGACAGCACAGCTGTTCCCTCTGTAGAAACCACTGGGCAGGGCACATTCTGTCACACCTCACCCCTCTCCTACTTAAGGGTGGTCCTGCTGCTATCATGGAAGTGGACCCAGCCCTTCTCTGCATCATGCCATGCCCAATAGCAACTGCCAAGTCTCTGCCCCTGTCCACTTGAACCTCCTCTTGGGTGGGGAGCAGTTCAGGGAAATTGAGAGGCTTCCTCCAGGCTCCCACTGATCACCTTTAATGCCCATCCTCCTTCCCTAAGGAAGCACCTGGAAACCAGGCTCCCCTTGGACTTCACCTCACAATGGAATTAGAACCCTCAAAGGCATCTTTGCATCTGGTTGCCACCTACTGGCCCATTTTAAAGGTGGAGACACTGAGGCCCAGAGGTCACTCAGCCAGTTAGCACTCCTCCTTTTCACCGGACCACAGAAATTCCACTAGCTACCCAAACAGGACCTTTCCCAAGCAGAAGCGGACTAGATGGGAGTGGTGGGATAGACAGGACCAGGGAGAAATGGGGCTGTGGTCCTAGGACTCCCACTTCCCTTTGCCTGTGTCGGGAGCAGGCAATGGTGTTCCAACACGCAGAGCCAGCCACATAGGGAACGACACCCACCCAGCCACTGCCCCCGCCTGACAATTGCTAATTGTGGTAAGAACCAACAGTGGAGGTCTCCTGGGACTCTGCTGTGTATTTCCAGACGCCACCAACACACAATGGCCCCTACTCCTCCGGTGTAAACATTGCCAAATAGGACAAACAATAACATCACAACACGAAAATCAGTAAACAGAGGCTGGGGCTGAGGGTTCATTAACATGGGCTCTACCACTTTTTGTGATCACATTGTTATGCCACATGAGAATGACAACTACTTTATCTATATCATGAGCTTTGGGGGAAAAAATTAAGCACCAAATGAATGTAAGAAACAAAAGTGTAGAGCTGAGGACCCAGCAATCTGTGATTAATTATTTCACTTAGCAATTATTTAAGGAGCATCTAATAGGTGCCCAGCACTTCCCCAAACACTAAGGATATGATGGTGAGCAAGTCAGCATGGTCCCTGCCCTCCAGAATCGTGACACTAGAGAAGAGCAACAGAGAATAGACAGACAAAAAAAGAATAGCATGTGGAAGTATTGTTAAAAAAAAAAAAAAAAAAAAAAGAACAGGGACAGAGGGATGGAAATTAACTGAGGGAGGTCAGGAAAGGCTTCACCCAAGGAGGTGATACTTAAGCTGAGACCTCAGACCTAAGTCAGCTGGCTGGCAGGAAGGGCAGGTTCAGGCACAAGAGAGATCGGGAATGCTGCAGATCTGAGGCCAAGTATCATGGTCCCCGTGTGGCAGAGCCAGGGTCCTCACACCCAAAGCCTCTTCTCACTTCTAGTAACACCCAGAGGCCCAGGTATCATCTAGGGAGTGGTATGCTGCCCTTTTCTGGATCTTCCAAGAAGTTGCCGGACCTTTATTTTAAAGACCTTGGACTAGGCACTCTCTCCCATCAAGAGTCCACAATTAGGTCTTGCTTGTAAGATGCAAAGCATCAGATGGGTCCTGAGCAAATGTGATGTGGATACAGCTCTTTAGATCATGAGATCTGGGGGTGCTAAGTCAAAGGGAAATACCCAGTCATAACAGGATGGCAGCTGGCATGGCTGTTCTGTCTCTACAGGTGAGGGGAGACAGGCCAGGCATGGCAAGGGACACGTCTCAAGTCACACCATTGTTCAGGAGTCCTGGAAGGTTCCTTCGTCTCTTGGTGTTATCAGATTTCCTCGCATCTCAGACTATGAGGAAAATATAACTCATGCCCTGAAATCACTATTGGCAGAAGCCCTTAATCCTGCAAAGCATCTTCTTTTAGATTCTTCTGAGACTCCCTTCCAACTGCAGTCAAATCACGCCAACAGGTAACGATGTGCCGAATGATTACACTGCTGTGCTTGTTAGTCACAATCCCTTCATGGTCTGCACTTTATACTCTCAAAGGTCTTTGTAGTGAGATAATAGCTGCAGAAATGATTTTAAAGTGTAATATGCTTTTAAAATGCATGGTTTTATTGAAACTCTAGCTCATTTCAACCTCATGACAGCACTCGTAGAAAGCAATTAGTGTGTCTAATCCCCATCTAGGAATGAGAGACATGCAGAGAGGTTAAATTACCGGTTTTTGATCACACCAGTCAGAAAGGGATCTAGAACAGTCTTTCAGACTCCTCAAGATTTTTGAGAGCTCCTCTGACCTTCACATGGAGGTAAGCTTTGCCAGGGACACAAAACAAATGAAGGTGGCCCTGGAGCACTTACAATCTGTTTGGCAAAACAACAGCTAAGAAATATGGAACTCTTGGGACACCTGGGTGGCTCAGTCAGTTAAGTGTCTGACTCTTGGTTTCAGCTCATGATCTAATGAACTGTGAGATAGAGCCCCGCATTGGGCTCTGCACTGACAGCTTAGAGCCTGCTTGGGATTTTCTCTCTGCCCCTTCCCTGCTCTCTCTCTCTCTCCAAACAAACAAACAAACAAACATTAAAAAAGAAATATGGAATTCTTTTTTTTTTAATTACTGCCTTTATTTTTTTATATTTTTTAAGAAAATTTATTTTTGAGACAGAAAGAAACAGAGCATGATTGGGGAAGGGGCAGAGAGAAAGGGAGACACAGAATCTGAAGCAGGCTCTAGGCTCTGAGCTGTCAGCACAGAGCCCGACGAGGGTCTCGAACCCACGGACTGTGAGATCATGACCTGAGCTGAAGTCGGACACTTAACCAACTGAGCCACCCAGGTGCCACAAGAAATATGGACTTCTTGTGCTCATTTCTTGACACTAATTTTGGAGGCAAAGAAACTCAAGTGGGTGAAAATGTGTCCCTCTCCAAAATAAACATGTACCCTGCTGTGGCCCAGAAGATCTAACTCAAGGAGAATGACAGCTGTCATCATAACCCTTGTAAAATCAGAATCCGCACAAGGAGGTACAGGTGGCCCAGAATCACAAGGCTTATGCTGATCTGAATATGGAAAATAGTTTCAAAGGTGCTCCAATGAATGGCTCAGGAAAGGAGGCATCAATGTTCATAGTAAGCTCAGACTCCTTTCTGCCTGTATTCTCTGGCCACTAGGATTTCCCAAGGCCCAAAGATGGCCAGAGGCTGTGGTGACCCCACAACCACTAAGAGTGCCTGGGTCCCCTGTCCTCACTGACGTAGGTGGGGAGAACAGTTTTCTAGGAGTTCAGCAGAGGCAACACCGAAATTTTTCAAAAGTAATTTTTACTTTGGAAAGGAAGAGAAAAGCAAAAACACAAAGGGATGGATATACTATGCTCACAGGTTTCAGACCACAGGGGTGCAGTCACAGATTAGCTTGGTTAAGACACCTTCCTTTTCCTTCTGAAGGCCTACCTGGAGCTGTGGTTAGGTACATGCCAAACTCAACCTTCTAGCTCTAGCCAGGTTCGAGTAAACACCACTTTCTGGCCAATGGGGGTTCTTAGGATATCCCCCAGGCAACTTCCTTCGGACTGCCCATGGCCCCAGACAACACTATGTCTGGGCTGCACAGGGCTCTGTAGCTGTCTGTCACCTGCAGTCCCTGGGGAGGAAGCCTCCTTCCACCTGTCTCCAGAGGCCCTTCCCTCGGTTCAGGCCCAACGTTCGGCAGCCTGCACAGGGTAGGTATTGAGATGATTACTGAGCGCACCACTGAATAAAGCTCTCGTGCTGGTGCTGGGTAGCAGTTTCCTAGTTTGACAACCATTTACTGATTACTGAGGGGATAGAAAAGGAAGAAGAGATGAAGACATGCAGTTGTCATGAGGAGATTAAATTCCAAGCCAAGAGAATTCAGGAGCTACAGCCTCCCTCCAAGTGCCATTGGACAGTGTGTACTGAAGTGACTCTGCTCGTCCCTGGTGTGGGAGCCTCCCCAGTGATTTGGGCTCTCTGGTCAAGGCTCTGCTCACAAGTGTCCAACCATGACCTCTAGTGCTTCTGATACCTCCAGAGGAAAGGTTATACCTGCTGGGGGAGTGAAAAAACTCCAGCCACCCTACCCACCAGGTGACTCCAGAAAGAGAACTCCTTCTCTTACTCTTCTGGCAGCATCTGCCCAAGAACATCAGAGCTCAGGCTTTATGGAGTGGTGTAGCCACACAACAGGAAAGGCGAAGGTCAAGGAATGGCTCGGCTGCACTTCTTTGCACAAGGACTTCTATTAATGGGTAGACACTGACAAGTGGGGTGGTCTGACTTGGATTTGGCTGTCTCTTTCCCTGTAAGTAGTGGCATGTTGAAGGGGCTCTACAATAATTGGACTTAAAGTCCTAGAATGTGGAAAGAGAAAGAGCAAGAAGAGATAGAATGACAGCCTTTATCAAATTTAAGCAGACAGAGACATTACCACCAAATATGAGAACGCAGGGTAAGGGTCATCGCACCTCTCCTCAAAGCCTGAAAGGAACTATTGTAGCATATGGTAAGCTGACCCCTTCCAGCTCCCGTTTTGTACAGTGGGAGGTATTTATGCCCCTGAGTGATGGTATAGTCATATATATATATATGTGTGTGTGTGTGTGTGTGTAGTGTGTATGTATATGTGTGTGTATATATATGTGTCTATACACACACACACACACATACATATATACATTCCAGTGTGATTTGGGCACACTGGCAAATGGCTGATTTCCTAAGCAATACGGCAAGACTTTTTAGTCTTGGAGGTCATTCTTATGGAGAACAATCACAGCCTCATCCAGCCACCCTGTAGTGTTCACACAAGAGTCAGGCTCCTGGTTGGAAGATAAAAGAGGTGTCCTGAGCAGCTCTCTCATGTCGCACTAATTCTCAAGAGAGACGTGCTGCTCCTGTGGCCCCAAGGCAGTCCAACAATTCCATCACAAGATGACTCAGGATGGACTGTTCCTACACTTCCCTATACCGGCCCAGGCCTGGTCCTCACCTCCTGTCCTTTAACGGTGCTCAGGATTCAGGTGTGCAAGAAGCCGGCTCACCAGCCCTGGCATGCACACCTTGTTTATTCCTGCCTCCTCACTTGACTTAAGCTGTTCACTCCAGCTGGAATGTCCCCACATGCCTACCCAAGTTCTACCCAATGTTGTTCAAGACCCAGATCTTAATGCTCCTCTATTAAATGGCCCTCTAATCAATGCTGACCACCTCCCTTTCTAACTATTTGCAACACACAAGACCCATTTACCCTTATTCACACTCATTTAATTACTACCAATATTCCACTGTTTGGCCAATCTTTTATCTGAGCTACTTTCAACTATCAAACAAGATCATAAATCTTAAAAAGGGGCCTAGGGTCCCCATCAACATAACTATCTTGCAATGTTTTAAACAAACAATTTTAGTGATTCTTTAACTCCAACATTAGACTGTAATTCCCCTGAGTCAGGGTCCATCGAATGGTTCTTTGTAACCTCACTGCATGGCATGACACCTGAATGTGGTAGGTAACCTATAAATGCTTACAAACAGACCTCACTACATGCATGGTGGGTGACCAAGAAGAATGGGAAAGTTGATCTGAGCAACGGTTTCTGCCTGTGTCTCCAACTCTCTATAACTAAGCCCCCCAAATTGCAGACATAGAATTACTGAGTCTACAAAGAACTACTGGGCACCCAAATGTAGGCCTCTGTTGTGGGTGCTGTGGGAAGAAAGAACAGAAAAAGGTGACTTCCCCTTGCTCCCCATGGCCCTTTACCCCAAGCACCACCCCACAGACTGGGCACCAGCTCCCACCCCTGCCTAAGTCTCTCCCCAAATCCCTTTAGCTGGAGAAGGAAGAGGACAGAGGGGAGGGGACCTGTCACCTCCTCAGGCACCTGGGAGGGCCCTGCCTCCACGGGTTTCACCCTTTCCTGTGGGCTCCCTCCCCAGTACGTTTGTTAAAATCAAACCTGAGTAAAACCACAAGTTTAATGAAAGAAAGAAAGAAAGAAAGAAAAAGAAAGAAAGAGAAAGAAAGAAAGAAAGAAAGAAAGAAAGAAAGAAAGAAAGAAAGAAATGACTGGTCCCTGCTCATGAAGGCCTTACCACCTACATGTTTTCAGAGATGGACACATACTTGCATACGCATATGCACATGCACACTCAAAAGCAAGTTGTGAAACCATCATACAAATAAAATACAGACTGAAAACCATTTGAATACAGGGGTAACCAAAGTGCTGCTGATCAGGGAAGGCTCCTCAGGGGACGTGATTTTTCTGAACTGAGAGCTGTGTTCTCTTCTGCACACACTTTCCCATCTGGCCTTTTAAACACAGAGACTAAGCTGGAGTCCATTGTTGTTTGGCTGGCACTTGCCTTGGTGTATTGGCCATTCTTGAAGAGAAGCACTGACCTAGTACTAGCCTGAGGTTTGCATTTGCTGTAAAATCAGGTATCAACAGGATCTGTGTGTGGTTCCCCCAAGTTTTCCTTTCCTTTTTCTTTCTTTTTACAAGAAAATGAGTCCAGGGCTCAAATCTACAGGACTGAGAAAAGCAGGGACCAAGGGGGGGGGGGCTTTCCCACGGACCCAAGGGACAGCACCAAGCAATTCTATTGTTTTTGAAAGTTAAGGATGATTTTAGGGACTCAAAATATGGTAAATATTACAGAACACGGCAGAAAATTAGACACCCTGGCCCTGGCTTAAGCAACACACAATCTAGTTGGAAAGACAAGAACACATAAAATGTCATTAGATAACAAGGAAACAGAATCAGTAGCCTCTTTAGTAAGCATAAGGAAAAGCTACAGTGGGGTGGAGGGATGGGTGCCAGCGTGGGAATTACTGTAGCAGGCTTTGCTGGAGCCTGAGAACTTGGGCTTGCACTAGGAAAGTGGTGGATATTTGAGTAGAAAGAGAATCCAAGACAGCAGTACGAGCGTGAGGGAATCCGGGTGCGAAGGAGCCTGCGACACAGGTAACCAAGTCATTGGGGCAGGGGGAGTAGGATCACTGGGGTAGGGGGAGGAGGAGTCTGCATGACTGGGGCTCAGAAGCCATGTTGAGTGATGGTGGATGCAGGGGTGGAGAGCTGGGATGGGGTCCCTCACTGTCAGTGAGACGAAATTCCACTGCCATGTAGGCTGCCCTTGGGAAGGAAATTAGGCCAAGG
Source organism: Cryptoprocta ferox (assembly GCA_028646485.1). Classification (NCBI taxonomy): domain Eukaryota; kingdom Metazoa; phylum Chordata; class Mammalia; order Carnivora; family Eupleridae; genus Cryptoprocta; species Cryptoprocta ferox. The sequence goes on along the minus strand of CM053576.1, from coordinate 61,657,521 downwards.
GTCCATGCCTTCTTTCAAACTCTGCGCGAAGCTACTCCTTAGAGATCTTTAGGAGAAACAGTCAGATCCACAACACTTTTCCCATCAAAATCAAAGAAATGCTTTTCCCATCGTGAAGACTCCCTGTGCTCTGAGGACATGACAACCCTGCCTAAAATAGGGGCAGTATCAGCACCATGCAAATCTCTTCAGAGAGGCTAGGAAAGCTATTTTAGTAGCCAGGCTGCTTCCAGCCAGTCAGATAGCAGGTAAACGGATGGGGCACCAATTTCCATGGAACACCCTAAAACTCCCGAGAGGGGGGCCCCACAGTGGACCACAATTTCCTCTGACTTCTTGACCAACCCAAAGGGCCTCGCCTAACGGGAGGGGCAGGCCAGCTGAGCCAGGACATGCTGAGTACAGGCAAGGAAGCCAAAAAACCAAGAAGGGCCTGGTTCCCATGCCCCACCCACCATTAATTCCCCTAAGTCCCTGGTATAGAATAAAAGACCAACTCCTGCTGCACAGTGATATGGTTACATTTATAGAAGCTCCTGTCACTGGCAAAATGTGACCTTCATACTTTTCTTATCTTAATATCTGGGTAAACATTTGTTGTGCAAGCACACAAATAAAGGTTCTAAAGGTGAAACATGGTGTGTCTGGCAACACCATGCTGCTCCAAACCCAGGCACCGAAAGCCCTTTTGGCTCTGCAGAGGGCTTCTCTCTCCCTTTACCCTGGGCACCAAAATTAGCTTCATCAACCTTAGCCAGTGCTGGAGTGAAAGCTGCCATTCTAAAATAGTATCTGAGGACTCTTGGAAACATGGGAGAGAAATACAAGGGTACAGTCATTTACAGACACTAAAGAGAGCAATTTCAGTGAAGTGCTCTTTAAACCAAGTGTATAGGAAACGAGCACTATCAGGCTTTATTCCGGAATCTTTACTAAGTGGATGATATTCTTCTTGATCCCTGAAATCCCCACATGGCATAGTTTGTACATCCTGATTTACTCCATTATGCATGACTCTTTTCATTCAGAAAAATATTGTAGAGATCACGTTCACGAAAGAGTATTTACCAAATGACCTGTGCTTGAACTCAAAAATTTTTCTTTGCAAAGTCGTTTTCTTTCTAGAATACTCTGCAAAAACATCTGGTGTCCCATTTCCCCATATATTTGATCATCCAGAATTGATTTTTTAAGATTTGTTTTAAAGTTCCTAGGAACGGATCCTCAAACAGCCCCTTCATGAGCATACTTTTCTGTTGTTTCCACGTGGAATTCATGAAGAGAGCCAAGCAACCGATTTTTTGGTGTGTGCTTAAAGCCACTCTTTCCTGCAACTGTGTAAGATGTATTTTTCCAGGACAATCTTTCTCAATACTCCAAAGTGCTTCAGCAACAGGAAGTCATAAAGGTAGGAAGGAGGCCTGTAAATATTTGCTATAACTACTCATTAGTAATGAGAACAGTTACCACTAAGTTTGAGTCACCCCTTTTGTGCTCTTGGCTCTTTATTACCTTATATTGGGAGCCTGAGGGGGTCCCTCAGGGTCCAGCCTCACCAAGGGCACCTGGGTCCAGTGGTAGATTTCACTGTAGACAGCGTGGTTTGCTTCTGTTACCAGCTCCATTTCCCAAGTATAAAATTATGATAATGTTTTGCCCTTCCTTCCCCCTGCCCCCAAAGCAGGGGCAGTCAGGACCAGCATTATACAAAGTGGTTACAATACAAAAAAAAATTTTCTTTGAAAATTTTGTATCACTGAGGGCGGAAGGGGGAGGGGGAAAGGGGAAGGTGGGTGATGGTCATGGTGGAGGACACTCTTGGGGAAGAGCACTGGGTGTTATATGGAAACCAACTTGACAATAAACTATAGATTAAAAAAAAAAAGATTAGCTAAATTAGCCACACCAAAAAAAAAAAAAAGAAAATTTTGTATCAAGAGTAAAATACATGTATTTGTTAATACAACATCAAGACACAGAGAAAGAGCACTGTGTGGCTAGACACACGGCACAGTGATTTAAATGACTGCCACCAAAAATAACCATATGCTTTAGCTGATGTATTTTAAAGGATTTATAAAATGTTTCTGAAGAGTCTCAGCTAGAACCCATGTGTCTCTTATGCCCAGCAAACCACTGACTCCTCACAAGAGAAAGGAGCCTCAGACTGAAAAGACGACAGAGAGAGTCAACTGAACCTGTCAGAGTTGCCTAGCTTCTGTAGAGACCAGAATATTGGCTGTACCCCTAGCAGTTGCAGGAAGGCAACCGAGGATGGAGGCTCCCCTCCAGCAGCCGCAGCGTGAGTGTAGCAGAGTGGAGTTATTTTCCCCACTCGTGTGTTTTATCACACAGCCTAACCCAATAAAATCACCAATCTGCCAAGATTCCTAGAACCTCTCAGGTTTGACCTCTTTTATCGAGGGGTGCCATGGAAAGGGGAAGTCACCAGAGGAATGTAAGAGGAGAGTCCTAACAATCCACTTCACGGCTTTGTGGAATTGGGATAATGCCAGATGGGTGTGCGGCAGATCAATACGCATTTTTAACGGGGTCATTTTCCTCACCCATGAACCACCCTTTCTGAAACACCTTCCCATGTGAGGAAAGGAGCTGCTTCCCAGAGTCATTATCTTGCACAGAAGTGACTTGTAACCTTAAGACGGGGGGGGGAGGTGCCTGGGTGGCTCAGTCGGTTGAGCATCTGAGGCTCATTCGGCTCAGGTCGTGATCTCACTGTTCGTGGGTTTGAGCCCCGCATCGTGCTCTGTGCTGACAGCTAGCTCAGAGCCTGGAGCCTGTCTTCAGATTCTGTGTCTCCCTCTCTCTCTGACCCTCCGCTGCTCATGCTGTCTCTCTCTCTCTCTCAAAAATAAATTTAAAAAAAAAACTGAAAAGTTTTTCCAAATTAAGGGGGAAATGTGCACCTCCTGGGAACACGTGGAGCCTCTGGTGGCCATGCCACATAATCAGAGTGTTGCTGATGTACAATTGGCCCCTGGAAAGGGCCCGAGGCAGTCAAACAAACCAGTATTTCTAGAGAAACTAGAAAAAAAAGGAAAACGGCCACCTAGAAATAGATGACATTCTGACCCATTCCGTACCTGCGTCCTTGGATTCAAAGATCTCCAAGGGCCCCCACCACTCTTCCTGGGTCCACACTTGCAGGTGAGTCTGTGGCTTTCAATACCAGACAACTGGCAACAAATCACACCTGGACTCTGCTTGAAAATCACAGATGCTGTGAGTAGCACATACCCACGCATGACTACCACACGTATGGTGATGTGCAACTGCCAGTAGGATCTGCTTCTCTCTGTGTGATGGTATGTGTTGGTGCACTTATGGTTTACACCATGGGGAAAACTCGAGAAGCCAATGGTGCGATGGCCGTGAAAAAGCTCGGGGCTCCTCAGAGAAAGGGCTCTAGAAAAATGTAAAGTATTATTATTGCAACGGTGGTAGCTATTCTTTATTCCCCCCATCCATCCTTTCCTTCCTGTCCTCACAGTTTCAAAAGATCAAAAGAGCCAGAGGAAGTCTTGTGCATCTTGATTTCGAGATGGCTCTTCAGAAGCCACAGAGGAAAACTTCTAACAGGTTCTTCTGCACAATGGGGTCTGAAGGCTAAAGGAATTATTGAAGTCTTGCCACCAGTGATGGGTGGGAGGTGGAAAGCTTTGAACTTGCTGGGGGCAGTAGAGAACCACCTCCTATCAGAGCTGAGGAAAACGCACGAAAAGTAAGAATTTCCAGGACTTCCAAGTCTACCCTTCAGATCTTCAATCCCTGTCTGTGTGTGAGGTTCAATCCAGTGATGAGTCACAAAAAAAGTAATTGTAATAATTATAAATACAACAGCAAAAGCAGTTATCATATATAGAGTACTTACCACACATCAGGCATGGTATTTAGATGGCTTCGAAAAGGTAAGGGGGAATGGACCCCCGGTTCAGAATATAGACTCTGGAGATCATCTGCCCGGTTCAAATCCCACTCCCACCCATGTGACCTCTGGCAGTTACCTTCCTACACTCCAGCTTTCCCATCGGTGAAATGGGGATAATAACAGGGCTTATTTTGCAGGGTTGTTATGATGATTAAAAGAGTTAGTCCATGTAAAGTTCTAAGAACACAGCCTTCCCTAATAAGATTAAAATGTTCAGGTTTTATGGTTTTGTCCTACTGCATATATGATTTCTATTAAGGACACCATATCCTTACTACATAAAAAGGCCTCCAAATAACTGTTTGAGGGTGATGGAAAATGTGAGGATAAATTTTCATGGCTGTTTTAAGAAGCATTAAGAAAATGAATCATCCCAGAGCTAACCCTGTGCTGCGCACTCAGCACCCCTTCCTTCCATCACTGAAGGTGGACATGTAGGTGGATAGGACATCCAGGGACAGGAAAGGGTGAAGTGCACCACAGAATCTCTTCTAGATATGCATACGAAACCCCTCTCCCATCTGCAAGATGAGGAGAGACACTGGCGTAAATGTAGGAACTGTCTGGGACCTGAACAGAAAGATCCTCAAATGTAAGGCAGTCACCAAATCAGGCGCTGAAGAACAAGGGCTTGCCTTTTTCAGATCATAGAACCTTTTAAAGGCTATTGAGAGCTAAACAGATTTCCCTCGGGGAGTGGGGGAAGGCTTATATACATAAATATCTTGCACTCAACTTCAGAGGCTCACAGACCATACCCTGAAGCCTACTCACAAAGCCCTCTTCTTAAAGAGAGGTTAAGAAATTCCCTCTCTCTCAAGGGGCACCTGGGTGGTTCAGTCGGTCAGGAGTGTGACTTCGGCTCAGGTCATGATCTCTCAGTGTGTGGGTTCAAGCCCCACGTTGGGTTCTGTGCTGACAGCTCAGAGCCTGGAGCCTGGTTTGGATTCTGTGTCTCCCTCTCTCTCTGTTCCTCCCCCACTTGTGCTCTGTCTCTCAGAAATAAACCAACATTAAAAAAAGAAGAAAAAGAAAAATAAGCTCTCTCTCTCTCTTCTTGGCCTTCTTGACATCACAGCTGTGTACACTGTCATCCTCAGAGGGAGAGAGGGACTACAACCTCTATCCCCATCACTCCCAGGGCCCCACTAGACACCCCCTCCCATGCCCCTCACCCTGAAGTCTTCACGAACAGCAAACATGTATCTTTGGGGGCTTTCTGCTGGTACTATGGAAGTACACAACAGGAAATACCCCTGAATCCTCCTTTTTTTTCTTTACTCTCATTACCCCCAACACTGACTACCCCCATTTGACCCTATCAGAGCCAGTTTCCAAGCTGGTGGTCAGCATCTGCCCGTACGATTCCAGGAAAAACGATGAACCAACTCTCCCACCCACAAACCCAAACAATACTTTTCAGTAATTGTGTGTGCTTGTGTGTATGGTTACTGCCTGAGCTTCTTTTCTTTAGCTTCGAAAGATTTGATCTCGACAAAAGTTACATGTAAGCTGCTAGCTAACTATATTTTTAGGTAAACTTCCTTATGTGTTCTCCTCTCCCCACCAATGGAACTAAACAACTTGAAGGACCATATCCCCTATTTCTTAGTCTCTTGTGTAGCATTTTCTCCAGAGTAGGTACCAGCGTTCAACACGCGTTTTGTTATCTTACTGATTTGCATCATGGTGTGAACAGCAGAGCCGGTTTCCATCGGGAAAGCTGACCTCATGATACAGGGGGCTCTGTGCTAACTTCACAGTATTGCCAAATACCCTACCAGGTGAACTATCGGTGATGAACTATCAGTGATAGGCAGTACTGAAAGCAAAAGGGAAGATTCATTAGATTAAAAGGAAAAGGAAAAGTCATGTCGGTATGAGACAGAACTGGAGAAAATACAATAAAAGCAAAGAGGACTGGACAGATTTCTTAAAAAGTGAAAAAGCCTAAATCTTGAGACAAGTAATGATGGCAAATATTTTCAAATGTATGGAGCTAAAATCCTGGAACACTAAGGATTATCTAATTGGCTCCTTCTATCTGTAAACATTTTATACAGTAAATTCCTACAAGGTTGAGGGCACACACGTGTGCACATACAGACTGACTGATTTACATTCTAGGTGAATTAAACAGTTTAGTACTGCCAACTCCATACAGGAATCAATCTAGTAGCTGCTTGAATGTCTCTGCTGACAGGGGGCTCACTATTTCACAAAGCAAACTGCCCTACTGCAGAACAGTCCTTGCACTGGTTTTGTTTAATGAGGTCCACGTATAAGTAATTTTTTTCTAAGGGAAATAAAGGGAGAGCACTAAAACAACTGAATTCATACTTCCCCAAGTTTATAGACAATGGAACCAGGGCCAGCCCCACTTCCTATTTTGCAAAAAGCAAACAGAACTTCTCCTGCTGCAGCTTGGAGTCTTTTATAATTATCTAGAAGAGCAAATCTCCTTTCTACAAGGTTCAGTGACTTGGCGGCGGTGGGGGAAAGGGCACTGTAGTCCTTTGGAAATCATCCTCGCTGGATTTCAGGGCTGGGGATACTATTTGGTCAACAATAGGGAAATACATAATTAATGAAAGTAATGAACCAGGGTTCTGATTCTTACCACACTAACTTTCCTTGGGACTGGGAAAAGTCACTTAACCTCTCTGGGCCTCGGTACTGGATGATTTCCATGACCCCTTATAAAATGATCCGTAAGCTCCTCTTCAGGGACACTGAAAAACACCTGAGCCACAGCATTCTTTTTGAACTTTGTGAAAGCTGTATGAATTAAACTTTAAATGCCTGAACCTAAAGTGTTAAACCAACTCCTTATCATCTCTGCGTTCTGGTAATCTCTGGTCATGCTGTGGACAGAGATATCAAATGATAAGTATTTACAGGATATATACTTATACTGAGAAAAACTGCCTAGCAATAATTTCCCTATTAGAATTGGGAAAAGATGGGCTTTGAGTTTATTTTACCAGAGGAACAACTGAGTCCAGCTGGCAGGGGGATGGGGAGGTAGTTTGAAAACTTCTGGTCCAGATGTTTCCAACTCCCATTCCACTGCTCACCCTGCACTAAGTGACCTATTCATTCCAGAAAGGTGCCCTGAGTGGTTCTGGCTTTGGGGTGGACTTTGCTCCTTGATTATCCAAAGATCTCATTTACATTTACCTGATCCACTCTCCAAACCCCACATCGCTGAGTATTTCCAAACTCTTCTCTCCCAGGGAAGGGACTCAGGAATGGTTTTATCAGGAGGTGAGACACTTTCTAGCTCTTCATAGGATCAGGAACCTTAATTAATGAGACCCCCATTTGCTCAAGACAGACTGATACAGAAAGGTTAAGTGAGCTCAGTACCCCTACCAAGCTTGGGTTTCTGACCTTCTCTGAAATCAATGGGAATGCCAACTACCACCAAAAACAAAAACAAAAAAACAAAAACGCACTTTGATACCCACCCTGGAGGCCAGCCAGCCAATGTTTAGAAAGCAAACTCTTTACTATTAAACATTAACATATCTGTGGAGGCATGAATGTTTTTTGGAACAAAATAATCCCGCCCACTTCTTCAAGGGCTGTTGTTAGAAGGAACATTGCAAATGTTCTGTGCCTCTTGAATTTGGGGAAAGAAATGCTTCTGCTGACCCAGAAAAATTACACATCTTAAGAACCCATGTGCAGAGTCATCATCCTGAGAGCCCCCTGGGCAGGCATCACTTGTGAGGCAGGACTGGAAAGCTAAGGACAGACACTTAGATGACACACTAACTTTGAATGTATTGGTTCACATGCTTTAATTACACCTTGGTCCCGCAAGGAGCCTGCAGCGAACAAACAGACCCAGGGGCGAAAAGTAAATATATCTCAAAACAATTAACCCAACAGGAATTGGACAAGCCCTCGTGGGGCTCTGGAAGGTGAGGGGCATACTGTGTATCCTGCCAGTCAGCGGCACAAAAATCAAAGCAAGCCACAGAGGGCAGACACACGCGGCTCGGTCACCAGTTCTACTCTGCAGCCCCGCGGGGGCCTTTAAGGCGGCTCATGCACCATCCCCACAACAGTTCTGACACCCACCGATTTTGAGAGTTAATTCCAAGTCTGATTATCCACTTTCTTTCCTTCTCCTATTCCAGCACCGTCCAGCACCTCTAACGAAAGAGGTAATACGGCCGGGCATGTCGAAGTCATTATTTCCCCTGCTCCCAAGTTTCTTGGAATTATTAAAAAGGTAACACAAGGACCCGGGCGCTGAGCCGCGGGGAGAAGCTGACACTTCACACATCTGTCAAGATTACCATCAGGCCCCACCTCCAATTGCGACATTCACCGATAGGCATCACAGTTGTAAAATGTACCAAAAGTTCCCTCGCCGGCTATGGAGCCCAGAGCGCGCTCATAAGAGCTGACTACAACTTCGTTTTTTGGTTGTTCGGTCATTATTCTTGGCATTATGATGATGCAGGATGTGTTGGTTTTACAAAATGTGTTGGGATCTTAAGGTTTCTTGCTTTGCCGCCCTCAAAAGACACAGGACCCCAGAGAAGCTGCGAGGCCCCGGGGACCCAGGGTGGCCGGGCCCACGCTCCCTCACCCGTGTCAGGCCGGGGGTGCCACAGTGACGCGGGCGGGGGAGCCAGGCTCAGTCCCCTCCCCCGGCGAACCGGGAGCGCCGGCCCGGGCGCCCAGCCAGAACGCGTGCGATTCGCTCCCGTTTATCAAATCCTTATCGGTACCCCGAGGTGGGAACCGCCGTTTTCGACCATAAGATACACTGTTTCTGGCGCAGGTCCCACAGTGGAAGTCAGAACAAGAGCAAATCAATCCCCGCACGGAGCTGTCCCGGGCCTCGGTTCGGGGTCAGTCACCCCCTCCCTTCACGGCTCGGTCCCCCATCCCCGCACCCACCGCCCCGCAGCCCTGCAGCTCATCTGCCCCGGCTCAGGCCGCAAGTTCGATTCGGTTCCCCCGAAACCTAGCCCAGCCAAGCCGCCGCCGAGGGCGGAGCTGAAAGCGCCGGCCCACCGGGCAGCCCCAGAGGAGACCCGAGGAGTTGGGGGGATAGACGGCCAGCCTCGCTCCATTGCTGGAGGCGAGGCCGTGCCCACGCCGTTGCGCTCTCACCCCCGCCGGAGAGGGCCTGGCGGGGAGCGGCCGGGAGGGGGCGGGAAGGCAGTGAGAGTTGGCCGGAGTTGCCTCTCACCCAGAACCGAGAAGCTAGAGAGGACAGACGGGCAGATCGTGGCTGCCCTTCTCTGTCCTCTTGAGGAAGAGACACCAGGACCTGCCGGGGTCACCCGGTGTCGCCATTCCCTCCCTGCACACCAACACACTTGCGCCCCGAGAGGCAACCCGGCCCACCACCCAGTACCCTCGGGAGTCAAGGTGAGGGATCAGGAAGGAGGTTTCTTCAAGGTTCCATAAGGTCTGCAAACCCAGAGCGGGGCCCTTCGCGGCGTACTGGCCCTTCCGCAGGGGCACGTCCCAGAGCCGCGCTCCGCCTCTGGCCCCTGGCTAGTTTGGGGCGCAGTGCGAAAATAGCAGCTCATTTGGAAGGATCCGAGGGGTCCCAAGGAAAAGAAGACGAGTGGATGGTGCCCCACAGGCAAGACCTGAGAAGGTCGAAAGCTGACCTAAGTCGAGTCAAGCCAGAAACATTTCAACATGCTGGCCACATGAGTTTGGTGCGGGGGGCTGGAGCGGCGGCGATCTGGGAGGGTTCTCCGCACCAGAGCCCCTCCGTCCTCCAGGGCCATCTCCCTGGGCCTCCTGGCTTCGTCGCGCGCGCCGATTCGCGATTCCTTCGGGCCACAGAACCCTTCCCTGCGAAGCCGCAGCCCCGCGTCCGCGTCCAGAGACCGGGTCACCTGCTCTCCCTCTCAAACCCCTCCAGACGGATCCTCTGGCCTCAGAGACCTCTCCGCACTTCTCTCCTAGCCGCTCTTGGTCGCGCCGACCGCGCGCAGCTTGGCCATCCCGCTCCAACCAGCTCCCTCGCCGGCTCGGACGCCCGCTTACCTTTTCTTCTCCTTGTCAGTTGTCATTGTCGCCGTGGTGCTCTGAGACGCCGGACACCTGGGCTCCCCGGCCGGTGGGGGTTGCAGGCGCCGCCTTCGCTGTGGCCCTCGCCAATTCCTCGCAGCCCCGGCCGGTGTTAAAGGTCCCAGGTGCTCACAGGTCCCGGGCGCCCCGCACCGTCAGGTGGAAGTTTGCGGGCGGCTGGGTAGGTGCGGGGGAGGAGGGTGGAGAAAGGTGACAGGGAGGAACCTGCGCGGGGAGGCGGGGTCGGGAAAAGGAGTGGGAGGAGGCTGTCAAACCCAAAAAGAGGGCAGCGAGAGCGGGACCGAAGTTCCTTTTTCCCACGAAGAGGAGTCACTTTTCTGGGTTTTAAAAAAAAAAAAAAAAGGAGAGAAGAAAAAGTGGCTGCCACGACGGGAGCTGGAAGAGTCCAGGGCCCGGCAGGCGCGTCCGCGGAGATGACCGTACAGTCTCAGGACACTGCCGAGGATTGTACAGCCGCCTCAGGATAGCGCTGTGTTGGGTGCAGGGACTGTGCCGCGGACCGCTCTCGAATGTCCGGCTCGCGGGGCCGCCAGCCCACTTTAAAAACTCATGCGGCCGCGCGGGGGAGGGCGCTGGGGGCGCGGGCGCGGGCGCGGGGGGGCGGGGGCGGGCATGCGCAGGCAGGCCCCGCCCCCGCCCACCCCGCCCGCGCCGTGCCGCGCCGCGCGCCCGGGCAGCCCACTACGTCCCGGCCAATGGGGAGGCGCGGCCGCAGCCTCTGCCCTGACCCCGGCCCGCCCCCTGCCCCCGCGCTCGGCTCCGCCGCCGCCCGCCCGCCCGGCCTCTTCCCTCAGCAGTTCCAGAAGTTGTTTATGAGGTCGATGGGGTGGCGGGTGGCAAGGTGGGACCGGGCAGGCGCAGCTTAAGTGGGGCTAACCGGCAGCAAGAGTCGGTCTCTGGAAGTGCTGCGAGCCCCGGGAGAGCCCCTTTGTACCGGTGTCCTTCCACCTCCGCCATACCTTTGGGACAAGGGCAGGACCGCGAGCTCGGAGGGTCCCGCGCTCTGCCAGGCGTCGCAGAGCCGCTCCGAAGTGCCGCGCTGCTGCGTCCCTCGCCCTGCTGCCGGGTCCCCTGGCGCGATGGGGATAATTCCGAGGGCCCAGCAGCCGCGCTCCCAGCCTGGGCGATGCACTTTTCTCGGCAGAACACAGCTGACTTTGCTGTCTGGAAGAAGAAGCGGGGAGACCGGATCACCTACAGCTGTCGGGGCTGGGGGAAACAGTTCGGTGAAGCAGAGCTAGGGCTTCGCCTGCTCTTCCCTTCCAACTGATAGACCGGTTTGCTTGCGGGGTTATGTTGGACCGTGTGACCTTGATGAGGATATGGCAAAGGAGGGTCCTCGCTTCGAGCTGTCTGGCTTGCAAGCCGCACCCTACTCTCAACACCTGGCCACCACAACGTGGGCCTGGGCCACTTCAGAATTGGCCAAGGCAGTCTGGCTTCCTAGTGTGATTTTGGGATTAAGAGTTGACAGCGTGTCTTCAAATCGCTGGATCTCAGGGTGGCCCTATGGTGTCTCCAAGGTTTTATTGAAGCACTAGGAACATGAAAACTGCAGGTGTGGAGTGTGGGGAGATCAGAGATCCAAGGGGCAGGCCGTCAGAGCTCAGGGATTTTCCAGATGTGCTTTATACGCTGCCTTTGGGATACCTGGGTGGCTCAATTGGTTAAGTGTAGGGCTTCTGCTCAGGTCATAGGACTCTGTGCTGACAGCTCAGAGCCTGGAGCCCGCTTCCGAGTCTGTGTCTCCCTCTCTCTCTCTGCTCCTCCCCCGCTGGTGCTGTCTCTCTCAACAATAAACATTAAAAAAATTAAATGCTGCCTTCAATCCGTGCTGGCCCAGGCACCAATGTTCTATGCGACTTGGTAAACTCAATCTGCTCTCCCAAGAATCCCACCCCGTTGTCTACCTACATTAGGTTGATCCAGATAGCAGGAAGGGACAGGGAGGCTGTCTTCCAAGCTTTGAGAAAAGCCTGTGGGCTTCACAGGTATGAATAGAAAAGAAGAGAAAGGCCCACAGGACTGGTACCTGGGGCACCCAAAGCCTTGCTGTACATTTCCCGGAAGCTTTGCCATATTTTATATTAAATAATCTGCATAATGAAACTCTAGGACTTTATGCAAAACGAGAACAGCCAGTCACAAAAGGACAAATTCTGTATGATTCCACTTACATGAAGTATCTGAAGTAATCATATTCATAGGAACACAGTAGAAAGGTGGTTGTGTGTGAGGGGAATGGGATGGGAATTAGTGTTTCATGGGTGAACAGTTTTGCTTTTTTGCATGCACGATGACAACATTCTAGAATCTGTTGCACAAAATGTGAATATATTTAACTGTACTAAACTGAACACTTAAAAAATAGTTAAGGTGGTAAATTTAATGCTATGCTTTTTTACCATAATACAAAAATAAATATCAAGAAAAAAAATCATGGGGCACCTGGGTGGCTCAGTCAGTTAAGCATCCCACTTCGGCTCAGGTCATGATCTCACGGTTCGTGAGTTTGAGCCCTGCATCGGGCTCTGTGCTGACAGCTTGGAGCCTGGAGCCTGCAGTGTCTCCCTCTCTCTCTGCCCCTTCCCTATTCATGCTGTTTCTCTCTCTCAAAAAATACACATTAAAACACTTAAAAAAATCATAAGCAGAACTTTATCTAGCATAGGTTTGAATCATCACCAAAATACAAAGTAAACGTATTTTCCCCTTGCACAACAGGAGGGATGGGGATACTTTTCAGGGGCCTTTGGAAGGCACTGGAAAGCAGAATGGGGTGAGGAGAAAACCTGCTGAGAACAGGAGAACTGAGCACATTTTCTCATTTTCCTAGAGCCACTGAGCACTGTGTACACAGACTTTGAAATCAAACATCATGCCTGACAGTGAAGGGATTCAAATAAAGATTGCCAACCTCTCTAGGGAGCCATTTCTTGGGGCTGGTGAGTTTTGGAAATGGAGTGATTTCAAACTGGGCTTCTCTAGCCACCCAGTCCTAGTGGACACATTTATTAACCTTAACAAGGAGATTGGTAAGACACGGTGCTCCCTTAATCAACAGTGAGCTTACTTATCTCACCTGGCGCAGGAGTGGGAGAAGAAACAGGTGCTTTGGCGGCTTCCAGGTGCTCAAAGTGGTTCACTGCCAGAGCAAGGAGAAACCTCTTGAGTCCTGGGCTGTGCTCTCAAGTCACAGAGCAACACCTCTAACCTACACAGAACATTTCAGTAGTGCTGGGCTTCTGAAATTAGATTCTTCGATGTTAAAAAAAAAAAAAAAAGAGGAAAGGTAAAGGGTCACTCAAGAACACATCTACCATGTCAATATTGCTCCTTCCCCATGGCCAGCCTGCCCATCTTTCTAATTGGGATTTTGCCCTCTAAGTGAAAGGTCCCCAAGCTCTGATAAACAACTGGATGGATTTCGTGGAAATCCTAGTGAGTAACTTTGAAGAGTCTGGGATTTTGGCAGTATCTGAGAGATTCACCAAAAGCCCTATATGAAGGATTGGCCCCAGCTTAGAGCGGAGCTGAGCAGCCCAATGACCTTTTAAGATTTCCTCCAGGATTCAGTTCAATAACCTTTGCAGGAAGAAGCTGAGAGTGTAAACGCAACACTGGCTTGTGGCTGGAGTGTCCCATTTTGCTTTTAATGCCCATGGAGCACTAAAGGAGAAGAGCTTTAAAAGATGGTGATGGAGAGATGGATTCCAGGATTTAGAGAAGTGTCTCTAGAGACACTGATGTTTTGGCCACAGAGGGCAGCAGAGGGCATCACTAATCGAAACGCCCAAGCTGCTTAAAATGGGAGCAGCTCCCTACCTCCCGATCTCTCAAAAAATAAACATTAAAAAGTTTTTTTTAAAAAAATCATAAGCGGAACTTTTTCTAGCATAGGTTTGAATCATCACCAAAATACAAAGTAAACGTATTTTCCTCTTGCACATCAGGAGGGCTGGGGATACTTTTCAGGGGCCTTTGGAAGGCACTGGAAAGCAGAATGGGGTGAGTCCCCCCCTCTGTCCCCCAACTCTAGCCTGGACCTCTTGGCAACAAAGTCTGTGACCCCAGGAAAACACCCGCTTGTTTTAATATGGGACAAGACTGGGTCTCTAGCTTCCTCTATCCTCTGCAGAGCACACCCATAGGAGGGTGGGATAGATAAGAGACAGAGAGTGAACTTAGAAACTTGGTAGAGAGCAGGCACTGGGAGGTAGTGGGCAGGTGGAAGAGAAAGGACCTCAGTAAACCTGTTAAAGTAAAGGTATGACCCAGGATATGGTTGGAAATTAGGCTGGGATGAATGGGATCTTACAGGAGAGACCTTGGAAGGCTTGGCTGTTTCTTTAGTATTTTACAACTTTCAATGTATTGTTACATGTCAGGGCTGGGGTGTAAAATTTAAGGAGGCATTTACTCTCAGGGTGGCACCAGCCCTGGTCATATTATGTATGTCATCTCCCGTCATACGCATCTGGCCTAGTCTCGCCGTTTATTTGGTTGGAAGGGAAGTCACTGGTTCCCTCACATTTGCCTGTTAGTCCTCCAAACAAAACCAACTCTTAAATTGTGACTTAACGAATCTATCCTCATATCCCCTGTCAATGAACTCCGTGACCAGAAAACCACACCTCTTATATTTGGCTTCAGGCCAGCGCCATGGGCTGTTTCACACAGACATATGCTATATCTATGGTGAAATATTTGACCCTACAAATCCAGAATTTGTCATCTTTCAAAAAGAGTTCTGTGACTATTGAGGAAAGGCGGTGGTGGGGGGGGAGAAGAGCTTTGGTTTTCTACTTTAATTCTAGTGCTTACTAAGAAGAAGGATCCAGTTTTAAAAGAAACACAGTTTCCCCCACCCTTCCCCCCACTTCTGGATTATTAGTGACTTAGAGATTAATGTCTTTGCCCATGAAAGGTCTTGTGTGTTTATCATCTTGTCATTCAACAAACAGTGAAGGAGTCTTCCTCTCCCATACTACTTTTAAATTCATATATATGTATATAATTTATGTATTATTAAAACTTTTTAAATATAAAAATTGAGAGCAAAATCATATACTCTAAGCAATAGGTGTTGTGAGTATCTGGTGATGGTGGTTGGGAGGGTGGAGAGAGTGAACAAGAAGGCAGGTAAAGCTCGAGTCCCAGCCATATTGACTGCTAGGACTCAGAGACACCTCGCCCAGACTGGCCCGTCTGCCCGGCTAGTGGGTGCGAGCTCTGGGGTGGTAAAGTCACATACATGTGGGAGGAATGGCATATAGGAAGGATGTGCCAGCCCTACCTTAGAGTGGAAAGGGCATAGGCAGAAATGAAGGTGCTGCTGTCAATAAAAATGATGACCTTGGGCCCCAAGCAGCACTGCCCTGAAGTCTGGGAACTAAGAATGACACAGAGTGGGGCCAGAGACACCCTCCCCACTCCTATAGTGTGGCTTTGGCCTGTAATAGGGTATTAAAATTGGACTTTTTCTAGCTCAGTTTCAAAATACAGAAATACAGAACTGGACAAAGAGCTTCTGAAAATGGTTTTGCATGCTTTAGTCAATGCCCACCTTGAGGGAGTGCATGAACTGATAGGGACAAGGACCAAGAGTTCGATTTCTGGGGTAGAGCTGTCAACATTAGGGAGTTTCCCCTCCCTACACCATGGACAAAGGAATGCTCTTCACCTATCTCCAAGTCCTGTGACTGGGGCTTCCTGGAGACCACATGAGAGCTTGATGCCTGTCCCCTGCAGCTTGAGGGACACAGGAGACTGCCCGCAGGTGAGAGCTGGCTTAAGCTGGCAGCCAGGTGGAGGGCTGGGTTTAGGACTTACTCCCTCTCACCCAGTAATGGCAATAGTGTATTTTGCAGGCTGGATTCCCGGGAAGCCAATGGGAGGGGGAGGTTAGTGTTCAGCAGGTTTATGAGGGAGTGCTCTTGGGATCCGCATTTGGGGGACAGAAGTGGGACTGGGTGGAGAGAGAAATGGAGCCTCAACAAAGGTTTCATCCAACCCCTCAGGGGGTCTGGGGCTGGAATGGCTCTTCACAGTCCCAAAGTGGGATAAAGGGGCCAGGCTTTTCTACCTCTGCATTGATTAGTCAAGAGGTGCAGCACGGGCGGCAGGGGTAGGGAAGAAGCCTTCATTCCTGCAGGGGGTTCTGATCAGTGATTCTGAGGCCCAACACAGAGCATGATGTTCACAGGTCAGATGTGGAATCCACAAGAGGAATACCCACTGAGGATTTTTAAGAGGATCTTGCCACATGTACTTCTTCAAGGTCTCAACAGAAAAAGATGGGGCACCATTGGAGGCAGAAACAGAGGAGGGTTACAAATGATCCACTGGTGAGGGTCCTTCTGGAGCCATGGGGGTGGCAGTTGGAGGAGACTGTAAGGGGGAATATTCAAGGAATCCACAAAGATACCAAAGAGGCAAATAGCTGCCATGGGCAGAGAAAACCAAATAGAAATTACACTCTTGCTAGTGAAGAAGAAGAAGGAGAAGGGGGAGGAGAGGAAGAAGGGGAGGAGAAAGAGGAGAAGGAGAGGCAAGAAGTAGAAGAAGAAAAAGGAGAAGGAGGAGGAGGAGGAGAAGGAGAAGGAGCAGAGGGGGAGGAGGAGGGAGCGAGAGGAGGAAGAAGAAGAAGATCTTTTCTATCCTACTTTTCTCTCTCCCCTAGCCTAGAGGGGCCAACGTAGGCTAGTAGAGTGGTTACGTATAGAGGTGCTAGGTAGGGAAATATCTTAGCATCCTCAGTGCCTAAGGGGGCATCTGGCATAAAATGGGCACCCAGTAAATGCTGAGCAATCAAATATGCAAATGTATAAGTGAATGAACACATGAATGGATCAGTCAAGATTCTAAGGTGTAAGCAATAGATAGCATCTTTCCTCCTGTCTGCGTACGCTTCCGGGTTCAAGGAAGTCTGAGTTGGGGAGGACAGAGCTTTAAGTTGGGGTGAAGCTTGAAATTTTATTATCCACTTGGACTCAGACATTTATTTAGTATGAGCAAAGGAATTTTTATTTTTACTACTGAAGAGTGATTTAAAAAGTCTTGGGAACTGAATGAGATTTTATTCAATGTGAGAATTAAATAATCCATCAAATGGACTACTTAAAAGGTTAATGGAAGAAAATAATAATGTTGCCTTCTGATCGTGCCATACACACCCTGTTTGTTCAATGTAACTCTTTCAGAGGTCTTGAGGCCCCTTTCAGGTCTGTGCATGTGGATGATGTCAGAAGCCATAATAATTCTGGTGACTTGTTAGAAGGGGCTTAAGAGGTGGCCCAGAAAAAAAAATTGGGCCCAGGAGACAGTGGCAAGTGTGCTGACTGAATTTTGCAGAAGGCCTTAACTATGGAAATCACAGGAAGGGTTGTAGAAGGCTAGGGGGAAAACGGCAGCAAAGGCAGAACTTATGAAAAAAAATCCCCAGGGACTCCCAGGAATAAGTAACGGGGAGACTGAGGAGCAAGCTGGTGCGGGGGGGGCATCCTGCAGCAAAAGTCAGCCAAGTGGGGCAAATAGAGGCAAGAGTTGGCCAAATGCCCAATGTATTTACATCTCGCACCTACATTTTCTTAATTTATTTGTGGTAATAAATATTTTCTTTTTTCTTAGCTCCTTAGCTTCTGAACCTTAGCACCTTTCCATGACTGGGGAGTTCCTTACTCACCTTATGAAGTAAGGCCTACCTTTCACTAAAGAAAGTAAAAATGCCAGATTAATCTCAGGTCCCCTAGAACCCTTGGCATGGACATGTGACTCAGGTTCTTTGAATCAGACATGTCTCCTCAGACTTCAAACCTAGTTGAATCTGGGGGAAGCGGGCACCTTGCAAAGTGGCCGCCATCTTGGTGCCAACAGTTCTGGCATCAGTGTCCAGAGTCTTGAGTTGGCGGGTTGGCCATGTGAACTACAGTCACCTGCAGTGGGAACTAGGGTGCACTTGTGGTTCCAGTTTGGGGCTTCTTTCTGGTTGCCTCCACCTCTGAGCCTGACTCTTCAGTTACCACCGCCCACCCAGAGATTTTGTGAGCTAACCAGAACCTTCTGAATAAATCATTTCTTCTCAAATTGCTAGAGAGAATTTCTGTTACTGGCAGCTAAGAATCTCAGCTGATACATTCATTCATTCATTCATTCACTCATTCATTTGTATACAGTATTTACTTGATCAGCACCTGTTGAATGTTCAGTATATGCCAGGTACCCTGCTCGGCATTGGTGATTTCAAAATCAATGAGACATGCTCCATTCCTCAAGGAACTTACAAGCAGATAACTTGAACAACTAATTTTCTATCTCTGGCCCTCAGGTTCCTTTTCTTTAAAGTGAGAGGGCTGGATCTTTAGATACTTTGGGCTCTGATGTTTGAATTGGCTATGCATCATTCAATTAAGCTGAGGTCTTTACCCCATTAGCTTCAGCTGGCTGACATGTGAGACCATCTGTGGATTACTTACGGTCAGGCCATAAACTGTGTCTTTAGGGCTTCCATTTCCTACATGGGAAATTAACCCCTCTGGGCATCTTATCTAGGCAGGTGCTTGACTAACGTTTGACTCGGCAAGAGCTGGTTTCCAGCATCTTCTCGCCCCACCTTCTCTTGATCTCAGTTAGAGCAGTTCTCCTGCCAGCCTGAACCTATCCCTGTGGCAGACAGCAATGTCTGTGAGGGAGCTTATCTACTAAGAGAAGATCATAGTGTTGTCTGGCCCACTCTCTCTGGGTTTAAATCTCAGACTGAAGTTAAGAGAAAGCTAAGGGAAAACGGGAGGAATAAACCTCGCGGCTTTCCCCGCCAACTCATCATCCTGTCTCCCCAGCACAGTGCCTGCAGATTCAAGAAATGGACAGAGATAGCAAGACGTAATTGAGACTTTTAATTGAGAAGGATGGTGTCATGACATTTAGGGGGTCTGGATACCATAGGAGCTGGTTTTGAAACTTATTAATATCAGGGAATGAGGGAAAAGTTTGCCCCTTTATGATTTCCATGGCTATGTAAAGGCTTTTCCTATCTGCATCATTCTGGGACTGAAGCTGGGTCCTTCTCTAGCACTGATGTTAGAGGGGAGAGGGGCAGGGGCACATGCTAACGTGTCCCTAAGCGCCCCTGTTCATTCACGCACATACATGCACATTTATCTCCCCAGGTGCCAAGTCCAGAAATAAGTTCCCACAAAAACCTCATTGAAATGTTTGATTTTCTCTGAATGCATACCTCTGTCTTAGCCTTTTGAAGAAAACCAGGGATGCAATGCTGAGAATGCGCCTATAAATACTTAAGATTTTAAACTCTGAGGATTTTCTCTGGGTCTGCTTCAGAGAATTGCAGACTCTGGTGCATGACTTCTGGGGTTGCAAGCCCAGCTATGACCAGTATGCTCAATGATCTACCCCAATGGAAGGGGGGGCACAGACATTTCAAAGTCCTTAGACAATGGGTCTTGGCATGCTTTATCTTGGTAATTTTAAATTATAGCAGATTAGCCCTCCTAATTATTCTATTTTAGGCTAAATTAAAGTGGACCTTGATCAGACAGGAATTTACGGTAGAGAGATACCTTCTGACATAAAAACATGGCAGTGGGAAAGCTCTAAGTAGATGACTCCAAGGCAAAGAGCCCAGAGTTCATTGCATATGAAAGTGAAGCTCACATGTCCAACGTTCAATAATTAAGGCCACACTTAGAAGAGTATTGGAAAGACCTAAAGACAATTCCACAGTAACTTTACCAGTTAAGAATAGATAGCACATTTTAGAAGTAATAAAATAACAGTGTTTAAAAATGCACCCTTTCCAGATTCTCTCCTCAAATCTCCTTGCACGTGAGGCATCATCCCCCTTGCACGAAGTCTGATTTTAATTTTAGTTGTTCATCCTTCCATTCTTAAGCATTTATTGAGTGTCCAGCTCACACTTATCAGTGTGGTTGAAATTCACCTTAGAAAGATGGATAAAACACAGCTCTAAACTCACAGTCTACTGTTGGAGACAACCTCATAAACAGATAAAACACCACATGTAAGGGTACCTGGGTGGCTCAGTCGGTTAAGTGTCTGACTTCAGCTCAGGTCATGATCTCACAGTTTGTGGGTTTGAGCCCCGCATCAGGCTCTGTGCTGACAGCTCAGAGCTTGGAGCCTGCTTCAGATTCTGTGTCTCCCCTTCTCTCTGCCCCTCCCCTGCTCATGCTCTGTCCCTCTCTGTTTCTCAATAATAAATAAATATTTTTAAAAAAACACCACATGTAAGACGTTTACACCTGCTTGTTTTTCTGGGAGTTCAAAATGGAGAATGATTCTATCAGCCTGGTGGGGGGTGGGGGATGAGAGTGAAAGCTTGCAGGGCAGGTGACATTTTGGCTGGGTCTTGAAGGATGACCTGGAGTTTGCTAGTCAGAGAAGTGGCAGAGAGCATTTCGGTCTGGGAGTAGGGACCGAATCCTCTCTTACACCTCTCAGAGCAAAGGGCAGGGCATACAGAAAAAACACAAAAGACTCTTCAAGGGGGTTTAGTTATTATCATCTGAGGTCATCAGCTATTTCTGGCTCCGTAGGGCACTTAGACCACCTGTATTCATGCCTGATGGGGTCTTTGGAGGATGACAGCAACACCTATGCTGGTGAGAAAGGGACTGTGACCCTCATCTTTCAGTCACAAGTCACGACATTCCAGTTTTCCC
Source organism: Cryptoprocta ferox (assembly GCA_028646485.1). NCBI lineage: Eukaryota > Metazoa > Chordata > Mammalia > Carnivora > Eupleridae > Cryptoprocta > Cryptoprocta ferox. The sequence continues at coordinate 61,636,797 of CM053576.1, read as the reverse complement.
ATCATGAATTTGCTCCCAATAATTAGGTGGCCATTGTGGCAGTAATGACACCACTATACAGTAGTGAGTATTTCTCTGAAAACTCTGGGAGCATATGTGGAAACCAGCGTGGATGTCCTAGACCTGGGCAGCCCTTGGCTCAGATTACTAGGTAGTTTTTCCCAGTCTTTCGTAAGAACAGTTTATCGTTCTTGTTCAGTACCCCCCCACTTTTTTTTTTTTTTTTTACAAAATCTTCATGCTCAATTTATACTAGAGTTTTGCAAGATAGGCATTAACATCAGAGAAAACTTCCTGTAGGCTCTAGAATCTCCTGGGTACACCCGCTCTAAGCAAGGAGCCAGTTAGTACAGCCTGGAAATTTGAGGGTTCTATATGTTCTATATGCATGGCCCTGGGAGTGTAGACAGGTGGTTGTGGAGGCCATAGGATCTTGGGGATGTTACGTAGGTTCAAAGGCAAATCCAGCTCTCCCCACAGTCCAGCTCAGGGGATATTTATATGTAAGCAGCATGGAGGACGCCCCTGGAGCGGTGACGAGTGAACACAGGCCCTGCAAGTTTCTACTATATGTCTTCCATTGCCATGGGCAACCCCACCCCCTACCTGCTCCCCATGCCTGTTGCTTCTCTTCTTCTCTCTACTTCTTCCTTTCTTTCTCCACTCCTCTCTCCCAGTGAATACATCTTTTTTTCTCCAGAAGTTTCTACTGAGTTTGAGGGTTTCGGTGACCATGCTTTTTTCCCCAGCCACGATGATCCCAGAGATAAGGAGGCCACTTCCATTCGTACCTGCATAAGAGAGAGCGTAGCTGAGAGGCCCCTCTGTGCAGGCCTGCCTGGGCTGTTCAGGATAAACTGGTGGGAAGGACATGTGGAAGGTTATGCTCCAGCCAGATTCTGTGGCTTGAAGTCACTCCGGCCAGCGCTGAAGAACCCAGCACTGGGCTGGGCATAGGGACCACCAATTCTGGACAGGTACGACCGAGAGACCTCAAGAGAAGGCATGAGGAACAAACACAACCCATTTCCCATTTGTTCCTACATTTATTTTTCTTCCAAATTAAAAGAACGGTGAAGAAGTTAATGAGCCACAGAATGAGGAAACTCTAAAGCCCTATATAACCCTAAGGGCCTGACCTTACTGAACTGGGTCTGTGTGAGCTCAGTGCTCTGGGCTGCGGCTAGAACAGGAGGCACGTTCAAAGGTGACCTTTTCTTCCATGGGTCCAGAGGCTGTGCGCAGGACGGTACTGCAGAGCCCATGGTAGGCTTGGAGTCTGAAGCCCGGAGCCCCAAATCCGGTCTCCACTTCGTAGATGGTCACCGATCCGTTCAACTGAGTCCCAGTGTCCCCATGTGCAAGAGGAGGATACTAAAGGTTCCTGCTTCACAGACTTAGGGACAGGGTCAGATGCAATACTGTGCCCAGAAGCACCTTATAAACTATGATATGAATGTGATGATTAATGTCCTATCAATTTCATAGTTTCTCATACCGTTATGGATTTCTGAAGGGAAAGCATTAGCAAGACGGAATTGTCCCAGAATGAACTAAAAATTTAAAAAAAGCCAAAAACTCTAAATTTTGCATACTAATATAAATTCCATACATTGAAAGCTTAGCATTTATCCGATATGATTTTAAATCTATGTATTTTAAAATTAAGAGGCATTTTTTTAAGAGTCAGTAAAGACGCCTGCCTTCTGCTCTTTGCCATTGCTGAATTAGCCTACTTCTAGAAGGGAGGCCCCACTGTTCCCCCTCCCCACCCACTAGGGTAAGGCTATCAAGCTGAACTCCCTCCTCTTCTCCCTGAGCAGATGGGTGGGGACCAGGTAAGCCTCTAGTCACATTTTTAAAATAGTATTGAGAGAGAAAGAGAGAGAGGGAGGGAGGCAGGCGGGGAGGCCCACATGACAGGAATGGCAGGTTCCTCTTCTTCTCTTCCTGCCTGAGGTCCTAAAGCAAGCCAAGCAGCTGAGCCCCACACCCCGTCACCTTGTTACCCCAGAGGAGCATGGGCCCAATCTCACACATTAGAGGGCACTACACAGGCCCCGCACAGACTTACCACAAGAATTTGTCCTTCCCACTGATTTTCCCTTTTCCCCAGGGGCTTCCCCTGACATAGAAAGAAATCCCTGCTCCTAGCTCTCCGGTTCCTGCATCTGGGCCCTGGGCAGCCTTGGTCACTCAGCTGATCAGCAGCTAGGAGCTGGCAATGCTGAGAGAATGGCTCTGTAGGGAAAATGGACAGCAGGGCCAGGGGCTGCACCTGGGGCACCTGGGCTAGCCTGCGGTGTGCGTGCAGTCTGTGCTGGGCACTCCTGTGGCCCTGTCCTGGCTTTCTGTTGTGCTCCAGAGAGATACAGGACCTGAGTCCCAGGCCCCGGAAAGGGAAGCAGTCAGGCCCACTGGTTTTCCCATGGTGGCGGCTGAGCCCAGAGTATCACCCTCTTCTACCTACCTGTCTCCACTGCATGGACCCTGACTCACCATTAGCCCCTGGTCAGCTCCTTCCTCGGTGGCCAGCCCTGCCTCTCCTCTGGGCATAGACATGGCGGCATCTTGTTCTCAAATTATTTTTGGATCTGCACACCTCCTGCCTGCCTGCCAGCCAGACCTCTTCTCCAGGCCCTTAATTAACATTTGCTAGCTGATTGATCATTTGTCTTTTGATGGATTGAATGACAAACCAGCCCCAAGAGGTCTGACTTTGTCCTCAATCATCTCTGGCCAGGAGTGCTGGTCTTCGTGGAAAGAACAACGGAGAAGCACCCTAAATGCTTTAGGACGGTGAGCCTAAGGGCTGGGGTGCACAAGGCCTTGGAATCGGCTGACCAGGCCTGACTCCCAGCTCTGCAGCTGGGACAATTCCATTACCTTCTCTGAACTACCAGTTTCTCAGTCCGTACAGTGAGGATGGCAATATCCACTCGGAGGGATGACGCGAGGATGAAGTGAGTTTTAACGCACTCACAGTGCTGAGGCACAAAAATCCCCTCAGTTCCACCCAAAGCGTATGTGCGCATAGACTCTGGCTTCTTACAGTTTTGGGTTTGTTTGTTTGTTTGTTTTCTGCTTCGTGCACGTGTTTCACAAAATGGCCTTCCGCTGGAATCCAGCCTGCAAGGCTGGAGCAACAAAATAATCTTTCCTGATGTGTCACAGGCTTTCTTTCCCAATCCAATGACAACAGTGGTAGTTCCCCTGGCAGCAGCAACAACAGGACTCACAGTCCAGCCCCTCCTTGGGGGCTTCTTTGGATCCCACACCCCGCTGAGAGAAGCCGGGACAAGGCCCTACTCCCCATTCTTAAGAGACAATCTCCTTGGAGGAGTGAAGCAATGAAGCCATATGGTTCCTTTGAAACTCATCTTCAGTCCCAGGTGGTGCTCATTCCCCTGCACAGAGGCTGTCTCAGTGGTGGGGGGCAGCCACTGGTTCGGTGGGGCCGGTGGTGACCAATGACATCCAGCTAAAAGCCGTCTGATCAGGTGGCGGCCTGGGGATGGAGGAAAAGAGTCTGGTGGGCACTGGGGTTGAGTTTGGCCTCATTAACCAGATTAGCTGACCACCCCTGTGCCAGTGAAAATTCAGACGCCATGATGTTCATGGAGAAAATGAACTCAAGTTCTTACTATGCAGACCCCACTTCATCACTTTGTATTTAAGTATGTCTAACATACTGAGGGGCAAGAAGATGCCACAGTCTTTGTTTTGTACTGCCCTTTGTCCTTTAAAGGTAACGTTTTAAATGGTCTATCAGTGATTGCCACCGTGTCTCTATGACGTAAATAGCCTAGATACTACTATTGGCATTTGACAGACAGATAAGACCGGAGAGAGGCTAAGTGATGCATCCAAGATCACACACAGCACACTGAGGAATCCAAGACTCCTATCTCGTTGCCCATTGTCCTGTTTTGTTTGGTTTTCTCTTGTCACCGCTCCAGGCTATTCTCCACACAGCAGCCAGGCATCTTTGAAATCTCAGATGAGGCCATGTCAGTCCTGTCTTTACACCCTCACGTGGCTTCTATCCGAAATGGAAGACAATCCCTTCCTGGTACAGCTGCTCCTCCTTCTCTGAGCTCTGATCCTGCCCAGCACCCACCACCCCCACCAGGCAGTGTTGCCCTCGAGCTCCGGGTTCCTGGCCTCCTGCTCGAGCTCCCCACCAGCCTTCACAGCCCTCTCCTCACCGGTCACGGGGCTTCCCCATTTCTACCCACTGATCCTTGCTAATTGCCAGGGGAAAAAGGGGAAGAAGGCAGAAGGGAGAGGACTGGATTGTTGATTTCCTTAGAATGGGTACACAGGGTCTCCAGACTAGAGCTTAAGCTTCTTGATGACCATGCATCCCTAGATTTTTACTCCTGGGATTCAAGTTTGCTCCTGTCTCCCACCATCAGAACAGCAGCACGGTGGGCTCAGGGACTTTGTCTTGTTTGTTCTGTATCCCCAGTATCTAGCATAACACCACGTGGGTAATCTGGTAAAATCAGGTAATTAGTAAAGGTTTTTGAATGAATGACTATTACACTGCATTATTAAGAGACAGAGAAAAAGTCCTGGGTGAGAGAGGTTATTAACAATGGGAAACAAATGCCTCAGTTCCCCTGAGGGAGCAGCTGCTGTAGGAGGCCACAGGAGCCCTGCCCGCCTTCCTGAGCCCCCACGCAGAGCTCACCAGCAAACCAAATCCAACAGTAACGCCAAGCAGACTGACTGTAAATAGGGCCTTCATCCTAGGCCTGACAGGTGGCACCGGCATCTTCCCTGACTTTGCCCCCCGCCCCGAATCATCACCTCAAGTTGCTACTCGGATGGCACGGCAGACCCATAGCTATAGTCTCAATGGGATAATCTCAGACCCAGAACCAGCAGATTCATTCTCGTCCGGATTCTGCCATCACTTATCGTACCAAACGTGGCCTTGGTAGACACTGTCACGGGGGTGTGAACTACAATCAGAGACAAAAAAAGCTGGAAAAGACCTTAGAGATTATCTCATTTCTTCCCTTTGTGGATGATATTACCATTAATAGATGCTATCATTGTTTTCCTATCTGTCCATTGGTTCTTTGTTCATTTTTCTTGCACTCTTTTGGATCAACTGTGGATTACAACTTAATATTCCATTTTACCTCCACTTACGGATTTGTAGCTAAACCTCTGTGATGTTTTAACTTTTTGCTCTAAGGATTGCCATATACATCTTTAACTTATCACATTTTACCTGGAATTTGCATATGAGAACTTAAACCAGTACAAATCCCTTTCCCAGCCCCCATCATTTGTTCTGTGTCATATATGTTATTCCTTGAATATAAGCCCCAGGGTACATTGTTGTTGTTGTTATTGCTTTTGACAATTGTCTTTTTCTTTCTACTTTTTTTAAAGTACTTATTTTGAAAGGGAGAGAGCTCATGAGTGGGGGAGTGGCAGAGAGAGAGGGGAGAGAGAATCCCAAACAGGCTCTGCACTGGCAGCCCAGAGCCTGATGTGAGGCTCAAACCCACAAACTGTGAGATCATGACCTGAGCCAAAACCAAGAGTCAGACACTTACCCAACCGAGCCACCCAGGTGCCCCTTGACAATGGTCTTTTAAAGAAATTAAGAATGGAAAGATGGTTCTCTTAGAGTTACCCATATAATTTCTGATGTTCTCTATTCTTTTGTGTAGATTAAGCTTCCATGATTGTTTCCTGTCAACCTGCAGAACATCACGATTCTCTTCCTACCTCCATGGACACTGTCTTTTTATCTCTGCTTCCACAAAGCCTCCAAAGTCTGTAAGTTTCCATCCATTCCCCATCATGCAGTCAACTGCCAAGATGAAATGTTAAGCATTTCCAGACTCCCTGAGGATGGGTCCTGATGCAGCCATGAGAGAGGAGAGGGCAAGTAACAAGGGGCCTCCCTTCTTTCCCCTTCCTACCCTACCTCCTCCTTCCCTGCCTCTGCCCTCACTCTAAAGGGCATTTGCTTGGGCCCAGAATGAAAAATTGAACTACTACATTTATTTACTCTTCTTCTATCTGTTCTTTCCTGGAGGAGGGAGGAGAGCAGATAGCCTCTCAGCATAGAGTGGACCCCCTATCAGTCATTCACAGGCATTTACTGAGCCCATCGCAGCACATGCCCTGTGCTTATGCAGGAAACGTGGAGAAGGCTGCATGGATGTCAAAGAGCTTAAGTGCTAGTCAGGAGACCATGTGCACCCATCCTAAGGAAATCATCAATCCAGTCTTCTCCCTTCTGCCTTCTTCCCCTTTCTTTCCCTGGCAGTTAGCAAGGATCAGTAGAAATGAGAGTTATAATAAATGTAACTGGGTAAGAAAAGATGACCAAAGAAGAGCTCTAATTCTGGACTCTGCTGAGGTTGTGGCCTCCAGGGCCTATCCCATCTCTAAAGATCAGTGAAAAAGGTTACAAGGGGCCTTTCAAAGACCCAGGAACATACAGGTGAGGACAAACCAAAGGTTGTGCTGCGGCACACAGATTTGGAGAGGATGTGGGTAATTGCTGGAGGCAGTCTTCTGAAGGGTCATGAAAGTACGAAAGATGCCAGAAGGGTGTCCTGAAGCTTGAAAGCAATGATCAGAAAGGTCACACAGCTGGCACCAGGCCAGGCCCCTTCCAGGCTTCCAAGTCCCCCAGCACTGTGTTCCTTCTCCTCTTCCAAAAACATCCCTAACCCTTCAAGCAGCTGACTTCTACTCATCCTACAGAACATACTCAAGTTCCACCGCGGAGGCTTCCATAGCTACCGTTGCCATTTCCTCTACTCTTCTTATTTTTTTCTGATTAAGAGTTCTACAGCCAGTAAGACCTGGGCTCAAATCCCAGCTAGACCATTTGCCAGTTGGGTGACCTTGGATAATTCACTTCCTCACTGAGTCTTGGCTTAGTCATCTGTAAAAATGAAGACATTTTCTTCTTTACTTGGAAAAGTCTTCAAGAATGAATACATAATATATATATATATATAAGATGATAAACATAGTGTTAATATCTTTAAAACATAGAGTTCATCTAAAACATAAAGAAATAATACTAAGACAAAAAACAAGGTGAATAGGGGTCATGAATAGATAATCCCAAAAAATGAACTACAAGTAGCTAATAAACATTTAAAAACATCATTAATAAGAAAAGTGAAAACTAAAGAAATGGATAATAATCAGTATTGCAATTATTTCTGGTTAGAAGGCTACATTTTGGAACGCAATTTTGGCAACGTGTGCCAGCAGCTCCGACAATGCTCGTATCCTCTGACCTAGTAATTTCACTTCTAAGAATGTGTATGAAGGATATGATCAGAGATGAGGTCAAAGATTAATATTTACAGATGTTCAAGATGTTCAGATATTCATAAGAGAGGTACTAATAGGACATTTTGAGAAACAAAACTCTAAGTGGCCATGAATAAAAGAAGGCTTCCATTTGTATGCTATTTCCTTACAGTGGAATTGGGCTGCTATTAAAAGCAATATTGTCAAAGATAATTAATAATACAATTAACAGTACAATGCTTGCTGACAAGCAGGCTGGAAGATGGTATATACTATGTAATACCAAATTTTTTGCAGCCATATTTATTTATGCTTACATATGTATGTCATTGGAAAAAACACTGAGAAATAAACACCCCAAAATGTTAATAAGAGCCATTTGAAAAGTTATGATGTTATTTTCTTTTTTATGTGTTCCAAATTTTTCACAAAACACAACTCACTTTTCAAAGTCAGAAAATACAACTACTATTTAAAATCACACTTACATTATTTGACCCCTAATTGTTCTTCTTCAAATCTATCCAAAAAACAAAACCAAAAACCAAAACCAAAAATAAACTCAGAAATTCATAGAAAGATGTTGGTAACAAGTTGCTACTGAACCATTATTTATAATTTCAAAAGATAGAAAAACAGATGCCTGGCAGTTGGGAAATAGTAAAATTAGTTGTATATTCACAGAACAGCTACTATGAAGGCACTACAAATGTTATTTTATAATTTTTAATGACAGAAAAATATTTCTGTTGTAAAGTTCAATTAAAAAAAGAATAGAAAATTGTAGGTACGAGGTAATATCACATATATTTAAAATGAATTTTAAAAATTGGAATATACACATATATAAGTGCTAATAATGATTATATCTTTGTTATGAGATTATAGATGATTTTTCTTATCGCCCTTGCACTTTTATTTTATTTTCATATACCATGTTTATAATGAATACGAATCACTTTATGGCCAAAAAGGAAAAACAACAACAACAACAACAGGAAAAAGAACAATGGAGAAAGGGTGTGAGAGGAAATAAACTATGTTGGGGAATGCAGCTAAATGACAATTATCTCCCAAGATTTGGGGGAAGATTAGGTGAGGTAACAGATGTGAATGGGATTAGCACAGTGCCTGGCACACAATAGGTGCTCAGTAAACGCAAGCTCATCCCTCCCTCCCTCTCAATTCCCACATCCACCTTTCCCATCCTTAGGCGCCACTTGCAGTCTGTCCTGCTCTCCTATAATCGAGTAACACTTGTCTCTCCAGTGGGTCCGTGGGTCCAAGAGGACTGAGTTAGCTCCTTTTGACAGCTCTTCCTTTTGGGCAGGGGGCTGGCAGGAGCTCTGTGCAGCCTCGCTGACCAGGGACAGAGGAGCAGGGATGATGCCAGCTTCCCTCCTCCAAGACAACCCATCCCCAAGGTTTCTCAGGGTGAGATCTAAGGAAGTAAGGTCTGCATGGAGTAAGGGAGTGAGAGGTAGGTTTCCTTGTAAGTTCCCTTCTCCTCTTCCTACCCTGTTCCCCCAGGCCCCCGCCCTGCCCCGCTACCCTGTCCAGAACCAGCAGCACACCCGGGCAAAGAAGGCAAGGAGAGCAGAGTATGACTGAATGGCTCCAAGAAAGGTTCCCTTGCCAACCATTCCTCCCTTGTTGATAACTGGCATCCCACCGTAAAAGCTAAATGACGGTTCACTAATGCTCTTTCCAGGCACCTCTGGCAATGCAGACTCCCTTTGAAGGACAGACATGTGAAACCCCTGATCCCTCAATATGCATGTAGTTATCAGCTCCCCTTCAGAAGCAGGTAGGTAGCAGCCTCAGCACATGGCAGCTGCACAGGAAATGACTGAAGACGGGAATATCTGGGGATGGGGTCTGGAAACTTCCCATCAGCAAAGCCACACTGAGTCTGCTACTATGTACCCGGCATTGATATAGCATAGAACATGCCAATTGACAAAGGCAAGGTCTGGTCCCTAAGGCTCTTACTCTATGAGTAGAGAAGTAAACTTGTAAAAAAAAAAAAATGACAGCAAAATCACATGGTCGTAATACAACTGCAGCACAGAAGGGACTCTAAAAGCTCTCAAGGTCAACTATCTAGTTATTAAATGACTGACATAAGTAATAAACATATGTGATCCAGGGCTCAGAGATGGGTGGCCCAGGGCTGTCTGGACAGGTTTGTACGTGGAAGTGTTTGTTAGGATTGGGTAGGTGGTAAGGAACAGGAAAGGCATGGAGGATGGGTAAAACTCCCAGAGCTGGGACAGTACTTGAGAGGCAGTAAGTAGACTATTGCACAGAGTTTGGTGATGGGGAAGAGAAAAAAAAAAAAAAGTGCACACAGGGGAGTTAAGGTCAATCTTCAGAGGACCCAGGACACCAGGTTTGGATGTCCAGATTTTGTCTTTTGACACTGAGAGTCACTTCTCTCAGTGGAGGTGAGAGGTGACTTGGAAAACAGAAGTGTCTGAAAATGGTTCTAACATTGGAAGGAGAAGGTTGGAAGTGATAGAGGATGGAGACAAGGTGGTGAGCCAGAAAACCTTCTGGGCCATCCATATGAGAAGACAGGAGCATGGATTCAGACTGTGGATGTCAGAAAAGGAAGAAAAGGACAATAACTTTCAAGGGAAGGCTGGCAGGCCTTGGAGGCTGAGGGGTGGCTGGCCAGCCAGTCCACTGCACTCTTTGTTCAATTTTTTTAATGTTTACTTATTTTTGAGAGAGAGAGACAGACAGAGCGTGAGCAGGGGAGGGGCAGAGAAGAGAGAGCGGGAGACACAGAATCCAAGGCAGGCTCCAGGCTCTGAGTCAGCATAGAGCCTGATGGGAGGCTGGAACCCACGGAACTCGAGATCATGACCTGAGCCAAAGTCGGACGTCCAACTGACTGAGCCACCCAGGTGCCCCTCCACTGCCCTCTTTGTAAGTGCCGCTTCCCCAGGAGTGTTCAGAGTCCCGGTGGGAGGGAGAGGAAGCCCATTTCTGACCAGGGTTTCCAGGAGTTGTGTGGCCAGCCACAGACTGGCACCCAAGGCCAGGGTGGAGTCAGGGAGAGGGGCAGCCTCTCCTATTCTCTCGGACAACAATGCCCCATGAGCCTGCCATTTTCTGTAGTGAAAATGAAGGCCTTTCTCCCGGCCAGTCCCTCACCCACAGGAAATCCGGGACCCGGGAGCCCACAGCTGTGAATACAGTCTGTTAAATATCCAAGGGAGGCCAGAGACTGGTTGACTCAGGCCCCAGGGCACTTAGGGAACCAAAGCAGCCAAGTACTGCTCACTCACTTGGTCAAGTTGCCTTACTGAGCACCTACTCCGTGCCAGGCAGGTGCCGAATGCTGAGGATGCAGAAGTGAGGGAGAGAGGTCCATGGCCCACTGGGGCCACCCACAAGTCAACACGTAACTGCACCGTGGCCAGACACTCACCTGTTGAGATCTGTGCCAGGCATCACATAAGCAAAGAATGGGCTGGAACATTCAAGGGGAAGTGAAAAGGGGCTTTGTGGAGGATGTGAGGTTGAACTGACTCTTGAAGGAAGAGTAAGGGCTTGTCAGGCGGATGCAGGCAGGAGGAATGTGTGTGGCATTCCTGGAGATGCCACGTGCCCAGGCCTGAAGCAGCACGGCACACCTGGGGAACCCATAAGTCACGGGGCATGCTGGGCATAGTGTAAATGGAGACGGCTCAAATGTAGGACTGGAGACAGAAAGAAGGCCCAGATAATGAGGATACTGGTGGGCATCGCAAGGTATATCAGTGTTATTCTGCAGCCCAAGGGAGCGCAGACGTGGCCACTCACGGTGGCCCTGCCTCAGGGAGATTTTTTTTCCTTCAGCTGAGCTCTGGGGGTCCAGGTGATGAGGACAGTGGCTAAGGGGAAAAAACCCATCTCTGTATGAGTCACATTCTGCCAAGCAAGCTCCCACTTCAGGGCTATCCATTGCTTGTTTCCTCTACCTAGAATGTTCTTCCTCCAGATGGCCGTTTGGCAACTCCGGCCCCTCCTCCCATTAGTGATCTCCCCACCCCTCCTCTTTCTTTTTCTCCGTTGCACTTGTGGGCTGTATAATAGAATTACTTATTCATGGTCTGTCTCTCTGCTAGAATGAAAGCTTTAGAGGCCAGGATCCCTGGCTGTATCCCCAGCGCCTAGAACAGTGCCTGACCCATTAGTGCCCGGCCAGTTACAAGAACAGTAACTATTTGTGAACGAATGCATGAGCGAATGAATGAATGAATGAAGCAGAAACCGTCTTTGTAATGCCAGCAGCCAACACAGAGCTTGGCAGTATGAAGTACTGTAACGATCAGGGGAAGGAAGGAACGAACCAACGGGCCAAGAAGTGAGTGCACCCGGCTGCCCCTGTAAACCCCAGGGCCTGATCTGGACCCCAGCGTGGCGCCACCCCCCTCACCTCGGCCCAGCGGGGCATTTGGCACGGCCCGAGGCGAACGTGCCACTCGGAGAATCGAGAGCTTCCTCGGCGGGGCCGCCCTGCCAGGCTGCCCGGGCCGCGCGTCCAGGAAACGCCTCCCCGGCCGGCGGCGCGGTCCCCAGGCGCGCGCACAATGGCTCACCGCGGGACGGCCAAGGCCGCGGAAGCCTGGGCGGGTTTTTCTAGGAAGCGCCCCCCCCACCCCGCAGCCGGCTGCTCCCGCCCCGCCAGCGAGGCAGGGACAACCTGGGGTCAGCGGGCCCCAGACACTCCCCCAAGCACTGAACATATCATGGAGACCCGGTCCCCATTTGTAATTTTAGAATTACATTATTTCTGTTTACACAAACAGAAGGTTGGCTGCACAAACAGAGATGTGAGAATAGGATTGACTTCCCGACTACAAGGGCACTCCGCGCTACCTGGGATGTTTATTTCTTACAAAATGAAATGATTGAAAGCAAAGGCGAAACCAATCTTAGCTTAAATTTTAAGTGGTGAAAAGCTGGGTGCTGGTTACATTATTCTGTGACTTTAAAATACCTCACGATTCAAAATAAAGTCAGCGAAAGGAAGAGGGACCAGATTCATATTTTCTTTTCCCTGATGACCACTTGAAGGTTGGCTGAATTAGTGAAGGTCCTGGTTTCCTGCTTGGGTGCTGCTGTTTAACCCTTTGGGAGACGGAGGCACCAGGACAGTTCTGTGGGCAGAAGGGATTTGCCCAGGTTTGGGGTAGGGAGAGGGGCGGGAGGCCAGGCAGAGAGCCACCTGCTCTTCCCACATAAAAAGTGGGCCTACTTCCCTGGCTTCCTGCATGTTTTATTTTCTGCCTTAGAACTAGAACTCCATTGTGGCCACATGAGTTAGAGGGTGGAGGAGGTGGGTGGACAGAGAGGTGGTCTCTAGTAAGAGGAGTCTAGCCACTGTCACGTCCAGGTAACCCAGGTCTGTATCATCGTAATTTCCAAGTGAGTGGGGGCTTTATAAGGATGCTCCTAAACTCCGAACATGCATGAAAGCCCAGGACCCCTAAATAGCACCCTTGAGATCACAGGAAAATATGTGAAAGTTTTGCAGATTCTGTTTATCTACAATGCAACGCAAGTACAGACCATAGTTTTTCCTGCTCCCATGAGGGGACAAGGGAGAAAACTTTTCTTTCTATTTTATAATGTTCTGGGGATCTCATAGGATCTCATAAGGTCGGTGCAGACTCAACCTCATCTCTTGAATTTCCATGAAATCAATGACTCTGCTGGTGTCTTAGCTCTGGCTGCTATAATAAAATACCATAAACTGGGTGGCTTAACTGACAGACCGCTGTTTCTCACAGTTCTAGCGACTGGGAAGTCCAAGATCAAGATCTAGTGCTCGCTGATTCACTTCTTGGTGAGGGCCTGCTTCCTGGCTTGCAGACAAGTACCTTCTTACTTCATGGCAGAGAGAAGACGCCCTGATGTTTGTTCCTTTTCTTATAAGGGCATTAATCCTATCATGGGGGCTCCACCCTTATGATTTCATCTAAATTTAATCTAAATCTCATTACCCTGTAAAGTTTCCACCTCGTGATACCACTACATTGGGGGTTAGGGCTTCAACAGATGTATTTTGGGGTACCCAAACATTCAGTCCATAACAGGTGGGAAGCATCTTGGGGACCAACCCCGATGGGTGACATAAACAGCCTCTCTGTCTGATGCACACGCAGTCTTTTAACTTCCTCGGTGACAGGAAACTCACTACCTCCATCCACTAAAAACAGTTCTGCTCTCTGGACTATACTAAACTTGCCTGACCCTTGTCCGCAAGGCACCCTTTCCATATGAATACACTGAGTATTCCTTTCTCTGGGCTAAATGCCCTGGTTCCTCCCATGGGTCTCCCACTCTCTGATTGAACAGGTCCAAGAAATATCAGTGATGCTCCCGAGAGTACTTAGAAACCCCTAAAGATGGTGGATAAGGGATCCACTCACTAGCCATGGACATGACAGCTTGGGATTACCCAAGCTCTAAAATCACCCAGCTCTATTGATCTCCTGGTCAACCACCAGCTCTAAAATCACCCAGCTCTATTGATCTCCTGGTCAACCACCACAGAGTTGGTCAAAGATAGAGTGGCCTCCTAAAGTGTTTCATTTGGGCTCACATGGGGCTCAGAAATTTCAGGACTTTTTTTTACAGGAATATTCTTTCCATTACTGCTTCATTGTCAAAGGTCAACTCCTTGGGGCAATAGAAGGCTAAGGAATCCTCCACAAGTAATTCAGAAAATAGACAGTGTAGCCTGGCCTAAAATCCTTTAAAAAAAACCCATGTTTTATGTAGATTCACATGGCTTTCTGTACGGCACCATTTCAGGGCTTGGGGTTGGGCACAGAATTCATCCATAGCAAATGTTTGCTGTGAAAAGGAGGTATTGACCACTACTTCTGATCTCCAGGGAATCAGGCTGGAGCAGAGAGCTGCAGTGTGTGTGTGGAGGGGGGAGAGGGGGAGGGGGCCATTGGGGGTTAGGGAATGGGGGAGGGGGGTTCTAATTACAAAGGAAGAATGGGTGCTAGATGGTCCTGACTTCCTTCCTGAGACACTCATCATCCTTCCTGCCTCACCCAGAATGTAGTCCAGTTCCCTAGTGGCTCCTCTTTATACACCCCTCCTCCTGCCCCAGATTTCCTTCAGAGATTTCCTTCAGTAGACTGTGGGCACTTGTGAGTGCAGGCCTGAGTCGGGAGCCACAGTTTTTAATCTGGGTTGCCTGCTGACTCATTTTGATTCTGGATAATTACACAGGGCTGGGTACAGTGTCTAATTCAACACTCTGCAGCTCCTGGGACCCAGCCAGGCACCCATACATGTCAGGAGGCCCTAAGGAGATAGCGCAACAGTGAATGGGGTTAGAGACCCAAACAGGTACTTGGTAACGTGGAGTGTCAGACCTTGGGCACCCAGCTCACCACATGCCTCTGGGGCATAAGCCAGCTCTTGAAAATGTCTTTGTGGTTTTCTTCTGGGCCTGCTGGGGCTTGAGGAGGTCAATATAGAACCCCCATGTTTTCCCCACACAAATTCCAAAATGCAGAAACGGCAGATAGAGGTAAAAATGTCAGCTCCATTTCCTGGCAGGACAGTGCTCCCCTCCTTAACTGTTAGCTCTGCTAACCTGGCTCCCGTCTGTGGGGAGGGGTCTTGGGTGGAGCAAGCAGTCAGGAAGTACAGAGAATTCCCTCCTATAAAAACCACAAGAGTGGGAAAGAAGCCAACTCCTATCTAGTAATTTATTTCCAAGAAAAAAGTTTGGAGATTCAGGGTAAAGAGTTTTGGTTAAGAATTGGCAGGGAAAATTGGAAAGGAGTCACTGAGGGAAGCTAGTAAGTCTTTTGGGCGGGGCAGAGAGGAAGTCTTCAGCTCAATTCCACAATAGTGTGAGTATCCACTTGGGATGCCAGGGTCTGGGCTCCCCTGTGAGAATGGCAGTTTCCTGCCTTCTGCATGCCCCACCACGGCTGTCCAATTTCTGCTCCACGAAAGTTGGAGCCGGGGCACATTGTGCTGTCTGGAATCGAGGTATGAATCAAGTGCAGAAAGCGAGGAGGAAGCAACATTTCTATAGGGGGACATTCTAAAGGTGAGCAGATATAAGGGAGCCCTGAGGAGAGGAAAAGCTTGGAAACATTGAAGGAAGCTTAAATAACATCCTCTTTAGAGGCAGAAGATTGTGCTCGTTAGATCACCTTTTAAAAATCCCAAACTGGGGCACCTGGGTGGCTCAATTGGTTAAGCATCTAACTCTTGGTTTTGGCTTGGGTCATGATCTCACGGTTCCTGAGTTCGGGCCCTGCGTCGGGCTCAGTGCTGACAGCGTGGAGTCTGCTTATGATTTTCTTTCTCCCTCTCTCTCTGCCCCTCCCCATCCAAATAAATAAACAAACTTTAGGGGGAAAAAAAATTCCAGATTGTAACTAACTGCAGGAGTGTTATGTTTAGAGCAATAATCCCCCAGGAAGAGAAATCATAGTCCCACGTGGGCCCCAAATCAGTCCATTTGCTTTGGGCCGCACCTCTGCACCAGCCACAGCTGCTTTCTGCAGGGCTGCACCCTGCCTGTGAGATGCTCTCACTGGCTTTCTGGGACAACCTTGTCCCCAAGTGCCAGCAGAATTTGGGGGGGACTCGGGTCGGCCTCCAAGGAACCTAGGTCAGCTTCCTAACCCTTTGGTGAAACTGTTCCACAGAGGATGCCTCGCAACCAAATGGCAGGTCAGGAGAAGGTTCTCAATGTAGTAGTGCCGCCCCCCCTCCCCGCCCCCCGCCATGAATATTAGAATCATCTGCCCTAGAGGTCATTGTTGTTGGGGCAACAAGTGCTTTCACTCTGGAGAAGGGGCCAACCTTTTCCAGGGGCCTTTCTCAGTCACACAGTCCCATCCGCCTGACCATGTGACAGATAGGTCTCCCAGATCCTGGCGAACAGCTCGGGGCTGCTGCGACAGCCCACTGGCCCTGTGCAAACCACAGTGCCGGCATCTGAGCCCACACAGACTTCTGCTCAGCGCTGCAAAGCACTTACCCTTCCCAGCACACACAGGCCAAGTACGTTCGGCCCATATTTAATAAGACAGAAATACGCAACAATAACAAAGAATTCATTTAAGCAAAAAGAGAAGCCCAAGTTTCAGTTCTCCATGTGTCAGATTGATTTGCCTCCTTTGGGGCCAATGCAGGGTCCTGGGAGGCCATGGGGTTGGTAGAGGGAGTTGTGTGTGCCAGGATCGGCTGCTGAGGGGAGGTGTGCCATGGAGCGGAGGGTAGAGAGGGGCTGTGTGGGAGAGGGCTGGAGGCCTGACCAATCCAGGTCTCGGTTTCTTCATCTGGTCTCTGGGCCGGAAGCTACCTCTGGGGGATGTCATGCAAATGGCATGCAATCACACAGTCACATTGTGAACCCTGCCCAGGGGGTAGTGGGTGCTAATCTTTCCTTGCATATTCTACAGTCCTTATCAGAGCGTTCAGCTTAGAAGCCACTTAGCAAAACAAGTATTTGTTGAACAAATGAATAAATCTGTTTCCTCCCTGCCAGAAATCCCCCATCCCAAAAGGGAAGCAAGTTTTGGGTGAGTCACAAATATTACAATTGTTGTATCCAGGACCTTCCATTTCCATATTGTCTGTAGTTCTAGGAATTTGCTGAGAAACATCAGCAAAGGCTTTGCTTTATAAAGGAACAATGCTCCCGAGAAATTGAGTGTAAATCAGAGTTTTGTGAAAACAATTTAGTATTTTAAATGCACAATGGGAACTGGCTATTTTAAGAATGCTGTGAATTTGTATAGAAAGTGAGTAATTTGTTAAATTAGTGTAAGGTGATCCAACTAAATCACACACACAGATGCATTCTCACTGCACCCTTCTGCATCTTTACCTGTTGCTAAGGGACTCATCTTATATAAAGATTATATTACATTATCAAAAAGGAAAAAGAAACTCACTGCTAGTGCTATTGCCCTTAAAAATGCAAATAAGTGATAGGGATTCTCCTAATCTTCCAGGATTGCAGGCCCTGATTTCCAGTAGAAGTAGAGGGGAAAATGGGCTGGTGCATCACTAATCACCAGTTGGTTGATTATCTTCTGGGAAGCCAAATGACTCACACGGTGGCCCCTGTGAGTAGCCCACATGTACTCCTCCAGAATGACCATGAGTCTACTCTCAGAAGGAGCAGGGCGGGACCCTCACAACCATCTGGGCAGCCCCAGCTGGAGTGTGGGAATGGGACAGGAAATGAACAGACATGGAGGGGACCTACTGAGACCTCTACACCCAAAACAAATTCCCCTAATTGGGCTTGGAGTCCTCAGTTGCAGGAGGTAGAGGCGTTAAGAATTCTCTCAGTGGGGCAGAGTGCATGGGGGGGGCGGGAGGGGGGAATGGTGCCCTCCCTAGCCCCAGATTTCTTCTCCGAGGGGTGAGGCTCCCCAATAGTCAGTGCGCTCCCTGCAGGAGGATTATAATTTCCTACCTACTTTAAGTCATGCTGGGCCACATGGCATGCTTTAGACAATGAAATGTGAGCAGAAGTGACCTGGATCATTTCCAGGCAAAGGCCATGAGAGCCAGCACCCACAGTTACCACTGTGTTCCCGAGAGTGGCTATGACATCATCCTGGATCCCAGAAGGGCTCTGGCCAACCTGTGGAAGATGTGCAGAATGAGCAAAATACAAACTTCTAATGTTTTAAATCACTGAGATTTGGGGGTTGTTTATTAGCACAACATAACCTTGCCTGTACAGATGTGTTTGTGCCTAAATACCGCATAGATCCTGAAGGAAGATCCCACAGAACCACAGAGCACACATACCCTGGGCTGACCACTGGGGAGGTGGGAAAGGAAGATGCATCTCCCAGGTCATCCCTGAGCCTCGAGTAACCAGGCCTCAGAGATCTGCGGGAAGGCTCGTCTTGTCTCTGGGAGATTAAGATAACCTTCAGTGCATCCTTCCAGAGCTCCCCCTGAGAGAATCTTCCTTTCTGCACTCTGACTTCTCCATCCCCTGTGGATTCCTATCTATGGATTAAGCACGAACTAACACCCAGCCGCACAAAACAAGTGGGCTTCTAGACCCAGCTCACGGGAAGCTTTCTTGGGAAGAAAAGTCTAACCTTCGAGAAAGACGTAGAAGCGAGATAATGCAGAGCCGACCATAAACCCTACAGCCCTCGTTGTGCTTTGTTTTTAAATGTGGTAACATACACATACCATAAAATTCACCATCATAGCTATTTTTAAGCGAACAGTTCAGTGGCATTAAGTACATTCACAGTGCTGTGCAACCAGCCCCACCGTCCACCTCTGAGCCTTTTTATCTTGCAAAACGGAAACTGCACCCATTAAACACTAACTCCCCATCTCGTCTCTCCTCCGCCCCAGCCCCTGGCAACCACCTTCTACTTTTTGTCTCTGTGAGTTTGAATACTCTCGGTATCTACAGTACTTTTTGCTCAGGTGGATGGGCAGTGGTGTCCAAATCTTTTCAACCATGAACTCCGATCAGCTAAATAAGTTTGCATATGTAACTGTTGTATCAATAATTGTTAATGTTTAAAAAAATTTATTTATTTTTAAACATTTTAAATGTTTATTTATTTATTTTGAGAGAGAGAGAGAGAGAGAGAGCCCGTGCATGTGAGTGGGGGCAGTGCAGACAGAAAGGGAGAGAGAAATCCCAAGCAGACTCCGAGCTATCAGCGAAGAGTCCCATGTGGGGTTGGATCTCATAAAGCGTGAGATCATGACCTGAGCTGAAACCAAGAGTCGAACACTTAACTGACTGAGCCACCCAGGCACCCCTAAATGTTTATTTATTTACTTTGAGAGAGAGAGAGAGAGAGAGAGAGAGTAGGGAGAAGGAGCAGAGAGAGAGAGAGAGAGAGAGAGAATCTCAAGCAGAAAGAGAAAGAGAGAGAATGTGTGAGCGCATGGGCAAGGAAGGGGCAGAGAGAGGGAGAGAGAGAATCCTCAGCAGGCTCATTTAAGTCATGCTGGGCCACATGGCATGCTTTAGACAATGAAATGTGAGCAGAAGTGACCTGGATCATTTCCAGGCAAAGGCCATGAGAGCCAGCATGGCTCATGTCAGCACAGAGCCAGACGCGGGGCTAGATCTCATGAAGCTTGAGATCATGACCTGAGCTGAAATCAGGAGTTGGTCTCTCAACCAACTGAGCCACCCAGGTGCCCTTATAATTTTTAATTTATAAATTAATGCATGTATCTCACTACATGAATACATTATGTACATTTTAAAACGTACGAGAGCAGTAAAGCTTTTATTCCTTCTTTTTTTTTTTTTAATACTTTTTATGTTGAAAAAAAGTAGGCTTCCAGAAAAGTTGCAAAAATAGTACGGAGAGTTCCCACACACCCTTCTCCCGGGTTTTTTCTAATGTTAATATCTTACATAATCATAGGACAATTATCAAAACAAAGATAGTAACATGGGTATGATACTGTTAACCAAATTACAGACTTTATTTGGATTTTCACTAATTTTCCCACTAATATACATTTTCTGTTCTGGGAGCTAGTCCAGAATCCCACACTGCATTGACTTGTCATGTTGCCTTCGTTCCCCTGGCCCATTCCGTGATAGCTTCTGTCTTTACTTGTCTTTCCTGCCTGTGACTTTTGTAGAATTTTCCCCCATTTGGATGTGTATGATGTTTCCTGTTGTTTAGATTGTGGTTCTACATTTTCGGGGAGAATAAATACCACAGAGCCCACGTGCTCTTGCCAGTGTATCATATCAGGGTCTCCGTGATGTCCACCTGACTCACTACTGGGGATGTCTAGTTGAAGCCTTACTTAAGGTGGTGTCTACTAGATTTCCCCATTGTCAAGCTGTAGTTTGTCCCTTTGTAAATGACAAATATCTTGGGAGAGATGCTTTGAGATTATGCAAACTCTTAATATTGACTTTCTCCTCAAACTTTTGCCTACTACCCTTAGCATCTGTGTGGATTTGCCTGTAACATTTATTACTGCGGTGTTCTAATGGTGGTTTTTCTATGTCCTTCATTCTTTCCACATTTCTGCATTCTTTCTACATTTATTAGTTGGAATTCTTCTGAAAGGAGGAGCTGTCCTTTCACTGCCATTTACTTATTTATTCAATTATTTGTATCAGTATGAATTCATGGATGTGGTTATAATCTAAGATTATTATTTATTTCATTCCTCCAAGTGTTCTAGCTTTGGCTACTGGGAGCTCCTTCAGTTTGGGTCCTGTGCCTTTTTTACATGTTCCCAACCTTTTATTTTATTATTATTTTTTTAATGTTTATTCACTTTTTGAGAGAGAGAGCATGAGAAGGGGAGGAGCAGAGAGAGGGAGAGAGAATCCCAAGCAGGATCCACACTGACCGCAGTGAGCCCTATGAGGGGCCGAGGCGAAATCGGACACTCAACCAACTGAGCCACCCAGGCTCCCTGACATGTTCCCAACCCCTTAAAAGCATTTCCTAAGTCTCTGGGTTCACACGATGCTTCAGACTCATCTCACATTTTCCCTGCCCCAGCCTGCAATCAACCACTTCTCCAAAGAGCTCTGGTTCCTTTTACTGTAGAATGGTATTTATAAACCAAGATCTGGGTGCGAGGCATGTCCATTGCTCCTGGAGTATAGTAGTTTTTTGGCCCTCTCAGTGGACAGAGACAGGAAAATATGTCTATGTACTAATACATGGACACTCATGTCTCCATATTTATTTCTGAAGCTACCTATCTGTATATAAATTTAAAAAGTCATGAGTGTCCATCAATAAATGAATGGATAAATAAAACATGGTGTAGACATTAGGATATACAGTAGAATGTTATTCAACCTTAAAAAGGGAATGAAATGTTGGGGCACCTGGGTGGCTCAGTCGATTAAGCGTCAGACTTCAGCTCAGGTCATGATCTCACATTTTGTGGATTCGAGCCCTGCATCGGGCTCTGTGCTGACAGCTCAGAGACTGGAACATGCTTCGGATTCTGTGTCTTCCTCTCTCTCTCTCTCTCTCTCTCTCTCTCTTTCTGCCCCTCCCCCAATACTCTCTGTCTCTCTGTGTCTCTCTGTGTCTCTCTCTCTTTCTCTCTCTCTCTCTCTCAAAAAAAAAAAAAGGGATGAAATGCTGCAGCACCTGGATGGGTCAGTCAGTTAAGCTTCTGATTCTTGGTTTCAGCTCACGTCATGATCTCATGGTTTGTGGGTTTGAGCCCCACATTGGGCTCCAAGCTGGCAGCACGGAGCCTGCTTGGAATTCTCTGTCTCCCTCTCTCTCTGCCCCTCCTCTGCTCTCTCTCTCTCAAAAAATAAGAATACATTTTCTTAAAAAGTAATGAAATGCTGATATATACTACAATATGGATAAACCTAGAAAGTAGTATGCTAAGTGAAATAAGCAAGACAGAAGAACAAATATTGCATGATTCCACTTACATGAGGTATCTATAATAGAAATATTTATAAAGATAGTATAATAGAGGTTAACAGGGACTGGAGGGAGGGCAGAATGGAGAATTAATGTTTCATGCTTAAAGGCTTTCTGTTTGGAGTAAAGAAAAAGTTCTGGAAATGGATGGTAGAAATGGTTGCACAACACTATGAATGTAGTTAATGCCAATGAATTTTAAAACTTAAAAATGGTTAAAATGGTGGGGCTCTTGGTTGGCTCAGTTGGTTGAACATCTGACTTCGGCTCAGGTCATGATCTCACAGTTTGTGAGTTCGAGCCCCATATCGGGCTCTGTGCTGCCAGCACAGAGCTGCTTTGGATCCTCCATCCCCCTCTCTCTCTGCCCCTTCCTCACTCTCTCTCAAAAATAAATATTTAAAATTTTATAAAATAAAAAAATGGGTAAAATGCTAAATGTTATGTCATAATGTACCATGCAAACAAAAAAACATGAGTTCATGCTGATACCTCTGAATCCGATCCAACAGCACAGAGTTCATCTGGGCCTTCCCCTTTCCCTTATTTCTAACTTCTTTCTCCGACAGGGAGATATGGGGCTGTACTTATCTATAATGTGTTTACATATTTGTCCAATATAAGTATAGCCATTTTCAGAATTGCTAAAGCATATCCCTGTGAGAAACAAATTTACTAACCACAGTATTTGTGTACAGTCTATTTTCCCTTTAGCGTGACAACAACCAGTCAAAATACTGGTTTCCAGAAGTACATAGGTGAGGTCTTTTCTTTTCCACCCCATTCATTGTAATGACGTTATTCATTTATAATACACTGAAGTTCATTTACGATTGGTATTCTATTTTGAGTTCATCTTGTAGCCTGGTTGGTTTTTTCTTAATTTACATATCATAAAATTCACTTGCTATTATGCTCAGTCCTATAGGTTTTGGAAAACACATAGTGTGGTGTATCCACCATGCCAGACACATGATGCAGGACTTCCCATCACTTCCAAGTCCCCTCATGCTGGCTGTCTGTCCCCAACTCCTCCCAGCCTCCAGCAACCACTGATCTGTTCTCTGCCCCTACTGTTTTGCTCTTTACAGAATGTCATGTAAATAGAATCATGCAATACGGAGCCTCTTGGCTCTCTGGCTTGTTTCACTTATAAAATACATTGAAGATTCATCCATGTTGTTTGAACCAGTTCTTTGTTCCTGTTTTACTGGAGCAGCAGTAGTCCATCCATTTCAAGGATGTCCCATAGTTTGTTCATTCACTAGTGAAAGGGTGTCTGGGTTGTTACCAGTTCCGGACAATTATGAATAAAGCTGCTAGAAGGGTCTACATGCAGGTGTTTGTGTGAACACACGTTTTCATTTCTCTTCAGTCAGTCCCAAGGGGAAGGATTGCTGGGTCACAGAGTAGGTGTAAATTTCACTTTCTACGAGACCTCCAAACTCTCTTCCACAGTGCCTGTGCCATTGCTTTCGCCCCAGTAACTGATCAGACTTCCAGTTGCTCCAAATCCTTACCAGCACTTGGTATTATCAGGGTCACCGAAATCCATGTTTTTGTTTTCCTTTTGTTTTTACTCTAATGTGGGTGTGGTGGTATCTCATTATGGTTTCAATTTGCATTCCCTAGTGACCGATGCTGATGATCTTTTATTTATTCATTCTTTAAGGTATAAAATATATCTGAGAACATGCTCTAGTATTTTCTAGTTTTACCCTAGTAGGAGATAAATTGTGGGCAATTGCTGTAGGAAGTGAGGAGAGAGAGCTCAATCTAGCCTGAGGTGGTCCAGAAAATTACCTGGGCCGTGGATGTGTGGGCTGGTGTGGGATGGAGGTATTGGTGTTAAACTGGCCCTTTAGCAGTGAGGAGTATCTGACCAGGCAGGGACTACCCCGATGCATTCTGAATCCCAGCTTCTGGGGTCCCTACTCAAATTCCTTGAGGTGAACAAGAAGACAGCAATGAGCCAGAGGAGAACTTCGTCTTTACCAGTCCATGCCTGGGTCTCTCAACTAACTCCTATTTGTAAGGTGCTTGTAAGTTTGACACTCACGAACTCCTTAAATCTTCATAACCATTGACGTAGCTATTGAGATTACTCCCATGTTACACACGAGGAAACTAGCTTGGAGAAGTTAAGTAATTGGCCAATATTACAGTTAGAAGCAGGACTCATGTCTGGATTAGCCCACTCTAGATCTTGGGCTTTTGCTATTTTCTATGCATGATGGAAGGAGGGGTGCCACTGTTTTCACATCTCAGTTAATCTTGACTTCATTTTCACAGACAGCTATATCCATATATTCTATAAATATTTACTGAGACTCTACTATGGATAGACAAACCACTCCCAGGTTATGTTGGGGGTTCAAAGATTAACAAGACCTACCTGAATATAAATAATCTAAATTAGATTATTTCTTTTTTTTTAAATTTTTTTAAATCTTTATTTATTTTTTTTTTTTGAGAAACAAAGAGACAGAGAGTGAGCAGGGGAAGGGCAGAGAGAGAAGGAGACACAGAATCTGAAGCAGGCTCCAGGCTCTGAGCTGTCAGCACAGAGCCTGATGCGGGGCTCGAACTCACAAACCGCGAGAACATGACCTGAGCCGAAGTTGGCCGCTTAACCGACTGAGCCACTCAGGAGCCCCTAAATTTGAATAATTCTTAAATTTATGTCTTTGGCTTTGACCACTTCCCAAAATTGCGTTCTTATATCCAACTGCCTACCTGATGTCTCCACTTAGATCTCCAAGAGACAGCTCAAACTCAAAATGTTGAAAGCTAGACTCCGGATCTTTCCCAACCCCCACCAGCCCTTCTCATCTTTCCCCTCACTTAATGGTGACCCCATCTTTTCATTGCTCAGGCCTAATGTCTTGGAGTCATCCTTGACTTTATTGTTTCTTTTATATCCACATTCAATTCATCCGTAAGCCCTGTGGGCTTTACCTTAGGACAAATCCAGAAGCTGACCACATCTCACCAACTATGACACAACCATTTTGGCCCAAACTGCTGTCCTCTTCCTCCATGTCCCCTATGGTCTCTCCTCAATACAAATGATCCTGTTAAAATGGAGAGTCATATCATGCCACTCCCCTATGAAAAGACAAAAGACAAAGTTCTTACAATGGCCCCTGAGGGCCTGTATGATGTGGTTCCCTGTGACCTCTTTGACCTCATCTCCTCTCACCACCACACCCCTCCCCCCAACCCTCCCTTGCCATTCCAGCCCCACTGACTCTCACTGTTCCTGCTCATACTCTCTTGCTTCAGGGGCTTTGCACTTGCAGTTGCCTTTGCCTAGACCACTCTTCCTCCAGATTGTCACATGGCTCAATCTCCCCAGGGCTTTCTCAAACCCATCCTCAGTGAGGCCCTGACCTGCACCCCCATCCTCCATACACACACATTCCCTATTCCCCCTCTCCTGCTTTGTGTTTCTCCACAGTACCTATCACCATCTGGCATATGTTGTAAATACAGGATGTTTTATTTCTTTTTTTAAAAATTTTTAAAAGTTTATTTATTTATTTTGACAGAGAGAGAGTGAGGGGGAAGAGGGGCAGAGAGAGAAGAAGAGAGAGTATCCCAAGCAGGCTCTGCTCTGTCAGTGAAGAGCCTGATGCGGGGCTCCAACTCATGAACCTCGAGATCATGACCTGAGCCGAAACCAAGAGTCGGATCCATAACTGACTGAGCCCCCCAGGAGCCCCAAGGATGTTTTCTTTCTTTATTTATGTGTCCATCTATTCCCACTAGAATATAAACCCTATGATGCATCAGTTTTTATCTGTTTTGTTTATGATATACCCTAGCCCCTGGAACAGTGCCTGGAATGTAGTAGGTCCTCAATAAACAAACACTTGTTAAGTGAAGGAAATAACTAGCATAAGAAGACAGAGATTTGTGTCACAGAATAGGTGCTATAGGATTGCCTAAGAGAAGTGACCATATCGGAGGGAGTCAGATGGAGGAAGAGAACTGTAATTATTTCAGAAGAAAAGGACTTATTTTATAATTTTACATGCATATCCACACTGCTTGCGTTTTTCTACTGTATATTTCCAGCTCTTTGCTTATTTTGAAGCATTTAAGATTAGGATTTAGAAGTAACCACATAAAAGTAAACTGCTCTAATTACAAGTGTGTGCTTATATACATCCCAAAAAAGAATGGTTCTTAAAGAAAGGCTCATTTCAAACAGCCATAATCTAAGGCTCTTTTCCCTTTCTCTCCGGCTCTAGGAGCCTCCATGTGTCCCCAGGGACTGAGCCATGGTGCCTCCTCTGCATGCCCTTAGTCCCACACAGAGGGACCACTTCTTTTTCTCAACCATTTTCTTGTCTCTTTTCTTGTCACTGGAGTGTTTTGACAGCTTGGGAGTCTTTTTCCTGTCTACATCTTTCCCATACCAAGGAAATTTAAGACAAATCCAAAGAGTAAAATTGGGCTGCTTGAAATGGAAGCTTTTTTCATTCCATCCAGTGAATCCAAGAATGGCGATTTTGGAGGGCCCTCCTCTCAGGCCTCAGGTGAGGCCTGGGGTTTCCCAGGCCTTCCTGACTACAGACCATTATTAACCCATTCTACATGCCCAGCCGGCTCCCAGGTCACCAGGCATGAGAGTGAGGCTTCCCGAACCAGAGGAACCTGCGTGCAACAGAGTGGAGGACTTTTCTCTCCCTTGACCATAAACCCAGACCCTTCCTCTCTACCTCCTGTGTCATCTGGTTGTACGGAATTTGGCTGCTGGTTCCCATCCTTTCCCCTTCCTTCCCTTACTTAGGCAGGGGCCACCCACACCACTGAGTCATTCACTCATTCAATCAACAAACATGTACTGTCTTCCTACTTGATGACAGGTCCAGGGTAGAGCCATGGGCTACAGAGACAGGTAAGGCCGATATCTGTTCCTGCAGAAGTCTTGAGACTCAAATATCCATGCCTCAACTGTATATGTTTTGGGGCCAGAGTTCTCAAGGGAAGCCATCCCTGAAAGTTTTAGGAATTCCAGAATGGGGTAAGGGAAAGTTTTCAGTAAGGAGAAACAATGGTGGAGGGAGAGAAGGGCTAGATGAATTTGGAGTGGGGAAGATGTCTCGTGGGGGGGGGGGATTACAATACATTCCACAAATAGTAAATCAATAGCATCTCAGTCATTAATATTTTTAAAAACCTTCCTATGTATTATCTTCTTCTCTCACAACAACAGCCCTGTGAGTAGGCAAGGCAGGGACAATTATCTCCAACTGATTGATGAGGCATCTGAGGGCTCAGATATAGTAAGCGCCTCACCCAAGATTGTAGAGTGAGTCAGTGGTGCAGCTGAGGCCGGAATTGGGATCTTCTCTCTCTTCTACCAGTATGAAGGACATTATCCTATTATGATGATGTCATGAGAAACATGTATATGTTTCTTCTAATTAGATTCATTTCAGTCAATTAAGTGTCATAATCTTCTATGAGGACATGAACTGTTGCTCTTGCCCCAACCTGCTTTGATCCGTGATTGGTTGGCTGAAATCATGGTCACCATGGTGATGGGTTGGCCACCAATAAATCCATAGGCTTCCAAGCAAAATATTTTGTTAGGAGTAGTCATTGTACATGTTGGTGTGGTTGAGATTCCTAAAATGTTAGTTGGTCACCTGCTACCAAGCCTGTGTGGCCTAGCAAACACCTTTCTCTGGACTTAACATAAGGGAGAGGCCTATGGTTTCTGCTCTCATGGAAGCCCCTCATTTGGTGAGGATGGGGCCCTCGAGGTGCCTCTAGGTGAAGGAGGAGGCTCAGCTCCCGTCCTCAGTGAGGCTCAGTGAGCCTCCATGGGAAGAATACCATGGTTATGCTGTTAGGGGCCCCCTGGTTTGGTTGGCTCTGTTGGTGACCCAACCGGCTCTTTAGGTTTCTAATTTTTTCTGATCCAATTAAAGCACGTCTCCATTTAAAGCACGCAAATTTTTCACCATCTAGACTTTGCTGGTCAATGCCGGTGAGTAAAGGAGCCTAAGAATGCATCCTTGGAGTGGGAGTAAACTTTCAAAGCAGAAAGAGGCCACTCAACAACACCAGTTAACACCCAGTTGAAAACATGGGCTTGGGGGCGCCTGGGTGCCTCAGTCGGTTGAGCGTCCGGCTTCGGTTCATGTCATGATCTCGCGGTTCGAGCCCCACGACAGCCTGGAGCCTGTCTTCAGATTCTGTGTCTCCCTCTCTCTCTGACCCTCCCCTGATCACACTGTCTCTCTTTCTCTCAAAAATAAATAAAACATTAAAAAAAATTAAAAAAAAGAATACGGGCTTAGTGTGGCAAAATTCAATAGTTTTCTAAAAAAACAAACTGGAAATCAGATTTTTAAGTGAAATTCCTCAATGTTGAAATATTGGCTATACTTCTTTTGAAGGCTGTATGACTTGAACTTTACAGCATTTCACCACATTTGCTTTTTTTCTCTGTCTCTACACACACACACACACACACACATTTTTTTTTTTTTTGCCAACTATTGGAGAATAAGTTGCAAACATCATGATCTTTCCCTGCCTAAACACTTCAGCATGTATCTCCTAAGAACAGAATATATTTCTACCAAACCATAGAATGACCATCACATTGGAGCAATGAAACAGGTCTTCATCACGCACACAAAAAAGTTTTTAACTATGTATGATGAATGTTAACTAGATGTATTGTGATCATTTCACAATACATAAAAATACTGAATTGTTGTACCCATGAAACTAATATAATGTTATATGTCAATCATACCTCAATAAAAAAGAAAAAGAAACAAACTAAACACGATACAATATTATCTAATATGCAGTCCACATTCAAACTTCCCTAATTGTTATAATATTTTTCTTTGTGACTCTTTTTTTTTTTCTCAGTCAGCAACTTAATCCAGATGTACACAGCTCTTTAGTGTCTTTTAATCTCCCCCAGGTCCTCTGCCTTCTTTGCTTTTCATGGCAGTGACAGTTGAGAAGAGCTACTGGCCAGGTGTTTGGAGGCTGTCTCTGGATTTGTCCATGGATGCTCAGGAAGGGAAGGTCAGACATGTTTGGCAAGAATACAAGGCGATGTTGTGTACTTTGTACATGATGTCAGTTTGTCCCGTTAGTACTGATGCTAAGCTTCCCCACTTAGTTAAGGTAGTTTCCAATGGCTTTCTCCATTGTAAAGCTGCCTTTCCCCCTTTGTAACTAACTAGTAGGTGATCTATAGAGTGCCATTTTGCAACTGTCATCTTTGGTTTATTTCACACCTTTTCAGGTGTATGGGAATGCAGAGACAGCGGCACAGCAGTAACCAGATGCCTGCGTTCCGAATCAGCCCAGCCGCCCAGGAACCCCTGGGCCTGACAGGGCCTCCGGGCCCGAGGGCTATGGGCAATCATTGGAAATGAGGACTGTATCTTTTACAAAAAGTGGAGCATTGTTGTTCCAAAGCACACCTGTAAACTAGTGCAGGCGTAAGCTAAGCACAGCGACCTTGGGAGGGCCCCAGCTACTTCCTTCCGCAGGCTCTCAGTCTCATCTGTAAAATAGGTTCTGTTACGTGATTTTCAAAGTCCATTTCAGCTGTAATGTTTTTATTTTTAATATGATTGGGGCATCTCCTGTGTGCCACGAGCTTCCCCATCTTGTATCTCATTTCAGTTGCCAAGAGCTCCGTTTGTTTACCTAGGATCCTGAGGCTGAAGAAGGCTAAGTAAACGTGCTGTAGTCACAAGCCTTGTCAGCAGGTGAGTTAGGGCTTGAATTGTGGTATCCCTGAGTACAAGAATCGTGTGCTCTAATCCAGGGAGCCAAAAAGCCGATTAGTCGTTGCAGGGGGTGATGGGAGAGAGACATGGGGAGCATAACAGGTACAGGGTTTCTTCTTGGGCTTTTGAAAATGTTCTGGAATTAGACCGTAGTGATGATTGCATAATATTGCGCACGTACTAAAAGCCACTGAATTACATACGTAAAAAGGATGAAAATGGTGAAAATTATGTTATGTGGATTTTACCTCAATGATAAAGAAGAAAAGCAAGAATAAAAAATAATATGATTTTTTTTTCTCCCCTATACCATGTCAACTTTCTGGTCACAGATTAAACTAAAAATGATTCAGAAATGGGAGCCGATCTGTAAGTGGCTGTCAGTCTCATTATTCTTCATTAAAACAAACACTTGGAAATAACCTAAATATCCAACACTAGGAAATCAGTGAAATAAATGGCGAAATAGCCAAGGAGGGAACATGATGGAGCCGTTCCAAGTTACATTAAAAAAAACCCCTTTCAATGACCCAGCAATGTGCTCACGATATGATGTTAAAGGAGAAAGAACAGGACTCAACACTATGTATAATTGTATACAGTGTTTGTGTGTGTGTGTGTGTGTGTGTGTGTGTGTTTTAAAAAAAAGGCCTGTATGGAGATATGCCAAACTATTAACATCAGATGTCTCTGAGCTATGAGATTATGGAGAATTGTTTTCTTCTCTATACTTTTGCATATTCCACGTTTTCTCTAGTAAGCAGCTACTGCTTTTGTACTAATAAAAAAGTACAGTAAAAGTTATTAAAACAAATTTAGCAAAGTTTTCCCTGTACTCTCACTGGCTCTGGGCATAGTTCCCAGGACCTCTGTTCTCCTCTGCACCCTGCCCAGATAAATAACAAGCAGATAAATATTTCAAAAGGTCTTGATCTCAGATGCTGCCCAATTCCAGCAGCAAATTAAAGAGACACTGCCCTGCTTACAGGCCCAGGGCTGATTACGGCCCTGGAATTCCCTATTTTGTATGGGGGGAATGCAAGAGCACCTCTTAGGAATCCAGATGAGCCTTGTGGGAGCAGCCACTCACCCACTTGATGGAGGCTAGTGGGGCATGGATCCAGAAGGCCCCTAAGGATCCTCCTGTTCAGGGCAAGGGATGTCCTATCAAAGGGCTAACACATGACTATTATCAGTCATTGACACCTCAGTGTGACTGAGCTTGTCAGTTTCCTGAGCATGGATTGATAAGAAGAGAGGGGAGTAACGCCCCCAAGAATAATGATAAAATCCAAGTTAAATTTCTTTAGCTCCTTGGATACTGACTCTGAGAAGTGGCTTTTATAAATATACAAAATTAACAAGGATCGAGGTCATGTCAGGGCAGGGACTCTCAGTTCTGGCTGCACACAGAGACAGCTGGGAAACTTTTTAAAAAGACCAGTGCCCAATGCTACCCCCTAGAGATTCTGACATGACTGGTCTCAGGTGGGACCCAATCATCAGTATTTTCTTAAATGCCCCTAAGATTCTAGCCAGGGTTGAGAGGCCCTGGGTTTATGTATCTTTTTCTTCCAATAACTCTTTGCTGTTAAAAATAAAGTAATTTATGGGGCGCCTGGGTGGCTCAGTCAGTTAAGCATTTGACTCTTGATTTCGGCCCAGGTCATCAAGCCCCGCTGTCAGCGCAGAGCCTGCTTAGGATTCTCTCTCTCCCTCTCTCTGTGCCCCTCTCTCTCTCTCTGTCTCACGCTTTCTGAAAATAAATAAATAAGCTTTAAACAAATTTAAAAAATAAAGTAACTTAAAGATGCTGTTTCATTTCAAAAAAAGTAATTTAAATAAATAAACTTTAAAAATTAAAAAAAATAATAAAGTAATTTAAAGAGTGCAGCCTGGGTGGCTCAGTTGGTTGAGTGTCCAACTTCAGCTCAGGTTGTGATCTTGTGGTTCATGAGTTTGAGCCCTGAGTCAGGCTCTGTGCTGACAGCTCAGAGCCTGGAGCCTGCTTCAGATTGTGTCTTCCTCTCTCTCTGCCCCCTCCCCCACTAGTGCTCTGTCTGTCTCTGTCTCTCAAAAAATGAATAAACATTAAAGAAATTTTAAAAAGTGCAACTAATAAAACCATTCATAGTATCTGACAACAAATGACTCCCTCTTTTCTGAAGAATAACAGGATGGGGGAGGAAAAAAAAAGAAAACATTATCTTACATTTGGGCATATCAGGATTCATAGTTCTAGACCCACATTCCGCTATTTGGAAGAGAGAAAAAGAAAATGATCTGAGATGCAAAGAAAGATTTATTTCAAAAGATGTTATTCATAACATCAAAAACTCTGAGACAGTATTATCATCTGTGGTTTTGATTCCCTAAAACCTGGTACAAGTTGAATTTGGTCAAGAAAATAATCAGGTAAATAACTTTAAACACGCTACTGAGTTTTTAGACATAACACGAGGATAGTTCTATAGCTCTCTGTGTGAATTAGAGCCTTCTGTTGCATAGAGGAGACATGCTTTAATTTTTCAAAACACCTAACAGGAAACAGCATTAAATGCACTAAATGGCCAAGTCTCAGTGAGCCTGAACCACCAGTTGGAACATACTGTATTGCTTGGGATGCAATCTATCTGTAGTGACGTGGTTATTGAGCCATCCTCTTGGCAACAGAGGCTGAAGCCCCGTCTGTCCCACTCCATCATTATGGTGACCGGTCCACTCTCTGTGCTCTGGCTGTACCGTACTGAACTTCCGAGCCTTCCCAGGGCAGACTCCCAGGAAGGAATCTGATTGGTTCTAATCATTTTCTAAGTCCTTGATTCAACAACTATTTATTAAACACCTATGACATACCAGGCTCTTTTCTAGGTGCCAAAGATAAAGCATTAGGCAAAATGCACCAAGTCCCTGTGATCATGGTGTTTACATTTTAGTGAAGGAAGACAAGAAAAAGGTACACACACGTCTGTGTCAAAAGTCAGATGGTGCCACATGCAGAGAAGAATAAAGCATCACAAAGGAAGAGAGAGGGAGAGGAAATGCTCTGTGTCATTGAGCAGTAAGGGGGACTTCTCTGGCAAGGTGAACTTCAAGGTGGGATCTGAACACAGCAAGCGAGTGTACTCAGGAGACAGCTGAGAAGAGCTTTTCAGGCAGTGGGGAGGCCAAGAAGCTTG
Organism: Cryptoprocta ferox; assembly: GCA_028646485.1. Lineage (NCBI taxonomy): Eukaryota > Metazoa > Chordata > Mammalia > Carnivora > Eupleridae > Cryptoprocta > Cryptoprocta ferox. The sequence goes on along the minus strand of CM053576.1, from coordinate 61,604,106 downwards.
CTTACTGCATTGGAAGAAAGCAAGCGGCCTCTGTGGCTGGAGCATGGTGAGCGGGAGAAGAGAGGCTGAGAGAAGAGGTGGGAGGCCCCTCAACAGTGGTCTTGTGGACCATCGTAGGGGCCTTTCCCCTCCTCCCAAAGTGAGGTGGAAGCCCCTGGAGGGTGTAGAGCAGAGATGTGATGTGATCTACTTTTCTCCCCAATTTCTCCCCGAATGCACAGTATAGAGTTCTGACATACCCCCTTCCCTCAAGCTTCCTCGATTATTTGCATCTTACACTGGTGTGGCACATCTGTAATAACAGCAAAGCTGATACTGACACATTATTATTAACTGAAGTCCATAACTTCCTGGTGCATATACTCCAGGTTTTGATGTGGATGACAGGACCTACTTTTGTGTTATAAAAGGATCACTCTGGCAGCTGTGAGTGGAGCATAGGAAATGGGGATGGCCATGGAGCAAGGGGAGCAGAAGGAAGCCTATTGTAGGTTTCTTGCTGAGGTGAGGGTAACGTGGACCAGGGTGGTGGTACAGAGTGGCCAGGTAGACTTGATAAAAGTTGCCGATGGATGGCAGGTAGAGAACGGGAGAGAGGAGAGTCAAGGATGACTTGTTAGCTTGAGTAGCTGGAGAATAAAATTGGAAATACTGGGGGTGGGGAGAGGGGGCCGGGAAGTATCAGGAGTTTGGGTTTGAACACATGTAGTTTGAGATCCAAGTGGACATTTTGGACAGGAATTGAATATATGAGTGGCAGTTAGGGGAAAGATCTGGACTGATGTATACATTTGGGATTGGCAGCATTTCATAGTTGAACACAGGGCTGCATGAGCTCAACTAGAGGTAAGCATGGATGGTGACGACTGGAGCTGAGCACTGAGCTCTGGCATCTCTCAGTGTTCACAAATCAAGCAAATAAAGTGGGTCCTGCAAAAGAGATTGAGAAGGAGCCAGCAAAGGTGGAGGAGAACCAAGGAGAGTGGCCTTGGACATCAAAAGAAGAAATACCTCAAGGAAGAGAAGAGCCAGTATCCATGTCAAGCACTGCTGAGATGTGGAGGAAGGTGAGGACTGAGAATTGGCAGTTAGCATTGGAACCTGATGGCCATGCATGTCTTCTTCGAGAGTGGAAGGTTGTAGGAAGAAGTCTAACTAGAATGAGTTTAAAAAATACAGAGAGGAGAAGAGTTCCTCCTTGCAGGAGACACCGAGTGTAGACAACTCTCTGGGGGAATTGTGAAACACAGTGCAGCAAAAGAATGGGGCCATGGGTACACAAGGTTGTTGGGTGGCAGGAAGATGGCAGGGAAGAGGGATGGACCCACATATGTTGTGGATTGCTCAGTCAGCATTCAGTGGAACACACTGGTGGGTGGATGGGGCAGAGATTTCATACCTGCTATCTTGCCTGCCTAGGGTTGCTCACCCTTGTCCTGTTGGCTGTGGCCAAAAGGCGTGTCATGTGGCACCAAGCCTGATGATCCTCTAGATGAGACTCTCTAAGGGTGAGTTATAGCGGCACTCAGTCTCCCAGGAGGGGACAGTGTTTCTGACTAGTACCTTGTATAGCTAATTTGGAACGACCCTTTCTTTAAAGGAATTGATATATTTTTAAATTAACCTAGGGAGGGACGCCTGGGTAGCTCAGTCAGTTAAGCGTCCAGCTTTGGCTCAAGTCATGATCTCATGGTTCTTGATTTCAAGTCCCACGTCGGGCTCTGTGCTGACAGCTCAGATCCTGGAGCCTGTTTTGGATTCTGTGTCTCCTCTCTCTGGCCCTCTCCTGCTCGTGCTCTCTCTCTCTCTCTCTCTCTCAAAAATTAATAAACATTAAAATTAACCCAAGGAAAGCATTTCTTCATTCATACACTTAAGTGTTTGTTCTTCTGAGGTATTAGAGTCTCCTCTTCACAGTTGTATAGTAATGTCAGTATTGGTCACACTGCCTTGCTCTGCAGGAGAACTTTATATTCTTCCAAGTGCCTACACCGTCTTGCCATTCAGATCTCTCAACCCAATGGGGTAGGAAAGATAAGTATTATTTCCTCATTTTACAGTTGTAATCCTAGAAACATCAGAGACTTGCCCAATGTGGTACTAGGAACCTGGTTCTTATAGGAACCTGTGATTAGGGTGGAGGTGTCCTGATCCAAGGCCAATGATCTTGATTTTATCAGGCTGCCTGGGGGGCCAGCCTGCTCCAGGCTCTGAGGTGTGTCAGAAAATGTTTTACATACACTGAGATTCAGGGCAAAGTGTGGGCCTCCTGTGTATGATCCATGTATGGTGGTGTGATGGATACCTGTAGAGGTCAAGTTGGAGGTCATGATCCAGAGAGCATCATCAGGAAGCTTTGACCCAGGCAGAAGACCCTAACTGGCTTAAAGAACCTGAGAAAGCCATTATATTAACACCTCCATGTGACAAATGGGAACAGAGTGACAGCCAGCTCAGTGTCTTAGTTCCCAATCCAATTGCTTCTCCTCTTCAAAAATTCTCCTCACTCTTACTCGGGAGTTTCCCAAAGTTTTGATAGTGGTGATGAGACCCTGGCCATATTTTTGTTAATCGGGCCTTGTCAGTATGTCAGGCCTTGAATCCCACTTGATGGAGGCTTTATCCCTCACAGGGACCCAGCCTCCTGGACACTCTGCTCTGGATGAAGTGTGGCCTCTGGCATTACCTCCAACCTCCTTATCTTTCTAGACCCTTCCAACTTGCTCTCAGGCCTCTGGAAACCTAGGACCACCTTCTGCCCTGAGGCCCTCCCAGTCCTGCACAGAGCAGCTGTTTTCTCTTGGGAGAAATCAGTCCTTCAAAGGGAATGGCTCAGAAAGGGCCATGCTTGCTCTCATGGGTCTTGGTGGCTAAGGTCTTTCAGGTGTCTTGTCTATCCCCAGGCCTCCTTTCCAGCTACCCAGCCAGGCTTTGTTAGCTCTTTCTGTCTCTCTCTCTCCCCATCTTCCCCTGGCACACCATCCATCAAATGAACTGAGTCACTTGGAAAATGTGAGAAATCACTGTAAGGCCGCAAAGATGATGCAGAAAACTGAGGTCAGAAATAAATCTAAAAGGCCTTTATTGGGAGCACTCTCGGGCGAGGTTCCCTGGTCCGGACAGAATGGGCCAGAGAAGTCGCTCCCGGGGGTAGGATGGCGCGTTTTTATGGCGATGGCTGAGGGGGAGAGGGTATGAAGCATTGGTATGTCCATATACGTAATTTTGGTAGCTGTTCCTTGTTCCAGGTGCAGACATGTCAGTTCCTTATTCCGGGTGAAGGTGTGTCCATTGTTCTGTGTGGGAAAGCTCGTTGAGCGGTCTCCTGGGAAGTTTCCGGGTGGAGCCATATTGAGGTGGGGAACTTTAGTATGCAAGGAGCCAGCATTAATAAAAGGCAAAGGATTAGGAGGGGTCCTAAAATTGGCACTAACCAGGTTAGGAGAGTGGAACGCCACCAGTTGGGTGTGGGGTTTGGCTGTTGTTGACGTCGTTGAAGGTCCTCCTTGAGTTTTATGAGGGCATCAATATTAGTTTCAACTACCGTGGATTTATTGATGTAAAAGCAGCATTCTTCTTGGAGGAAAAGGCAGGTTCCCCCTTTGTCTGCGGTGAGAAGACCTAGAGCACGGTGATTTTGGAGGGCCACTTGGGCGACAGAGGTAATTTGGTGTTGGAGGGATGCCAGGGATTCCGCTGAGGCCTTGACTGCCAGCTGAAGTTTTTCTGTGAGGTCCCTAGAAGTACTGGTAGAGTGAATGAGAGCCCTGCTACTCAGCCCTGTAGCCACTAGGGACGAAGCTAAAGAGACCCTACAACGAGGGGTAAAAAAATTTCTCATTTGGATTGTGTTGGGGTTGGGTGTGGTGAGGAGAGGAGGAGAAATTAGGCTTGGCTATATAGAGTGAGTTGGGGGACCAAGGAAACGGGGACACATAAGAGAGCTTGAGTTGAGTTGAGTGTTTTGGAAAGGGTCCCATTAAACCAAAAGAAGCCCCTGAGAGAAGCATATTGGGAGTTGGGGTTGGTAAGAGTGGTATTACAGAGGGCTGGGCTGGGAGTTGAGTAGCAGATGGGAAATTGGGAGTTTAAGGGGTCCTGGAGTAGAGGGATGTTTTGGAGATTAGTTTGGGGTGGGGTAGAGGTGAGTGTTGAGGAGGTAGAGTTGAAAGGTAAGGGTAGGGGGACCGCTATTGGGGGGAGGCGATTTAGAGCCACGCACATGAAGCAAGTGGATAGGTTTGTTATGCCTGTGATATTGGCCAATTAAGTTCCCCGGCGGATTAAGGGAGCCAGGAGAATGGGTCCACTTGTGTAGGAGAGGGGTACTATAGGCGTTTTTGGAGGGCCTGCTCTTGGTGTTGTATGGTTTCAGATTGGTCCTGGAGAAGGGTAGTTATGCGAGTATAGGATTAGAAAATGTTAAGAGTGGCCATGGGGTAGGAGCTGAAATGATATTTATATAGTTTTGCTTGTAGCCCCTTAGCCCATCTGTCATCCCAAGGATCGGGGATGTTTAAGTAGTATGATTGGCGATTGTCGGTGAGGTGCCAATGGTCCCGATAATAATCTTTATTGTGGCTTTCCCACTCCATTTGTGGGGTGTGTTTTTTACAATAGTTATAGGGACAACCTCCGTTAGTTTGGACCCAGGTATTACGACATTGGGGGTAGGTTTGATCATAAATGAAACAAACAGTTGGTGTTGACCAGCCTCGGGTTAAAGAGTTAAAGTTAGGGAAGGGTAAGGAGACTCGGGCCTGGCAGCCCTGTGGTTGGCAGTCTGCCTGGGAGAGAAGCTCCTTATTGAGACCAGGTTTCTTGTAAGTAGAAGCGCCATCAGAAAGGGTTAGAGGGTTTGGGGGTTGTTAGGGGCAGGAATAGGAGGTTGAGAAGAAGGACCGTGGCTAATGCGAAGTTTAGTAGGCCTCAGAAGCTGGGTTGACCAATCATTTTGAGGGTTTTGGGGGGGGGTGCCCATTTGAGTCATGACAGATGGTACCAGCAAGTATGACCCAACAGTTTGGCTGCAGAAGGGGTAGTGAGTATGACAGCATGTGGCCCGGTCCACCGAGGGTTGAGTGTGTGTGCTTGGAGCTCTTTAAGGAGAACCTGGTCTCCTGGCGTTAATGGGGTTTCAGAAAGTGGGCCTGTTTTGTCGTTTGTGGTTGGTAAACAGTTATCTGTGTGTTGTCTAAGAAGGCTCCGAAGGAGGGATAAGTAGGGTAGATAGTTTATTAGGGGAGGGGTATTAACAGGGAGATTGTGGCTGAGAAGAAAGGGTCTTCTGCAGAGGAGTTCAAAGGGGCTGAGACCCGATGGGGCATGGCGGGTAGCACGGAGTCAGGTAAGAGCCAGGGGGAGTAGAGAGGGCCATGAAATGCGGGCCTCGAGAGTGAGTTTAGTGAGATGATCTTGGGTAGGCCGTTGGCCTGTTCAACCTTACCTGGGGACGGTGGTTGGTAAGGGATGTGGTGTTTCCAGATTTGGAGCGCTTCACAGACCAGCTGGATCACCTTGGAAATGAAAGCCGGTCTGTTGTCAGATTGGATGCTCCGTGGGAGGCCGAACCTGGGGATGATGTATTCCAGGAGTATAGAAGCCACTACATCCGCTGTCTCATGAGAAGTGGGGTATGTCTCTATCCATCTTGTAAAGGTGTCAACAAGGGTGAGGAGGTATTGGAGAGATTTATGGCGGGGCATATGGGTAAAGTCAATTTGCCAGTCTTCTCCAAGCTGGTGGCCTCGGAGCTGGTGGGTCGGGGCACGGGAATGAATTCCCCCTTGGGGATTTACTGCCGAACAAATGGAACAAGCGATGTGAGCTTGTTGTATGGCCTTTTGGAGACCTGGAAAGTGGAATAAAGATTCTAAGAACTGATAAGGAGCCTTGGGGCCTGTGTGGAGGGACCGATGTACATCAGCAATTATGGTGGGTGCCAAGTTCTGGGGGAGAGCCAGTTTATTTTTTATAAATACACAATCCTTGTCTGCTTCTGTACCTCCCATGGATATTAGGGTGGCTCGTTTGGCCGGCTCATAGTACGATTGATGTGGAGTAGACAGGAACAGTACTGGGGCTGGTGGAGGGCCATTAGTGAGTCCTCGGGCAGTCGAATAGGTTTGTGAGTTTCCTTGAGCAACAGGGTATGTGGGGGACTGGTGGTCTCGACAGTGAACAATGGCCACCTCTTTGGGGAGTTGGAGTGTCTCTAAAAGTTTCATGATGAGGGGGCCATTAATCACTGGGGTTCCCTTAGTGGTGAGGAAGCCTCGCTCCTGCCAGAGAGTTGAGTGAGTATGTGCAATAAGAAAAGCATATTTGGAGTCAGTATATATGGTGACTTTCTGTCCCTTGGAAAGCTGGAGAGCCCTGGTAAGAGCTATAAGTTCAGCCTTTTGGGAGGTGGTTCCCCTTGGGAGTGAGGCCACCTCAATGGTATCGGTTAAGGTTACCACCGCATAGGCTGCCCGCCGGCAGCTGTCAGGTCCAAGTACAGAACTGCTGTCAACAAAAAGGATACGATCTGCATCTGGTAAAGGCTGATCGTGGAGGCCAGAGTATGGGGGAGTTAGAGCTTCCACCAGTTGGGGGCAGGAGAGTGTGGGAAAGGGTTGGAGGATGGGAGTGGGTAAGAGAGTAGCTGGATTGAGTGTGGGGGAAGGCAACAGAGTAATGTGGGGGTTTTCGATAAAGAGAAGGTGGGAAGGTGGAACATTTGGACCCAAGAAGGACCGAGGTGGGCCAGGGATTTGTGGCCTAGAAATTCAGAGAGGCGATGGGAGGAGAAGACCATTAGGGGTAGTCCCAGATTGAGTTTGAGGGCCTCTTTTGTGAGTTTGGTGGCTGCTGCCAGAGCTCGGAGGCAAGGCTGCCACTCTCTGACTGTAGGGTCTAGTTGTTTTGAAAGATAAGCAATGGCGTGGTAGATGGGGCCCAGTGGCTGGGCCAGGAGCCCCATAGCCACCCTTGTGCGTTCATCCGTAAATAGGTGGAAAGGATGGGAGGGGTTGGGGAGAGTGAGAGTGGGGGCAGTGGTTAGGGTGTCTTGGAGTTTGGAAAAATGCTGTTTGACTAGGGCAGGGGATGTGAGTGGTCTCGTGGGGATTTCCCTGGCAGCTTGGTATAGAGGCTTGGCCAAGACGGCAAAGTTGGGGATCCAGTGTCGAAAGAACCCTACTAGTCCCAGAAAGGAAAGGATCTGATCTGCAGTTTGGGGCAGTTGGAGATCCCACAGAAGTTGGATGCGATCGGTGGTGAGTCCCTTGGAGGGGGCGGTTAGGGAAATTCCTAGGTATGTGACAGTGGGAGTACATAGTTGTGCCTTAGATGGAGAAATGTGGTAGTCCCGTACGCCCAGCCCAAAAAGTTTAGGAGAGTGGCAGTCCCTTTTTGAGAGTGATGAAGAGAAGGGCTACATACAAAGTAAGAGATCATCTACATACTGGAGGAGGGTATTTGGCTCTAGATCACAAGACGTGAGGTCACTGGCGAGGGCCTGTCCAAATATGTGGGGGCTATCTCTAAAACCCTGTGGAAGGACTGTCCAAGTAAGCTGACGGGAGGTGCGGGTGTCAGGGTCCTCCCAAGTGAAGGCAAACAGAAAGTAAGAATCTGGGTGTAGAGGCACCGTGAAGAAGGTGTCTTTGAGATTAAGGCCAGTAAAGTGAGTGGTAGAAGGGGGAATGTGAGAGAGAAGGATATAAGGATTGGGGACTACTGGGTGTAGGGGCACTACCACCTCATTTATGAGGCGGAGGTCCTGGACCAGCCCGTAGGCCCCTGAGGGCTTGTGGACAGGAAGAATGGGGGTATTGCACGGGGAGTTAGTAGGAATAAGGAGCCCCTGTTTTAATAGGCGGGTAATGATAGGCTTAAGGCCCCGTCTATGGGCTTCTGATATGGGGAATTGGGCCCGAGAGGGAAAGCCAGATCCCTGTTTAAGGCAAATGTGGACAGGTTGGTGGTGAGGGGCGACCACTGGTTTGGAAGTGTCCCAAACAGATGGGTTGACAGGGTCAGGGAGAGAAGGGATGTGAGAGTTGGGATCCGGAGAGAGAAGAGGCATCAGTAAGAGAGTGGTTTGAGCAGAAAGGGGGTGGATACAAATGGAAGCCCCCAGTTTTTGGAGGAGATCACGTCCCAGGAGGGGTACAGGATATGACAGAATAACAAGGAAGGAGTGTGAGAAGGGGAATCCATCAAGTGAACAAGAAAGTGGAAGGGTTTTAACTGGGCAAGAGGAGGTGCCGTCAATCCCCACCACTGAGACTGGTGAAGGGAGAGTAGGGCCCGAGTGAGATGGCAGGATGGAAAAGGTAGCCCCTGTGTCCACAAGGACGGAAATGGACTTACCTGCTACCTGGAGCGTTACCCTGGGCTCGGCGAGAGTGAGGGGGGTCCCCGCATCCGGGCTTCGTCAGTCATCCGCCAACCCGAGGAGTTCGAGTGAGGGGATTGTTGGTCAGATGGTCCCCTGTGTGGAGGCGCCGACGAGGATCTGACTGAAGGACAATCTGACTTCCAGTGCCCCATTTGTCGACAGGCCAGGCAGGGCCTTGTTGGGGTCCGCGGGTTGGGGCATTGGCGGGTCCAGTGCCTCGTTACCGCACTTGAAGCAAGCCCCTGGCGGTGTGGACTTTGTGGGGACCCCCATCTGTTGGCCCCCGGAGCCTGCTGGCCTCAGGGCTGCCACCAAGGCCTGGGTTTGGAGTGCTACCTTCTGCTTTATGCGAGCCTGGCAACAGGCTTCAGCCGTCTCCTCCCGAGCGTTAAAGACTTTAAATGCCATTTTCACCAAATCCTGTATTGGAGTTTGAGGGCCCTCCTCTGCACCTTTCAGTTTTTTATGAATGTCAGGAGCCGACTGGGTAATAAAGTGGGTAGCCAGAACTGTGGCTCCGGCTGGGGAAGTAGGGTCAAGACGAGTGTTTTGGGTAAGAGCCTCGGTGAGACGGTTGAGAAAGATAGCTGGGTTTTCCTCGGGGCCTTGTAAAACTTCTCTTAACTTACCGAAGTTGACTGCCTTGTTAGAGGCGGCCTGCATTCCTGCCAGGAGGCGTTGCAACATTCGGTCCCGCCTACGGCGCCCCTCCTATCCTGCCTGATAGTCCCACCCAGGGTCTACTGCTGGGACGGTGAGGGCCCCTATGGGTACAGTGGGGTCTGTGAGGTGAACCTCGTCTGCATGGTCTCGGGCTGCTGCCAGGATCCGGTCTCGCCCTTCAGGGGACGGGGTGGATGCCTGGATGACAAAGATGTCATGCCAAGTGAGGTCATATGCCTGGGTGAGGTATCGGAACTCTTTAATATAGGCTGCGGGATTAGCAGAAAAAGATCCCAAGAGCTTTTCTATTTGAGATAAGTCCTGGAGGGAGAAGGGGACGTGAACTTGGACTACACCCTCTGCTCCAGCAACCTCTCTGAAAGGACAAAGATTAGGGTTGGGAGTTGTTTGGGATGTTTGGGAACGGGTTCGGGTGGCCACGGGTGGGGAGTCAGGAGTTGTAGCGGGGCTGGGAGGGGGGAGTAGGAGGGTATGGAGGTGGGAGGTGTAGGGGGTGGTAAAGTAGGTTGTAGGGGGGGCCGATGGAAGTGGGGGATCAGGATTAGGGTAGGGTGGTGGTGTAGGGCGGAGAGGGGGAAGTGACAGTTTCGGGAGGGTCGGAGAGAGGTGACCGAGCGGTTTCAGCCTCCCAGGTAGGGGGGTGAGGACTTCTGGCCAAGAGGACTTGGGCTGTGGAGCACGTGGAACAGAGGGAGGGATGAGAGCGTAGATCCCAAAAGGCCTGAATATATGGAACCTCAGGCCACTTAGCCGTCCTTCGACAGACATTGTCCAGATCCGTTAAAATTTGGAAGTCAAAGTTTCGCTCCGGCGGCCATTGAGACTGGATTTCTAACTTGTACTGGGGCCAGGCCTCAGTGGACAAAAAGATGAGGCATTTACGTTTGAGATCCTGTGAATATCCAAGTAGGTCGAAATTGGCGAGGAGGCAACCCAGAGGGGTTTTTGGAGCGAATTTGGATCGGGTCGTTCCCATGGTCTGATTCATGGGCAATAGGAGACAAACAACAGGCATCCCTGAGTTTGAAACTCCGACTGCAGAACGGAAGCGCAATGGAGGACTAGGGACGTCTCCTTAGTCAACCAGGCTCGGGAGCCAAAACTGGGGGGTGGGGATACCTCTGACGCCGCCGCGATTATGGACAGAGGTCCCGGAAGGGAGAAGCCCCTCAGACTATTTTGGTGATGGGGAGAAGACAACAGAACAAAACAAAGACAGACTTAGGAAAGGGAAACACTCGCTTCGCCCGTCTGGCCGGTCTCCTCGCAATTTGGTGCCTCTTGGCTTTCGAAGGTCGGTATAAACCCCTGACACGGATCAGACCCGGGGCCTGATTCTGCCCTGAGTCTTATGAGGTTACCACGGAACTGCAGATGGGGGCCCAGTCAGACTCCTTATGACCCGGTCCGGTAGAGCCAGACAAACAAGCACACACATGCGCACAAAGTATAGGCTTACCCTGTGAGAGTTTTGGAGAGGTGAGGTCTGCCTTTGGAAGAGGAGTGGTCCCCGACCAAGGCCGGGGACTCAAAACTCCTCCCGGGTTTCAGCACCAAATGTAAGGCCGCAAAGACGGTGCAGAAAACCGAGGTCAGAAATAAATGTAAAAGGCCTTTATTGGGAGCGCTCTCACCTGGCCCGGACCAAATGGGCCAGAGAAGTCGCACCCGGGGGTAGGATGGCACCTTTTTATGGCGATGGCTGAGGGGGAGGGGGTACGAAGCATTGGTATGTCCATATACGTAATTTTGGTAGCTGTTCCTTGTTCCAGGTGCAGACATGTCAGTTCCTTATTCCGGGTGAAGGTGTGTCCGTTGTTCCGGGTGGGAAAGCTCGGTGAGCGGTCTCCCGGGAAGTGGGGAGGTTGTCCTTGTTGTCCGGGCGTCTGAAGGTCACACCTGCCTCCATGGCCAAACAGTCACTGCATAAAGAACTGCCCTGGGGAAATTGACAGGTAAAAGGCTTTAAATAAATGATTTCATCTCACGCTTAATTTAATATGAACTATGCTCACAGTATCTCCAACTAGTAAGGAAGATAGACAGCAGATAAGTGGACAAGAAGAGCAAGCTGTCAGCTCTGAGGCATGTAATCTCCGTGAGTCCAAATTTCTCTCTCCTAATGCAAATGCGGCTGTGCCAGGGAAACAGTTCTCTGCCTGGCCCTGCGGAGAGGAGAAAGCCCTGGGAATCAGGCCAATCTGATGTCAATTCCAGATCTGTGTAACTCTGGGCAAATGACTTAGCTTCTCTGAGTTATATTCCAGAAATGGAAGAACAGTAGTTAACTTTATCCATTACACACCACCGACACAGACACAGACACAGACACACACACACACACACACACACACACGCCAAGTGCCAGGCCCCATGCCAAATGCTGGGAACACTCAGTAAGGACTAGTATGTCAGGAACACCACAGGCTGAGGTGAAATGGCAAGAAGACCGTAAATGACAGGGCAGGAACAGAGGGGCTGGCTGGTCAACCTTTACCATCTGGAACAAAGAGGTGCTACTGGCATTTGATGATGTTGTGGTCAGGAATTCTGGCAAGTCAGAGCCCTGCCCTGCTTATCATTTCTTCTCTCTTCCTCTCAGCCCCAGAAAGTTCCCGTAGGAAGGAAGAGGAGCCAAAAGGGAATCAAAATTACACTTATGTGCTGCACAAATGCAGATCTTGAACAAAAGCTGGGTTGAAGCATGAAACTCAGACTGTAAACTGAATAGGACTTCCTACTTCCTCCTAGGCCCACATCCAAAGTTTGTGAGCTCACCAATTTCTGTCTGGGCTGCATGGAGGAAGTCAAGGACAGAGGGGAGTAATAAGGCCAGGTTTGTAGAGTAAGACGCGGTCTAATTTCCTCAGTCGACTTGCCTGTCTAGCCAGATGGAGAAAGAAAAGTGAATGCATGTGACCCATTAATGCACAGCATTTCCGCCCACCTCAGGTTAGTTCTCTCAATGGAGAACCAGGAAGAGGGGAGGAGTGGAGGTAATAAGGAATTCTCCTTTCTCCTATATGAGTCAATCTAAGAATCCGGAAGCCCCATGGGAAACCCCTGAGTGCTCTACAACCAGGACAATGGCAAAGCAAGATTTGCATCTTTAAGAAGCACAAGTGCTGGCTTTCTTCCCCCAAGATCAACCCCAGAGGATCTGTGAGATAGAAAACTGCGGGAACCCCCAGGGATGACAGGAGCTATTTTGATTTGTTGTGTGGGGGGTGGTGACGTTGGCCTCAGGCTGCAAACACTCTCTGGCTTCTAGCAGTCCCTGGGATGGTCAAAGATTGCTGTTGGCAATCCACAACTGGTTCTCCGCCATTAGTTCTGTGAGTCAACCCCCATATTTATGGCGCCTCGGAGGTGAAATTGAGGCAGTGCAGAGCCCTGGCTGTAGGCTCAAGAGAAGCTGACAAAACGAGGTGGGGACCAACTGGCTTGCTTTTTCTTATCCCATCTGCTTCCCACCCTCGGGGATGGGGAATGGGGAATTACATTCTAAGGAGTGTCTCCTCCGAAAGCACTTCTGTGTCTGGGGTGTGGAGAGGAGGGTGAGGACCAGACCTGACCTGAGGGTTGTTTTGAACAGTGAGCAGTGATTGACTATGTCTTATGGGGGTGGGGACAGTACCCACTTTAGAGGATACCCACTCTTCCTTTATAAAATATATTAAAAATTGTATTTTATGACTCTGTTAATATAAAGATTAATATAATCCAGGCTGGATTCATTATTATATATACATTGTTATTACATACATTTTTTTTCTTTTTATATTAAAATGAATTAGAAATGATACATTTTTATGGGTCTTGGAAAGCATCATGTTTGCCAGGCACCAGGCCTACTATGGTGAATGGATAGAGAACTGTGGTTTTCTGCTGCCTGAGGCTCTCTCAAGTTTTATTCACTGGGCATCCCTTGAGCCTTTTGGAATCTTCCCTCCCACCCCCTATAATTATTGCCTAACACAGTAGCCAATACACATAGGAGAAAACTAGCCCCCAGCCAAAATAGCTGGCTACTTGAAGAGTTCATAAAAAAGGAACCAAGTAGAAATATTAGTTATGAACACCTAATGTTTCAAATAAAGAACACAGGAGATGATTAAATAGCTGGATGGTCACAACTGAGACATGAATTCATAAATCAGAAGATGAAATTGAAAAAAAACTCCCAAACAGAAAAAGGAAAGAAATAGAAATAGGCAAAGAAAGTTGAGGAGATGTGTATTTTAGAGGTAGAAATGCTAATATCTGGATTAGAAGTTACCAGAAAGAGACAGAAATAAAAAGGGAGAAGAGAAAACACTTCATAAAGTAGTAGAAATGTATTTCCTGAAATTAAAAAAGAAAAAAAAGAGTTGAACAGCCTCAGATCCAGAGGATCTCTAGAGTGTCAAAGAGGAAAACATGAAAAGGCTCACACCCATCTGTAGTGCAGGGGATTTAAGAACATTAAAGACAAAAATCCTAAAAGCCTAGAAAGTTCATCAAGCCACCTGGATATGAAATCAACACTCAAAAGTCCGTTGCATTTCTACCTACCAGCGCAAATAACTAGAAAATGCAATTGAAGAGAAGGTAGCATTGACAATTGCATTGAAGTATATAAAATATTCAGGAATAAACGTAACAAAAGGCACTAAAGACCAGAGGAATGGTATTAAGAGATATTTTTAAAGCATAAATAATGGGGAAAAATACTAAACTTGACAGGAAAGCTGATTATCATAGAGTTGTCAATTCTTTCTAATCTGATCTATAGATTGAATGGAATTCCACTGAAAATCCATTAGGAGATTCCCCCACCCCCCCGCTTTTTTTTTTTAGAAATTGAGAAAATAATTCTAAAACTTATTTGGGAAAGTAGAGGGCCAAGAATAGCCGGAGCACTTCTGAAATAGATGATCAGGAGGAAGAATGGCCTAAGGACTTATTTTGAAGCTATCATGGTTGAGACTGCGTGGCACACCCCACACAGTTCAGGAATCATCAGGCTGACCGATGCAGTACAGCGGAGAGCTCAGACACAGGTTCACACGGTGTGGGACCCTGGCCCAAGACAGATATCATACATTCAACCGATGGGGACAGATGATTAGTTAAGAAATGAAAATGGGAAAAAATGATCACCCAAAAGGAATAAATTAAATCAGATCTCTTCTTCATAACTACATGTGGATTAAAGACTTAAAATTTCAAAAACAAAACTTTAATTATGCTTAGTAAAAAAAGACGAATATCTTTTATAACTTGGGGTAGAGAAGGATGTCTTAACATACAAAAATCATTGCCTCAAATATTAAAGATGATTAAATTTGATTATATTAAAATAAAGATTATTTTGCTTTTCAAGAGACAACCTGAACAGGGTTAAAAAACCAATTCATACACTGGGAGAAGATATTTGCAATATATGTGATTGACCTTATATATATGCACAAATATACCAGGATATATTTGTGTATATATATAAGAAGGGACATTTTAAATAAGAAGATGGGCCCAATCAAGCCAACAGAAAGATGGATATGATCAGGGATTTCACAGAAAGGAAGCACATATGGCCAATAAACATATACGGAGATGTTCATCATCATTGGTGAGCAGGGACACACAAATCAAGACCATAATGAAAGACCATTTCACATCCATTCAATTAGCAAAACATTTTTAAAAGTCTGACAGTACAAAGTTGTGGAGTATGTGCATCCACAGCCACACAGTCTTTTGTGCATTGCCAGTGAGGGTCTACATCAGTGAAACCATTTTTAAAAAATAGTTTTTGCATTATTCCCTTACGTTTCCAACACAACCAACGCCCCAGATTTTCACTCACTCACACAGACTCAGGAAACATGTGCAAAAGTATTCAGAGCAACGCTGTTCTCAGTAGCAAAAACCTGCCAACAGGCCAAATGTCCATCTACATAGAGTGGACAATCACAGTGTGGCATATTCTCATGTATGAGTTAAAATAAACACATTGCAATGATAGACAACGGTGTGAATAAAGTCAGCAAAGCAAAATATCACGTGAAAATAGTAAGGCCCCACCCTGTTCCACACAGCATGGCATCGTTTTGTAAAGGTACTAATAGGTAAAATTTTACAAATAACATTTTAGGAATTATATAGATAGAGTAAGACTCTTAAAAAGGAGTATAAGGAAACAAAGAATGTGGGATTCAGGATTATTACCACCTGATGTGAGGAGCAGGGAGGAAAGGTTAGGTGTGAGGAGTGACCATATCATTAGATGTAAATTCCAGAGACAGAAGTAGATCAGTGGTTGTCAGGGGCCTGAGGGGGCTTGGGGTGGGAGAAGGGGAGAGATTGCTAACATGTACAGAGTTTCTTTTTGGGGTAATGAAAAGGCTCTGGAATTAGATAATGGTGATAGTGACGCAACTTGGTGAATATACAAAATCCACTGAATTATATACTTAAAAAGTGAATATTATGATCTATGAATTATATCCCAATTAAAAAAACAAGAAAAATCTTATTATAAAACTACAGTAATTAAAACAAAACTCCAGTAATTAATATAGTGTGTATTTGGTTTAAAGATAGACAGTCAATCAATGGAACATTGAGTCCAGAAATAAATCTACAGGTATGTGGTCAATTGATCTTCAACAAAAGTGGAGAAAGGATAGTCTTTTCAACAAATGATGCTTGAAAAACTGGATATATGTATAAAAAAAGAATAAAGAAAGAAAGGAAGGAAGGAAGGAAGAACGAAAGAAAGAAAGAAAAAAGAAAATAAAAGAAAAGGAAGAAAAAGAAACAAGCTTTGACCTACCTTGAACTACATAAAAAATTTAACTCTAAATGGATCATAGATCTCAATGTAAAATCTGAAATTATTATAAAAGTTCTAGAAGAAAACACAAGAGAAAATCTTTATGACCTTGAAGTAAGCAAGGATTTTTTAGATGCAACACCAAAAGCATGATTTCTTTTATTTAAAAAGGGAATTTTTTTTAAAAAAGAGCAAATGGTAAATCGGACTTCATTAAAATCAAGAACTTCTCTTTGAAATACAGAGAAGAGCATGAAAAGACAAGCCACAGCCTGGAAGAAAATATTTGCAAATCACATTTCCAAAAATGGAACTTTTATCCAGAATATGTGCAGAACTCTCAAAACTCTGTAAGAAGTTTTGACCAACAACAATCCAACAAAAAATGGGGAAAAAATTTCAAGTGATGCTCTGCCAATGACAATATGCAAATGGAAAATAAGCACATGAAAAGATGGTAAACTTCATTAGTTCTTAATGAAATGCAAATTAAAACCACAATGAAAGGCTGATACTAATTTTAGGATGCCTAAAATTAAAAAGACTGATCATATCAAGTATCATGATGATGTGGAACAACAAATTCTCATGTATTGCTGGTGGGAATATAAAACAACTACTTTGCAAGCGAGCCTGACGTTTTCCTAAAAAGTGAGACATATCCTACCATATAACTCAGTCATTCCACTGCTAAATATTTGCCTGAGAGAAATGAAATCAGATGTATACGTAAAGACTTGTACACGAAGGCTCATAGCAGCTTTATTTGTAATAGCACCAAAGTGGAAGCAGTGCTAATGTCCATCAATAGGTGAGTGGATAAAAAAAAATCATATATCCTTCTAATGGAATACTACTCAGTAATGAAAAAAAGAATGAACTATGGATACACACAACGACAATCTCAAAATAATTAGGCTGGGTAAAAGCATCCAACAAAGAGTATTTCCTGTATGATTTTATTTATATAATATTCCAGTTAATGTAAACTCTCTTACAATGACAGGAAGCAGACCAGTGGTTGCCTGAGGATGGGGATGTGGTGGGCTTAGAGGTAAGGATTGATGACAAAGGGGTACAAGGACACTTCTGGTGGCCATGGATATGCTCAGTACCTCGATTGTGGGGATTGTCCCATGGGTGTAAACATATCTCAAAACTTAGTGAATTGTCCTCTTGAGATATATGTGATTTATCATTGTTGTTCATCCCTCGGATAAAGATACTGGCCTGTGTTCATAATTGGAAGCCCAATGATGGGTATAGTTCATTATACTATTCTCCCTGTTTTTGCATATGTTTGAAATTTTGCCCATTAAAAAGAAAAAAAATGTCCATAATGGTGATGGTTTTAAAATATTTTCACAGATTCTTTGATCCTCCTTCCTTCCACAGGTGAAGTCCAAACTCCACCCCTTAAGTGTGTGCTGTACTTGGGATTGGCTTCCAATGCACAGAAACAGGAGGCAATGGTGCATGATGTCAGAAACTACATCAGAAATGACAGTGCAGTTTCCCTCTTTCTTTCTTTCTTGGATAGCTCACTCTGGGGGAAACCAAGTACCTCATCATGAGGATACTCAAGCAGCACTCATGCCAAGGAACAGAGGCCTAAGATTAACAGCCAGTGCAGAAACCGAGTTCTCCTGCCAATGGCCATGGCAGAGAATGTAGAAGTGAGTCCTCCAGCCCATTCGAACCTTCGGATTACAGTGCAGCTCAGCCCAAATTTTGACTGCAGCCTCATAAGAGACCTGAGGCCAGAGCCACACAGCTCAGCCATTCCAGAATTCCCAGTCCATAGTAATGTAAAAACGAATCTTTGTTGTTTTAAGCCACTATGTTTTGCCATTGTTTGTCAGGCAGCAACAACTAATATACTAACATAAAAAATATCAAAAGACAGGCAGAAAAAACCCAGATGAAACATGACTGGGCATCTTAACCAAGTCAAAAGTTTCATTACAGTGTCAGCTTCTACAAAACGTGTCTACAGCTGATCCAGGCCTCACCTGTTCCTCCCCCTTTATGACCAGCTGCATGCAACCCCTACCTGGTGCATGCAGTTAGTCCACACTACTCTGCACAATCTCATCTCCCCAGAGCCAGTCTTTGTGTTTCCAGGAGCCCTATAGACTCCCAAGGTCATCCCCTGCTTCCCTCATGACACAAAACCCAGGGCAAAGCTCATGGGAGTACATACTTTTTGGTAGATACAAGTCAGGGAATCCAAACAGTACCATTTTCTATCTCATTTAAATTAGAGAAAGAGCAGCCATTTCTTTCTTGAGAGTCCTGTCTCACTCCAAAGAATGATGACACCAAAAGCCAACAACATTCAGAGCTAAGGATTTTCATCTCTGTTTTATCGATGAGGAAACAGAGCCTCAGAGAAGTGAAGTAGCCCCCGCAAGTTAGCACATCTGAAAAGTGGCAGCATCACTATTGGCCATCAAGTCTGGCTTGCGTGGGTGCTGGTGTGCTCACAAGAAGTCCGTACCAGGGTCCATCATCTACTGATGAGGGAGGTCAGACCCATGAGTTGGGGAACAGCGTGTGCGTTACCATCACCCGGCCATGTTGTTTCTCCCTGCCCAAGATGAGCTTTTCCTTGGTGAACTGCCAAACCCACTTCCTCTCTCTGCGTCACCATCTCAGACCCTCTGACCCACCATGCTCTTCCCTCCCCAATGTAAGACAGCACTGCTGGGATTCAGCACTGCTTTCTGAACGGATTACCCATTTCCTTGTGTGAGCAGCCTGGGTGTACCTAGATCCTCTGTCCACAGGGCAGGAAACACATCCCAGAGATTTCCCCCACGGTGCTGTGTGCAGAGACTATGGCTACACAGCCATCACCTCTGGGCCTCTCAGATGTGAGGACTCTGATTTCAGGTGAGCTGAGGAATCACAGCCCAGAGCCTGTGGCTGCTCTCAGGAATCTCCAGCTTGGCTCCCAGATCCAAACCATGAGGCCATGCTGCCCTCAGGGGGTCAGCTCCACCTGGTCCAAGCCCTCAGTGGGAATAGGATTTCTGAACATACTGGAAAGACCACATAGTTTTGTATGTAGCTGCAGAGGCAGGGTCAGAGGCCCTCCTCCTCTTTACTTCCTCCCCGCCCGCCCCACCCAGGCGTGTGGAGCCCTGGGCCCTGGGGGCTCAGAGGTGGAAGGTGGCCAGAATGCCGGCTCCAGAGGGTAGAAGGGAACTGCTCACTCTGCCCCCGTCCTCAGGGCTACAGAAGCCCTTTGGGATAGCCAGGTCAGAGGGCCACGCCTGCCCAGGGCTCCTCTTCCCAAACCAAGATTCTCCCCTATGAGGAACACTGTTTTTCCAGGTCACAGTGTTTCTGAGACTATACAAAGCCACCAGTGTGACCTTGGGGCCCAAGAGACAGGCTGGAAGACAACTGCAGACAGAGGGTCTCTTATCATCATCACTATCTTGAAGGTATGAGGAGCTAGGGACACAAGAGGGTACAAGACAGTCCCTACCCTCAAAACCAGACAGTCTGGCAGGAGGTAGGTACCAAGTTTAAAAAGGATGTCTTTTTAAGACAACAACTGGGGGCATAAGTCCAGATGGCCACTGCTCTCCCTAGGATATCAGGAGCTCAGAGCAGGGAGACGGACAGTGACCCGAGGTTATGAGCATGGGAACCTAATCCGAATGGTCTTAATGAGTATGGAAGTGGGACCCCAGGAGGGTTCTCAGACATTTCTGAACCTTGGTTTCCTTGTCTCGAAAACTGTGGGGCTAACAATGCCTATTTCCTGACTTTACCGTGAGCCTTGAGTGAGAGCATGTGTGCAGCCTGCACAGAGACACCGAGGTCCACAGTGTGTACAGTCCATGCTCTGGCTCGCTGGTGTCCAGGGAGTGTTCCCTAGCAGGTGGCTGCCGCTGCTGTTGTTCCTGGCAGCCCTGAGTCTTGAAGGAGGGTAATGGCTGGAGAAAATGTACAGAAGCAAGACTGGGCAAGCCTTATGTAGCAAAAGACGAACCTGCTCATCCATGTTCCACATTGGGTGAGATTGCAGGAGGGGTTGGGGATCTGGCCGCTGTCTCCCAGAGATGCCTACACAGAGGGACTCTAGACTCTCTATGTGATGAGCTTTTCCCTGTCCCATGCTGCTGCCAGAGGGGCCCAGAGCAGAAAAAAAGCAGAAGCAGATTAGGAGGAGGCCAGGCCCAGCGTTGGTCTGCTCTCTCCGGTGGCTTGGCTCTGCCCTGCTGGGGTCCAGGTATCCACCGATGGGATAACTTTTTCTACTTTGCCCAATGGGCTAGCGATGGGCCTGCATCTACCTTGTTCCAGTCTGACTCCCCAGCACCTAGCACTATGCCTGGCACGTAGTAGGTGCTCAATAATATTTATCAAATGATATTTATCAAAAGGTATATTGAGAGGGCAGACCCAAGTGCGTATGCAGAGGCACACACACCACATGGACAGACATACAAACAAGGATCCTCATAGAAGCAGATGCGACTGTAGGCAGAGGGGAGCCTCGTGGGGAAGTTTGGGTCAGGCTGAGCTTGACTATTCAGAGAAGGGAAGGGCATTGAGGGAGGGAGTATGTGGGGGCAGCTGAAAGAAAGGCCCTGAGGGGTTCTGAACCCTAAGTCCAGGAGGCTGTAGGGGAAATCCCTCTTGTGAGTATCATGCTTTCCACTTTGCAAATGACTTTTCTGGCTCCCTTTACATTGGAGAGAATGAAACTCAGAAGGGAAGGGACAAGTCCAGAGTCACATGACTAGGAAGTGGCACTCTCCTATCTGTGTGCAGTAAGAGTGGACGACTGTGCTGGAGGGGTCTATGTGTGCCAGGCATGGAGGACCTTGAACGCCATGGTAAGACAGTCACATCTAGGAACGGGGAGGCACGGGTGGATGTGAAGCCTGGCAGATACCCACCTGCACTCCCCAACACAATCACTGTGCCTCGAGATGCCTAGGGACTGAGGCGCCCTGTTCCCATTTAATGGACACCGTGAAGCCTAGACCACTTTATAAGAAATAGATGCTCTACAACACGCACATACCACAGACACGGAGATGCACACAAGCCCACGGAGTGGGACACACCTAAAGAGACCCCCCAGAGAAGCAGGCTGCAGAACAGAACCTCCCCTGTAGTCACAGGAAGACTCCCACTTGCACACTATAGCACAGACAGACGTGTGTGCAGGCACAGAGCCCCCCCCGCCCCCCAAAGATGCATACACACAACCAGGGCCCTTAGGTTTGGGCACGTTGACTGTCCTTCTGCCTCACATTTTGTCACAGAGGGATCCATTGGAAGCTTACATCAGTGGTCAGCAAGCCAGGTCATTGGACCTGAGCTCCCTTAGATGAATCTGAGACCTTCTCTGCATCACAGTGTGCCTCAAATAATCAATCCCTGGGGCCAAACTTCAGCTGCTGCTCTGCCAAGTCCCTTCCCTGTATTGGTATCATCTCCCCAGGAGTAGTGACATTATCTCCACTGGCAGAGGAGGAAGTCAGGACCTGTCAACCAAAGTCAGGTCAACCAAAGTCAGCCAACCAAAGTCAAGCGGTGACCTAGCAGGCCTCTCTCCCCACACTAAAGCAATGCATTTCTCCCAGAAGACTCTGCCAGACCCTCTCTTTTCTATCTCCCCAAACCCTCCCTTGACAAGCCTCACAGAAATGTCACAAGGACATGGGAGTGACATCTGTGGTGGGTGGAGTATTCTCAGAGGAAGGAGCCAGACACAGCAGCCACTGTGGGAGTGGAGAACAGAAGATGAGGTAGCTTAGACATCCTTTCTAGACCCTTTCCATCCTGCCTATCCATTCTTCCATCCCCAGAGAAGCCCTAGAACTTACATGATTAGGACTGAGAGGGGACTGTGGAGACCAGCCCTCATCAGGCCTCAGCATTTTGGGGTGCCTTGTAGGGCAGAAAGCTGGTTAGTACCTTTGTGCGCATCATGGTTTGCCTGAGGCCAGTGGTGAGCTGGATGTTGGCTATCTTACGGCAAGCAAGACAAGGCAGATATGAAGAAGGACTTTCTGTCTCTGAAGCTGAAATGCAATCGTCTATGGGTCCAAGGAGAAGAGGCAGCAGCCATGATTCTTAAATTCATTAGGACAGACCCGTGAGGGGGTGAGGCCCGTGGGGGCCTCTGGCTCTCAAAACCATCAATAGAACTGATACCAAGTAGCACTGGGATTGGACATCTTTGTTTACAAACTGCTGTCCACTATAGCTCATTTTTGTCAATAAGTATATTCATCTGGGAGGAAGAAGGGTGTAGCTGGGTCAAGAGTAGGAGCCTAGAGTGGTTGCCTACAGTCAAATTCCACTGTATTCTGTCTGGTTTGGGCCAGTCTTTTCTCTGCTCTAAGCCGCAGCTGTTTCACGGGGTTAATAGAACGGGGATAATAGTACCTGCACCCCTGCCTTGAGGGTTAAAGGAAGTTGTTAGCACGGCACCTGGCACCTCAGAGAGTTCAGTAAATCTTAGCTATTTGGATTCATTCATCTGTTGATTGGTGCCCTGCCTCTACCTATAAAGTTGGCCACAAACTTGGATTCAATTCTCCCAGTAGCCCTGAGGGTGACCATCTCTGTCCCCAGGGTCCAGTTAAGCAACCCGAGGCCCAAAATGTTGAGTGCCTTGCCTTGGTCCCATCAGTGAGTCCAGGCCCCTTGCCCAGGCCTTTGGGCCCCCAGTGCTGTGTTCCTTCTGGTACTGTTGGTTGACCCTGCTGTCCCGTCATGCATGCAGCCCCTAGAGCCTGGAGTGGGGACCCTGGAGGAGTGGGTAGGAGGCCAGGGTGCCTTAGCGTCAGAACAGGGGGCTGTGTGGCAGTCTCTAGATGCACATGACATAGAGTCTGATGATGTCTCCTTTGACATGGATTTACACGTTTTTAAACCTGATGGCTGATCTACAGCAACATAAATCAGACAGGGGTCGAAAGGAGAATGGGCTGAGTGGAAAGGGGCATGAGGGAGCTCTCTGAGGAAATGGGAATATTCTAGAACTCAGATGGTGGTCACACCCAAATTGTAAAAAATGATCAAACTGACATGTACATTTTATTGTCTGTTAGTTTATCAAATGATATCAAGTTTAGATATCATTATATAAATTACATAAACAAGTCTGAGCCTGCCTTTGGGGGCTCTTTGAGCTCTCTAAGGGGCTTAACTCCATCTCAGTGCTCTGTGGCTGCCATGGTCAGTGCAGGGACCTCTGAGGAAAGGCTCCATCTGCATCTGCTATGAGGGGTGTGCACCCTTGCACACATACACGTGCACACATGTTCACACTCAAACTCAGATGTGGAAGAAAAGATAGGGACAGGGCAGGGAAGCATAGGACACTGGCAGCTAAGCTCTCAAGGTATGCTCCAATCTCCTGTTTGCCCCACAGAGCCAGACACTGTTGAGGGCACCAGAAGAATGTGGGGTGGGGTGGGGAGGGGACAGGGAAGAATGTGCCCTGAGCTGCAGCTGGAGTGAACTGGCCATCGCCCTAACTTTACTGCCCTCCTGGCCGTTTTCTGGGCCTCCCCCTCCTGGGAGCCCTCCAGAAACCCTGCTGGGCTGAATCGGCTCTCTGTCTGGGACCAGGGCATTCATCCACGAATTGAGATGCTGGAGCTGAGTCAGAGGAGAAGGGAAGCTTCAAGGACGTGAGTGAGAGCACGCTAGAGCTGCCCACGCCTCCCACACCACCCAGGCCCCAGCAGTAGTCCCAGGCTGCTCTGGCAGGCCTTCCACGCAGAGCCCATAACCACACAGGTTTCCTGGGTGGCCCCCACCACCCCTATCAAAGGCCGCCTGCTGGGACAGAGGGAGGGACCCTAGATCTGGCGGAGGAGGAGCTGGCACAGGGTGACATGGAAGGGGTCTTTCAGCTCTCAGGGTAAAATCTGTTCCTGGTGTTTAAAAATATAAGATGCATCTAAGAGTAAAGAAATAGTTTTGAGATCATCTGCTATGATAGGTTATCCAGACTATATATTCATTTATTTATCCAACAATGAATTTAACTGGAAGATAGCTTTCTATGCACAGCTCTGTAAGAGGCACTTGGACAATATACAAAGATGGATAGTATAGTCTCTGCTTTCATAGTGTTTACAACCCAAGTAGGGAGACAGACAGGTAACAAAGGACATCAGGGGCCCAGAATGAGCAGCAGGGGCCCAGAATGAGTGTTCACTTGGGCTGGAGGGGTTTAGAGGAGGCTTCCTGGGAGGGGAACACAGGGATGGGTAGCATGGGTCTGAGCCATGAAGACTGAATGCACCTGGTGAGGGGAACAGCATGAAGAGATGAGGAAGGGAAGAGCGTCCTGGGTTCTTAAATACTGAACCTCTGGAAATGGTAGGTAGGGGTCTGGCCAGTCTACCTGATTACCACCTCCCTGCTCTCAGTTGACTGGATCAGGCCAGGCACCTGCTCCAAGTCCTGTCCATGAGGTGGTCTGGTGAGAACTCTCTACCCAAGGAATATTGTGACTAACTGGGTCAAGAGATTCTTTCCCTGTGTGGGATGAAGTAGAGATGGGAAAAAGAAGGCAGCTGGCTGGTGGTGAATAGAAGGAAAAAGGCAGAGAAAGGAAAGATGGCACATACCTCTGCAACAAGTAGAGCTCAAGAGCTGATGGGGTAATGAGGTGGCCCACATCCTAACAGGAACCCAGAGCTTGTTGTCTACCTAGGTCTTTCTTGGTGGCTCTTCCTGGCTTTTGCCATAAGGCCTAGTCATGTGGTTGAGGTTTGCCCTTGTCTGATTTCCCTTGTCCCTCACTCCCCACACCTGGTGCAGGGGGCAATCTGATCTTTACAACTAACATCATAATAAAACAAGTATCTTGAAGGCTGAGGAGCTGGCATTCTGGTTTATGAACAGTGGGGCACTTGGAAGATTTCTGAGCTATTTAGGAAGACCCTCTGGCCACAGTATGGAGCATGGGATAGAGTAGAGCAAGAATGGAGGAAAAGAGAACCTCCTGATGACTGTCCCAGCTTTAGCAGAGAGGTCCTGAAGTGGAACTGGTAATTGTGGCATACAGCCACAGGGATGGTCTTCAGAGACCTTAAGAAGGTAAAATAGCTCAGACTTGGTGATTAGTGGGTGGGGAATTGGGGGTGATGGGAAACAGTCAGACTCCTGGGTGCAGAAACCATGAGCAAGGAACAGGTTTGGGAGAGGGAATGGGTTGGGTTGGAGGACCTTCTAAGGCATTGAGCCCAGGAGAGATATCTGGGTCAGGACATAGAAAAATGGCAGGTATGACAAGAACATTTCAACCACAAAGCATGATCGATCTCTCAGGTGGGCCAAGATGAAACCATAGGTGGTGAGTGACACTCTCTGGCACTCTGCCCTTCCTCTTGGGTCCAGATGAGGAGATTCCAAAGGGTTGGAGCACAAAGACATTCAAACATTGTTGAGATAACCTAATAAAAAATGGGCAAGAGATTTAAACAAGAACTTCACAAAAGAGGACATCCAAACTGCCAATAAACACATGAAAATGTGTTCAACAGGCCCACCTCTAACATTTATGGTCCCAGAACTCATTAGTCTAATGATATCCCAATTAACATCAATCTTAATATTTCAGTGATAAATTAACTATTAAGTAAAATATATCCTATCCACCTAGCTCCACAAATACACATTCACAATAACCTGAGAGGCCAGGTTCAAATTTATAATTAGCAGATTCCTGGGAGTTCTATGCCTGAACGTGGTAGTTCTGATAGAGTAGACCCACTCTCCTCTTCTTCCTACCCCCAGTGACATCTCTCTCTGCAGAAACTTCACACTTGTAAGGGGATAGGCCAACCTATGTGTCCAAGGTCCACCCACATCTAGCAAATTTCTGCCCTGTAGCTACCCTTGAGAGTAGAGACAATGTGTGTGTGTGTGTGTGTGTGTGTGTGTGTGTGTATATATATATATATATATATAGTATAGTCTGCCCTAGGAAAACAGTCCTGGAGAAGTGGCCTGTGTAGACTCTGGAATCTGGTTTGAGGACATTTGGGCAAAGAATTTCATAGTCTTATGCATCAGCTCAGTCTCTAACTGAATAACTTAACCTATACGAGCCTCAGTTTGGTCACTATAAAGACTCTATAAAACCGCCTTCACTTGCTTGTTATGAGGTAAGAACATTATATAACTCTAAATTCCCATTCAAATATTAGTCCCATAAATTTAACAGTACTGGGCTGGGCACTAATCTGACAGCTTGGCCAGGGCTGTGGGGTGTCACCAGGAATAATGACCAGCTGAGAGGAGGCTGGGCTCCAGCTGACCCCCACCTGCAGCCTCACAGGAAGGGGAAAGGCAGCTAACCAGCCACAGTCCTGGGGCCTGGTGGGCAGGAGCCTTGGCCAGTCTGGCCCCCCTCAGGCCTCCAGGCAATCCAGAGCCTTGGCTAGGAGGCCTGGCTGGGCTGGGAACTCTGGCAGCGGCCCTGAGTTGGGTAACAGGATTCTGGCCCTAGCAGCATATCTGCCAACTGGGCTGGCTTGCAGCTTGGGTAGGGTGGTGTGAGTGCCAGAAGCAGGGAGACCTATTTTTGCTCCAGCCACAGGCCAACGGCTGAACAACAACAACAAAAAGGAGTTAAATTAAGATGACTTGTTTTTTTCTTGGCACATAAAGAGAGCAACTTGCCTACTTTTGAACAGAAGTGATTACAGAATCTCTTCGGTAAAAACAATGAGTCCTAAATATGTGTAGGTCTGTCCTGAGGCTGACAAAGGGGTAGACACGTGAAGATGGAGGACAGAAAGAGAAGTGAGGAAGAGGGGAGAGGGAGGAAAGGAGGACAGAAAAGGACAAGCAGGAAAGTGAGAGGGAGAGTGGCAAGGGGAGGGAGAGAGAAGAGGGGGATGGGGGAGAGGGAAGAGGTGCAGATACACAGATACACCAGGGGGCCTATAGGAGAAAGAGATAGAGGAAGAGAGACAGAAAAGATTCGGTGGGTTTGGAGGAATGCATGGAAGGAGGCTGTGAGGTGACCTGTACTTGGATGTGACTTCCTCCTGGCTAACCATCATTCAAGCTCTTCAACGTCCCCCCATCTGCAAACCCTCAGAGAGGCCATCTTCAATACACTATACCGAACAATCCATGAAAGAAGTTACTCTTTATTACCTCAAATGTTGTCTCAAGCTAAGGGGGCACATTCCCCTTCCACGCCCCTGTTATTTCCTTGAACAAAGGCAGAGAAAGGATCAATTGGGAGCGACGCGGGTAGACAGTGGGCATCCAGCCCACCTCATGGTGAGGATACTCAGAGAAGGTGGGATATCTCCGTCCAAATAGCTTTCCAGAATATCAGCGTCCTCGGCCCAGCCAAGGCAGTGGGCAGCAGCCTCCAGGGATGAGATTTGAGGAATGCCAGGGAGACAGCCCTACCCCAAAATATTGCCCCCATTCCCTGTCAGGGATGACCGCAAGGTAACAGCCCTCAACCAGGCCAGGAGTCAGAATGCTAGCTGGGGGTCTCTCGCAAAGCTTTCCCAGTCCTAATTTCCTATCTTATATGGGGATCATGTTCATTTCCTGCCCATTCCCCGGGGTTGCTGTGAGAACCAACCTAACAATGGATGTGCAAGATCATGGCCTGAGTTTGAATCTGGCTCCACTACTAACTAGACTGGTGAATCAGGCCCTGTTTCCTCACTGATGATATGACCAGAAATAAGTTGCTGTGACAACGAAGAAAAGTAACTATTTATAATGATCTAGCACCATTTGGTGGCCAATAGGAAAGTGCTCAGGTACTTTCTCTGGCATAAGCTGTAAAACTAAGACAGGATTATGATTTCTTTGTGTGTAGGGACGCATATCACTTTTTGGACCCTGATGCCTGTATTCCTGAGAGGGAAACACACCTAACCTGTTGTTAACATATTTTCACAAATATTTTCCAATAGGACAGGCAGCAGAGAGCCAGTTTCCAATGGCCTGCTGCAACATAGCACAGGTTAGGTCTGAAGAAGGTAGGTGAGAAATGGATCCACGGCTGGGCACTGCCAGGGTTCAACCAGGAAATCACTCAATGCCCCACCTGGCAAATTCTAACATGTTCTTGAAGACTCAACCCAAATGTCGCCTTTTCAATGAGATCTTCCCAACCAGAGATAGTTCCTTCTCTGGATCCTATCACTCTGTCTTTTTCACTATTCTATTGCCTTTCTCACATTTTACTGCACTTATGGCTTGCCTCCCTGACCAAACTGAATTCTTTGAGAGCAGGGACTGCCTCATGTTCAACTCTGGATCACCAGCCTCTGGCCAAGTGCCTGGTTTCAGAAAGGCACTCAAGGTTTATGAAATAAATACCCAGGCTTGCCTGCCCTCTGGGGAAACCAGAAAACAGAAATGTTTAACCCCTGAGAAGATCCCTGTTATCAGAATAAAAGCCCTTCCGTTCGCAAAGCCTTTATAGATTACAAGTTTATATATCTCATGTGCTCCTCAAAATGGTCCCATTGGGTGGATAGGAAAGGTGCTGTGCCCCACAGGACAGCTGAGAAAAAGAGCTAAGGAAGGCTCATGGTTTTACTCAAGGTCATCCAGCCAGTGAAGAGTGGAGCCAGGACTGGCACCCAAGCCTCCTGAATTCTAGTCCAGGACAAATCTGCTAAGGTCTTGTTGGGCTGAGAAACTCCAGGCCAGCTGAAGAAATGGGGGATATTCTTTTCTGTTTTGTTTGTTTGTTTGTTTGTTTAGGCAAAAGCATTATATATGTTTTAAAGAAAGCTTGTTAAAAAAAAAAGCCCAATAAGTAAAACTTATGGAACATCTAAAAGCAGAATATTATATAAACTTATTTTATACATTTAAATTTATTGCATGTGTCATTACTGAGTTGCTGAATGAGAACAATAAACCTGTTCTAAATCACACAAAAAGGTAAAGTTGAGATTATACAGGACCTCTGCAGCCAAGTGAGCCTCATTATCAAATGAACGTATGCATTTTGTTTTGAATCATAATCATTGTTTAGTTTTATAGCTTATGGTAGGGAAGGTAGCTAAGTACTTTCTAATGACCATCAAGTAGGTGCCAGATCATTACGAATATCACTTTTCTCCATTTATCACACAAATGGACTCATGCTATAAATACTGCTAGAAGTTTTTTTTCTTTTAGCTTTATATATGTTGTCCTCTCTTTGATATGAACAAACAAACACAAATCGGCCTCTCTTCTTACTGGGGCAGAGTATTCCATATGCTAAGGTCTGGATGTTGGTGTCTCCCCAAAATTCATATGTTGAAACCTAATCCTCAGTGTGATGTTATTTGGGGGCCTTTGTGAAGTGATCAGGTCATAAAAGTAGAACCTTCATGAATGGGATTAGTGCCTTTATAAGAGACCCCAGAGAGCCTCCTCACTCCTTCTGCCGTGTGAAGACCCAGAGAGAAGACTTCTGCCTTTGAACAAGGAAGCAGGCCCTCACCACACACTGAATCTACTGGTGGCTTGATCTTAGACTTCCCAGCCTCTAGATCTGTGAAATCAGTTTTTGATGTTTATAAGCCCCCCAGTCTATGGTATTATGTTACAGCAGCCTGAATAGACTAAGACACCATGAAAAGAATGTATCATTATTTGCTTAGCTAGTCCTATACTAAGAGACATTCATGGTTTTCCCCATGAATGCCTTTAAACACAGAGTACGTACTTGTGAAGTATACCTACAGGATTAAATTCCAGAAGATGGGTTGTTCAAAGAGCAGAAGCATTATGCATTTTCACAGATATTCCCTATTGGCCTTCAACAAAGTCTGCCTCAATTTTCACTCTTACCTACCTGCTAATTTGCCTTTACCTTTGCAAGTGTTGAGTATAAAACTTGTTTTCTGTGTCACTATACTACAAAGAACTGGCATGACATAATTTAATTTGATTTCCTTAATTCTGAATGACATGAAGAATTTATTCATGTGTCTTTTGATTGTATTTCTTGTTTTGTAATGTCTATTCATATTTTTTTGCCTATTTTTCTCTTGGTTTTCTCTTTTTTCCCTTTTTGATTCATTTATCTCTTTGAATATTAAGGCGGTTTCCACCCCTAGTGTCAACCAAGAATCTTTTATCTGGCAATCCCTCAAAAGTAACAGAGTAATTAAGACATTCCCAGATTAACAAAAGCTGAAGGAGTTTAGCCAAAACCCAAGGGACCATGTGTGGGCAATGTCTATATCGAGTACCAGCACAAAGAAGATACAGAGCAGGCAGTGGCTGAACTCAGTAACTGCTGGTTCAAGAGTCGGGCTGTGCATGCCAAGCTGTCTCCTGTCACCAGCTTCCAGGAGTCATGTTGTTGGTCATATGAGATGGGGAAATTTACCCATGGTGGCTTCTGCAACTTCATATACTTGCAACCCATCTCCCAGAAACTGTGGTGGCAGCTCTATGGGGGCGTGGGGGGGCACAGGTACAGGTACCTCAGGGCCAGCCTTCTAAGCCTTTTCGTACCTTAAGTTTCCTATACACTGAGATGAACCTGAGGCCATGCCCCAAACAGTGTTTCAAGCCTCTTGTACCCCAAGACCAGCCCTGAGTCCTACTCTGGGACCAGCACCTAAGTCCTAAGCTGGGATCAAAACCAAAACCAAAACCAACAAAAAAACTTTTTAGGTCTTCTACTTCTTTACTGATATTTCCATTTTGTTCATACATTGTTTTCTAGACTTTCTTCACATATTCCTTTGGATCTTTAAATATCTTTTGGTTGTTTTAAAGTCTTTGTCTAGCAGATCTGCCATCAGATCTTTTTCAGAAATAGTTTCTGTTGATTTAATTTTTTTCCTTTGAATGGGCCATACTTTCCTGTTTTTTTTTTTTTTTTGCATGCCTGTGATTTTATTTTTAAACTGGACATTTGAATCTAATAATCTGATAACTGGAAATCAGATTTCCCTCCTTCCCTGGGGTTTGCTGTTTTTTTTTTTATTATGGCTTTTGTTTGTTTGTTTATTAATTATTGCAGGCTGTCTCTGTGCCACAGATCTGCCTGAGGTGTAAACTTAAGGTCTTTTTGGGTCTCTTCTGAACTTGAGACTTTCTCTGGGCATGTGTGATCATTTTCTTTTTCTTTTTCTTTCTTTCTTCCTTTTCCTTCTTTCTTTCTTTTCTTTTCTTTTCTTTCTTTCTTTCTTTCTTTCTTTCTTTCTTTCTTTCAGAGA
The DNA here is from genome assembly GCA_028646485.1 of Cryptoprocta ferox. Lineage (NCBI taxonomy): Eukaryota > Metazoa > Chordata > Mammalia > Carnivora > Eupleridae > Cryptoprocta > Cryptoprocta ferox. Next base: position 61,573,007 of record CM053576.1, on the reverse strand, counting down.
AAGAGAGAGGGTAAAAAAGCAGGTGAGAGAGGCAGAGGGAGGAGGGAGAGAATCTTACACAGGCTCCACGTTCAACACAGGGCTTGATCCCATGACCCTGGCATCGTAACCGCAGCAGAAATTAAGAGTTGGACACTCAACTGACTGAGCCACACAGGCGCCCCGTGTGTCATTACTTTCTAACTTTCCTTATATATGCAGTTCCTTTTAAATACCCTGATTTTTTTTATAGTTTATTGTCAAGTTGGTTTCCATATAACACCCAGTGCTCTTCCCTACAAGTACCCTCCTCCATGTCCATCACCTCCCTTCCCCTTTCCCCATCCACTTTCAGCCCTCAGTTTGTTTTCAATATTCAAGAGTCTCTCATTGCCTCCCTCCCTCTCTCTAACTCTTTTTCCCCCCTTCCCCTCCCGATGGTCCTCTGCTAACAGAGGCAGAGTCTCCTGTTAGACTTATGAGTGAAAACATGTGGTATCTGTCCTCTGCCTGACTTATTTCACTTAGCATGACACCCTCAAGGTCCATCCACGTTGCCATGAATGGCCAGATTTCATTCTTTCTCATTGCCATGTAGTTTTCCATTGTATATATAAACCATATCTTCTTGATACATTCATCCATTGATGGACATTTAGGCTCTTTCCATGATTTGGCTATTGCTGAAAGTGATGCTATGAACAAATACCCTGATTTTTAATGTCTGGCTACCAACAGTGGAAAAAGAAAAAATTAAAGGGTGGGGGGTGTGGCAGGGAAAGGAGTGTTAGCCATTTAAATCCCCTAGAAGTGATTTCAGCTAGAGGGGGAGGGGCTTGCAACAATGGGAGGAGATGCAACAACAATGGCCACCCACCTCTTTGTCCACACCTCTGTGAAAAAAAAGCAACTGATAGAGGGCAGAGTCCCTTTTGCCTACCCTAGTTCCATGCTTCATTCCAGCTGCTCCTGGAATGTGTGCTCAGATCTCTGCCATGGGGCTGGGAGTGGGGGCTGGGTATCTGCAATAGTGCTAAGAGCTGAACTTGACAGAAATTAACAGCAATGTACTGTTCAAGACGTTCCCTGGAAGTGGCAAGCCTTCCATTGACTCCAGAGTTCCAAAATAGTTACATCAGACACATTCTGCTAGCATTATTTGTTGTCTGGGTAGGACGGCAGATTCCTGGTTCCTGGTGCTTCCCATTTTGCTGCCTTCTCAGAATCCTCTCTATTAAGCTTTATTTTGATTAAACTTACATGAACATAGTTGGAAGATTACAGTAGTTATATAAGGCTTATTATGAAAATTAACACATCTACCCTCATACCCTCCATTAAATGTTGCTCCCCAGAGGCAACCAGTTTCAAACACTTAGTCGATTCATTTGGTGTTTACTTCCACATCTCTAAGTAACATGCTTATACTGCTATTTATTGATTTTTCTGTTCTAGATTTGACCTAGTCCTGCTATGGAAAATGAGAATCTAGCTCTTTTTTAATCCTGGCCTGCCCCATCACATTTCATTCATGCACGCTCTTCATTTCTCTGTCCTTCCAATACAGTTAACATCATAATTTGGTTAGATTGCTATTCTGTGTTTTCATTTTTCATGACCACAAATGCCAGTTCCAGTTGAGGCATTCAATGATTGCTGTACCTTTCCCCCACCATGTTTTGTTTTCTCTGGAATTAATATTTGTTTTATTTTCCCATTATCTTACTTTTCAACGAACTCATCACTAGTTCAACTTCAAACTCTCTCTCCATTGTGTAAATCTCTCACCTTGTTCATACATGTTAGGTGTTCTATCAATTTAATCCTCTCATGGAATAAAATCCTGAGTCTTCTGACCTGTTCAAGTCTGTTCTCTTTGCTCTCTGCACTTGGCACATAGCTGTTGTCTTTGGAATTTTTTTCTCCATCATTTTGGGGATTTCCTTCTTCTCTTCCTTGTATTGAATCTCTTGCTTCCTGGATCTTCTGTTTTCCCAAAGTTTCTAAAAAAGAGTGTGTGGGAGACCTTTTTTTAAACTTGAATATCTAAAAATGCCTCTATTCTACACTAAAAGTTGTTGGTGGTTTGTCGGCTATAAAATCCTATATTTAAAGTAATTTTTTGGGGCACCTGGGTGGCTCAGTCGGTTGAGCATCTGACTGTGGCTCAGGTCATGATCTCACAGTCTGAGTTTGAGCCCTGCATTGGGCTCAGAGCCTGGAGCCTGCTTCAGATTCTGTGTTTCCCTTTCTCTCCACCCCTCCCCGACTCATGCTGTATCTCTGACTCTCTCTCAAAAATAAATGAACGTTAAAAAAAAGATTTTAAAAAAAGTAACTTATTTCATCAGAGTTCTAAAAATACTGCTTCATTACATTGTCTTACATACTTGCCTTTGAGAATTACAAAGTCATTCTGATTCTAAATGTTTGCATGTGACATCTTTTTTTCTTTCCCAGATTCTTGTGAGATTTTTTCTTTACTTTCAGTGTTCTGAAATTTCATGATATGCATTGGAGAGAGTTTATGTTAATCCATTGTTCTAGAAACTTGAAGAGCCCTTTAATCTAGAATCTAATGAGCTTCTCATCGAGGGCATTTTCCTCTATGTATTCACCTAGTATTCACTAGTATTCACACTCTTCTGCAGTCCCCTCCAATACTGAAAGGGATAACCTTTCTGATAAGTTGGATATTGGAGTAGTGATGATGCCTGATAGGCAAAGCTAGTCCTAAAACACATTTCAGCCTTTTCCTTGGTCTCTTGGATCACTTTCTTGGGGGGAAAGCCAGCTGTCATCTCAAGAAGACATTCAAGCCACCCTATGGAGAATCTCACATGGTAGGGAACTGTTGTCTTCCACCAACAAAGAGCACAAACTTGATAGTCATATGAGTAAGCCATTGTGGAAGCAGATTCTCCAGCTATAGTTAAGCCTTAAGAAAACTGTAGTATTGGCCAATATCCAGTTGAACCTCATGAGAATCTCAGAGCCAGAACCATTCAACTAAATTACTCCTGAACTCATGGCCACATAAACTATGTAGTCCCCATTCACGGGAGAGAATTTTGAAATGTTTCTCTGTACTAGATATCTGTTGTTTTGCTTGGTCAGCTTTTCTTCTTCTGGCAAAATTAAGATCTCTTCTCCTCTGGGGAATCATCTGTGTGGGTTGGAAAGGGCTTGCTCCTTCCCCTCTATCAGAAATGAACTGACCCAGCAGGCAGAAAATCAGTGAGGACGTAGTTCAACTCAACAACACTATTAATCAACTGGATATAATGGACATATATACATTACTTTACCCAACCACAGAATACACATTCTTCTCAAGCTCACATGGAACATTCACCAAGATAGACCATGTTCTGCATCATAAAACACAATTTAACAAATTTAAAAGAATAGAAATCATACAGTGTGTGCTTTCAGACCACAAGGAAATTAAACTAAAAATCAATAATAAAAAGAGTTCTGTAGGGGTGCCTGGGTGGCTCAGTCAGTTAAGCATCTGACTTCAGCTCAGATAATGATCTCATGGCTTGTGAGTTCAAGCCCCACGTTGGGCTCTGTGCCAACAGCTCAGAGCCTGGAGCCTACTTTGGATTCTGTGTCTCCATCTCTCTCTGCCCCTCCCTCCCTCATGCTCCGTCTCTCTCTCTCAAAAATAAATAAACATTTTAAAAAAAGATTACTGTAAAAAAAGAGATTAAACGATACTTTTCTAAATAACATAAAGCAAAAACAATCTCAAGAAATTTAAAAATATTTTGAACTATATGAAAATGAAAACAGAAGTAGCAACATTTGTGGGATACAGTGAAAGCATTACTTAGAGAGTTGCTTAGTATTAAATGCATATATTAGAAAAATAGACAATGACAAAAATTGAAAAATTGAATAAAATTAATACATTTCTAGAACAATCTAAAGGATGATGGTTTTATACGGAAGTTTTGTTTCAGAGAATAGAAAAATGCACAAATTATTTCAGATTATAGAAAGAGAATAAAAAGCTATCCAGCTTATTTTATAAAGTACATTAGTCAGGTTTTGCTGTGTTAATGTCATGTAACAACACCTTAAAACTCAGTGATTTACAACAATTATGTCTCACTTATTTGTACATGGATCACCATACTCCATATAATTATATCAGTCAATATAGAAAATATACTTAATAAAAGCCAACACTCAATTATGATAAAACAAATAAGCTAGATCTCATAGCAAACTGACATTAGAGAGTAATATGAAAAGACATGCCTTTCCAAAACCTATAGCAATAGTACAGGTCACAAAACTGTATGAAAAACAAACAAACAAACAAAAAACAAAACAAAGAACCTAAAACAATCCAGAAAACAAACGTATAGCAATCATTATACTCAATGTAAAAACTATGGACTTCCTGTTAAAACCAATAGCAAATCAAGAGTTTTGGCTATAATGGCCTTGATTCAAACTCACCACAGAAGATTTGAAGATGGAAGGATGAGGAACTTTTTAGCTGATGGCTTTTATTTTCTCCACAAAGCATAAGGCAAAGTCATGAGCTGAGAGAATGGATGGGAAGAAGTTATCGGAAGTTCAGCAAGAGAGAAAGGTATTAGCTAATCATCTTCCAGAATGAGAGAGCAAACTTATTTGGAAACCATCTGAGGATTGCCAGGAAGAGCTAAATGGCCACTGTGTTTTGTGGTTATGAAGGTAAGGGGAAACCTGTGATCTACAGTTTGTGATTTTTCTCCACCAATATTTAGCTGCTCGGGGATAGGCACGGTGAAATTGTTGGATTTAACCAAGTTTGGGATTTTTGACAGACAAGTAATGCTGAGCCCCAAGGAAGCTAAGAGTCTTTGAAAGATAGTCATAATGACGATGGACTCTAAGCTGGGTAAAGAGGACTATGAAGGCAAAAGAAGGATGATGGATGATGAAAAAGTGGTGGATTCAATGGATTGGAAGTCTCAATGAAGTTGAAGCTTCCTTAAGGGGATACAAAGCGTAAGTACACGGTTGGCTAGAAGGCTAGAAGGTTATGGTGACAGAGTCTGAGGTTTGTGGTTGAGTTTCAGAGATGCTACAGTTACTGGGTCTGAATAGGAATGGGGCGACCATTGGGGGTGGGTGGGTGAGTTGGGGTGGAAGAAAGTTGGAATTCGAGGAAGGGAGCGCAGGGAACTGGGAGATCAGGGTGTTAGATGTGGGGGCTCCATGGATGTTACAGTTTCTTAGAATGAGGTCAGGAATGGGAAACAATGACCCCAAACTGGAATCTTCAATGAAAGAGGGAAGAGAAGGAAGGTTGATAGGAGAGAGGGATAGTGACTGCAGATGTTATGGAGAGATGGAATCAGTGTCACAGGAACTGGGATTTGGAAGGAAGGTACAAAAAGGCTTGGGAATGTCAGTGGAGGGCAAGGAAAATATCAAGGAAACCACAAAAATACCCCAGCTCTGGACCAGTGGAAAGCTGCCTCCACCTGGGAGGGCTGCAGGGAACAGGCAGACTTCAGTGAGGGCTTAAGGCACTCAGGCTGAGGATGTAGTGGAAGTTGCTAAAAGTGAGGTGATGGAGGCCCAATGGGAGGGCTTGAGGAGAAAGGAATAGCAAAGGATTGGATAAAACTGGGCCCAGAAGTGATCAGAGCAGGAAGATCCTTGAGGACATGGGCGATGACAGAAGTAAGCAGAGATTAGTTAGTGTCTAGGGGAGGGCTGAGAGGAGAGAAAACTTTTTAAACTACCATCTTGAATCCTTGGTTGGGGGTCTGGGGGTCTGCGATGATGAAAGCCTTATCAATTCAAATGAAGGTGGATTGTGGAAGTGGAGCTGATTTTGAGGGAGGTTCCCTCAGTGGGTCCTGAGGGAAGTTTCTGGAGGGGGGCAATGGCGGGGCAGGACAACTCCCTGGAAGTAAGTGTGGGTAACAGGCTCAGCTCAGTTTGCACCTCTTGAGGCTGCAGTGGCTTCAGAGGGCAGCAGCTCTGGGGAGCAAAGGTGTCTGGGCAGAGATGAGATCTACAGAAGATGGTTTAACAAGAAAGTGGTGTCCTGCCCCCTTATCATTGCTCATAAACAACAGGTGTTAGGAGTTCTGCTTCCTTGGGTTGGACCCAGAGGAGCAATCATGGTGAGTCCCATAAACACTAGTTTCAGGGAGCCCCCTTTAGGCCAAGGCTGGGGTGGGAAGGCCCTAAGAAATGGTGGGTGCTAGCCTCCCCACAGGTCCTGAAGATGAGCTGAGAGGTTTCTTCCTACACACCCTTCTAGGATACTGCCGTGAATCCTGCAAGGAAGAGCCACCTTAGGCACGTCTGGCATCTTACCCAACAACCCTGCGAGGTAGGGATGAGGGTCTCTACTTTGCCAATGAGAGCAATCTGCTCAGTGTCTCATACAAAATGGCAGATCTGTAAGACCTCAGAACCTGTGCTTCCTGCACAGTATCTCTCTGCCTCTCATTTAATGCTTCACGTATTTGTGGGGCACCTACATGGCAGTCCCTCAGCTAGAAATTGGGGACACCCTATCCACAGGAGGACAGTTTCACAGCCCTGATTATGTACCAGGTCACATTTGAAACCCCCCACCCTCAGATCTGACTTCATAAATTGAGGGGTGGAGACCGAGAGTCCCCATTTTTATTTGAACAATATTCGGAAATGACAATACTAGTTCCCATTTGTGTGGGGTCCTCTTCAGCCACCAGCAGCTGGAGGAGACCGGTTTCCCTTTCTAGGCAGGCAAGAGAAGAGGGGTGGTCTAGCTTTGATCACTTGCAGCTGGACTCTGCCTTAGGCAGGGGTGACAGAGACAGCTCAAGGCTCCCCTGCACACCTTCCACCACCACCCCCATCTCTTCCAGGGTGCCTGAAACCCACAGTCAGAGATTTATTTCTTTGGGTTAGGTTTTATCTCCAGCTAAAATGCAAATCCCTCTGGAGGGGTGGCAGGGAGAACATCAGCTATTATAGGTTGAATTTGGGTAAGTTCGTTACATCAATGCACTGGGAGAGCAAATAACAAAGAAAAAAAATCCTTATTCAGGGCTATTTTTTTTTTTTTAAGTGACAGCCAGGCAAGTAATGGTGAGAAAATCAGATCAGAACCTACCCTCTGGGAAGCTCTAGAAGGGAAGTAAGGAGAAAAGGGAATAGGTCCAGAAGCCAGGGCACTGCCCTAGAGGAGTAGGTCTGGAGGGGGGTGGGGGGAAGGGAATTGGAGAACACAAGAAATCCAGAGCTTACAGAAAGGAGAATGGCTCAACCACTGGACTAGCTACTGGGGCAGGAGGTGGGAGTCCCAGGAGCAGGAGCAAGACCTGGGGAGGTGGCTGTGGGGAGGGGGCATCATGCTCAGGAGTGCCAGGGAAGCCTTCCCAGAAGATTTTTGATGGCAGTATTAAAGAAGCATCTGATGTGGTGGAGGGTGGCTGAGAAATGAAGGGCACAAACAGAGAGACAACAAGGGCACAGGTACCAGTCTGTGCAGAGGACCATCCATTTGGGGGATGGGGCCCTCACCAGGGGGTGAGGCAGGCTCTTGCTGGGCCAAGCCAAGGCTGGGCACTGCAGTCCCTATTCTTAGTTGTGTTCCCCTCCACCACTTGAGCAGCGTTGGGAAAGGCAGGTAGAGGGCAGGACTGAAAGAGTCATAGAGCCCTGCAAACCTGGGGTACTGCCCTAGCCAGGCCCTCCCTGACCTCCCCCTCCAACCAGAGAAATCTTCCCTTAGGCTTGCAGAGGAGGAAAAATGTTCCCTCTACTCTTCTAGATTCTGTGACTGGTCTATGAATTAAATTAACATAAGATAAACAGGAGGGAAAAAAACAATTTTAATTACATAGGTGTGTAGGGTCAGGAGCCCCACAAAGATAAGAGACTAAAACGGGTGACAGCCAGTTGATGGGACAGGGCTTGGGGCTTCTGGAGGGGGAGAAGGCAATTCACAGGAAGGGGACAGTAGGAAGCATAAGGAAAGAAAAGTTGCCTAGTTTTGCAGATCAATGTCCCAGGTGAAAAAGTTATCTCTGGTAGAGGTTCCCTTCTAAGCACTGGGAGGGAGACACCCGGACCAATGGTGATATCCTTTACGAAAATAAATTTCCCTACAAAAGGGTAACTTCTACTCTGTTTACAGAGCTTTTCCTGTATCTGCAGTTTCTCAAAATACGCAGGACAAAATAATCCTTATACCAGAGAGACGTATTTTGGGGTGGCAAATTCTGCTTGCCTCAGGCCTCTTTCCCTTCCCACTGCCCTGTGCACTGAACAACTTCTACAGAATAAACTGGGGTTTTCAAAGACTCAGTTAATCTCAATGGAAGGAGGGGTTATTCCCTGTGTTCAATTCCCGAGAGCCTTTAACTCCAGCCAAGGACCTGGCCTGCTCTTGCAGGATATCTTCTTCCTCTCAGAGGTGGCTAGGGACCACAATGCCTCTCTGGGCAAAATTAAAAGGCAGATTAAAAGAATTACAACCTTAAAAAAAAAGCAACTAAAAAAGAAAAGTCCAAGAACAACAGGAAGCTGAACAGGAAGTTCCCATAGAAGATGAAAATATTTGAGAGTCATGCTGAGTGCAGAGGCTGAGGGCAGAGGGAGATTGCAGGGATACACAGTGTGGAGGTGGTGGCCCATGCCACCCCTCCCTTTTAGCAGAGTGCCTTTGGTCCCGCTGGCCCAGCCCTGCCCACCCCCAGGAGCTCCTTCATCAGGCACATGTACATACATATCTATATACACATGGCAACTTTTACATGTGCTTGCCGAGATATGTTCATGCATGCTCATGTACACATATGCTAACTAATATGTATGCATGGTGAGCTTATTTATGTACCTGAATGCAGAAGGACAAACACTCTGAGTCACTTTGTGTGCAAAACTGTAAAGAAAGTGAAAGTTAGACTGTAGGCCTTCCGTCTCACTTGCTGCGTTTGGCCACCTCTCCCAGGCATCCAGGGTTCTGAGGTGTTGGGGCCTGAGAGGTTTCTCGGTGGCATGTGGCCCCCCGTCCCCCAAGGCAGCCCTCCTTGGGCTCTATCCTGTGGTCCTCAAGCTTTTTGATCTCAAGATCCTTTTCTGCTCTTAAAAACTAGGAGGGCCCCAAAGAGCTTTTATTGATGTGGGTGACATCTCTCAATATAGTGGCATTGTTTTCCATTTCTACAAATATCTTTTTTTTCCCCTACAAATCTCTTTAATGTGCAGCATAATAGAGGACAGCTGGATTATTGCACATGCTTCCGCATGAACTCTCTTTTGGTGAAATATATGAAGAAAATCCAGCATCGCAGAGAATTGTTGGGAAAGACAGAGCCTCATGGATCCCCTGTTAGGCAGCATCTGAAATCTCTCCCAATGACTCCCGCCCCCCCAATCTTCATGTCCTTGTGGAATCCCCTCCACTTGGGTGTGGGCTGGACATGGTCACTTGCTTCTAAGGAATACATAACAGCAAAAGTGATGCACTATCGCTCTGAAGATGACATTCAAAGACTGTGGCTTCCACCCTGAGTGCCCTCTCTTGCTCTTCTGCTCTAGGGGAAGTGAACTGCCATGGTGCAAGCTCCCATGTTGTGCCATGGAGAGGTCCACCCAGCAAAGAACTGAAGGGGGCCTCTGGCCAATGTCCTGGGTATGAACTGAGGCCCACCCACAGCCACAGTGGACAGTTAGAAGCAGACCTTTCTCTAGATGAGCCATCAGATGAGACTGCAGCCCTGGATGACACCTTGACTGGAGCTGGTTGGGAGACCCTGAGGAGAAGCTTCCAGCTAAGTCATGCCTGTGTTCCTGACTTACTGCGATTTACTATGAGGTAATATCTGTGGTCTTAAGCTGCTAGGTTTTGAGGTATTTGATTACATAGCAATAGATTACTAATAGATTACGCTCCATGAAAAGACCTTGGAGAGCCCAGGAGTCCTCAGACCTCACTACCCATCTATCTTCACCTGCCCTCATGGATTTTCCCAGTCAGTATCTGCTTTTCTTTCAGTGTCCTGCTCTCAGCTGGTATGGGGAAGAGGCCTGGTGAGGGAAGCAGGCCTGCACAGGTGACAAGTGACGGGTAATGTGTAGGTGAGGTACAGGCCAATGCCTGTGTATGGGGTCGCTTCTCCCTGATAGTGGACTTCCGGGCAGTGCGCCGTTAATAAGGGATTAGCTTATTGACTCGTTAATGATGGCAGAGTGGGGCAGGTTTGTAAATAGTGGTTCGTTCCCTCTACAGCCAGTCTACACTCTACCCACTGCCATCCCCATGCTCTTTGGGGCATCAAACCACATGTGAGCGATCTTCGTGCCAGATTATCTGATTTCCTATACCATTTGGGTCAACACATAGATGGCCAGAGTCCTGAATGGCTGGTGTCACAGCTCTTTTCACAGATGGAAAAAATATTAGTGGCATCTAATCAGGGCCCCACCATCTATGGTGGAACCAAGAGGTCAATGTCCAAATGGTGGAGGGATTCCTTTAACCCTCATCTACCACATAGAAGTAAAAGTGTCTGATCTATTATATGCCCCAACACTGACGATGAGGCCTCACGTTCTAGACTGCTTCAGGCTTTCCCTGTTGGCATGTACCATACAGGGTGGGAACCCCAGGAACCATCTGGGCATGCTGTCTCACTGCAGAGAAACCCATGGAGACCTAGGCCCACAAGGTGATGTGACTGACCTGAGGTCATCCGGCAAGTAGGAGACAGTGACGGCACTGGAGTTTCAGACAACTGCCCCTACTACCTGCCCCTGCACCCCCAAATCTGATTAGAGCTTCACGTGTGAGGCCCACCTTCCCTCATGGGCTATAGGGTCTGTGCAGGCTGTGCTGGGCTCATGGCACTTAGCACTCAATAAATGACTGAATGGATGGGGAGGCTGGAGAGCATTTTTGAGTTTGGTCTGTTAGGAAGCGAAGTTGTAGTTAGCACCAAAGGTTAGTTTCTGACAAGGTCAAGTGTAGAGGGTCAGTTTGTAGCCAGGATGGGGAAGTGAACCATAGGAAAGGACTAGGAAGTCAGGCTTCGTTGGGGGCCAACCAATCTCTGATGGAGTTTAGAAGTCACTGGGGTGGGGGAGAAGGGAGAGAGGTCAGCCTTTGGCTGGAGGGAGGCATCCGCCCATGGTTAGAAGTGAATTAGCCTTTCTGGTGTTTTATGTGGCATTTCTGGCATCCCCAGGGCTCTGGCCTAGTCTCAAATGACCCATATCCTGAGTAGGGGATGAAGAAGTCAGTTCTGGCTCCAGGAGCAGAGGGGCTTGTAAGTGGCAGCAAGGATCCCACTCTCCAGGCTGGGGGTTGGGGTGGCCTTGTGTCTGGGCCTTTGCTCAGCAGCTGGCCTGGGACTCAGACCCTGCATGAAGGGCAAGCAGTGACTAAAGAGACTTCAGACCCTTGGAGGCATTTCCTGTTTTCCAGTGAACTGAAAACCGGCTTCCTGCTTAGAATAGTCCATAGGGAGGGGTTCTTTTTCTGGTGGTGGGAGGGGTGTCTGAGGATGGAGGACTTGCTGGGCTCAAGGACCAGCTCTCAGGGCCCTGCTAGGAGGAGGTGGCATGGGGACAGGGGTGGGGTAGGAGAGAAGGAATTCCCAGATGCCTCTGCCCATTTCCTGGCTGTGCCTCAGTGTTCACATTCAAAGCTTTCTGAGAGAGCAACACAAGTCTAATTCCATCAAACAACCGTATCTTTTCATAGGGAGGTGACATTTCTCTGGGAACAAAAGCAAAAAGCATGCAGGACCTGTGTGGGGACAGTGATCAGGAGCCCCATGGGTGGAGCCGGGTCTTTGGCACCCAATTAGATGCAGATTCATTTTTTTTAAAAATGTTTTTATATTTTTGAGAGAGAGAGAGAAACACAGAGCATGAGCAGGGGAGGGCAGAGAGAGAGGGAGACATAGAATCCGAAGCAGGCTCCAAGCTGTCAGCACAGAGCCTGATGCGGGGCTCGAACCCACGAACTCGAGATCATGACCTGAGCCAAAGCTGGATGCTTAACCAACTGAGCCACCTAGGCATCCCTAATTAGATGCAGGCTCATATTGCAGGCTTGAGTCCTGCATCTGCAGGGGACTGGTTGTGTGGCTTGGACAATTTTCTGAACTTGCTGAGCCTCAGAGTCCTCATTTCTCAATCTGGGGACCTAATCAACACTGCCCCTCTGGCACAGTGCCCGCCCTGCCCATGGCAGGCACACTCGAAGCCAGCCTCCTTCCCTCAGCTGAGCACAGAGGTGAGGGGGTTACTTGGGCAAAAGGACGAGGCACATCTGTTCCCACAGCAATCCAGTTTGCTTCCCTGCAGTCAAAATGCTCCCAGCTCCTGCTGCCAGCCCTTCTAAGACCCTGACCCACACCTGAGGGCACATCATGGTCAGCCAGCTCCTTACCCGCTTCTGGATCTCTTCATTGCCTCAGAGGGTGGTGTTGGGATTTGGGAGGACAGACTTTCTTTTCCCCCACCCACCTTGCTTTGGGCTGCTTTGTCCTCACCAGGCTAGATTCTAGCTGTTCCTCTTCCCCTGCCAGGGGTCGGTCACCCAGGAGCCCCCGACCCCACCCCAGAGTCCACACAAGATACAGATTAAGCACCCGCAGGCACAGCGGGGATAGGTGGAGTGGAAGGCAGGGCCATGGAAGAGGGGGGGACATTAGCACCGACCACTATTTTTAAGGAGGTGTTGGCCAAGGCTAGTCCTTCTGATTCCAGCCCCACCGTGGACCTGAGCTACAGAAGAGGGGCTGGCATCGGCTAAGCAGGGGGCCAGCAGGGTAAGGCGAGGAGGGGCTGTCCAGTCCAGCCCCTACTCTGATTTCTTCTGCCACCTTTTGCGTTAGCACTGTCACCTCTTAGTGAACAGAACTCACTAGAAGGGACCCTCAGGAACGGACCCCCTTACAGTAGCTGGAATCGCTGGAGGTGATAAGCATGGAATCACAGGTGCTTATGCAGGTGCCTTTGACAAGGGACGGGCTAGCACATATTTAAAGGTACCTTGACTTTTAACTTAAAAAAATACATATATTTAGCCCTATGATCTGGACCTCCAATTGTACTCTAGTTTCACATGTTGGGGGTGGCCTCGATCTTCTTACACATTATATAATTCACTTACTGGTCATATTTATTGCTTGTTGTCCGTCAAGATCCTGCCCCCTTGTAAGTTCTGTAAGGGCACCAATTTTTGTCTGTTTTGTTCACTGATATCTAGATGAATGGCTGGCACGTGGTAGGAGCTCTATGAACATTTGTGGAATAAATAAGGGAATGAATAGTTCTGCATTATCTGTTCTGCCTATGAATACTTTCTGTCCTGTCTGAGCAGACCCGACCTGTCACTGGGTCTGACAATTTGGGCAATTATCTGTGGAACGGGCATAAGAATACAACAGTCTCATGGAGTCATAAGGGCTAAGTAAGTTAGAAAATTTCTGAGCTTCAGTTTGCTCATCTATAAAATGGGGTTAACTGGAGTATTAACTACCATATATGCTAGAAACTACCTAAAATGTGTGATTTTTGTGTGACTTACATAGATTACTTATGTTAAGTGCCTAACATAGTGTCCGGAACAAAGAAGGATAAACATGTTAAACTTAAATGTAATTAACAACCCACAGAAGGAAGGATTCTGCAGTTAGTGCCCAGGAAGGGCTCCTCCTCGGAGCCTCGAGAGCAGCGGCTGGCTGCCAGCTCTGAAGCGCAGAAGGCCTGAGGAGCAGTACAGTTTGTAATAGTTTGGGTCCTAGAACTGAGACTGACCTGATCTCAGCCCTCAGGCAGCAACTACCGATCCCATCGGGAGAATGGGCAGGGAGATATCATCTCTCCTGTCATACACAAGGACAGCCCTCTACCGAGGGCCGGGCTGGGCTCTGTGAGACACCGTCCCACCTGCAGAGACCGTCTCGCCTCTTTGAAGGATTCCCGTGCCCCTGACGATGTGGAGAACAGAAGTTACAGCATTGCCCTGGAACTCGAGTCCCCCACCCCAGCCCTTCCCTGCTACTCCAAGCTGAGTGCGGGTCTGGTATTTTTGCAGTAAGCATCGTTGGCAAAGACATCTTTGCGAAAAGCAAAGACAGTTTTGCCATAAAGGATAAAAAATTTAAAAAATATAACTGGTTGATAATTTGGTTTCGTTTCTCCATGGCTACAGTGCTCCCATTTTGACATTCTGTAAATCTTAGCCCTCATGACAGTCTATACAGCAGCGCAGTGTCGAACTCATGGTTCCCATAGAACGTCTGTCAACGGACGTGAGACGATACGCTGAGAGCAAATAGCCGGGTAGAAGGCCTTCATGACCAACGCGACACAAAGCTCAGTTACAGATACGCATCCTAGCACTTGAAAACACATATGTCTCTTAATGGGGAAAGAAATTTCAGCGAAGAAAGAAAAATGAGATAACAAGTGGGGAGACTAATCAACCAGCAAAAAAAAAAAAAAGTATATTATGATAGATTTTGAAGTGCTTTTGTACAATCCACAAAATAAAATCAGTTTTTTAAAAAATGTTTATTTATTTTTGAGAGCAAGAGCGAGAGATAGCACGAGCAGGGGAGGAGCAGAGAGAGAGGGTGACACAGAATCCAAGGCAGGCTCCAGGCTCTGAGTCAGCACAGAGCCCGACGGGAAGCTGGAACCCACGGAACGCGAGATCACGACCTGAGCCAAAGTCGGATGCTTATCCAACTGAGCCACCCAGGTGCCCCTAAAATCAGTTCTTTGAGCAGCATTGCCATGAATCTATATTGTTCATTTTGAATGTATTCAAGTATTTTGTATTTCACACTAAAGTCTTTTAAATGTCGCTATTCATTTTTCATCTTTTATTAAGTCCTTTGTAATGAAAGTCTCTCTTCTGTTTTTTTGTGATTTTGTCTTTTAGAGCAAAATTGCCTTACGGCTAATTAGTTCTGGGGTGAAAATGCTTGGGGCAAAGTTGCTTACCGCCCAACTTCCTAGAACCATCTGGGTCGCCACCCCGAAGGCCCTTCTCTGACCTTTGCCTACCCACAGCTTCAGCATCTTTCAGTGCCCTCTCACCACCGCCTCCTCCAGGAAGCCTGCCTGGATAGCACAAACCTAACCCCTTTCTCTGGACATCCCCGGTGTCATCTGCAGGGCTTATCTTTGTCTCTCTTGTCAGCCCTCTGCTGCTCTTCTGCATGGGCCCATCATGTCTTCTAATGGCTGTAAGTTCCCTGAGCGCCAAGACCTTGTCTTCACCACTGGTTCTCCATGCTCTCTTCCTGCCCCCAAAAGGGTTCTTCACAGGTGCGGTGGGGTGTGCAGGTGCCCCAGGAGAGCTGAGGGACAGGACATCTGGAGGATGAGGGAAAACAAATCAGAGCCAGGACAGGAGAGCAGTCCTCAGGAGGCCAGGCCACGCTGCTCTGGGCTCTGATGAAGGACAGGGTGCCTTGGGGAAGAGAAAGAATAGCAACAGTTCCAGATGCTGTGCTCTGTAACCTTTTATCTCCCTGATCTTTCACAACAGGACTTGGAGGTAGTAGGTCTTGTTATTGCCATTTGATGAATGTGGAAACAGGCTTACAAAGGCATGGTTGCCTGCCCGAGCGGAAAGAGCTAAAGCCAGCCCTCGCTTGCTGCAGACTCCCTGAACCAATTTTTGTGATGCATTTCCCTGGGTTCTTTTCGGTGATCTCAGTAGCCGCCAGAGGGGGAGGCTTAGCTGCTCCCTGATGACCTCGCAGACCATGTTCTGAGACACATATGGAAAAATATTTTATTAGAAAGCAGGCACAGAATAGTCTTGTGGCCATTCCACAAGTTCCATGAAGTTCCAGCTCCGGCAGCCTGGGTGTTTCCAATAGCGCCTTGAAGCAGAGGTCCACCCAGGTCAGATGCAACGCTGTGCCAGCCACAGACTGGTCTGTCTGTGGGAGTGAGGCAACCAAGGCTCAGAAGCCCTTCCGTGGCCCTTTCTAGTCACTCATCCTTTCCCCACGAAGACAACCACTCGCCTGATTTCTAGTCCCACAGATGATCTGTTTTGCTTGTCTGCACAAATGGAATCGCACAGTCTGTGTACTCCTTTGTGCCCGGCTTCTTAGACTCTACGGTAAGTCGTGAGAGTCACCTGTCTTGTTGCACATAGCTGTAAATCATTTGTGGCTATATAGTATTCTGTTGTGTAAATCCTCCACAATTCATTTCTTACTCCACAGCTGCTAGACTTTGCTGTTGAGTCAAGGGTATTCATATTTGGCTTTAGCAGACTTTGAGTAGCCAGAATTTTTCATAGTGGTACCATCTGATACTCAAACCCGAAACACCGGAAGTTCCAACTGTTCCGTATCCTTCGTGAAACTTGATTAGTCATCCTGGCAGGTGTACAGTGGTATCGCACTGATTTAAATGTGCACTGCCCTGATTACTAGGGGAGGAGAAGGCTATTTTCTTACGTTTTGGGTTTTTTTTTCAATGCGAAGGTTTGTCTTTAAATCGCTTTGCCCATCTACTATCCCAAATATATCACCAACGTCACCATTCTAACATTCTTTATGCTAGTTAACAAGCCACCATTTTCCTTGAGAAAATATTTTCCTGGAATTCCTTATGCCAGTGACAAACCTCCAGGTGTTGATAGGAGATAAGAGAGAAGCACTTGCGGTAGGCTTCTGAGAAAACACTATGCGATCAGCTGTCCGTCCCTGGAGGAGGGGTTCTGATGGGCACAGCCGTTCTATTCTTCCGGTATCACTTATGAACAATGTACCCGGAGTGTAGTGTCACTGTCGAGGCTGAAGTACTCTAAAGAAAGAGACTTCATAATATGACATCTAAGCCTTCTTTCCACCCCCTCTCTCTGCTGCTGTGAACGCTATGACAGTGTATGTCACGTGGCTCAGTCCTCTTATCACAGGGGGATCTCTAGGCTGCTGCTCACCCAAGGCCGGACTCTATTCAGGCACAAGGAAATGGAGAAGGGGCAATGTGCTCATTGATTCTATGAGAAATCTGTTAGACTGGCAGTTTTTCGGTTCCAGGGCACAGCCGCCCACACAGGCTTTCCTGAAGTGGCTCTGGAGCCATCTAAGCCTCGCTAGGAACCAGCACGTAGGGCTTCCTGGAACAGATCTACCAGTGCTGGGCTTTCTCTCCTGGAATGTGGCTGGGGGTGGGGAGAGAGGTGCTGAACCAGGGATGCTGATCAACCATTGACCATTCTTTTTTTTTTTTTTTTTCCAAAAAAATTTTTTTAACATTTATTTATTTTTGAGAGAGAGAGAGAGAGAGAGAGAGAGAGATCATGACCCGGGGAGAGGCAGAGAGACAGAGAGGGACACACACAGAATCGGAAGCAGGCTCCAGGCTCTGAGTTGTCAGTACAGAGCCCGAGGTGGGGCTCAAACCCATGAACTGTGAGATCATGACCTGAGCCGAAGTTGGACGCTTAACCGACTGAGCCACCCAGGTGCCCCGACCATCGACCTTTCTTATAGCTTCAATGTGATTTGTGGAGTATAGAGATTTGGGAGGATGAGTTTCCTCATCTCCGGGACTTTGGAGCTGTCTCTTCCGGGCTACCAGGCAAGGGAGGTGTAGGCTGGTCAGATTTCATTCAGTGCAATGCTCAGAGATGTCTTCTGACCTCTCCGGAATGGCTCCTTTTGTGTCTTCTGACTTTCAGACAAATTAATAAGACAGAGAAGCTGGCAAGAGGTTTGCTTTTCCTTGGTTGCTTACCTAGAAACTTGCCTGCATCGAGGGAGGAAAGTATGTGATAAATACAACTTTCCTGTTGGGGTGGATCTGGAGGTCCTTTGCTACATCTCCAGGCAGGCAGGCGACATTGCCAAGGGGAAACTGAGAGTATATTCAGGATGACATACCATAGTCGTTGGAGGGCTTACAAGGAAGCACCATCCCTTCCCCTGAGGATGACAGATGATAAGACTGCAATTATTTCCACAACGTGGAAGGAAGACAAAGTTTTGGCTAATTGAAATTTGTGGTATACTCGAGTGTACATGAGTTTCAAATGTTCTTGAAAAATCTGTGTCAGAGAAGGAAGAGGAGGAGCCTTGCAGAAGCAGCAGTGTGACATGACTATAGTGGCAAAAAAGGAGCTCCGGAACAAAGGAGGACCCAGAGAACCCAGGAGCCACCATGATGGCCACAAACCCTGGCTGAGCAGGGGTGGCAGGCACGCACTAAATCTCAGATCCCCAGTGACCAGCGGTGCCCCTTGCCCAGCCTACAAGGGGCCCCCCATCTTGAAGGAGTTTCCTGGACTCCAAAAGCCTGAAATTCTGAGCGGCCAACGAGAGCCTGAATCCCGACAAGGCTTGAATGGGCACTGGCTTCAGGAAGATTCAGCGTTTGTTTTGCCAGAAAAATAAAAATGAGGGTGCTGCCTGCTTTCCTTGCCCAACTTCTAGCGCTCCCAGGCAGACTGGGTGGTTTCGCTCTATGCCCAGACAGCCCAAAGCCACATCTGATCTGCTCAGGCCCCCTTCATCTCTATGGTGGCAATTCCAGAAGCACAGAGGCGAGGCTGGGGCGAGGCAATATGGGCGTTTGCATCCTTTGTGCATCTTTTTCTATTTTTTTTTAAAGTTTATTTATTTTTGAGAGAGAAAGAGAGAGAGAAATCAGGGGAGGGGTAGACAGAGAGGGAGACACAGAATCCGAAGCAGGCCCCAGGCTCCGAGCTGTCAGCACAGAGCCCAATGCAGGGCTCAAACCCATGAACCACAAGAAAGCTGCAACCATGGCTAGGCTTGGTAATTTGGAATCCCTAATGTACAAAACGCACAAAGCTTCATTGGTGCCACGCTGCTGCTTACAAAGAAGATAAAAAAATGCTCATTGGAGCCGAGAAATAAGATTTAACGCCATTGTATTTATTAGGTTCTGAAACAATACACATTCACATCCTTTTGAATACAGTACATTTGGCACAACAATGTTTACAATGAAATAACACTAATGAATGGCAAGAGATTAAAATTACATCCAGAAAGGAAAAAAAATGTACAAATAAAGCATCACAATACAAAAAAAACCCCTAAAATCGAATACATTTTATATTTAGCCAGAATTATTTTGCACATAATTTAAAAAGAGGTAATTTTTTTAGCCTTCTTTTTTTTTAAAGCAAGAATGCATTTTTTTTCACCTTTGGAGGAAAAAAACGATGTTTCCACTTCACAAAGTCCATAATGAGAGAACACAGGAGAACAGCTATCCTTCATATACTTTTTGGCATTTTTTTTTTTTTTTTTTTTGCACTCAAGAGCTAGATAGATTAGAAAGAAATGTAATAGTGTGTCTGCTTCCTAAGCCTTGTGAAAATTGAAATGAAACAATGAATACTCAAAGAACACACAAGCTGTTTTCCATAGACGATGTGGGGTTTGAACCCACCTGTGTGAGCACTGGATCAGCTCTGGCCCCGAGCAGGAGGCATCCCAGCCAGCCCAGCTCTGGTGCTGGAAGGGGGCATCTCTGGGCCAGGCACCCCGCGAATGACTGCCTGGAGCTGCTGGGTGGAATGTATTATTTGACTTCCCAGCCAAAAGCCAGTTGTCCTATAGGAAGGGCCCGAGCCCTGCTGACTTGGGAACACCACCGAGGCCTTGGAGCAGGCCGCTCGGCATTGCAGGGAGAGCTCGCTTGGTTGTTCCAAGTTCACCGTGGGGAAGGAAGCAGAGGAGAAACAGCGCAGTAGTGATGCATGAGTATGATGGGCAGTATTGTCATGTCTTCTTAAAAATTGAGATGATGCCACCATGAAAATGTTTCTGTGCTTGTACTCACCTCCAGAAGATAGTCTCTTCCCCAGGATGTCAAGTTACCGAAGATAAATTAAGTTAATCTGTTCTCCATCACGTCACTGGTACGCCAAACACACAAATGGATAGAGTATAATATTTCAAAGTATCGTCAGAACGGATCATAACTACACCTGAGTTTTTAAAAAACAAAAACAAAAGAAAACTGAATGTCGTCCTTAGTGATAACAAAGGCTACGGGCAGCCAGATGCAACTATGGACACCAACTTTCTATGGGCTCGAGCTGGTCACTGTCCGAGCTTTGAAACCACCATCAAAAACATTCCTTTCTCTTCCCCATCCCCCTCAGGGCATCATAGAGCACAGGAGAACTGTATGTGAGATTTAATGTAGCTTACTATATGTTTACGTCTTTTGAAAGAAACCAAAATGAAATAAACAATACAAAGGACTCCTCCCCGTCCTCAAAAAGGAAACACACCTTATCTCTCGGTAACTTGAACCAATATGCTTACAGAGTATTGCACCTGGACATTATTATAATTATTCTTTCATAGACTAAAGTTTTATAATATGCCTGAACATGCAGCAGTTGATACCTCTAAGTTCAATGAATTAATTCCACAGGCCTTGCAGCAAACACTATATACAAAAATCTCGAATGTACAAAAGGCAAAAAGCTTCCGTAGGGCCACTTTGCCACTCACACGTGTATATATATATTTAGGGGCAGCTGGGAAATCCACGTGCAACAGTTGGAATGGATTCCATTCCCTGCTAAATCAGTTCAGGAAAATAGATAATCAAATAACCTCCGGGAAACATATACACAAAGCCACAGAGAACCCTTGGAAATCAGAGAATGTAACACTATTAGCATATCTACAGGAGGTAACATCACATCCATTAAATAGTGTCCACACGAGTCGCCATTGCATGTCACACAGAAACAAAACTCCAAGCACATCTTGCCACATTGTCAGTTTGCAAATAAAGTTGCTCTTCAGTCTCTGGATTCCTTCCGCATAATCCACGTTTAGCCTCATTCGGCTCGCTTCAAAAGCAGAGATTTCATATTTAACTTTACACGTTTAATGTCTAAAAACCACAACACAGTAGTACTACCATTTTTTTTTTTTTTGTAGAAGTGCGCAAAAGTAACACACCATTGCAGGAAATAAATAGAGTATATGCTGGGAACTCAGAACGCAACTGGAAAGAGAATTTGGGAGTGAGTTTTCCTAGAACCTCAGGGTCTTGGCCATTACTGTGGTGGCCTCTGTGTTCAGGCGGAACTTGAAGGTGAGGAGCACTACTTGTTTTCTTCTCTCTCCATTCATCCAGCCCCCGTGTGCCACAAACCACAAAAACATTAATAGTATAAACCCCGCACAGTTGGTTTCTCATTGTATAATAGCCCTTTAGTATCTACCTGCATTAATATTGGAATTTATATCTTTAGGCCGATTAGAAAGCCAATTTGATGATATATTTTTTCAAATGTTAATCGAGTTCAAAATCCGATTTCTTTTTCTACAAAGAGTGGTTGATTTCTTTCACGAGATACATGCTCTCACAACTTTGGCATGCCCCAAAGCTACAACCGAAGCAAGCAAGAACTGGCCATTCTGGAGCAAACCAACACCTTCGGCTGACTTACGCGTCTTGCAGTCAGCCTCCATCACAGTGTGCCTCGAGGGCGCCCGCCCCCGTGCCAAAGAAGCACCTATCTCTCCTGGACAGAAGGGCGGGGGTGACAGGCTCTCAGAAGTGGGAGCCTCAGAACCAAGGCTCTCAGAAGTGAGAGTGATTGAGCCCCTATGTCCAGTAGCATAGCCAGGGTCTTCTGGTTTGCTGTTTCTGTTGCTCTTTGAAGTAAAAGAACTGAAGCCGCCTCGCTGCCAGGAGCCCCCGAGGAGTAGAAACGGGCTTTTGCCAATAGACCAAACACGCAGTGTGTCCAGCTGACCGCTGACCCCATGCGATTCTGCATCACTGGTGAGACAAGAACCAAGAGTGCCTTCTGGTCCCTGGCTGGAAGGGGGAGGAGCCGGGCTGGGGTAAGGGAACGCAATAAATAGAGGATAGACGAGGGACTGGGGCTCTGGAGAACAGGAGAAGCAGTTCAAGGCCTCCTGAGCCTCCAGAAATAGGACTCTTCTTGGCACCCCTTGTGGCAGCAACACCAAACTCCACCTGGAGCAGCTTCTCAGGGCATCAGGTCTTCACCAAAGTAGGAGAAGCCTTTGAATTCCTCCTGGTTGATCTGCTTCACGATTGCTTCGTCCACGAGCGTGAGGATGGGCTCTTCCCGGGTAAAGTCTTGGTCAAAGTTATTGACGTCTCTTTTGGTTTTCTGTGAGAAGAAAAGAGAAAGCACTGACTCCAGGCTGACCTTCCTCCCCGGGGGCCCCCCACAGGGAGTGGGCATCACACCGACCAGCCTCTCACCAAAGCAGGCCTCTAGCTACTGAGAGAAGACACGGGGCTGCTCCAATGAGGTCACGACGAATGGCCCCAGGACCAGGAGGTGGCGGAGGACTTGGAAAGGAAGAATGAGTCCAGGTGAGAGGGAAGAAAGGGGTGAGAGGGGATGATGGAAAAGCAGGGAAGTGGGATTCCCACAGACTGGCGTGTGGGGTGGAGCATGTGTGTTTGGGAGAGTGGGAGGCATAGCTCTCACCACACTCTCCCCCTTCCAGTCTAACCCTCTGGCTCCATCGAGACCTCCATTCCTGTGACCCAGGGAACAAACTTGAATCTCCCTCCCATAGAGTCTCCAGTGGTCTTTCTTCTCTATAGGTTGACCTCCATAAGCTTGCCAGGTCTGCTCCATATATGACCTCTTCTAAGTAGGAGGATGAGGGGGGTTTGGGCAGGGGACATCTTCTGGAAAGCCTGCCTTGATCCCTGCCTGCATCTACCTTGAACCCTATTTTGTGCTCCTACATTCTTTCCATGATTATACTCAACATGCTGACTTGCAATGAGCTGTGTGTGTTTGTCTTGACCAAGAGCTCCTTAAAGGCAGGGGCCTTGTCTTATTCAACCTCGGGTTCCCTACAATAAGCTTCTACTGGATAATGCCCATGGGAAAGAACCCACCACTGCACTGACTCCCCAGCCCAGAAGAACCCTTGCCCAGTTAGAGGCTCAAGTTCCCAAAATAGGGCTTACGGTCAATGGGGCAGAGCAGCAAACATCTGGAAGTGTAAACAATGCTCTCTCTGCCTTTTGGGACTTCCAGTTGATCTGGGAGCCAGTACTGCTGTCTAGAACACACACTGCAATAGTTAGGAAAACGTCCATGGAGAAGTCAGGACTTGGTTGGGACTTGAAGAACGAGTTACGGTCGTGGTGGCAGAGATGGGAAGAAGTCACCTTGGCAGGGGAAGAGGTGGGACAAAGATAGGGGGTGGTGAGGCAGGAACATGGAAGATGTGGAAGAGGACAATGGGTTCACTGAGCTGCCTGGGGTGGAGTCTGGCATGGGGATGGAGGGAGGCAGGTAAGTCCGACTGCAGAGGCCTTCGACACCAGGCCCCCTCGTCCCGCACTACATGGCGCAATGCCCAGAGGATTGAAGGAGCTCCTACAATACCCTTTCAGGTGCTGATTAACTGGTGTTACCCAGGATTAGTGACCTGGATGATGGAATAAACCTTGTGGAAAGATTAGCATTATTATTTGTGGGAGGAATAATATTAATATATGCTTTGTCCTGGGGAAACTAGTAACCTAAAAGATGTTAATAAGTACTCCATGAAAAAGGTGGTTTTGAGACAAAGCTATTTTTGCACCCTGCTCTTGGATGTTTGTCACGTATGGTGGCACATTAAAGGCTCCGAGACGTCATAGAATCAAGAAACCTGGTTCACTTTGTTTAGAAGAGCCTTCCTCAAACTTGACGTGAAACTTTTTCTTCCTGAATTTTTTTTTTGGTTTAATGTATTTATTTTGAGAGAGACAGCACATGTGCAGGAGAGGGGGGAGGGGAAGAGACATGGGGGAAGGAGGGAGAGAGGGAGAGGGAGGGGGGGGAGAGAGAGAGAGAGAGAGAGAGAGAGAGAGAGAGAGAGAGAGAGAGAGAATCCCAAGCGGACTCTGTGCTGTCAGCACAGAGCCTGACTCAGGGCTCAATCCCATGAACTGTGAGATCATGCCTGGAGCTGAAATCAAGAGTCGGACACTCAAATGACTGAGCCACCCAGGCATTCCTTTCCTGAACAGCTTCTTAACATCTGTCTCAGATGCAGAGTTCTGCAGGACACGGTTTGGAAACTGTGGTTTTATAGTTTATAAAACACCTTCCCATTTGTTTCCTTGTTTGATCCTTAGAACAGGCAGGTATTATTATCCTGATTTTACAGATGAAGAAACTGTGGCTCAAAGAGATTTGGTGACTTGACCAGGGTCACCTGACTAGGTAAGAGCAGAGCCGGATTCAAATCCAGATCCCTGCATGATGCTGCGTGCATAGAATGTCTGGAAAGCTGGACACCGGAGCAATAGAAAGACATGACAAGGATCAAAGTCCAGCAGGAGACATTCAGGCCAGACTGCTAGGCCTGGAGCCAGAAGGATTTGCCAGTGGGCGAGCGTGGCAGGAGAAGCTGAGAGTGGGTGACCTGTACTGGGTGAGCTAGGCATGGGAGCATGTGTTCAGATTATCCCAGGCTGAGATCAGAATCAGGAGGATAGCCCAGAGCAGGGATGAGTGGATCTTTCAGACACATCAGTCCTGGGCTTGAGCTGGGCTTGAGCTCCATAGTTGAGTAGGTCTCAGAGATCTCAGAGGAGAGACAGAAGGGAGATACAGAAAACCCAAGGGATGGATAGAGGACCTGAAGGATGTGCATGTTGCCCTTGAGATGGGGAAGCTGAGAAGTGGCCTAAGTCACCTCTACCAGGAGGGCTGGCTCCCAGGCAGGAGGACGATCTGTCTCCATTTCCACTGTGTACAGGACAAGAGGAAAAGGGGGCCCTGTGTGGACAGGGACTTCAGAGAGGAACACCAAAGCCCATCTCCATGGTGATCTGGGAGGACCAGTGCCTGGGGAAAGGGCGTGATGGCACCTCTTCTGAACATCTCTGTCCAAGGATGGATGGGTTCACTTTGATTGAGGAGGGGGTTGCAGAGTATGGGCCTGCTGTGCCAGATGAAATGAGTCTAGAAGGAGGAACAGGGTGGGGAGGAATGATTTGGGAAGCACTGAGCATTATCCCAGAAGGTGACCAAGGGATGTCCTCAGTGGGGGCCAGGGGAGGATGGAGACCCGCAGAAGGGGTGGTAGTTGGACGAAGAAGAGAGGCAAGGAATGGGGTGGGGAGAAAACTCAGTCTGTAATATCACCAAGGCTGGGCCATGCCTGGGTCTCCAGTATCTGCAGAAGCAGGGACTCCTTTTTCCCAGCCCCCTCTCACAGCTCACGGATGAAGGGAGCATGTGTATAGAGAGCCTTGGGAAATCTGGAACTGCTCGAGCACTGGCTCTCCCTGTCTGCCTACTTGTTTGTGACCTTTCAGTCATTAGTGTCCATGGAAACTGGTTTCATTTCCCCAGGTCGGCTGAGCATAGTGATGGAGTTAGATTCCACAGGATGTCCGAATTTCACCACTCGCTAACTGTGTACTAGGGAACCAGGTTCAATCAACACAGCCAGGGATGTCCTTCCCAGAGGACCTCTAGCTCCATTTCACGCTAGTTTGGGGTACCACCAAGTCAGCTGTGGGCTGTCCAGGGGTCACAGAATCATGGGTGGCATTTCAGTGACTGTACCATTCTTTAAGAACTCTGGAGAAAGACATACTTGCCTTGCCCACCCCCTTATCCAAACTGGCCCAGGCCCTGTTTTCCTTGGAAACATTTTGGGTGCATGTCAGTTACTCATTTCCAATTCAAAAAGCTAACATCCCCACTATGTGCAGTTCCTGATCATTAACCTTAGAGACTCGGGAATTTTTCCAAGCAAGTATCTCTGGGAAACACCATTCCCTACTAATAGCACATAGACAGCATAGCATCCTCAAACTTAAGAGGGGATTGGGCATTATATCCTTTATTCACTGATTTTATTCTTTGAGAACCTGTCTCACTCTGAGAAAGCACTAGACTCAACTCCAAGATTCAGATGGGCAAACCCCAGAGACATTCCCTGTTTACCTAGATCCTTAGTCTTTCCTTATGCCTCCCCTAAAGGCTAAATGTTAGACTCTTAGCCCACAGTGTGGAGCATGAGAGGTGACTCTGGAACCTCTTCAGACTTTATCTCCTTCATGAAGCCCTTCCTACATGCTTGTCCCACACTTGGGGGTGGGGGGGCGACACGGAAGAGGACAGAGAGCACTAGCTGACCTCTTATCCTGGTACTGCCCCTTCCTGGTTATATGACACTGTGAGCTCCCTCTTTGAGACTGAGTTTTTTCATCTGTAAGATGGGGGTAGTAACAGGCATCTGTTGCCTCGAGGACTCAATGAGATGTCAGATGTTAGGTGCCTCAGTGCAGACTTCAACAGGTAATGGGCACCCAATAAATGTGCCTCCAAGTCTTGGCACCTGTGTGCCTTGGGCACACATCATAGACAGCTTGGTTGTTACTCAACACTGTGTGATCTGCCCATTGATGACATGAGCTTCTCGAAGGAGGAACTGGGTCTTACATTTATCTGTATGCCTCCAAATGCTGAACGAGTACAGAGCTAGGGTCTACCTGAACATCCCAGTGCATTTTCCAGAGATTGAGATGCTTCTAATGACACTTGACTGCCCTTGGGCAAAGTCCCAGGGTCTTATAGTCCTCTACTTCTAAGGCCCTTTAGGGTCTCATCCCCACCTAGCTCCCCACTGCTTCTGGGCCTTGCTGGACCATGAGGTTCTCTGGACTCACTGGCTTCCCCTGATTCCAAGCCTCTGCCTGGAAACCCCTCTCCCACTCCGTCTCTTTCCCGTGTCCTCACCACCCAGCTGAGTTGCTCACCTTTCCCAACCAGGCTTAAATGTCCTTCCTTTAAGTAGCCTTCCTGTCCTTCCTTCCCTCTTATGGGTGCCCCATCATTTCTCCTTTTTTTATGAGAGAGAGCACGCTAGCATGTGCGCACGAGATAGCACTAAAGCCGGAAAGAAGGGCAGAGGGAGAGATAGAATCATAAGCAGGCTCCACGCTCAGCACGGAGCCCGACACAGGTCTGGATCCTACGACCCTAGGATCATGACCTGAGCAGAAACCAAAAGTCAGATGCTCAACCAACTGCGCCACCCAGGCGCCCTGTCCTAACTTATCACAGCCCTGATCACATGCACCCTCCTCCTTTCCACGAATCTGTGAGTTTGTTGGGGATGAGGACTGGGTTGAACTCACATTCCATATCCATCCTAGTGCACTGCCTGGCACACAGTGAGTGCTCAATAAATAGCTGCTG
This sequence comes from Cryptoprocta ferox, assembly GCA_028646485.1. NCBI lineage: Eukaryota > Metazoa > Chordata > Mammalia > Carnivora > Eupleridae > Cryptoprocta > Cryptoprocta ferox. Next base: position 61,545,814 of record CM053576.1, on the reverse strand, counting down.
AGAAATGAGTGAAAGCCCCTCTCTTGCTTCTGCTCTATCCAGAGCCGGTAAAGTGCTCTGGCTTTAGGACCACTGGTGGTTGTTCTACCAGATGGGCTTTTCATGTGGGCAACCACAGGTGAAGTGGCAAGATGGCTGAGATCTGCCTCATGGGGGGTCTAGAGCGGGGCAGCCCAGAGAAACAGGCAGACTTATGCCTAGTTCATGGGGTTTCCGCTCTGAGCAGTGGTCAGCTTGGGGCACTGGGGTTCCCTGATTGCTGGAAGGAGACCAACACAAACAGATTCGACCAGGGTTTGGGAAAATTCCATTGAAGACAGATGGGCTAAGGGGACTTTATGTCACTAACCCTTGTGGCTGATGTTAGAGGAAAATAAATGACACTGCCCTTCCCTCTGGCATCCCTTCGGAGAGAGACAAGGTCTGGGATTTGAGAGGTCCGGGGCTGACCCTGGGGGAAGGGCCCACCTTTGGTATCTGCAACGGGGGATGAGGTAGGTTATGGAAACAGTTACAGGTCCTTCCAGATCCTTTCGAGAAACTGAAACTGGGCCTGCCTTATAATCACTGGAGGCGGCTGAGGGCTTGGGGGACCAGCCGGCTGTGGTAGTGCCTGCATCTCAGCACGGACATGGGCAGGTGGCCTGAATGCCTGCTTCCTGTCTGGCTGGTGTAATTCTTTCACTCACTGTACTTTAGTCATAAACACCAGCTTTCAGAAGAGCCCGCAATTTCTGCTTCTGTCTTCATCTGATTACGAGGAGATCAACAGATGACTTTGTTCTTAAGTACCAAGAAAACTCCCTAATCTCACCAGCTGGGGCATGGGGCTGGCTTTCATGTGGCTACCTTGGGGTCCCTGCCTACACCTCTTTACCTCTGCCGGGCATGATGAGAGCATAGGTCGTGGTCACTCTGATCTCACGGACACAATCAGAATGGTTGTGGTGGTGGTGGGGGCATGCTGTCTCCACATAGTCTCCAAAATGCCAGCTTTTTTTTTGTCTAGGGTCCATGTCAGGTTCCGACTCCCTCTTCAGACTTCCCGGATAGCAGCCTTACCCAATCTCACCCTCCTCCTGGCTCCCACGGCACTTTCTGGATCACGCATTTGGCCCCTTCTAATATGCTATGTGTGTCACAGTCTCCTCTCAAATACCTCAAGATACCAAGGACGCAGCAGAACCTAATACTCATTTGCCTGAAATAATTTCATTCACCAAAACAGTCAAACCCCAAATTCCTCCTAGCTTTCAAATGTCAAAATTCTTGTCTAAGCTCCACTTTGCTCTTTTAAACACCTGAAAACAAAAAGCAAGACTTTAAATAATTAGAATGCTTGTTCTCTGTTAAACAAATCTTTGTAGACATGTATCTGTTCATGATACCCCTATATTCTAAGTAACAGCGTATACGTGTATATGTTAATGCACACATGCTTACGTGTGAAGTTAAATGAAATAAAGGATGTATGACTGTGTAATGCGTTGCTTGGCAAAAATGAGGGTCAGAAATGAATTTCAAGTTAACTATCATTTACTTAAAAATTGCTCCAAACATAATCCTCCATCCCTTTCTCCCCCTCTTGATTTTGTTAACTGAGAATTGGTCATACTTTGGGGTTTTCTTTATAGAAACCAGAGCAAGATGTACGGGCTCTTCTGGTACTCGGCTGCCCAGGGAACTTTTATAGCACCTATCCTGCCCTGAGCCTTCAGTGGCTCTCTACCTTTTAAAATTCCACCTCCTTCTTAGCATGTAGTGGCCATAGCTGACCTCTCCATTCCTGACTCTGGTCTGAGCAAGGCCAAGTGCTGTGGCATGGTAAGAACCCTCAAGTGAATCCGATGTCTAAGACAGTATCAATGTATTTGCATTTCTCAAGTAGCTGTGATAAATCAATGATGCTCTTAGCGTTACCTACCCGGTGTGACCCTATTGTGGGTGGGACTGCATCTCCCAAAAAAAGAGATGTTGAATTCCTAACTTCTAGTACCTCGGAATGTGACTTTATTTGGACAGTAGGTCTGTGCAGATGTCATCAAATTGAGATGAAGTCAGTATGGTGGGCCCTGACCCAGTGTGACTGGGGTCCTTAAGTAGGGGAAGTTTGAACAGTGACAGACCTGTACAGAGGGAAGCCCATGGGCAGGGACACAGGGAGAAGCTGCCACAAGCCAAGGAATGTTTGGGGCCACCAGAAGCTGACAGAGGCAAGGGAGGACCCTCCCCACCACCTCCTGGGTTGTGGAGGGACCAAGGCCCTGCTGGCAGCTTGATTAAAGAGACTTCTCCTGTCTAGAACTGGGAGAGGATAGGTTTCTGTTGTTCAAAGGCACCCAGTTTATGGCAATATGTTTAGGTGGCCCTAGGCAACTGATACAGATGTCAATCTTCTGAAACAGATTTTTTGAATCCAGATGTAATCCTTTGCATTTGACTTTGATTTCTTCTTAGTTTGGTACTTATTTTCTGGCTTGTTGAGATCATTATAAATAATAATTCTGTAATTTACCTCTCTGATCTCAGTCTGTTACCAAGAAAGGAGGGACAATAATATATGCCTGGCTTGCCGAGGGTTCTCTGAGAGCATATAAGGAAAGGTCATGTAAACGTGAATATACCATGGGAAAATAATGTAAATTCTATCATCCGTCTTGTCTGCTGTATCCTTTGGCTCTGTGTCATCCTGAAATATGAGTGGCATGCATCCCATGACTCCATTAAGACACGTATAAAAATACTGTGTAAGGCAGGCTCAGGCTTGGACCCCTCTGGCCTGCCCTCCACCAACAGCCCTCTTGCAAAGCTGATATCCAGGCACCCTGGCACACTCTGGGGACATTATTGTTAAATCCACTGTGAACTGACCAGTCAAGGTCACTTTTTTAAAAATGTTTGTATATTTTTGAAAGAGAGCACAGGTGGGGGAGGGGCGGGGAGAGGGGGACAGAAAATCTGTAGCAGGCTCTGCACTGACAGCAGTGAGCCTCACGTGGGGCTTGAACTCACGAACTGTGAGATAATGACCTGAGCCAAAGTCGAACACTCAACTGGCTGACCCACCCAGGAGCCCCAGCCATGGTCACGTTTACCATCTTGTTCAGGTGGATGATATCAGAGACTTTCAATTGCTTTGCTGGAATAAAAACCCCTAATGCCTGCCGCATTTCTCTGGTCTATTGGTCTAGAAATGATGTTAATTGCCTCCAGGTGATTACCATTTTCCCCCAAAGTGTCACCGATTATCTTTTCCTAAGAACTTCCAGAAATTGCTTTAACAGCACCTACCTCCAAGTATCCCAAATCCACATTTTCCCTATTTTTGAATACGGGGAGACACACTGTTTGCCCATCTGCCGTCTTTTGGTGTCACTGTTGGATTCTGAAAATTCAAATTACCAAGTCGTGGGCATAGCAAATTCTTTAGTGACCTGACCTGTAATTCACCTGGGCCTAGACCAGTGGCTGCACACTGTACCGCCAGGAGCTTTACGTAACAGTGACGTTGGCCCCACGTCACAGCATCAGTGTCACTGCTCGGGGATGTGGCCCCGGGAATGGGCCTGTCCTGGCTCCCCTGGTGAGCTTTATCAAGTGTAATTCATTTGCATTTGACTCTCATGTCTTCTTATTTTGGTACTTATTTCTGGCTTGTAACAACTTACTTCTCCCTTGGAATTCAGTTCGTCTTTCCTGGGTTTTGCCCTAATCTTTGTCCTTCTAAGAGACTTCTCTTTGGGGAAAAGTTAGAGACAGGTGACAGGCTTGGTTTTTGTCACCGGTAACAAAGTAGTTCTCCATCCTGCCTGTGCATCAGAAACAAAGGGCCACTGAACAAGGAGCCCCAGTACACAGCCGGTGGGAATGCAAACTGGTGCGGCTGCTCTGGAAAACAATGTGGAGGGTCCTGAAAAAGGTAAAAATAGAACTACCTTGTGATGCGGTAATCACACTGCTGGATATTTACCCAAAGAATACAAAAACACTAATTCAAAGGGATGCATGCACCTCTAAGTTTATAGCAGCCTTATTTATAATAGCCAAGATATGGAAACAGCCCACTAATGAATGGACAAAGAAGAGGTGAGATACACACACACACACACACACACACACACACACACAATGGGAACATTACTCGACCATAAAAAGAATGAAACCTTGCCATTTGCAATGATGCGGATGGAATTAGAGATGGAACTAGAGAGTATAATGCAAGTGAAGCCACTCAGAGAAAGACAAATACCGTATGTGGAATTTAAGAAACAAAACAAGGGGAAAAAAAAAAAAGGCAAACCAAGAAACAGACTCTTCACTATAGAGAGCGAACTGATGGTTACCAGAGAGGAGGTGACGGGGGAGGGGGGAAGGGGGGGTGGAGACACACATCATGATGAGCCCCAGGTGGAGTAAAATAAAAACTTAAAAAACAAAAACAACAAAGAATCCCACAGTGCACCCACATGGACCCCTGGGCCTTGCCCTACACTTCATGAATTGGACCCTCCAGGGATGGGGCCCAGACCGTGTATATTTTAAAGCTTCCTAAGTGATTCCGACATGCAGCCTGGCTGGGTCCCTCTGTGTAAAAGAGCAGTGGGTTCCTTTCTTCCTTTTTTCCCTTAGTTTCAAAAGCCGCTTTGGTGGTTTAAAAGCCTATATAGGGGCCTACAGTTGTTCTGGATTTGGCTTCCTTGCAAGTTCGCATTATATATGGTCATTCCTTCTCAATTTTGTGCCCTCCTTTCTTCATTTGGTCTTAGCCTTCATAAACTGGGACATCCAAGAGCTCACTGGGAAGCACATCGGTGTCTCCAGACGCTATCTCTGAGAGGCAGTGTAGCTCACCAGGTTAGCATGAGAGCTTTGTGGCCAGATGGCTTGGATTTCACTCCTGCCTCTCTCTAGCTTGGCGGCCTTGGGCAAATCATGTGGTCTTCTCTGGGCCTTAGTTTCAGCATCTGTAAAATGGGGATGCTAGTAGCCCTCCCTGTATATTGTTATAAGGAGTAATGAAATAACGCATTTAAGTGGTGAGAACAACCCACGGGATAGGAGAAATGTAAATTATTAGCATTGCTTCCTCATCAATGTTGATCACCACTGCACAGTTAGAACAAACAGCACTGTCTTTGGGATGATCCTTGAGATTTCCAAGATCCTTGATCTTGGTTCACAGAACAGTTATTATTTCACCTGGGCACCCTGGGTGCGTTCTAGTCCCCCACACTCTGGTCTAGAATTAACAGTCTGCTCTCAAAAGCTAAGAGCCAAATGTGTGACACTCCCACAAAGAACATTCCTGATTTTTTTTTTGTCTTCCTGCCTTTGTTTTTCTTTCCTCATTTTTGCTGATATTATATTTAGACTATGTACTTTATATATCCTGGTGGGCCATCTTTAAACTTTCAGGAATAAAGCAAGATAAGAAAAACAAAAAGAAGAAAGAAGACAAATGTTACTTTTAGCGCTGCTGGCTGTGATGTCATATCTCCTCTGTAACGAGCAGGGTGTGTGTGGGTGCAGGGGGAGCTTGGGGGAGCATGGGGCTGTTGGAGACCGGGGCACAGTGGGCATAACACTGTGATGCCCCCCATAGGAACAAGACCCAGGTTTCCAGGTCTTCTGAACATCAAGAAATGCTCCAGTTACATTTTCCCATTAGGTCTCCTAATTTTTATTTTATTTAAAAAAACTTTTTTGTTAACATTTATGCATTTTTGAGAGACAGAGTGCAAGTGGGGGTGGGGCAGAGAGAGAGGGAGACACAGAATCTGAAGTAGGCTCTAGGCTATGAGCTGCGAGCCCAGAGCCAGACGGGGGGCTTGAACTCAAGAGCTGTGAGATCATTACCTGAGCTGAAATTGGACACTTAACCGACTGAGCCATTCAGGTGCCCCCAAATCCACAGAACTTTAAAAGGGGGACCCATGACACCACTCCCTGGAGTCCCCTGCTTAACTCAGTCAAGTGGAGAGTTTGTCGAGGTGATTTTCACCTCTAAATTTTACAGCTCAATTATTTGTTTTTAAGTTTGTTTACTTTGAAAGAGAGAGAGACAGAGTGCAGACTCTGGGCAGAGAGAGAGAGAGAAAGGGAGAGAGTGAATCCCAAGCAGGCTCTGTGCTGATGCTGCAGACACGGGCTCAAACCCACGAACCATGAGATCATGACCTGAGCCAAAACCAAGAGTTCGACACTTAACCAACTGAGCCGCCCAGGCACCCCATACAGTTCAATTATTTTAAGTGAAGTATTTCAAGCAAGCCTCTCAATCTGGGTTCTCACTCCTAAAGGAGAGGTGGCAAATTTTCTCCAAAGGGCCATACAGTAAATCTTTAAGTTTTGTGGGCTGTAGGATCTCTTTTACAATCACTCCACTCTGCTGTTGTGGCTCAAAGGCAGCTGTAGACAAGACACAATTGCACGAGTGTGGCTTTATGGATGGACGCAGAATTTTATACACGGACGCTGACATTCAAACTTCATGTAATGTTCATGTGTCGTGAAACATTCTTCAACCATTTAAGAAAAATGTAAAAACCATTCCTAGGTCGAGGGCAGTGGGCTGGATGTAGCCTGCCGGCCAATGTGCAAGGCCATGTGCTAGAGACGGACTTCAGGGCTTCCGGGAACCTCGTACGGTGCAGCGTGTTGTGCATGGGGCAACTTCTCACTGCAACAGATGTTTGAAGGTGGTGACTTGATTGCTAAGAACCACAGATTGGAAAGTTTCCCTTGTACAAAGCCTGGATCTGTCCAAGGTACAACTCTGAGGAATCCACATAGAGGAGAAAGCCCTGAGAAGATTCTCAGGACCTGAATTGTCCCCTGGACCATGGAGGGGTCCCCAGCACGGGGCGTTCCCCCTGGTGTAATCAGTGCTCTGCAGGAAGGCTGAGGTGACTCTATAAAAATGATTGGGAAAAGTCCCCCGGACATAGACCGTGTATCTGAGGCTCTTTCCGGAAAGTTCTTTTAAGGCCAGGGGAAGTCATTTTGTATCAGGGTTTTAACTCCACAGAGAGCATTTCTTTGTCACTTTAGGGAAGGAGGCGTTTCTGTGCAGCTCTGAAGGGTATACTCCTACCTGCTCTAATCCTTCCAGGCCTTCCAAGGTCCAGCCACATGCACACCTTTGGCTGTGACTCTTTGATTCTAAAATTCAGTATGCATAATGCATATATTTCAGCCAAGAGTCATTTTGAGCCATGTGGTTAGGGAGAAGTCCTCATTGTCTGTATGGGGCACACGGGTGCTTGATGATATTTAGGCTGGAGTTTATAACTGGCCTGTAGGGGCCTCTAAGTGGCCTGTGAATCTTGGCTTCCGGGTGAGGCAGGCAGCGTCCTCTCTCACTAGGGCTGCCTGGCTCAGAGCCCGGGCCTTGCCAGCTCCTGATTAATTAAGTGGACCCTGCTGCGTCCCCAGGGGATAGCAAGGTGCAACAGCTTTGCTCCAAGGGGGAGCCTCCCACCCTCTGAGACTAGAAATGAGAATAAGGGAGGGTCTACTGCCCTCTCAAATGCTGTAAAGGGGTTCTGAAACCATCCCTGAGGCCACAAGGCTTCCATTCTGCTATTAAAGACAGGGTGTTGCTCTGCCACATGGGGAAGGAAATACCCCTTCCTGGGGAATCATTCCCAACCTAGGCTGGTCCCCCCCATAGCCCTCGGTTGCCCCGTGCCTCTCTTTCCTGGTCCTAAATAATGACGCACTGGGCATCTCTGTTGTACTCCCAGTGCTTGTTTCTGCACATGGAAACATCATAAAGCTCACAGATGGAGGCTTTGGCAGGTACTGGGCTCTGCACTAAGTGTTTCCCCTGCCTGATAAACTCATGCTCACCCCCACCCCAGGGGGAGCTAGCGCCGCCACAGCCCCCACTGGAGAGACTGGGAAACAGTTTGCCCAAGGTGCAGCCAGTACTAGATTCAGGTGTTCTGACCCCAAGGCCCATGTCCCTGACATGTGGCATCCCACCTCCCTCCGAGAGGCATCAATGCATTCGTGTGCGCAAAGGGCTGCCGCACGGAGCCCAGCGCAGGCTCCCCGTTCAGTGGCTTCCACCAGCAGTCTTGTTGCTGCGTTACAAACACACACCTGCATTCTTTCCTGTGTCCCTCACTGTATGTGCAGCCACCATCCCCTCTACGACCATGGGGTCATTTCTCAGACATGAGGAGTGAAGAGGGGCCTGGCCCTTCAGAAGTTTTTATCATGACCAACAGTGAGAAAGACATTTTGTTTATAACCTAGTGCACATGACCTCATCCCATCAGCCCAAGAAAAGATTCAGCAAGCTATAGTTTACCTAGATTGCATTCTGTGCTATAGTCTGATATTCTACTTATTCTTTAAAAACGTTTTTTAATGTTTATTTATTTTTGAGAGAGAGAGAGGGAGACACAGAATCTGAAGCAGGCTCCAGGCTCCAAGATGTCAGCACAGAGCTCGATGCAGGCCTTGAACCCACAGACCATGAGATCATGACCTGAGCCGAAGCTGGATGTTTAAGCGACCGAGCCACCCAGGCACCCCATGATATCCTACTTATTCTATTCTGTTCAATTCTGCTTGACCTGACCCTACTCTACCCTATCTTAGTCTTTACTAACCTTTTTTTCTTCACCTGACTCATTAAACTGAATTGGCACCCCACTGCTAGGGAGACCCCGAAGTAGGGCAAAGGGGCACTCAGTGGGGGTGTGTGGAACCAACAACGTGTGGCAAACCTGGTGTGGACAGCCAGCAATAAAAAGCCTTAGGAGGAGACAGCTCCCTGCATGCTGTGGCCTGCCCGAGGTCTGAGCACCCGAGTGGGACTCTGCAGTGAGCCGGCCCCACGCAGCGGGACGTGCAGCGGCAGGACCTGTGCCTGGTGATGCATCAGGAGCCTGCGTTCTCCAGCTGAAAGTGCGGAGGCCCCCGGGGGCCAACCTGGCCCCATTCTGCTTCCAACTGGGGAGTCCTTTTTCATGTAGCATCTGCTTTTCAAAGCAGTGTCATCCTTGACACCTACTTGGTTTAGCTAATTCCAGGGACTTTTTGGTGCCCAAAGAAACTTTCAGTCTGGTCCTGGCAAAAGCCTTGTTCCTCCACTCACCAATCCCACCCCCCCCTCATTTATGAAAACGTTCTAGATAGAAATCAGTTCTCTTGGCCAGGATTTATTATTGCTCTGCCTGCTGGCTTTGAAACGGAAACTGTAAACACCCTAATATATGCCTCTCAAGTCCAGATGAGGTCACCCTCCTCTCTTACCATTCAACACTTTCAGATTTCCTAATTCAGGATCTTATCACCCCACATTCCCAGGCATAAACTGGAATAGATCTTGGGCCATAAAGGGTGAGAAGAGAATTCAGAGCTGAAGCTGAGAGAGAAGAGTTCTCTGGAAAAACACTGGCGAGCTACAGCATTCATTCATTCATTCACAGTATATGTTGAACACCTACTATGTGCTGGGAGTTGCTGCTGAGGACATAGCTGTGCACGAAACAGATACAAATCCCTCCCCTTACAAATTAACCAGAGCGGGCTAGGTGTTGGTGGTGGGTGATGGGTGCTTGGGGATTCTCTCTACTTCTGTACGGGTTTGGCATTCTCCATGGTAAAAAGTTAACAACAGAATTCTCGAATCTCACACACATGGATGCCAAGTGAAAGAAGCCAGACATAAAATCACAAAACAGCACATAATACATGGCTCTCTCTCTCTCTCTCTCTCTCTGTATATATATGTATGTATGTGTGTGTGTATATATATACACACACACACACACAAACACACACACACACACGAAACTCTAGAAAAGACAAATCTACTCTCCAGTGACAGAAAGCAGATCGAGGACTGCCTGGGGCACAGGGCACCTGGGAACTCTTTGGGGTAGAGATGTTCTAAATATTCACTGTGCTGGTGATAACATGGGTGCATCCATTTGTGAAAATGCATCAAAAGGCACATTTTAAATGGGTTAAATTTTATTCTATGTACATTTTATTATAAGAAAGTTGATTTCCAAAACCCTCCAATCCCTGCCCTCACAGGCTGTAAGACACTTTAGGGATTATGTAAGTCCCTCATTTTACAGGAAGGGAGCAGAGAAATTCAGTGGCTTGCTCCGAGTCTAAAAGATACAAAAAACAGAGGGACCAGCACCCAGCCCTGTCCAGCATTTTCCTCTTAGCTTGCTCCCTCTGATACAAAGTGGGGGCTAAATGCTGGAGTTCCATGTTTTGGGGTGACTATATTCTGAAACTCTTGGTGGAATACCCACATCCCGGGGGCCTGGGTACCTGTAGCCTGAATCTGCCATGCCTCCCCCAGGAAGACCACCTGTGGTTTCCAAATACTGGCTGAGACGCTGGTGGGGGGGGTGGGGCGAGGGAGTCTGGCTGAAGCCCCAAGTCAAGGTCTGCTTTATTTCCTGAGTCATCGCAGTTGATAAGCCCCACCTTGGGTTTATCGTCCCATCTCCCTACTTAAGGCAAGTATCATATCTCACAGCCCCTGCCATTCTTGACCTTCTTCCATACCTAGAGGGGCTCACACGTCTGAAATACTCAACTGACATTCAAGAAAGAAAACCCCTCTGGGGGTGGGGCAGGTCCCAGAAAGAAGAGGCCAGGATAACATGGGGGTCTGAGTCCCGCAGGCCTGTGAGTCGGGCCGCCTCACTCTGAGACTGAGGTTGATGTGGAGCTGTGACATCGTGCCACAAACCTCAGGTGTGTTTGTCAAATCCCAGAGTTCTAGAAGAATGTCACAGTGTTGAGTGTAAGCCAAATCCAATTCTGTTACCATTCACTACCCTGGCACAAACAGTGGGGAGTTAACAGCGTGCCAATCCCTACACCCCCCACACCCCCTGAATGCAAGCTGGGTTCCCAAGAGCTTCCTTCCTCTCTGACAGCCAGCTGTGCCCCTGGAGAGTCAATGTCCTGGGCTTGGAGGCTGGCGTGGGTGGGGACCGCCCCCAACCCCTTGGTGCACAGTTTCCCTTGGTGCCTGCACCTTTCGGAGAGCAAATGCTGACTGGAGGCCTGGAGCCCTGAGCCCCCACCCCGGGGAAGGTTTGAGCTTCTATCTGCTTTTACTGCGATGGACGTTATCCAGCCTGGGACCACTGCCCCTCCTTTCCAGGCTGCCAGACCATCTGCTACCCTTCTGTGCAAGAGAGGGCCAGGAGGACATGGCTCATCCAGTGACACGGCCCCCCACCCCGGGGAGGAACTTCTATGAGACTGCAAGTGGCAAGTGGCTCCTGTGGCCCACAGGGGCCCTGCCAGCTGGCCTGTCCTGGGAGGCTCTCTTCCTCACGTCGCCTTTCCTCCCTGTCCCCTAACCTTAAGAGGCAAACCCCAAGAGCCCCGTCCTGAGTCAAGTACTGAATTTTACACTGTGCCTGGTTTTCCCCAAGCACTTTATGTTAGAGTCTCTTTCCACCACCAGAACCCCTCATAATGGTAGCATTCAGGTGATTCTTCTTCTTTGTTTTTAAAACTTTTTTTAACGTTTATTTATTTTTGAGAGAAAGAGACAGAGCATGAGTAGGGGAGGGGCAGAGAGAGAGGGAGACATAGAATCGGAAGCAGGCTCCAGGCTGTCAGCACAGAGCCTGATGCAAGGCTCGAACCCATGAACCGTGAGATCATGACCTGAACTGAAGTCAGACGCTTAACCCACTGAGCCCCCCAGGCGCCCCCTATATGTGATTCTTCTTATGTCAGTCAGCCTTCTCCTCTACGGCTTGACAGAGGGCACAAAGTACGTGCTCACTCAATTCCCGCTGAAAAGACCTGACGTGAATTCTGCCTTGCCCTCCCCTGCCACCATGCCTCTTCCCAGTAGCTCTCTGCTCCTAACCCTTTCTGGCTTTCTCTGCCAGGATCCAGCTCCTCTGGAGAAACTTCCTTCCTTCAGTCACACACAGCCCAGTAGGTCCCATGCTCCCCAGCAGGCTGTGTGTGTTAGCTCACGTGCTAGTGGGGTGGGGAGGAGATTAAATTCAATATACACTAGTTCGATGAACCCATAAAGGCAAATCTCAACCGAACAGCTATGAGGTCATAAATGAAAACTTCGGAGCTTACAGAAATGCCCAGCCCAGCCCAGGGCTCAACCTCCTCCCCTGGGGTCGTGGGTGGGAGCACCAGAGTGATGCGCAGGTCAGGCTACAGGAATGCTCCCGCAAGCAGAATTCTCAGATGGAGAAATCCCTTGTGCAGAGTCAAAGACGCCCCACTGAGGCTGTGTAGCCTAGAAACACTTGGGAACCCACTGTGCTCCTATAACCAAGGCTATGGTGTCTCATCAGACTGCTAGTATTTCAAGGCTGGGCTGCAGGGCTGTGCTCAGCAAACGACACCACTGAGGACAGAGGCAGGGGGAGTAAAGGTGGTGGCAAGCTCACACCATAAAAGGGGGGCAGACCCTGTGGGGAAAAATCCCCAAGGGGCATTAGGGCTGGGGTGAATCTCTGTCTTGTCGTATCTCCTGTCTCCATGTGCTCCCCCATCCTAGACCAGGGGCAGGGCCAGAATGAAACTCCAGAAGGCTCTCTGCAGAGACTGGATGGTGTCTTTGCCTTGCGTTGGCACCTTCCCTCACCATGTGGTGTCATCCCTCATGTGAACCCCTGGACTCTCCGGGAACGGTGTCCTCTCCAGTCTCCTTGGCTTAGACTCCCCGGGGTACTGTCAGCTTTAGCTCAGTACTCCAGTACTGTCAGCTTTAGCTCTGTCCCAGCAACTGCTGCATCCCAAAGAATGTGCTAATCACTTCATTTGATTCACTTTTCACTCCTCGAAGACATTCAACATGGTAGACATTATTGTCCCCATTCTATGGATTGGCTCACCAAGGCTTGATGAGAGGACTCTCCCAAGATCCTGCAGCCCTAATTGGAACCTGGCTGCCTCTGATTCCACAGCCTAGCCTCCACACACCACACTACCTCCTGCCACCCTGAGCTCTTGATTCCTGGGATGAGAGGGAGAAGGAGGGGCTTTGATAGGCTGGTGGGGGTGGTGACTGGAGAGAGGAACTAAAATTCCCAGAGAATCTACAGGTTTATCTAATCCTGTTCATAATTTTACGAGTGGATATTTTTATCCCCATTCTATAGATAAGGAGCTCAGGCTCAAGGAGGCCAGGGGTCTGCAGGTGAAGTGAATTTCCAGGCTTATATGGCTGACCTATGACAGCAATTTTATTGCAGCCCAAGTCTGTCTGTGGTCAAAGCCAGTACTGGCCCACTGTGCCATAGCACTCCCGGGGCCAGCTGCCAGAAACAGGTTCCTGGGCATTTCCCATGCCCTCCAGGCCCGGACTGGTACCCTAGCTCTTTGCAGGATGTCTCTAGGAACTGGCCGGGCCCCCTCCCTGCTCTGCTAGGTGGAGGAGGAGGAGGATAGACTTTCACGGTCAGCTGGGACTCTGTCTTCATGGTGCACACTGACAGGTGGTCTCCTGGGCAGGTTGACTCATTTTAGGGGAAGGGGCTGCCTGCTCAGCAAGGTTCCATCTCAGGCTGCTAAGTTGGTGAGGTTGTGAGGGTCTCAAACCCACTTCCCAGTTTTCTCTCAGCACAGCCCGGTCATGCAGGAGCATGCAGGAAAGGCCTCCCTCAAGGGTCCCGGCCATGCAGTGTGGATGGCTGGATGGACACAGATCATGAGGTTGGAAGGGCCTCCATGTCACCGGGCCTGAGAGGGCTCACCTACCTGGAGAGACTCCCCATTCTGGAGGCCTTACCTTAAAGAGGGACTTTCACACTGAAGCAAACTTGAAAAGAGAGAACACGTACACAAAGAGAAGTTTACTTGGCCAGCATTTCCCTCATTGCCCTTGGCTTTCATTGAGGATAGCTAGGTGTCTGGGGAGGCAGATCTCCCCCTCCTCCACTGGCTTCCCCCAGTTCCAGCGCTGGAGCCCTGGGAACCATAATCTCAGAGCCTAATGCTTTTTCGGGCGCAAGAGGAGCGCGTGGGAAAGAAGCCTGGAGGGAGAAGATACCTCCAAGATCTGCACGGGCATATGATGCCATTCAACCACACCAAACCCATCACTCTGCCCTCTCCGGTCCCCAAAGAAGGGGAGCCCACCAGTAACACAAGAGCAAAATTGCGCTACATTTATCAGCTGCTGAAGGATGCCACCACCTTGGAACTAAATGGCCAGTGGGACAGATGCATGAAATCTATGCTGGGAGATTTTTTTTCTGGCATCAGAGGCCTTGGCTCCAGGCTTACTGGCTTCTCTACCCTCCACCCGCTGCTGGGGTGCCTGCCACCCCCTGTGTGCCCTTGCCGGGAAGCAAGCCACCTCCAGAAACTGATCGGAATACATGGGTGGCCCGAAGTCTCTGCTTTGGTGTTGACGGCACATTGCTCGTGTGAAATCAGGGGACTCTGTGGGTGGCCAGAGGGTGGCCAGGAGGAATATAAAAGGGAGAGGGAGGGAGGGAGAGCACAAGATGGCCGGCAGGATGAATGAGAGGAAATCCCCACACTGAAGCAGAGGTCACTGAGGAATGTCCCAAGGTGGGGGTTAGCGCACACGGGCCTAAACCTGAAGGCAGGCAATCCAGTTGGACTAATGACAGCTGGTGAGTCAGGCCAGGGGTTAGACAGGGAGGCTCAGGCACCGGGGAGCAGAATCTCAGCTTAGCAAACCTCTCGAGAAGGTAAAGGCCTGGAGGGGACAGCAGCCACTTGAGGTATGTGAGGGAACTAGGCCAGAGGCCAGCTACGAATCTGGACAATCTCGGTGAGATCTGTGGAGGGACGAAGATTCCTATGGAGGGGATGGAAACCAGACCTGGGAATGTGCCATAGCCTCAGCCCCGTGGGGGTGACTGAGGCACCCTAGTCTTCGGCAGCACCAGCCTGGGCAGCGTACAGGCTTGCTTTCCCACCACGGGCTCTGCTGTGGGGCAGCTCCTTCCCTGCCGCACGAGTGGGAAGAGTCAGGAGCTCCAGAAAACACTGTGTGTTGGTTCTTCTTAAGCCCTGGACTGGATGACATGGCCTCACCCGGCTTCATTCCTGCACCTCCCACCAGATAAAACCAACTCCTTCTGGAATCAGACAGGCAGGACACCCCCAATGTACTTAGATTCAGTATGGGCAGCTAATGCAATGGGGGTAGTCACTATCCAGCTGTTTTCTGGGGGGGGGGGCAGCATTTTGCTGTGATGTCAACAGGACATGGGTAGAAGCAAGTGGAACTAGCCCAAGACAAAGGAGCCCCAGGGTTCTCTCTATGACTGAATGCCCTGGGGAATTTTGGCACGAGGAGATTGGAGGAGTCTGTGTACCTGGTTTGACTGCCTTCTAAAACACACACCCCATGTCTTCTTGAGGCTACCACCAAATTGCAAGGCTCACACACTTGTCCTTTCCCTTCTCAAGGAGTCTGTCTCTAAGATCCAAGAACGTCACACTGTCCTGTCCACTACTTCCCCATGTCAGGCTCCGAAGCAGCTTTCCTTCCTCCCTCCATCAAAACCTTTCCTTCTCAGCTCTCCTCAAAAGGCATCTGATGTGCCCTAAGGTTATGCGACACCTTCAGCCCGAGGACAGCCTGTCTTGTGATGGAACCCCTCCCCTGTAAACAGAAGACGACTTCTGTGGGATGCATTTCAGCCTCCAGTGTCTCTCCCATGATCTCTCATGGGTGGCTATCTATTTCGCTTGTTGGTAACTGGCTCTACGCATCTAAGCCAGGATGGCCCTGATACCCCCAGGGTTAATTCTGAGTTAGTAAGAGGTGGGTGTTGGCTTCTTAAAACCTTGTGTGAGTTCCACATGGGTCCTGCAAGGCTTTCAGACGTGGCAGATAGAGGACTGTTTGTCACTGTGGTGGGCTTTAATTCCACCACAGAGGACTTGGGGGTGGTACCAACAGCATTTTCAGAAAAGAGCTTTCAATTTAGGGCCAGTCTCAAGCAGACCTTTCCAACCTGCTAATGAGATGTAGACTGTTCTTTTCTTTCCCATTTTGATATTCCTCCAGAGAGAAATCTCTAGGATACCAATGAGATCAGATACTTAAAGAACTTGAATAATCTTTGAAGAACTGTAGCTAAGAACTCTGTATGGATCAACATTAAGCGGCTCGAAATGGGACCAGAGACACCTGTTGCACAACATAAGTTTCCTTTCTTACCCTTCCTTTAGATGTCCTAACTCTCTCTTCCAAATGGAATTCAAACCAGCCCGATAAACATTCTCCCCACCCCATCCCCCGACCCCCAACAGCGTTGGGAGAACTCTGGAGTTCTGTGGGGGCGAGTAGGAACATGCACAGAAGGTGATGTGCGAGGTAAGGATGAACTCAGTCTTTGGGAACGCTGACTCAGACAGTTGGACGTTGTTGGGAGCCCCTGGACAGCCCCTGCCCTCACTCTTTGCCATCCTCTCAGGGGATGGTCAGGCCCCAGGAAGCTGACCTGAGCCCTTCAGCAAAGGAAGTAAGCAGAGTCCTGCCCTCCTGTCCCATGTTGGAGGCTCGGGAGAGACTCAAGGGAAGGAAGGATGGGTCCCTTGTGCTCCAGGTGGATATGGAGTCCCACCTGACCCCCTCACCCAGAGATGTACTTCTGCTTCTGGTTCCCAGGGACCCACTCCCACCCTGCCCTACAGGAGCACCTGCACGCCGGGCCAGCCACCCCTGCCTATTCAGGCCGGGTGAGGCCTGCCTACCAGTGGACTGGGCGATAGGTTGGCCTCCTGAGTCACTCTTCTCTCCCCCTTCCTCTCTGTCTGGTTCCTTCTCCATCCTGCAGGCCCACAGAAACCTCACACCCATTCTTCCTGTCCTTCCCTCACTCTGGGGAAGCCAGATACAGCACAAAGGGTCGCTTCTCCTGGGTCTGACCTTTCATTCTGCTCAGAGTTGAGACAGAGGGTTGCAGCCTCGTGAGGAATCTCTGCTATTGCTCTGCCTTAGGGACGGGCTTCTGGAGACAGGAACTTCGCAGGGCCCCCTGAAATCTCAGAGCACTTTCCTCTGCTGGGTTTGAGCAACGTTCTGCCACCTCTTCACTCCAGACACTCTTCTCTATGAATCCATACTTTAAAACTTCTTTGGGCTTTTCATCAGAAAGATCCTCCCAAATTCCTTGCTTCCTTGTGGCTTCTCGGCAAAGACTCCCATGCCTGCCTCTGCCCCACCACAGCCCCCGTCTTCCCTTCACACCCACTGCTGATGGTCCCCTGGGCTTGTCCTGTCCTCTGGCCCCACACCGGCAGGAAGAGCCACCCCTCCAGCCCTGTCTGGCTCTCCACAAGCCTAGCTTTGAGTTGTGCAAGTCATTTGCAGACCTGTGCTGGCTGATCAGTCCCTGCTCTTGTCCCGGGACCCCTTTTGTCGAGCCTGGATTCTCTACCTCACTCTACTTCCCACTTTGCTTTGGGTAGTTTACTTTAGACTAAACCCGCAATAATATTTTACCCTCGGATCTGAGTCTTTCATTTTCCCCTCCTTCTCCACCTGGTCTCTGGCTTCCTACTTCCCCTTGTTTTTTTCCAGAACACGGTTGATCTTGTCCTTGTAGACCACTCACAGAGACCCTCTGGGTAGGGGGGTAGCCTTTGAGCAGAATGGCATGTGCAGGGAACCCTGCCCAGAGCCAAGGGGGAAATGGGCAGGAGCGAAGGTGGTGCTAACAAAGAAAGAAGGCAAGCCTATATCTAGCCTGTTCCAAGCTGTGTGCCAGCTGGCGACAATCGTCAAAACCAAAGGAGGAAGCAAATAAGGAAGAGTGACCTGATGGAGCATCCAGGGAGAGTCAACCTTCCATGCTCTAGACCAGCAGAGGCCTGGACCACCTCTTTAGCTGAGAGATGCTTCCTACTTGGGACATTTCTGAGAATCACAGCACTATCAGTAACTGCTCCCCAGAAAACCTCCTGGAATATAATGGAATTCCTCTCGGATGATTCACAAAGCACAAGAGGGTCTTTCCTGTATTTGGAAGTAAGGGGGAGGGGGCTGCGTGACAGAATGACTGAGGGTTGACTGGATGATCTTGGGTCTTTCCTGCCCAGGACCCCAGTCCCAGCACTGTGGGGTTCTTGGCCTGTAATTTCCTAATATTACATACCCCCTTTGCTCCCAGCATACTAGCCAGCTAACTACCCCAATCTTCAATCTGAATGATTGCCTCATCAGGCTATAAGCTAGCGGACTTAAGATACTCCCCCTACACAGGCCTGCACACATATTCTTAATTTCAAGGAGAACCCTGCTGACCAGAAGGCCTCCCTCCAGCAGAAGGTCACTGCCAGGACATGGCCTTTGCTCTCTGATTCCTCTTTCCAACCACTGAACTTCAACACCCTTTACTGCATCCCCTTCGATAGGCATCGCTGGGACAGGCCTAAGGACCTGGAAGGAGGCATGTGCTGGGGCCGGAGGGAGGCCATCAGGGACAGCGGAGCAGAGAAGGGTAGGGAGCCCTACAGAGACAGCCTCTTACAGACTCGGCTCCAGGGTTCGTGCAGCACAGCCCTCCCCAGGCACTGGGTCTTACCTTCTCACACTGCACTAAGTCCACATAATGACCATGACCATGACTATTATTTACTTAGTCCTTCTCTTTAAATTGACTCCATTGTAAAGCAAACCTATTTGCTTATAAAGAAACCTTATATCTCTACCACACACGGCAAACTAGTATCACTTGTAACTTCTGATTGAAATCAATTGATTGATCTCTATTAAAATGAAAAAGTCGTCTTCTGTGTCCCATAGGAACCAGCATCTTGGTTATGGCTCTAGGTTATGTATTTTGGACAGTAAACTCTGAGGGCCTAGGAGACTCTCAGGGAATGGCTTGCCGCCTCCTGCCCTTGTCACTTTGGCTGTAAAACGTGCCCCTGACCACGCTCTCTGCACTCCCAGGCCCGCCCCACAGTGTGGAATGGGTTCTGGGGCCCTACTTACAATTCGAGGTTTGAAGGGTGGCTTGATCTTCTTCTGCTCCAGAAGCACCCAGTCGATCTCCTTGAAGAACGGGTGCTGCTTGATGGCATCCTCGCCATTCTGTGCCGCCACGCAGCCCAGGCGCTTGTGGGGGTTCTTGGTCATGAACTGCAGGGAGGAGGGCATAACAGAGTGAGTGACAAAGGCCTGGCAGGGACAGGCTATGGGGGAAAGAGGAAAGTCAGCCACGGCCACGGCATCATGACCATCTCCCAAGCCTGTTTCCTGCACGTTTAGGGGCTCTGTCCTCAGGGTATTCTTTCACTTTTTTTTTTAAATTTTATTTAACTGAGAGAGAGAGAAACCACATGAGTCAGGGAGGGGCAGAAAGAGAGGGAGACAGAGGATCCAAAATGGGCTCTGTGCTGACAGCAGAAAGCCTGATGCAGGTCTTGAATTCACGAACCGTGAGATCGCGACCTGAGCCGATGTTGGGACACTTAACTGACTGAGCCACCCAGGCGCCCCAGCATAGTCTTTCACTCTTATACAGAACTTTCCATGTGCCAGCTGTCATTCTAAATAGACGTCGTATATATATTAACTCATTTCATTCAAATGCAAGCCTCTGAGGTCTGTGATTATCCCTATTTTATAAGTAAGGTAGTTAAGGCACAGAGAGGTTAATTACACAGAGAGATCAAACAGCCAACAAGGTACAATGCTGGGATTAGGAACTCAGGCTGTTACTAACTCCCTGATTCTCCTCAGATTCTCAAGTCTTCTAGTTGGGGAGATTGAGATCCGATAAACTCACTCATGCTGAGAGGTCCACGGTCCTTTGTTGAGGTAAGGAAAGAGGACCAGATATTCATGCCAACCTAAATTATCAAAGGCACCTCCTCCACTTCTCCTTTTCTTGGACCTAGATCTTCTCTTTCTTTTTTTTTTAATTTGATTTTGTAATCTCTAGCCTAAAATCTCCATGTAGATCAATTGACAAAAAAGAAAGAAAGAAAGAAAGAAAGAAAGAAAGAAAGAACGAAAGAAAAAAGGAAAAGCTTATTGCTTCTCGATGCTTGTCTGGTAAAACAACATGGATGTGTTTTATATTTGTTGTCTTGTGAGAAAAGCCTCTGGCTTGGAGGTGTCTTCCCCAGACATTAAAATCTGTATTTTTATCCATAGCCCTGAGAGTTCCCCACACACCCAGGTGAACTTACTCCCATTAAGTGAGTCAGTCCTGACGGCAAATAATTTGGGTAGATGTGTACCACATAACTTTGAAAAAAGTCAGTGCAGGTAGGTGGAACTATTTCTGAGAGCCACCCCAAATAAAGGTAGGGGTGTGTGTGTGTGCCCGTGAGGTAGGGACAAAGAGTTACATTTTACAGGGAGATGGCTGAGAGTCTGTCTTTAAACAGGAATTTAAGAGGGCAAACTATAATCTAAAGAAATAAATCTATACTGATACGATTTCAGGCTTCATCATCAAGGGAGAGTTTCCTGAGCAGAGAGAGCCTCTTTCTGACTCTTGCCTGGTGTCCCTGAAGCCAAAGCACATGGACACTGAGCTGGGAGAGCCACAGATAAGAGAGAGAAGGGATTGTGGGCAGATTGGAGTTAGAAATGGGACCGATGGATGCTTCGCCCTCCTAATCTAAAAGTCAGTGGACGCCACCCCTGCTTAAACACTCTGGATTCCTATCACCCGGAGGATAAAGTCCACACCCCTCAGTTTGGCACACAGACACGTCTCACTGTGAGCCCAGACTAGCTGGCTGGGCTTCTGTATCCTTTATTCCCCCTATAATGCCCATATCCAGTCCCTATGTGTCCTCTAAGGACCAGGCCTCCTCTGTTGAAGGCTTGCCAGATTCTCTCTTCTGTGGGGGCCTGGGACCCCATGATTCTTGTTTATTTAAATTACAATTTATCTAGGGGCACCTGGGTGTCTCAGCCAGTTGAGCAACCCAACTCTTGATTTCGGCTCAGGTCATGATCCCAGGGTGGTGAGATCAAGCCCTGTGTCAGGCTCCACACTGAGTGTGGAGCTTAACCTCTTTCCCTGTGTCTCTGCCCCTTCCCCACTCATGCTCTCTTTCTTTCTCAAAATAAAAAATTTAAAAAAATTATGATATATCTAAACATCCCTTACCCTAGTGAGTTCTAGGATACAGGAATCAGTCCTATCTTCCCAGCATCTGGTTCAGTGCCTAGCTTCTATTGTGCACTCAGTACATTTAAATGACTAAATAAGGGGCTGAACGGTGGGCCTCAGAGCACAGTGCTAAGGAAGGAAGGCAGCAGGACCATCACTAACTGTTGCACAGGTTGTGCACTGCATAACTCTACGATGCAAATGGCCTTCTCTAGAGTTCTGCACGACTTTCACGTAGGCAGCAGCTCTCAGAGAAAGAGTTCAGCGGCTGGAGTCATGAAAACCTGGCTTGACCTTAGAATGTCAGGAAGTAAAGATTCTTCCTTACTTCCTTAGCTCTTCCTGTCCCTCCACTTCTGGGAGAGGAAGTATAAGGGCTACTGATAAACATATAGATTTTAACATCTCAGGAAGATGCTTCTGAGCCCGAAGCCCTTGCAGGGATGATGCCTTCTCTCAGAGACTCTGCCCTCACATATCAGCAGACACAGACACAATTGCTAGCTTCTGAATTTCTGTAGGTCAGTTTCTCAACCTCTGCACTAATGACATTTTGGACGGGGTACATCTTTGTTGCGGGGACTATCCTGAGCATGGTAGGATGTTTAGCAATGCCGTGGGCTCCACCCATTAGATGCCAGCAGCAGCACCACCCCCCACCAGGTTGTGATGGCAAAAACATCTCCAGACATTGCCAAACTCCTGGGGTGGGAGTGGGAGGACCAAAGCACACCTAGTTGAGAAACACTGCTCCAGGTCTACTGAAATGAAAGAGCCTAGTGGGACGTGGCAGGGGGCTCACTGGAAGGTTTGCCGGGCTGGTGTTCAGGGTACCGGGCCAGTGACCAGCTCTGCCTGGCTGATGCTCTCTGGCTGCTTTGGGTGCTGCCTGCAGGTTTCTTCTTAGCCGTCACCTGACAGAGTGCCTGGTACATACTAGATGCTCACTGACCCACAGTAGGTGAGTGAATACACATACTCTGTCTGCTTCCTTCACTGCTCTCAACCCAGTGGTGACTATGTGTGGATCTATTTCTTTATTTATTGCCCACCTTTGCCTGCTGGATTGCAAGGTGCACAAAGCAGGGCCATTGGCTGTTACACTCACCAATGCTTACTTAGCATGAGGCACAATGCCCGGCACATTGGAAACACTCAATAAATAATAGGTCATTATGGGGCACCTGGGTGGCTCAGTTGGTTGAGTGTCCAACTTCGGCTTTCGGCTCAGGTCATGATCTCACAGTTCGTGAGTTTGAGCCCCGCATCAGGCTCTGCCCGCTTCAGATCCTCTGTCTCCCTCTCTCTGCCCCTCCCCCACTTGTGCTCTCTCAAAAATAAATATAAAAAAAATAGTTCATTGAATTATTGACTGGGAGGGAGAGAAGGCGGGGGGAAGGGAAATTGATGAGTTGAGGCAAAGAAGAAAGGAGGAAAAAAAAAAAAGAACTGTATGCTCTGATGTGGCATTTTCCAGAATATGGTATGTGTGCTCCCAGACACCTATATAATGATTTTAGATCTTTTTACCATTTTAATATGATGATTTATGTTAATTAGTTATGGTAAACGATACTGATTTTCCATTATGACAGCGATATAAAACTTCTTTGTTAAAAACATGCCATTAGGTAAATGTTAGTGGTGGACTGAAAGAACAAGTAAATCACAGTTGAGAGGGTACCTGATATGGGAAATCTGGTGAATGTGACGTGCCAAGTACTGAACTATGGAGCATTCTGGTGGGCGAAAGAAGCCAGGACTGGAAGTCAAGGTTCTTGGGCTGCCGCCTCGGTCCTGCCTCAACCCAGCGGGTCAACTGCTCTGGCTCACCTTCCCTGCACCCCAGCTTTTACAGCTTTCCAAGGAGGTCGGGGAGCTTCACGTACTTGCCCTAGCACAAGTGGTTTACATGGCGGAAACATCTGTGCTGGACACGTACTGAGCGTCTCACGTGGGAGGGATTATTTGCAGGGCTAGGGACAGTCTCTCTGTCATGTCTGAATCCAGCATATGGCTGCACACGTCCTGAGTGGACACTTCTTTTCTGATCAGGTCTTCTGCCACAGAGATGCTGTCATGGATGCAACTGCACCGTGCCTGCATCCGTCTTGCCCATCATAGGCTCCTGCAGGTAGCAGGGGAGGACGCAGGGTCCAGAGCCCAGTATGCAAGGGGCAGAAGTGACCCCAGCATGGTTTGGGTTGGTTCTGCTCCTTCCGAAACGCAGAGCTCCCTCTCAGGAAACACAAACATGTCCCTGGACCACGGAAAGCAACTCATGCTTCAACTCCCCACTATGACCACCTGCAATGTCTCCCTTTTAGCTGCAGCACAGATGGAACAGAGACAGGTGGAGAGGAATGGGGACATGGGTCTTCGGAATGGGGAATGAGTGACGGGGACAGAAGGAGAAGACAGAGGCCAGGGGAGCAGACACATGTGGGAGGGCAAGGACTCACGGCTTTCAGGATGCTGACGGCCTCCTTGCTGAGCCAGACCGGGTAGAGCACGTCATCGTGGAGGATGGACTCAAACAGGTCGTCCTCATTGTCGGCCTCAAATGGGGGCTGCCCAGCCATCATTTCATACATCAGCACCCCCAGGGCCCACCAGTCCACCGAGGGGCCGTACTCCAACTCCTGCAGGATCTGTTCAGGGACACGGGCAAGGTCAGGACCTGCCAAGGATGGCCACCCACGGCCGCCCTGTGTCACAAGTGCTGTGCGAGCTGCATCGTGATTTCCAGCTTGCTGCTCTGCACAGCAGAGCCCAGGCTGGTATAATTTAGGCTCGAAATCAGCCAATTCAGTGAACACTGAGTATGGAACACACTCTGCTGGGGGCTATCAACTCTCCTCCAAAGTCAACATTGACAGCCTGTCCTCCCGTGGGAATAGATCGCTGTTCTTTGAGCAGATGAAGTTCCTGACTTGCACTTAGGACCATATAAAAATGCATGAGTATTTTTGACACTAAAATCAGGGTCAGAGGAGCAAGATGCAGACTGAGAGAGACATAAGCAAGCTGTGAACGACTGAGAGCAAGCAAGGGCTGTCTCACATCGAGCACAGAGCACAGTGTGCTGAGTGAGAAGTGAACAGAATGTCAGTCTTCTTTAAATTGTGACAATGTTGAGTTCACTTGAGCCCTGTGCTTTTGGAAAAGAAACTACAGTTAATAAATCTCCCCATCCTTTTGTGTTCTAACCACAAAGGACGACTATGCTTTCGGATATTCCAGGAAGGAAAAGACCCATCTCCAATGTTCCTCACGACTCCCATAAGACCCACTGATGAATGCCTTGTTTGCCTGCCTCTGCAAAGCCCAGGCCCCTTCATTTTCTGTGAGGCATTCTCCTTATTGCAATAGCCCCTATCAAATCATCTCCTCGACCATCGTTGTCAACGGCCACTTCTCTCACCTAGGCTCTCAGTCTCTCTCTTTTGTTTTCCTCTGACCACAGGCCTAGTCAAATGCATTGATGTTAAATGCATGCATGACACATGGCTGAGGAATGTTCTGTGCCATCAGCTTCCTGCACGGCGTGTGGGGACTGCAGTTTCATAAACTGAATCACAATTTCACTATCTGGGAGAAATGCCACCTAAAGTCAGGAAGCTACAGAACGTTTAGAATAGCTAGTAATTGCCCCAATCCAGTGTTTTTCTGGAGCACTGGCCATGGGTTACAGTGGAAGTGACAGACGACTGATCAGGATATTTCCACCCCATCCCAAGTTCAGGGCTACGTGTTTTCTGGGCAATCTGGAGCCGCTCACTTGACTTCCTCATTAGGCGAGGCTCAAATTCTCAGCTCAACCTCATGAGATGAACTTGAAAGCATATTGCAAAATACCCAGGTAACTGGAAGGTGGTACGAGATTCAAGTTCTCTCCTGTTAGGTTTGGTCTCCATGTAGACAAAGTATGTAGTAGGTCAATGGTCTAGGTGTGGTTCAGGGTAGAAATAAATGCTGAGCTGTCCCCACTGCTAAGGAAGGGACTGTGAAGTGATGTCCCCATCCCATAATTATCTTCTCCTCTTATCAGAGCAGGAGTAGGCCTGGTGCTGCCCATGAACGAAGGGCAGAGGAGACGACCTCTCCTGGTTTCTCTCAGCTCTGTAACTCTATGGAGAATTCCCAAAAGTGAAGGTGATGGAGGACAAGGATGGCTGGGGCACATGTCCCAAAAGCGGTATGCATACAGGACTCCCCCGAAAATGGCAAAGGCCATGAACTGTCACGTCAACTTGCAGGACACCCCAGGCAGGTCTCTTCTCAGGGAACTTGCCCAGAGCAAGGCTCCAACTCAGTTCTCGGATTTCAGGACAGCCAGGGAAGAGGATGCTGAACATGAGGACCAGGGCTTTCCCTGGTCTCCCCCAAACACCCTTCTAGAGACTAGAGATTGCTTGGGATTAAGTAAAAAAAAGACTTGGGAGGAAACATTTTGAAAATGGTAAAAAACACGCATGATTTAAGACTTTAAGAACCCTTTTATTTAGAATGAAAAGAAATGCAAGCGAACGCAGCCGCCTTTGAATTATTTGTGGCTGGCGATCTGTTTGGTGAGTATCTTTGGTCTCTTAGCTCAGTGGTCAACACATCGTGTCTGAGAGGTCAGAGCTATAGGCTCCGCTGTCCTGAGAAGCCGGTAATGCTGCTCTGTGCCATAGTCAAAGCCAAAGCCAGCGGCTCCGTCAATCATGGAAGACCCAGCACCCTGCCTGGCTCACCATGGCACTACTGGTTTCGAGGGCATGGCCATCACCCATCTCCACCAGAAAGCTTTCCCATATTTCCCCAGTTTTCCTCTTATTTTCTGACATCCTAAGGCCCTTTCCTGTCCCTAGGATCTGCAGGCACGGTCTGTATACTACCATGATTTTGGTCACTTTTTCATGGTCGCTTGCTTGCCCTCGGCATCTCTAAGTCACCAGGCACAAGGGTTCTATCATGTTTCTGAGCACCCCCCCACCTCCCCCAACGCAACCAGACCAATTGCAGCCCTCGGGAGACTGGCTGTCACATGTACCCGCTGTGTGTCTTACCCGGTGTGCTCCCTTCTCTCCTGGGCTCAGGGGGCTCAGAGTGCTAGGGTGGCCAGCCTCCAGGAGGTGGCAGATCTGGGTTTGGTGCGTCCACAGGGTGGTGGGGAGGTGACCTCCAGGTGGCCTATGCATGCTTAGCCAAGATGGCTCTGCAGAAACCACAGAGTGGCCCTGCCCATACTTCCCCAGGCCCACTCCGGAGCCTTTCCTTTGGGGCAGCATCTTTCATACAATTCCTTTCGGGCTTGGCCCTAATTTCATGCTTTCTAACTGGCTTGTCAGCAATGGAGAGGTGAGAAGGGCAAGGCCTCACATGCCATGGGAGGGCACCTGGTGTGGTGGCGACTACCTTGAATTGGTCAGAGCTGGGGTAGAAGAGAAGGGCAGGCATAGGGTCTAATGGCGCCAGTCCTACCCAGGGCTGGCTGCCATCTCCTGGGGAGCAGGTGCTGGACATGGGGAAAGGAGAGGGGGTGCATTGGGGGCTAGCCAACGATGCATGATGGTAAGAGAAGCCTTGGGGAAGAGCTAGCACCAAATGGGCTAGCGCCTCATTAGGTGTCTCTGGTTTCAGGGTTAACCCAGGCACCTCACAACCCCTCCTATTTGAATAGAGGCTTTTGGTTTCTCAAGCATTTCCATGCTCTAATCTCATTAGATTCTTAAAACACCTTGATGAGGTAGGTAGGGCAGGAATTGTGATTCCCATTTGAAAGATGAGGAAGCCGGAGGGTCTAAAACACTTTGTGACTGGATCAAGGTTACATGGGGACATCAGTGGCCCAGTCTAGCCTGGAGTCTCAACTCTCAGGTCTGTGCTTTTCCCACCCCGCTGCATGAGCCAGCAACGGTGATGACAGTGACGGAGCCACTACGTATTGTCCCAGTGCTCACCGTGGGCCAGGCACTGTGCTAAATGCGTTAGAGGCATGATTTCATTTAATCTCCTCCATAGCCCTTGATAAAAGTAGCAATGTCTCTATCAGCTGTGATTTGCCTACAGGAACCCCAGGGATTGCTTTTCACACATAGTGGTGATTCGGCATAGTGGGCACAAGGATGGAATGGGAAGGAACAGTGTCTGTGCCTCGGTATAGACAGAGATTGGCACTGTTCATTGTGACTCCCGTCAATGGACTGCCTTTCATGAAGGTTGTGTGGGTGTTTTTTCATCATAAAGTGAATGTTTGCCTTGGGCTGGGTCCTTAACTACTATGCTGGCCTGTTAACTCTTTGTCTCTGGCATCAGCTTACAGAGGAATTAGAATCAAGTATTCTAATGATAAGAAATGAATGAGGAAGACGGTAAAAAAGAAGGTCCCAACTGGGAGCCCTCACTTTTACTGATTTCTCCTCCAAGATTAAATTCCTAGTGTTCCTACTAAGGAAGATATTTTGAAATCTCTCCTTTCAGATCTCTTAGAAGATAAAGGTTCTAAAGGGAATTCAACGATTACTTACCATCCTCACATCTCTCCTCAGGCCCCCCATGTCTTGTCTGGTCTGTGAAAAGTCTCTTAACTGACCTTCCCTCACTCTCTGCCCTCTGAGCTATACTGCCATTGCCTGTCTTCATCCTGGGACAGGTCTGAGAAACCCGAACACCCACCAATGGAAAACTCTTAGTGGGTCTCTAGCGCCTACAGGAAAAAGGCCACTTTCCTTGGTCTTTTTTCCTAATTTTATCCATACCATGTTCTAGCTATCCTATTTTCCTTTCCTGAACAAGCCCAAGAATATTCTCATCCCTTCAACTGTGCTCATGGTGGAGGGTCACAAGTTCAAATGCATTTATTCATTCAACGAACCATTACTAACAGCCTGATTTGTGTGCTGGTTCCTGGACTCCGATTAGAAACACAGCCCCTGCCCTAAAGAACTCAGAGCCCAGGGGTACTGAACCTCCTGTGCTGCCCTGCCCCCACCCCCATCCTCCCTGTTGTTTCCGGGAACGCTTCCCACCCCCCTTCCCCAAAGGAAATCCTGCTGATTCTTTACCACTTAGTTCATCTTCCAGGTGCTCCAAGCAGCCTCCCCGTATTCTTGAGGATACCATCTTGTCTCTCATATCTATTTATTCTGCCTAAGTAGTTGTTTACTTATCTGCCACAGCCTCTAGACCACAAGTGCTTTTAGGAGAGTGAGGAGTGTTTAGTCAATTCTTTATCCCCACTTTGCTTTGTGTCTAGCAGGTGCTCAAACAATGCCCACTGAAAGGAAATGAAATCTGAATGGGCGAACTAACACCTACCCACCACGGGCAGTACTTAATGGGGATGGGTATTTCCTTCCCATCTTACAAGTGTCAGAACCCTCAAGGCCATTTTTATTAAGCATCAGTGATGTACTTTGTCCTAAATTGGAATCACAACACGCTAGGTAACACTCAGCCTAGGTAAGACTGATTTGGAGAAATTCGAGGCAAACAAACACTTCATGATGAACAAAACATCCAGACAGCTTGACAAAAGGCAGCCATTGTTAAGACTCCGAGTGGACATCTCTGATGTACGTTTACAGCGAGGCACACTTTCCTCTTCCTGCTCACCCCTGTGCACCTGCTATGCAGAATTGCCATAACACTAGGAAGGGCAAATGATCCCTGGTTTCACTGTAGGTACGTTACAGCTAATGAAGAAGCTAATTGCTGTCTTTACTGATGATGCTCTTTTATTCTGGTTATTAAAAAGTGAAAACAACGATAGGAGTCTACAAAGTTCTCTAAGTCCTACTTTCATTGGTAGTTCTGGACTGAGAGGGAAGGGTAATGCCCTGTGAGGACCTGCCCAGGTTTGGGGAATGGCCTGTTGCTCACAGTTTGCCCATTATCTCCCTTATCACCATCAGCTTTCTTATAGAGAAATCAGCAAACCTTCTACCTTTCCTTTTCTCCATCCTCCCTCAGAATCCATCCTAGTTTTCTAGAGCCTTCCCCCAGCACCACTAAATGACCTCAGTGCACGGGAATGGACGCCTGCCTCTGCCCTGGTGGAAGAAGGTGGCCCTTTGCCCAGGGTCTTACCTCGGGTGCGATGTAGTCAGGAGTCCCGCAGAATGTGGTGGTTGTGACACCGTTCAGAATCCCTTCCTTGCACATGCCAAAGTCGGCCAGCTTGCAGTGACCTTCTGCATCCAGAAGGATGTTGTCCAGTTTCAAGTCCCTGCAAGAGGGGCCAGAACCACATGGTTAATGCTTCAGCCACCCCAATATGGCCTTCTTGAGTTGGAGAGATGTGCACATCTCCAGGAAATCTGCTATAGAAAGAAAAGCCTTTGAGGAGGCTTGACCTGCTGGCAACAACCTCAGTCCAGGGCTCTTGCCCACATTGGGCAACCCCTAAAGGTGCCTCCATTGTCCCCAACATGACAGTCTTAATATCTCAAGACTGCTGTGGTTTAATAAAATCAGTAGCTATTTATTAAAGCCCTACTATGTGCTGAAATTCAAATTATTTAGACCTTGATATGAGAGAAAGAAGCAACTTATCCCCCTTCCTTCATGGGTTAACCATAGGGATCAGCTGGAGGGAAAAGACTAATGCATAGTAACATCAATGACTCAGATAAAACCACAGAAGGATCAGATGCTACTTTGCAGAACACTGACGGTATGAGCTACTGTGTTTCCTGGGGAAGACCACTGACAGCTGCTACAGGCTGGGAGGGCTTCAGGAAAAAAGGACTCTCAAGAGAAGCTTGGAGAGTGAGTTAGGTTTGGAAAGGGCACAAAAAGAAAAGGTGGGAGGGAAGGGAAAGCCAACACAGCAGGTGCAAAAGGCAGTGAAGAGACTAGAGAATTGGGCTCCTGTGAATGGCACGGCAAGACAGGCATATTGAAACCAATCCCAAAGAGCCTAGAATGCAAGAGGGGCTTGAGATTCATGCCGAGGACAACGGGAGACCTGCCTGCATGAGCACGACCTATTTGGAAGATCTGTATTCTCTGGGCAAGCAGGCAGAGGAGGGAAAGGGTCTGGGGACAGGAGGGAAGACATGCTGGCAGCAACGACCAGTGCCTACAGAGCCCAGGTGGGTCTGTGCAGTGAGTGAGGGCCACGGAGGGTGAGGGAGGTGCCTGCTGCCAGCCTCAGCCAGTGCAGCTCTCTTGCATCCTGCTTTACAGTTTGGGGTTCTATGTAAGATCCTGTATAAAATTTGAAGTTCTGGGTAAGAATTCCCCTACCAACCATATCTGCAAACCCTACCCCTGTCCTGTAGAAGGACCCAAACTTTCAGATGGAGGTCCCCACCCTCAGCAGCCACTCTGAGATGGGGTGGGGGGTGGGGGGGGTCTTGCAAAGAAGGCCCACTGCCTTGCACACAGAGCAAGAGGGGCCTTTCTCACAAGTCTGCTGGTTTTTGGATTTGAACTTCAGCCACCATCAGGGATCTGGGCCTGAGTGCAAAGGTGGGGCAGGAAGCACTTCAGGGCCTGCCTGCTTTGCACCCACGGCTCTGTTTCCGCTTACAGCTGGGACTTCGTGAGAAAAGAGAAAGCTCATAAAATATGCTGTTCTAAGCAGATGCTTGTGAACTACAGAAAGAACAGGGAGCCCAACCAAGCCGAGCCACTGGGACTGGGCTCCCCGACCTCCCACCCTGGCCACTGTGTGTGGTCAGGGCTCAGCTCTGGCTGGGGTGGGAGGAAAGGGGAAAGAACACTGACTCGGGCACAGGAAGCCTGGGTTTCAATCCTCTGTGGCATGGCCCTGGTGAACTCACCTTGTGGGCCGGTTATCTGGTCCATCAAATTGGGATGACATTTTCTTGCTTGTCTAAAGGGTTGAAACAGTGTGCGTGAAGCAGCAGGCCTTTATGTCATTATACCCACTTCCTTCACGAGGAAACTGAGTTGGAGGGAAGTGGGTGTTCTGTTTGCCCATCTGAAAATGTTGGAGTCGTCAAGAGGTGAACCTATGTGCCCTGCTGAGTTACACGCCCTTGTTGCTCCCTAATCTAGTGCTGCCTTGTCAAGACCCACACTGCCTTGTCAAGACCACGATCACCATGGCAACACTTGTAATTGTAACAGCAATAACAAACATGTGGAAAGCACCTCTGTGGTCTACAAACCACTTTCATGTTCTGAACAAGGGTTCAGAAGAACATGCTTTGCCATTGTCAGGGCAGCAGCAAGTAAGTGGAAGCCGGAAAAAGGTAGGTGATTTCTGAAAGGTGACGTTGATGTAACTAGGACTTGAACTCAGTTCTCTGCTCTAAAAGCTGGTGTTCTTGCCTCTGTGTACTACACTCCTCTACCTTCCTGCCTTCCTGGTGGTCGTCTTCTTCCAATGCCAGCCACCGACCCCAATTTCAGAAAGGCCCTGCCTGATCCCTCTCAACCCCCCCTTCCCACCTCCGCTTAAAGCCTTGTCATTGGCGGGGTGCATTCTGCTTTGTATGAATGGACTAGATTCAGAAGATTTGGAGCCAGCCTGAACCTTGCCCTTCTAAAAGTTCAACTCCGCATTTCCCTTCCGCTCAGGATTCCTACTCGGGGCAAGAGAAGGTGGAATGTCTTAGGTCTCCCCTTCTGCTCTCTGCCTGTCCTAGTCCTGGCCCAGGTACACATCACCCCCTTGCTTCCTGCCTCCTCTTCTCCCTGAGGGAAGAAGCCACCCCATGCCAAAGGCCCACAGGGGGACCACGAGGGCCGGGTATGCTCTGTAGACAGTCCAAGGGCAGCTGTCCCCTGTGCCGTGGGGAAAGGAGGCCCCAGGCCAAGCACGTCTTCACACTGTCCAGCCTCTGATGCCAGAAATCCTGCCACTACTCACCTCTTCAAATTTCCCCTCCATTGTCTGTGTTTCTCTAGAGCTCTGCCTCCCCACATGAAATCAAGTCCCACGGAAGAGACGGTGACTTTAGTTCCTTTCCTTTGTGACAGGGAAGATTGGTGCAGCGGGAAGGTCCTCTGGAGACCAGAGACGCCATAATTAAAGCTTCATTCCCCTGGGCGTCTTCAGTCTCTTTAAAAAGAAAAATACCCACACTGCCGGGACCAAACCTGCCTGGTGCTGGGCTCTCGGTGAGTTCCTGAGTGGGGTTTCAGTGGATGGCAGAGCCAGGGCCGCCCAAGGTCATGCTTGCTCAGATAGAAGAAAGAGAGAGAACTCCCTTCCCTACAAGGACTTGGGGGCCTAGCGCCGCTCAAGGAAGGTGGAATCCTGCTTGCCGCATGGCTGGCTGAGGGTGGTGGCCCCTCTTGGTTTTCCCTCCCTCCTCCTTAGCCACACTGCTACCCCAAGACCCCGGACTTTCTACTTGCCATTCCTCCCCCAGGATCTCCCCACCTGCTGGCTTTTAGTGCTGCCTGTTTCGAGGGGTCTCTAAAGCCTCCCTGGGAAGGAGGTCCAAACAATCGTTTCTCAGCCTTGCTGGCTCTGAGGCCTGGCTTGCAGGGCAAGGTGAGTGGGCTCTTGGCCTTCCTGGGCGTTCCCCTGGGGCTCAGGTCAGGGGTGGACACATAGTAGGTCCTTATTAAACTTGTTGACTGACAGCTTTGCAAAGACGGACTTCTGCCTAGGTATTAATTCCCATCAGTCCTCAAATACAAGGGCAGGGTACATTTGAGGGCTGGGGACAATTTTAAAGGAATGGGGTCATTTTTTTTTAGTAGTGGAAAAAGTATAGCAAAATCCTTTCCCCTATATATGAATCAATATGACTAGCTTTTATTTATTAAATTGATTAGTAGTTTCAATTTTTTAAATAGGTAATGCCTTCATGTGTTCCAAAACCCAAAGTATAAAAAGGGCATACAATAAAAATTCTCCCTCCTGAGTCTGTTGTCCAGACATCTCGTTTCTCCCCCTATAGGCAACTGCATTAAAAACATGTTTAGGGGCGCCTGGGTGGCTCAGTTGGTTTAGTGTCTGACTTTGGCTCAGGTCATGATCTCACGGCTCGTGAGTTTGAGCCCCACGTCAGGCTCTGTGCTGACAGCTCTGGAGCTTAGAGCCTGCTTTGGATCCTGTCTCTCCCTCTCTCTCTGCCCCTCCCCTGCTCATGCTGTCTCTCTCAGTCTCTCAAAAATAAATAAACGTTAAAAATTTTTTTAAATGTTTATTTTTGAGAGAGAGAGAGAGAGCGCGAGAGCGAGCGTGAGAGCACAAGCAAAGGAGGGGCCGAGAGAGAGGGAGACAGAAGATCTGAAGTGGGCTCTGAGAGCACAGAGCTTGATGCTGGGATTGAACTCACAAACTGTGAGATAATGACCTGAGCCAAGTGGGATGCTTTGACTAAGCCACCCAGGGCCCCAGGCAACTGCATTTTATTCATTCCTTGTGTATTGTCTTGGTCACATTTTACGCATAAATAAGAACACGTGAATATATCTTCCTATCTCCCCTTTTAACTATTTAGGAGCTTACTACATGCATTCTTTTGCACCTTACCTTTTCCATTATATATGTATTGGAGATCTGTCTTGGCACATAAAGAGGATCCTAATTTTTTTTATGGCTGTATAACACTCTACCATAGTTATTGGGGAGCGTTTAGCTTGCTTTCAATATCGTGCTATTATAAACAGTGCTGCTGTGAAGATGCTTATAAATATATGAAGGTAACTGTACATGTTTTCTAGAAAATAAGTTTCTGCATCAGATAGAACAGGAATGTGGATTTTGATGGATGTTGCCAAGCTTCCCTCCTTAGAGTTTGAAGGATTTAGACTTTTTTTTATGTTTATTTTTGAGAGAGAGAGAGAGAGAGAGAGAGAGAGAGAGACAGAGAGAGAGAGTTCGAGAATAGGCAGGGGAGGGGCAGAGAGAGAGGGAGACACAGAATCTGAAGCAGGCTCCAGGCTCTGAGCTGTCACCACAGAGCCCGATGCAGGGCTCGAAACCACGAACTGTGGGATCATGACCTGAGCCGAAGTCGGACGCTTAACCAACTGAACCACGCAGGCGCCCCAATGATTTACACTTCTGTCAGCAGTCCATGATAGTGCCTCCTTGCCAACATGGTACATCATTGAGTTTCTGGTGGTCTGATATGTGAATACAGTATCTCAGTATATACTTAAGTTTCTCTGTAAGTTTGAGTATTTTTGCATACATTTAAAAGATATCAGTATTTTTTTTTTCTGTGAACTGTTGTTGCTTTTCTTTTATGGTGTTTGTTTCTCATTGTTTTTTTTAAGGAGCTCTTTCTAGATTAGGAAACGAAACTTGAGTGGCCTAAGAATTGCAAATTCTTGTCCCAGTTTAATTGTTGAGATTGCTTGTGGTAGTTTATTTTCTGGTTTTTGGATGTTATGTCTTAATTTGAAAGGCTTTACCCCTTTCAAAGTTATTAAAGCATTCTCCCAAGGTCCCCTTTTGTACTTTCCTGCTTTCATTTTATAAACAGAAGTCTTTGACGTATTTGGAATTCAGCCTGAATAAAGTGTGAAGCAGAGATCCAACTTGGGTTCCAATCCCATATGTTGGATAGTTCACTGACTTAAACACCACCTTTTCAAATAGTGGCACTAGCCCCCCATAAGTATTTGGACTTATTTCTGTACTCTTCATTCGATGATGTTGATCTATACCACACTTTTTAAATTACTGTAGGTTTATGATACATTTTAACATCCAGTAGGGCTGGTCCCCTTCTTTTTCAAAATTTCCTGGCTACTCTTGCTTGTTTATTTTTCCATATGAACTTTAGAATCATCTGTCTTGTTTTAAAAAAAATCCTGGTGATATTTTTATTGGGAACATGTCTAAAGTTATAAATTAACTCAGGGAGAATTGATATTTTTATGATGTTAAGTCTTCCTATCCAACAATGTTGTTTGTCTTTCAATTTGTTAAAGTCTAATGTCCTTGAGGGGCATTTGAAAGTTCTCTCTTATGTATCTTGTGCATTTCTTGTTATATTTGGTGGTAGCCTGTTGGTTGTTTCCATATCCATTCTCATTTTCTTCCTCAGTAAGAGAACATTGCTGCTGTAGTTTTTCAAACCCTGCTCATAGTGGTGTAGCTATACACTGGGATTCAAAGGCTTCCTTGGAGCTGGGTGTGGTTATGTGACTATGTTCTAGCCAATCAACTGTGTGAAGTCTTAAAATGAAGAGGCTTACTCTTCTCTTTCCTTCCTCTACCTGTTGCCTGGATGAAGATTTCATGCCTGGGGGATCAGCAGTCACCCTCAACCATAAAGAAAAGGACCAAGCGCCAGTAATGGTGACTGGACTTCCCATCTCCAGTTAACATTCATATGAGAAAGAAACTTGTATCTTATTTAAAGCACTGTCGTCTGCAGTTTATATGATAATTACGGCTAAATCCACTTCTAAAGAATGCAAGTTGTTATTGTCTATTTTAAATTCCAATGATAAATGGGGTCTTTTCTTGAGGGTGACTGGGTGGCTCAGTCAGTTGAGTGTCTGACTCAGGTCATGATCCCAGAGTCCTGGGATTGAGCCCCCTGTGGGGCTCTAGGCTGAGCATGAAGCCTGCTTGGGATTCTCTCTCTCTCCCTCTCTCCCTCTGTCCCTCCTCCCAACCCCCCACGCATGCGTGCGCTCTCAATTTAAAAAAAAATTTTTTTAATAAAAAAATCCTATTATAAACGGGGTCTTTTCTTCCATCATATTATGTATCTGGCTGTATATATATTTACTAGTTATTAATTTCTGCTGATCATTTTATGCCCTGCCACTATACTGAATGTTCTTTATTTTTATGAAGGAGTTTTCCAGTTGATATTCTCCTAGGTTTTCCAAATCATCTGTCATTGGTGATCATTTTTACTTCCTCCTTTTCAGTGTTTACATTTCTAGCTTACTTATTTTGCCTGATTTCGTTAGCTAGAACCTCAAGAACAATGCTAAATAACAACGGTGATAGTGTGCATATTTGATAGTCTTTGATTTTGAGGGGGGGGTCCCTTCCAGCACTTCCTCAGGCAGAATGCCTTTATCATAGCCCTTGTCACTGGTACCTGACTGAAGGCTAGATCTCCACTAGACTGAGGACTTGTGAGAAATTCCATGGAAACTCCCTTTCTCTCCCAGCTTCCAGAGGTCCAAGTGCAGTGTGGGGAAGAGGGTAAGGAAGAAGGTGTGCAGTGACCTCCTCTAGTCTTGGGTTTCTCCTCCTTGGAGCCGGATTGACACTGGCAGCTGGATAATTCTTTGTTGTGGGGGCTGTCTGTGCATTGTAGGAAGTTCAGTAGCAACCCTGACCTCTACACATTAGAGGCTATTATCGACACCCCCCCACCTCCCGTTCAGAGGGCCCCAAATGGCTCTAGACATTTTCCCATGCCCCTGCAGGACCTCTGGTGGACCATTACTGCCCTAATCTAAGTCTTACACAGTGATCAAGGCTCCAAGATGGTCTGGCCCACACATGAAACGATGCTCAGCATCACTCATCATCAGGGAAATACAAATCAAAACCACACTGAGATGCCACCTCATCAGAGTCACCAGTCAGAGTGGCTAAAATGAACAACTCAAGAGACTATAGATGCTGGCGAGGATGTGGAGAAACGGGCACCCTCCTACACTGTTGGTGGGAATGCAAACTGGTACAGCTGCTCTGGAAAACAGTGTGGAGGTTCCTCAAAAAACTATCAGTAGATCTCCCCTATGACCCAGCAATAGCACTGCTGGGGATTTACCCAAGGGATACAGAAGTGCTGATGCATAGGGGGCACACGTACCCCAATGTTCATAGCAGCACTTTCAACAATAGCCAAATCATGGAAAGAGCCTAAATGTCCATCAACTGAGGAATGGATCTAGAAGATGTGGTTCATCTATACAATGGAATACTACATGGCAATGAGAAAGAATGAAATCTGGCCATTTGCAGCAATGTGGATGGAACTCGAAGGTATTATGCTAAGTGAAATAAGTTAGGAAGAGAAGGACAGATACCATATGTTTTCACTCAAATGTGGAACAGGAGAAACTTAACAGAGGACCATGGGGGAGCAGAAGGGGGAAAATAGTTGGGGAGAGGCAGGGAGGCAAACCATAAGAGACTCTTAAACACTGAGAACAAACTGAGGGTTGATGGGAGTGGGGGAGAGGGGAAGGGGGGTGATGGGCATGGAGGAGGGCACTTGTTGGGATGAGCACTGGGTGCTATATGGAAACCAAACTGACAATAAACAATAAAAGGAAAAAAAAAAAAAAAAAGGATGGTCTGGTCCAGATCACCAAGCCAAACAGGGATTTGAGAACAAAGCTACCAGGAAAGGGTGCATCTGCCTGGAATGTCCTTTGCCATTTTATCCTGGGAGACAGGAAGCCTGACCACATCAGCCTTGGCACATTTGGTATACCGTCAACCAATCTTTTTAAACGTCTTAGGAAATTGAGGCTCACCCACACTTGCAAGGCTGGTAAGAGGCCGTGTGGGGCTTACTCCACACAACTACTCGTGACCACCTTTCAGATCAGACGTAAGATCCAGAAGCTGGAAATCTCTGTCTGCTGATGGGACCCAAAATTCCTTCGGTCTTAAAAAGGTGGGTTTCAGGAGGTGCCTGGGTGGCTCAGTTGCTCAAGTGTCCAGCTTCAGCTCAGGGCATGATCTCACGGTTCATGGATTCAAGCCCTGCTTTGGGCTCTGTGCTGACAGCTCAGAGCCTAAAGCCTGCTTCGGATTCTGTGTCTCCCTCTCTCTCTGCCCCTCCTCTGCTCGTACTCTGTCTCTGTCTCTCAAAAATGAATAAACATTTAAAAAAAAAGAGGTGGGCTTTATGGTGAGAAGAGGAATACAAAGGCTGAGGTCACAGGTACTGTCAGGGAAGGAGTGATTTAGGGGCAGGACGGTATTACCAAGGCTCCCTTGAGATAGGAGCACAAGTCTCTTCCAGAAACTCAAAAGACAGTCAAGAAAGTCTCAAATATCTTTGGGACTCGGTTTCCTTATCTGTATAATGGGGATGATGATAATGGCCATGATTAAGTGATATAACCCATGTGACAGTTGAGCAGGGTGCCCGATACATGGTGGTTACTCTCGGAGTAACTGACTGTCTCCAACAGTCTCCAGGGGTCTCCAACCATCATTGCTCAAAACACACATGCCCTGTGAGGGCAGGTGAGTAGGTCCCTAAAAACTCTTTGAGAAATACTTACTACTTTCTAGTGTGTATAAACCACAGAGATAGACTCTGTGAGGTGAAAAACAGGAAGTCTATGTAACTGTAAACATATAGGGGAAAGTGTCAAATAATACTGGAGAGAGAGATGGAAAGGGACTGAAACTTTTAGTCTAGTCCAGTGAAAAAATCATGGATTCCTTTCCTCTGGGCCTGGGGAATGATACCTCGCACGCACTGAGGGGAATACCAGTGCCCCAGGGGAGAAAGCAAAGGTGGGGGCAGTGGTTTAAGAGTAGGGGGTAGAGCAGCACAGGTGTCACTAATCAGGATTGGTGTGACAGCTTCCAGACCCTCAGCAACCCTCCCAGGCCCTTGGGGATAGGCCCCCTGCACAAGCAGGGAGCAGCTGCGGGAGCGGCACGAATCTGTCCCTGTGCTCACTGTGTGCTATCACACACCTTATCTCTCTTTCTCCCAACAGCAGCCCCAACTTGTAAAGAACATGGCAGCAGGGGCCGGTGGGGGGTGGGGGGAGGGGGAGAGCACCAAGGCTCGAGAGGTGAGCAGGGACCTGCACACAGAAGCTGGGTGGAGTCCAGCTTTCCTCCCAACAGCGCCTCATCTATCTTATCTGAAAAATCATCCTTTCCTACTTGTGAAATTGTATTTTCCCAACTTGGCAGGTCCCCCAAGAATAAGGGCCGGAAAACTCTTCTGTACACCATGAGCATTTAGCAAAGGTTTGGCACACGTTGAGACCTTTCACACATAAGAAAAAATGGACCAGGGGCACCTGGGGGGCTCAGTCGGTTGAGTCCGACTCTTGGTTTTGGCTCCAGTCACGATCTCATGGTTGGTGGGATCGAGCCCCACATCGGGCTCTGTGCTGACAGTGCAGTGCCTGCTTGGGAGTCTCTCTGCTCCTCTCTCTGCTCACTCTCTCTCTCAAAATAAATAAACTTAAGGAAAAAAGAAAAGAAAAAGTTGAACAATTTTTTTTTTTACTTGACTTGAAAACTCACCCCGAAGGAAGAGAGCCGTATGCCCCCGACCTCATCAACCAGGAGCCACAGATTTTAATTTCCCTCATTTCCCTGGTACTATGCTTATTGGACTATTTCTCTGGCGTGCTAATTCCGCAAAGCTCAGGCCTGAATGCCACACAAACGACAGCAAATTCTTCCATTTACTTGAAGATAAGAGAATAGAAGGATTACTTCTCAGGATGCCAAGTATTTGGATCACCAGAGAGCAGGCCCCTCAGGGGGAGGTGATGAAGAAACTCTGCTGGTTTTGGGACAAATAGTGGAGGCTAGCACATGATTGTGGCTAATCAGATGGGAATATAGGCCCTTCTGGCAGATGCTGCTAAACACCTTCATAAATTTAACAACACATGTGCAAGAAAGACAATTTTCCCCTCCAGGATAGCACACTCTCCTTGCCATTGTGGTGAATGTTCGTGACCGGCTGGTGTCCTTCCTCGCGGCTCCCCTCTGTGGCAGCTGCCCCCATGCACCCTCAGGAAAGCCAAATCACTCGAGTGCCACACTGGGCTGGATGGGACGGCAAGCACGGAGCCCGTGAAACTGTCCCTCACGCCTCTCCGTCAAACAGAAAAGCAGAATTTGCCACAGAGCCAAGGTAAATGATTTAAAATTTCTCCACTGCTATGCTGATACCTGAGAGTGAGTGGTAATGCTTCACTCCGGGCCAGCGTGCCCGGAAATCTCTGAGTCTTTCATAGTAAAAGCTCAATCACTTAGGACAAGACAATTAACTGCCATTTTTTTCCCCCAATGGTTTTGTCCAGGCTCAGTGTTAAGTCTTTAAATGCATTATCTCATGTAATCCCACCAATGGCCTAGGAATGTGGCAGGACTAGTATCATCTCCATTTAAAGACGAGGAAGAAGAGTCTGAGGGGTTATTTACCCGGCCCTGGACACACAGGTGGGGAGTGACACAGTGGGTTTGCTGGATATCAACTTCCCTGCTCTCAATCACTTTGCTATGTTGCTTGGCTGGTGGGGGGAAGGGTGCAGAAACATTGTATCTCATGCCTGTCATGGTTATAAGATGTAACTGATAAGCTAGACAATGCTGTTTTGACCAGCAGACCATCAGCTACTGCACTGACCTCTGGAAATCTGAGGGGTGAAA
Source organism: Cryptoprocta ferox (assembly GCA_028646485.1). Taxonomy (NCBI): domain Eukaryota; kingdom Metazoa; phylum Chordata; class Mammalia; order Carnivora; family Eupleridae; genus Cryptoprocta; species Cryptoprocta ferox. The sequence goes on along the minus strand of CM053576.1, from coordinate 61,505,440 downwards.
CGGTACCCCTTTTGCAGCCAAAATAAATAGCCTGGGGCTATACCTGGACGTAAAGACTTGGAATCGAATCACTGTAGAATAACTTACCTGACTGAATGATTGTCCAATTACTGTTCTTAATCCACAGTTGTGAAAGCAAATTCTTTCGTTTTATTTGAGAGACCGAGAACGCGTGTGCGTGTGAGTAGGGCAGTGGGGCAGAGGTGGGGGGGCAGAGAGAGAGAGAGAGAGAGAGAGAGAGGGAGGGAGAAGGGAGAAGGAGGGAGGGGGAGAGAGAATGCTAAGAGAGAATCCTCCATGCTCAGCACAGAGCCTGATGTGGGGCTCCATCCCACGACCCTGGGATCGTGACCTGAGCTGATACCAAGAGTCGGATGCTTAAACGACTGAGCCACCCAGGCACCTCATGAAAGCAAACTCTTAAGCTTGATATATTCATAGATAATATCCTGACTTCCACCAAAGGGACACAGGCCTCAACTTGTGTCCCCAGCCAATGGGATGGGTCTCTACCACTGTCATGACACTTACACCTAGTGCCCCCCCCCCATTCCTCTCCAGGCCATCAATCAACCTGCGCTGGGAAATGGCTATTTATGGGCCTTGGTGTACAGACTGGGGTCAAGGACAACGAGGACCTCAAGCAAGTCGCTTCTCTGAGTTCACTGTCCTCAAATATGAGGAAAGACGGCTGGATGAGTTAATCCCCAAGGACCCTTCTTGTCTGAGATCCTGGGAAGAGAAGGCAGCTGGAGCCCATGAAGTCTGAACTTGCGGTCCTGGCCGCTGCAAACCAAATGTTTCCCTTTCCACTCTGGAGCAAATCTTTGCCAGCAGGCATTTTCATACCAAATGTAAATCAGACAATGCTCTCCTTCTGCTCGCCTTCTTTAGTGATGCACCATGAACATGCTTCCTGGCACAGTGTACACGGTGCTTTGGGTCTCCACCAGCCTAGACTATTAGCCTCATCCCTCACCGCACCCCCTCTGGGTGCTTCCCAGGTGTGTGAGGCTGTCTTCTGCCTCGATGTCCTGGCTGTGAGGATCTGTCTCCCACAATGGACACCCCATGGTGAGGGTGCTGAGAAGCCTCCCAGTTGGGGATGCTCCCTAGCTTCTCAATACCTGTTGGTCAAAGGATGAAAAAATCAGTGAGCAGGGAGGGAAATTTATGAATCATGGCCCCCAGCAGCCAGATGGCCTGAACAAATGCTTTCAGATAACATATAGAACTATTAAAACACATCATTATTAAAAACTGTTAAAACCAAGGCCAAACCATCCGAGGCAGCTGAATACATCCATTCTCCTGCTACATTCAGGAAGGACCCCTTTGCTAAGCCAGCAGCTTCCGTGTGTCCCTCATAGTGGAGCCCCAGACCCTTGCCACCTCCCCGTCTGTCCAGCCTCACAGGGCCAGGGGGCTCCAACAGCACTTTCCTGCCTTAAGACCTTTGCCACATGGCTGTTTCATCTCCCTGGAGAACAGATTCTTGGTCACTAGGGTCCCTGACTCGATCCCCATTCTGCAGGCCTCTCGCTGGCCACTGTGTCTAAAGCGGCCCGCCACCACCCGTCCCCCCACTGACCCTTACTTTCATCTCTGTCACCTCGGCCATTCCCTTCGTGGCAATGACCACAACCTGTAATGACTTTGCTTGTGTATTTCCTGGAGTATATGGTCTCCCCTGCATGAGCTCCTTGAGAACTGGGACTGTGTCTTGGAGTTCCCAGCGTGGTCCCCAGAGCCCAGCAAAGGGAGCCTGCCCTTGCTGTTGGCCGAGCGTCCGGAGGAGCCAGATCTGTATTAAGTCCACCTCGGTGATAGCCTAGTTAGCCGTAATGCACCCATTGCCTAGATGGCCCTACTGTGTAGCGCTCCACAATACTTATGGTTGCCACTCAATGGTCTGCTGTTTGTGGCAGGCCTTGAGAGAGAAGACACAGTCCCGGACCTCAAGGAGGGGTCTGGAGGGAGAGGTGGACATGAGGCCAGAATGCCTGGGATGGTACATTCTACACTAGATGGACAAACAGGATGCCACCGCTGCCCTTAAAAGGCAAGGGCTGCCGGCCTCGCCTTTTTTGGGCCCAGCGATCTGCAGCTCAAAATCTGGCCAGCATTCTGTCATCACAGAAAGGGCCACTCCAGCAAAAGGACCAGGAGTGACCCTTCTGGGGGTGTGCTGGGAGCCGAGCGGAAGTGGACTCTAGATCCTCGTGCCCAGAGCTCCCAGACAGGAAGTCCAGAGCGCCACTCTCCCAGTTCCTTGGTCAGGGCGAGAGGCTGCCCAGACCAGTGCAGCGTAGGTCTTCCTCATCCAGCCACACGGGTAGCCGCGTGCTAGAAGAGCGGTCAGCGCCTCGCAGGTCACCTCCACCCAGATAAAGAGCTGAGGGAGCACAAATGTAACTCCGCACACGTGGAGGGAGATGTAGAGAAAGCACGTCTTCCTGCAGAGTGGGGGTCACCCAAGTTACTTGGAGGATATCAGAGGCCTCGTGCAAGGCCAGGGAGCTGAAAGTGGACTGACCTCCGAGGGGACAGAAAACAGATTTTATTATTCTTAAAAAAAGGCGCCTCACATTTGTATTTGTTTAATTTGGCCATAGAAGGGGTTTGCTTTTAGAACTCTGTGGTGCTTTTCAGCTGATCAGAACTGTGAATATGGGAATGTGCGCGTGTGTATGCGTGCATACATGCCGCCAAGGACAGCTATAGGGCTGTGCTCATGCCTGTATGTTTCCTAACGGATGTAGGCCAGCAGTGAATGGGTGAGGAGAGTGCACAGGACCACCAGGGCGAGGCAGGGGAGGGAGTCACCTCTGTGTTAGCAGGGAGGACAGAATCTGGTGGAGTTTATGCAGCGGACAGCCTCCGTTCCTCCACCTGATGAATATTGAATGGGCGGCTACCATGTACCAGGGAGGTCCTGGTTTCAGAGTGATGGCAGGTGTCTACCAATACCTCAACCTGCCCAGGCAGAGTCTGAGGTGACATGGAGACCTCTAAATGGACATGCCCACCAAGTGGTGACAGATGCAGGTTTGGGCTGGAGAAATACTGAGCGTGGGTGAAACAGTCTGAGAAGAGAAGTGGGTTAAGACTGGTCTGGGAGCAAGCCTAGTATTTAATGGGACAGCCAGAGATGAAACTCAGGAGCCTGGAGAGTCTAGAAGCCCAAGGGAGCCCAACTATCCACCTGAGGCTCAGAGAGGTAAAGGTACTTGCCCTTATTTATTGAGATTTTTCTCTATGTGCTTAGAGAGTCCAATATATACTTAGAAATAATGATGATGATGATGACGATAAGTTGTATTTTTCAAGAAAACACTTTCCAGATCAGTAGAGGCATCATGTGCCAGGGCTGGCCTGGTGAACAGCTTTAGTACAGAACAGAACTGTAAATTGCAAGTCCACTAGTGGGAAGAAGGGAAGGGATTTCCAGAATTCTGCTCAGGGGAAAAAGAAAAGAAAGCATCATGTCTGCAGTGACCCCGGGAGATCTGCCTGCGCACAAGACAGCATCTGTCTCTGTGCAGGAAGAAGCCCCATTCAGAGAAACCCCCCACAGCTCTGGGGGTCCTGGGTTCTCCAGGAACCTCCCAGTCTCCAACCAAGATGGACCTAGTGCTTTCTCCTCCTCTTCCCAGTCAGTGGATGTAGAGGGAGCCCAGCTCGATAATAGTGCAGTTTCCTGGGCCCTCTTTCCTCTCTCCTGGCCCACTGCCTTCTGGCTGCCCTCCCTGGCACTTCCTTCTGCTCCATCTGAGGGGGGTCACTGTGCTCTGGATATTTCTTCGCTTCCTTCTGGTTAGAAATCACCCTCCCCCAGGGCGCCTGCGGGGCTCAGTCAGCTAAGCGTCCAACTTTTATTTTCGGCTCAGGTCATGCTCTCTCGGTTCACGAGACTGAGTCATGCGTTGGGTTTTGCCCTGAGAGTGCGGAGCCTGCTTCGACTTCTCTCCCTCTCTCTGCCCCTACTTCCCTTCAAAATGATTAAACAAACATTAAAAATTTAAAAAAAAATCACCCTTCCCCAAACAATAAAACCCTTTGAATTAATTGCAAATCCATTCAATGTCCCTGAGCTAAGGTGAACACTTATGGCTTGAAGTATGACTTCCCCCAGGGAACCTGCATAAACTGAAGAGAGGACTCTGGGGAGTTAGTGGAGGAGATGGGGTACAGGGCACAACTTCAACACCACATCGCAAATCCTGGCTAGAGGGGGCTTAGATCCCCTTTAGGGGCCACTGGCTTACCCCACCTCTGGGTCCAGCCTGAGCCAGCCACTTCCTTTTATTTCACCCTAGGACCATTCTCGGGAACAGGATTTTCTTGATGTCATTCAGCTAACACTCAGAGTGCTGTTCATTCCCTGACTTTGCTGGCAATCACCAGCTGCACTGATCTTCACACTAGAGCAGGCTGTTTGGCCACAGATGTGGATGGAAGAGTAGTAAGTTATGTCCAATGGAGGCAGGTACTTAAAAAAGGTTGACTCATCTCTGCCTTGGGAAAAAGTGACACCCAGCTTTTAAACAAAGTCTCTTTCATGACAGTCAAGGTCACGGATGGTTAGAAAGGGCATGGGGTACACACACAGAGCAGAGTGGACCCCCAGATTTAGCAATAGTGTTACTACTCTTGAGCTAGCATCAGAGTGTATGAAAGCAGCAATTTCTACCTGTACAGAGAACATCTTTTAATTTGGTTTTGAATGAAGTCAGTGTGTGGTGTTAAGCCAACTGGCCAGAGAATGGGCCTGACCAAGTGAGATAGTGACGAGGTCTATGAGAGGAACAGTTCTCAGCCAGAAAGCACGCTGTTTGACCAAATTAAACACAAAAATGTGCAATTTGTGGGTGGTTCAGATCTATGACAAATAAGTTCTCCAAATATTCTACTCTGAAATAAATCATGACTTGTGAATTTATTTTAGCAAATGCCATGGCAAAAACTAAACTGTAGCAGAAACTAAAAAGGATGTGAACATGGCCACGAGGATGTGCCCAGGCAACACAGAATCCTCAACATCTCCCTACCCATCTACGGCTCTATGTTATACTAATCATGCTGTAGGCTTTAGGACACACACACTGTATTACATGTGCTTTATTACATATACATAATAAAGTATACAGTGTTATTCATATAGAGACAGATTAATATTTGTAGACACAGATACATACAGAGATGCTGGGAGCTATATGTTGCCTGTATATATACAATGAAGTATATATGTAATAAAGTAGTTAACATGCTATGTGACAATGAGTCAACATGTAACTCTCTCTCTCATGTATTAATCATACTTGGTACTTTGTGTGTGTATAATATGGTATATAATAAAGTACTATATATAATAAATTATATATATGTAATAAATATATAGTAATGATAAATATATATGATATAGAGAGATATGGGGAGTTATATATTACATATATATATATACACACACATATACATACACACACAAATTATACAGGCAATAAAAATATATGTAATATAAGTATATGTGTAATGTATCTAACAAACATCTAGCATGATTAATATATGCAATACTTAGCATAATTATTTATATTGTATTTATATTTATATAATTCATATATGTATATATGATACATGCATATATAGTATATATTTTACAAAAAATCACTAAGTGTAAGTGACTTCTTAGATTATATTTGGTGTTCAGTTGGTCTCTTTCCCATTTTGCAATTTATTCCTACCTGTTCATTTATACTAACAGAGATGGAAACAACCATTACTCTTGAGGCCTTAAGAATATACAAATGCAAAATCTGTCACCTTATGAAGCAAAAATAAATTCACTCTTTTCATGCACTAACAGCCCCAAATGGAGGTTAATTAAACAAATGCTAATTTCCTAATCTGCTGAAGACTGTTAAATAGTTTTTATTGCCAGAGATTAGCTGTTAAGATATATATATCCACAGCCCTAACTGCTCTTTTTCAAGACATAAATGTTCTGATTTAATGGAAAATCACTGCAGGGCACAAGTATAAACTATAAAACAATTAAAATCATAAATCCAAATGGCAGCAACTCCCAGTGAGTTTTACAACATTAAACCAAGCTGTTGCCAATCTGAAAAGCTGTGCCCCGGGCCCTGCAGGTGAGCTAGCTGGAGCTGGGTCAAGGGACTGGCACAGCTAGCTTCCGTGAGAACCCAAGCCTGGCTGGAGTCTGCGGGATAGTGGGATCATCAGCCCGGGGCTCAGGAGGTCCTGGGGCTAAGGCTGCCCACAGGTTTCTAGCCAGCCTGCTTTCCTCTCTTAGAGAAAAACATTCATTCGTGCATTAGGATATTATGGAGGAACTGCCCTGTGGCATGTACCGTTCCTGGCATGGAGGAAACAGTCCCTGCCTCATGGAGCTTACATTCGAGTGTGGTGAGAGACTTCAGCTAATGTAACAATAAATAATGTGTGACAGAATGCGAGTGCTGGGAACATTTAGCATGGGATTAACTCTGGTCCATGTCCTTATCTCTCGTCCATGAAGTGACGAGTATTGAGCACCTTCTAAATGCCTAGCCTTTGTGAGATGACTTACATGAGACGGAATTCTCACGTGTTGCCTTTGTTACTCGCAGGTGAACCGGGAGAAGTCACCTGCTCAATGATGGTATCTGCTGAGTATTTACTAGTGCACCTCATGTGGGTGATGTCGTTGAAGTTGCCCCCAAACTCTCTGGAATGGGCACTGCCACATTCCCATTTCATAGATGATGAAACTGAGGCCTGGAGTCGGTAAATACCTTGCCCGAAGCCCACTGCTAGCATGGGGGTGGGGGCCAGGATTTGCACCCTATAGAGTGAGCTCCTAACCACACTGCGGGGAGGGGGGGTTCTAAACCGGATGGTGGAGACCATTGGCACTGGGAGAATTCATGAGCAGCTGCAAAGAAGGGCCCCCACCTGCTGCACTGTCCATATTCTCCCCTGGCTCTGGGGCTGGAAGAGTCAGTACATATTGACAGCTGGTTCATTCTCTGGGGGTCTCACTCAATTTCTAGCTCAGAAGGTTGTTAGGTGTGGTCGTCCAGCCCTGACTTCTCAATAATGGCATTTCATTGGCTCATCAGACTCGTTTTTAATAGTCACCCAAAGATCTAGATTTGGGACCTCTGGAAAACTGGTTAAAGATCAAAGGCATAAGGATTAGGAGACATTTACCAAAACACAGACTATTCATGATCCCACTTAAGGATTAGGAAGGCAAAACTGCCGGAGACGGAGCAGGAGACTGGGACATCTCACAGGCATGAGTTTGAAGATTACTCTGGTTCTGACTTACGATTAATGGTATGTGAACACAGGGACCTAATCTCACTGAGACTTAGGTGTCTCACCTGTAAAATGGGTATAACAATTACTCATTTCAAAGTCTTACTGTGATGCTTAAATAATATGTAAAAATTCATTACAGTTCCTGGCACAGAGCGGGTGCTTGACAAACATTAGTTCCAATTCTCCTTCATGAGCAATTTCCAAACTTGATCATTGGAACCATTCATTTCTTACTCCACTCTCACCTACAAAAAATGACTGTCTGCCGCATAGATTTGAATGTTTGGTGTGTGTGTGTGTATGTGTGTGTGTGTGTGTGTGTCTGTGTGTCTGTGTGTGGTTTGGGATGGTTTTGGATGGTGTGTGTGTGTGTGTGTGTGTGTGTGTGTGTGTGTGTGTTGACTGACCACATTACAAATGGCACTGTAGGAGAGCAATGCAAATGGTAAACGACAACCAGAGGGGGAACCCAGAATGAAGAAATAGAAGTCAGATTACAGAGTGGTAACTGTGCTCTTGTTGCTTAGACTTTATCTCCCACTATAGCTGACTTTGTGGGTGGGTGAGGGGGGCACCCCTGTGTGCCAGTTGTGGAAGGACATGGGACCCAAAGGCTCAGCCAGTGTGGCACTCCTGGGACTTTTGAGGCAGAGGCACAAAGGTGAAGGGACTGAGCTGACCATGCTGTGGTTTCCTATGGTCACGTCTACGAGGCATGGCTCTGTCCAGCCCCCTTGATCCCTGCTCATTTCTGATTTTCCAGCTTGCCCATTGTATCTGTGCCCTGCCCCACTGCTGTCCAGCAAATTCCCTTTTTGTGCAAATCCACCGGAGCTCTGCTTGGCACTAAGACCCCCAATGAGGCCCCCAGTCCCAGGCCAATCTAAAAACCCCTCAGCTCACCAGTGGTAGGTAGCAAGCTGCCTGTGATGACAGCCACTCAGTCTCAAAGGGCTACAAACTTGGAACTATTTCAGGAGTTGGACCGGTGTACTCTGAGAGTGGAGAGAACTTGATGGTCCTCATACGTTCACAAGGACCTGCAGATCTCCTACCATGTGCACAGGACTGATTGAGAACAGAGACAGTTGCTGGGAAAAGTGGTCAAGTGCAGCAGAACAAGCAATACCAAATACAGTGCATCGCCACACTCTAAGAGAAGCCTGGATGAGTGGTAACCAGTCCGTGTATGCTGACATGATCTGATCATCCAGAAGCTGAGAGGTTAGGATCATATGCTAGCTTAGGATTCAAGCACTCACTCTCGCTTGCGCTCTCTCTCTCTCTCTCAAAAGAGTCTATACAGCTGTTTCACCAACTCCAAAATGAGAGAAAACATTAAGCACACTATTAAAACCCGGAGGCACCATCACTAGGGACACTGCGTTAAGAAGATTGTAAGGAGGGCACTTGCTGGGATGAGCACTGGGTGTTATAAGTAAGTGATGAATCACTAAATTCTACCTGAAACCATTATTACACTATAGGTTGACTCACTTGGATTTAAATAAAAGTTTTAAAAAAGGAGGTTCTAAGAATCCAGGGTTTTAGCAGTATGGGAAGGAAATATCAATGGCAAATGTTTCAGGGCGAGGATCAGTGATTTTTAGCAGAACAGACCTGGAAGCTAAATAAGGAATCAAAGCTGAAGCACAGGGCTAACTGGGAAGGCTCAAATCTGCCGGCTTTCTGGCCCTCAAGTCTTGCCCTTTCCATACTTTGCCCCTCAACTCCTAGGCTAAGGGTCTGGAAACCTAAAACAGCCTCCAGGTATTCCAGGAAGCTTGGCAATAATACCCATGTTGCAAGGGAGCTCACCAAGAAAGGTCTATTACGGCCAGGTCTTAAGGAAAGTAAAAGTCAGAGAGGTGTCTCCACTCAGTCTTCCTCAGCTGTCCGCTCTGCTGGCCTCTGCCAGGAGGTCTGCCATGGAGGTATTATCCTCGCGTGTGAACACTCCGGAAAAGAGGGAAGAGAATTCACATTTGTCAAACTGTGACCACAGGCCAGGGTCTGTAGGGAGACCCAAGAATACTATGAGAGTTTCTACTGGAAAAAAGCTTTTAACCTGGCACAAAAATGGGAAATATATATTTATGTATCAATCCATGTCAAATAAAAGGTGTAAATATTAAGGCTTTTGCAGAAACCGCTCTCTCTGCCTATAACACTCTTTCTCTCTCTTCTCCGGCCAACTCCCATCATTTACTTCCTGCAGGAAGCTCTCTGGGGGATGGGGGCTCCCCCAGTTAGGTTCTATCCCCCTCCTAAGGGGTCCCAAGGAGTCTGGATCTCCCCTGGCATAGTAGTCATGACAATAGAATCTGAATGCCTATCTGTCTGCCTCCCAAACTAGGCACAAAGAAGGATGAAAGCATCACACTGAGTTCACCACTTTCTCCCCCAGGACCTTGCACGGGGCCTGAGATCTAGCAGGCACTTACAAAAAAAATCTGTTGGTTGACTAAGAGTGAATATGGGGTACTAAGAAGAGACTCAGAGAGATCTCTGTGGGCTGAAGGGGGTCAACTTCCAAGACGGCAGACACTTTGGAGTATTGACTAAAGATCAATCCATGAAGTCATTTTCTTCTGGAAACTTGGTGTTGCCCGTGCCGCAGCTCAGGTGCCACACTGATACTACAACCTGGCTTGAACCCACTGTACAAGAACCAACCTGCTGGGTGATTAGTACCCTGGCTTGGCAGCAGTGTCCTGCTGCTTACGTCTGCCATGCTGTTTGCACAGATTAGCTTCCTTAAATAATTTTTAATCATTTTAAGCAGGTACTTCACTCAGACACAATGAAGACACGTACAACTTGATTTTGATTCACACTCCATTCTGTTATGGCAATAATCATGTATGGACTGGATTTTGGTTTTCATGCTTATTTAATCCTAATGTGAATTACGAATGACTCACTGCCACAGGCTGAACATCTGTTTTTCTCAGTGGATCCTTACTTGTGTACCTACTAAGGATCCCTGCACTGTTAATGTTGTGTGTGTGTGTGTGTGTGTGTGTGTGTGTATGTCGACATTTATTAGCACGTGTGAACTTAGGAGAAAGGGAATATCGAAGACACTAAAAAGTAGAAAAAGTCCATCAGTTAGTTGTATTTGACTAGATGAAGTCAATGACCAATTCATTTCCCTCCTGATGACATAGAGTTAACTATATTCAGGGAACTGACTTTCCCTCTCCCTCCCTCCCTTTAAGCCCTGCATGGCAACAGCTAACCCCCAGTCCAATATGCCAACTTCAGAAAAGGTTCCTTTGTTCCAGATTAACTGATTCCCATCAACTCAAACTTTTATTTTGAACTCAGTCACTGTTACCAAAAGTGTCCCTCAAAGTCATTACCTTGTTCATTTAATGACTGGTTCCAAAGAACTTTCTAGAAGAGCACAGTATACCAGAAACTAAACAATCCTCTTTGTTAACCATGTGATGGGGACTACCCTTATTTTTCTTTTCTAACGGAACTTGGATTGTTGAGTTCTCTGGGATGGATGAACGAGGGAACTGCCCATCAGTTCATTTTCCCAAATATCCTTCCAAAGACATTTTTCCTAATATTTAGATACGTGTCAAGGCAAATCGATTAAATTCTAATTCTTCTGAAGTTCATAGGACTCAAGTACGGCACAATGAGGAGCTGGAGAAATTGCTAGAGAGATCATTGAGAAATTAGTGGCTGAAGTGGGCAAGACACCTTTGCAAATAATTACCAAAGCATCCTATTTGTGCCCTACTGGCAGAGGCCAAGTGAGACATCCCTTGTTTCAGAAAAGATTTAACTAGGTGTAAATGACTTAAGATGCACCATGTTTACCAATTAAGTGGAGGCTGCTAGTGGGGAAATATTCTGAATTGTTTAGGGCCACCTGACATTATATAAACATGCAACACAACGTCCTTATCATTCGTGACACTGACCGTAAAGAGCTTTGGAGATGTAGAAGATCAGAGAGCTACAGGACTGGTTCCCAGTCCTCAAAAGGGTTTGCAGCATGCCAAAGTCAGATGAACAAGTGAAGTTTTGGGTACAAAGAATATGATTTCTTTCCTCTACCCAGAAGCTCTAACCCAAACACAGAGCCATGGATTTACATGGTCATTTTTAACATAAGCAGGATTTCCAATCGGTGAATGAACAGAGAGCACTGTCAAGGGTACTGATCAGGTAAGTTTCATAGAGGAGGGGGAACTTGATTATATTATATTAGCTTATTAG
>CM053576.1:61462588-61493375 GCA_028646485.1 Cryptoprocta ferox | reverse complement strand
GAGCCTGTTTCAGATCCTGTGTCTCCCTCTCTCTCTGCCCCTCCCCTGCTCATGCTCTGTCTCTCTTTCTCTCTCAAAAATAAACATTAAAAAAAATAAAAAAAAATAATCTGGCTTTGCTCGGATGCTTCTATGTAAAATGGAGGCAAGTAAAGGAAACAGTCTCCGGTGCCCGAGCCGGGTTCCAGCGTGGCTCCCTACTTCCTGGCTATGGGATCTTTTTGCTTCAAGTTACAACCCAAGTCTCAGTTTCATCATCTGTAAAATGGGGACAATACTGTCTACTTCCCAGGCCGTGTTAAAATGAGAGAACATATGGAAAACCCCTACTGCCAGGCACAATTTAACCCCTTGGAAATTAATAATTTCCAAAGTGAGGGAGCTTCATGTACCAACCCAGACCCAGGCAAGGTCAGAGGGCTAATTAGGATATTCTACCACTAAGGTCATCTTTAAAGAGACCTGAATGTGAAACTCACCTACGGTCTGAACGGTGGTTACCTCTCAGGGGTGGGGTGGTCCTGACTGAAGGGTTGTAGGAGAGGCTGCTGGGTGCTAGAAATAGTCTGTATCTTGATCTGGGTTACATGGATGTATATTCATATAAAAGTTTGTTAACACGCAGGAAATGTGTACTTTACTGTAAGTCTATTATACCTCAGTAAGAAAAAAGAAGTGAGGGGAAGGGAGGAAGGGGGAAGGGAAGGGAAGGAGAGAAAAAGGAGGAAAGAAGGGGTAAAGAAAGAGAAAAAAAACAGGGAGCAGACATAAGTACTTTTTCCCTTAGTCTACCTTTGCTCCTTTTAAGTTACCCACAAACCCAGTTCCAGAGAGGATTGTTTAGCGAGTGAGCTGACTGTGCAGAGACACTGACGAATGTCACTTTTGGTATATATTTAGGTGTATGAAGCCATGGGGATATGTGTTCAGAGATGGCGTGTTGGTCTGTTTTCAAAACAAATGTACCTGCTGACCTGTTGAAATGGGTGAACCTGACCACCAACCCAGAATTTCCCATCAACAAATTGGTCAACATTTTCTAGCCAATCCCCTAACACGCCCTGCACTGTGCTAGGCCCTGTAACTTCCCCATGGGCACCTGTGCCATCTCAGAGCCCACCGTGCTATGCTGCATGGACTGGGCAGGTATTTGCAGGCACTGACCACAGGCATCGAACACAAGGAAGTGAAGGCACTGGGTGCCCTGGTGTCAGAACAGAACCAGGAGACTTCTCTCAGGGTGCAGGGCAGGGCCTGTCTCAGGGCACTGGGGACGGAGCCTCTGCTGACTGATCTCGTGCCATAAAACGTTCAAGGCAGTCTGGTCCCAAGAGGCCATAAACAATATGAAGTCTACTTAACGATGGGTGCACTGAGGTGGAAATGAAAATTGTCTACCAGTGTATTCTTAATCCTTTTAATCCCACGAACACCAAACCATTACTGGCATAAACCTTCTCATAAAAAGATTAAAGGGTGGGGTGGTGTTAAGGTGTTCTGGTTAGATCGGGTTATGATGATAAAATGACTTAAATTTTGTTTTGATTGGAGCAAAACTGATCTAGAGAGACATGATTTTGATTTGTGAGTGGACCAAGCAATTCCAAAGGATACTGCCACGTGTTCATTTTAATCACCCGTTAAGGCCAACTGGGGTGGGGAAACCCACATTAATACATCAATAAGAAGAGAGGATCATATTTAGACTATTCAAGATGAGACGATCATGTTTAGACTATTCAGTTTTTATGGTACGGATATATATCTTCCTTAACATTTACAGAAAAAAATCTGGTTTTTCAAACACAGGTGGTATTCTTTAGGGAAAAAAGTTCAATGCGATCTCAGAGGTTATGCTGTACATCTTGGAGAGTGGAGGAAAGGAAATGAAATGACAAATGGAAATCTTTCCCCTATGCCTTCCCCTAACTTTAAAAGGGTTTAAAGAGCCTTTGGCATCTTGATCTGATTTCTTCACGGTCTGAAAACCCTGCAGTTCTGTCTGTGCTCCCTGCTAAGATGTGCACACCTTACAAGGGCCAAGCAAGGGTCCTGTTAACTCCCAACCTCTCCAAGCCATTAGAGCTGCTTGAGCAGAGAACTCTAGAGCCGGGGCAGGGACTTTTGGCCTCGGCAGTCCTGGCAGGTTGGTTGGACAGTGCACTTCGGGCAGTATAGCAATACCCTTGGCTTCCGTCCACTGGATGCCAGCAGCGCCTCCCCCTCCCCCCCCAGATGTGACAACCAAAAATGTCTCCAGACATTGCCCATTGTCCTCTGGGGGCAAAATCGCCCCCAGCTGAGAACCACATCAGAGGAACATCAACAATCACCTGGTCCAATCTCATCAGAGAGCTGAAGAAGCTATGGACAAATACAAGTTTCTGAACCTGAGTACAGTGCTTTTCCCCCTAAACGGTGCTGTTGCTTGAGAACCAAATTCTGTCTTTTTCCCTGAGCTCCGTGCTGGGGAGCTGAGTTCCCCAAGTCTGTTGTCCAGAATGAAAACACTTTCAGGAGTCTTAGGAACAAAGAAGCCTCATGACTCTATAGGTGGTGTGTATCATCTCTGGGCGGTGCCCAAGGGACCACCCATCTTGGGCACCCATCGGTGCCCAAGGGACCACCCAACCACTGAAAGCCAGGAGAACCCAACTGATTCTCAGGTGGTATTTTAAAAAACACATTATAACTACAACCTCTCCCCAAATTCCAGCAATAGGAATTGAGAACCCTAAAGCCAAAAGTAAGGTATGCTAGATGAAGGTCATTAACAGACTGGGTGGATGTTTCTTGCTAGCTGCTGGTTGGTAAGAATTCAGCAGTCTGTGTTGGAACATTGTGTGTCTGTTAGTCCACTGGTTCAGAAGATCTCTTTGTAGGAGGGTCTTCACTTGCTAAGAGGTGATGGTATCTGAGAAAAGAAATTTCTGGAAATGGTCCTGCCTCTTCCAGCCCTAATACACACCACGCTGCAAAATGAGGCCCTATGCTAAAAACTAAATTCCTCCTGAACAGCCTAGAGGGACCAGCAATTGAAGGAATTCAGAAAACATGAGCCCCCAGGGCTAACAAACCACATTTAGAACCACTTGAATATATTTTTACTTAAAGGAATTTTATTTATGATAAGAATTTGAATGTCTTCTTGCCTCCTTCTCACCCCTTATTTATAAAGATTAAGTGACGTCATTTAGCTAGAGTAAAGAATGCCCTAAAAAGAACTAATAGGCCAAGTTGTTTCTACCATTTAGGAAAGGGAAAAAAAAGCGAAACAAGACCAAACCCAAGAAACACTGGGTTTTTTTTTCCTCCTTCACAAAAATAACAGAAGGAAAGCTGCTACTGTAATCAGCAGTGATTGCAGGCATTTCCTGTATTTTTATATCAAGCTGGTTGTTTTTTTTCCATTACATACCCAGTGAACTCCAGTTAGGTCAAGACGAGAGAAAAACAGTACTAATTATGCCTCCAAACCCACAAATCTGCCTACTTAGCTCTGCTAATTTGTGTTGACTCCATGGTTCCCAGGAACCAGTGGAAAGAAAAATCTTCATAAGCCATTGGCTCCTTCTCCAGGAGGCAAGGCCCTTGATATCCCCCGCCTCCCCATCCCACTTAGTTTCTGACATTCCAAGAACACGCTTTTGCTCTACATGTTTCAGGTTGAGATTCATTCAAGTTGCTCAAATGAAAGGGTCTTGCGTCAAAGATATACTTTCTCAGGAGAGCCTAGGCTCCCTGGGTCAGTGCTCCAGGCCTGCTTTTGGACAGTTAATGCCTAAAGCTCCAGGTCCCATTGTTACTCTCACCCATCACTAGGGATCTTTGTCCTTATGTTTTATCCCCAAGAAGGTCTTCTTCCTTATGCATCACCTTCCATCGCTTTGACTTTAAGTCCGTTCTGCCTCCTTTATCTTCCATGGTTATGAGAGAGCATTGGAAGCCTCCTCCTTGAAGTCAGTTACTACGCAGTGATAATCAAACAGGCTCATCTCCCTTTTTATGCTTTGTTACTTCAAGGCTTTCCATGAAAAGTGTCCCCTATTGTGTTTCTGCCTTCTCCCCTGATTTTTGATTGCTTGTATTACTGCGTCACACTGGCCTTTGTAGTCAACATGGTATTTTCAGAGCTGCCAGGGCCTTATTCTCCCTTTTGAAGCTGAAAAGGTATGAAAACCTTATCAATCTGAGATCATCATAAAAGGTGACAAGATCTTTGGCCAACCTGGCGCTGTTTCTCTTTCCCCGCCCTGTCCCGCAACTGCCCAAGGGCCACTCTCCTTTGTTTGTGGACTTTGAGGGAGTCTTTCTTCTTGGTGTTGCCTCCCATGCTCCAGTTAAACAAATGACCTCATCATTTTTGAATGACGAGGCCACAGAGGAGTCTTTCCGGTTGACAAAACTGTCCCAAGGATATTTTCCTCTATATAGAGTTACTTGAGTCTCTGACAGCTCATTCTTTGATTATCCATGCTACTTAACATTTTTTCTTATTGTTCATATGAATTCCATCCTTTCACATAATAGTCAACTTCACAGAGTAGGATTGCCAAGGTGGAACTCTGGGGTAAATAAATGCCACTCTAAAAGAGTTTCACAGGAATGAGGATTAGACATGTTTCCTAGCCCTTGTGCAATTACCTCAGATGACCCCACTCTTCAACTACAGGTATACTTTGAAGTCAAAGCCTGACATCTTTAGCATCAACCTCACAACACACCCACCACTCTTTAGTGATTACCTACCATGTACCTGGTTCTGTAGTCAGATAGTAGGAGGGAAGAATAATAGCAATTACTATGCCCTGCCTATGTGCTTTTCAAGCATTACCTCATTTAATATTCCTAACAGCCATGGGGCACCTGGCTGGCTCAGTTGGAAGAGCGTGCAACTCTTGATCTCAGGGTTGTGAGTTCGAGCCCCACACTGGGTGTAGAGATTATTACATATATATATAATATACTTAAATATATATATTATATATATACTTAAAAAACAAATCTATTCCTTTTTTAGTTTTTTTTATGTCTTTGTTTTGAGAGAGAGAGAGACAGAGAGTGAGTGGGGGAGGGGCAGAGAGAGAGGGAGACACAGAATCTGAAGCAGGCTCCAGGCTCTGAGCTGTCAGCACAGACCCCAACACGGGGCTCGAACCCACGGACTGTGAGATCATGACCTGAGCTGAAGTCGGACGCTTAACTGACTGAGCCACCCAGGCGCCCCAAAACAAATCTATTCCTAATAGTCACAAGAGGTAGGTATTATTCCTATCCCAGGTTTTAAATGAGGACACTGAAGGTCAAAAAGGTTCCAAACAGGCTGGCAGGCAGAGCCAGGACCCCACCTGGCCCAGGGTTGTCTAGCTCACAGGTGGTGACTGCCCAGCCAGGCTGCTACACGTTGGGTCCCCGAAAGTTACTGTGGAAAACACAGAGGTTGCTGCTTCTGCCTCCTTGATTTCTGGACCTCATGTAGAACTTATTTTAGAATGTATCACCGTAAAGCCCCTCAGAAAATCAGGGTTTTCCCATTATACGAGCACATTATTTTTGATACGAAGTATAGGATTTTCAGAAATCAGATTTACTCCTAAAGAAGGACCATTAGACATGAAAGACACTACTTGAAGAAGCAGCTAGAAAGCAGTATAAAAATATTCAAAGTGAAAGCAGTATTCTCCCCTGAGAATGAAGTCTCCCAGGAGGATTCTATTAAAGGAGATGACAATATTCATTGAGATGTGCAAACTCTGGTATGTTTGCCTAAAAAAAATCAGTCCATTTCCTTATGGCAGAATTGAGGAATTCCCGGCCTCTTGATGCCTCGCGTGCTTTCTGGAAGAGCTAACTTGACAGGATTTTATAGTCCATTTGATAGTCAGTTGTGGTTTATTTTTTTCCCCTGCGTGTTCTTTCAAACACTAAATTGGGTTCTTAGTTATTGAAGATAAAATCCTTCATTTCGTGTTCCTTCTTATATGAAATTTGACCCATAATTTTCTTTAATGCGGGCTTCCATTTAAACAACAGCAAGGAAAACCAGCACAAAATTCTTCAGATTCTCAAGTGAAACCTCTTTCTGTTCTCCACAGTTTGCTTTTTCCCTCTGCAAACCTCACCGCTGAAGTACTTTCTCATTTGCTAACTTTCTCCTTCCCCTAATTTCAGGATGGGATGTTTTTAATCCTCACATTTTTCTAGCCAGGCTTTCAAGGAGTTTTCATTTGTTTGTTTTTTTAAAGAGACATTCTTCTCAGAAAAAGCATTATTTGTGATTATTAAATTACTGCCTCTGGCCAACCACAGGGGAGAGTGGAGACAGGCAAACTTGGCTGGTGAGCCCATGGAGGCTGTGGGGATAGCACTGTTATCAGCACAGACCAAATCCCATCAGTCAAATGGTGCACTTGGTTGCAGTTAAGGTGGGGACCGTGGGGGAGGGGGGTGTAGTTGGGGCTGAATGGGGGGAGGCGTGCAGGGGAGAACTCATACTCAGGATAACCCAGACTTCTTAGTTCATGATCAATCATTCCCAGGTGTCAACCATACTGGGCTACCCCAGCAGCTTTCCAATCTCCTCTCACATTTCTCCTCATCATCTTAGCACCTCACGCCCACGGGTGCACACTGTTCTCTGAGAAGTTCTAGGACGCAACTCTCACTTGACAGTCTCCATCTGCAGGTGTAGTATGCCCCCTTGTCAACAGGGATATCCTCCCTGAAGCCGGCTTACCTCCCACGCAGCTGTAAGGCTGGGAATCTTGGAGGACCTGGGATGAGGAGAGGTCATGGCCCCTGACCACCAAGGTTGGGGAGAAACAACAAAAATGAAGCATTTCGAGACAGAGCAAGCACTACATCCCTACCTACACTCTGACATCCCATAAGCTACTGGACGAATGCTCATTCACCTTTCAGGGAAATCTCACCCTAATCCTCCTCTGTAACATGATAAGGCAAGATCTTTCCTCCCGTAACTTTAGGTCTTCAGTTCCTGATAGTGAGGACTTTTGTTTGTCTCATATTGAAAAGAAAAACAAAGAGTCATATAAAAAGAGAAAAGAAGGCAAACGATGGGAGAGTTCTCTCTGAGCTACCCCAGGGTACCCTCCATGATGGGGTGCTAATTACAGAGAGAAAGGAGCCCGTGTCTGATTCCAAGCGGGTTCTAATTATAGCTCTGTATCTTATTTCCATCAAAAACACTGATTCATAATTCAGACACACACGCACACATACAAAGAACTTGGTAGCTTTGAAGTACTGATGCACATATAGATAGCTCTAAAATATGGCTTCATGCATGCAAAGATATGCCCCTCATCAATGGCCAGGTACCGTATTGCACGCACACAAATGTGTCTTTAGACTATAAAAGTCCCCACTGGAGAATACTGTGGAATCTTCAGGGAAGGAGGGCTGCTGGGTTTGTTACACCTCTTAGCACCTTCTTCCAGTCATATGCTCAGTGGCTCAATTCTGGACAAGATGGACCGGGTGGTCATTTTTTGCTGGGGATTTGGATTTTATGAGATGCGCATTTCTCTGTGCCAACAGTAAGTTGGGTTTTCAGGCTCTCACCAACGGCAATCACCTCCATTATCCCTCAGGAATACGGAATGGATGGGATGCAGTGTCTGGGAACAGGAGCTCTCTGTGGAAGCTTGCAGGATCCGGCGGTGAGAGTCTAAGGTGACCAGCTGAGCCTGGAACCTTTGTTCGGCTTTGGGTAGTTGGAAACTTGTGCAATGATACTTCCCTGCCATGTTATCCAAGTACAACCTTCCAGTCCCTGGGACTGAGGCTTCAGCTCCGTCGTATCCAGGAGAGACACCAGATGCAGAAACTCTCCACAGTATGCTTCACGTGGAGGGCTGGGAGCCTTCATGGAACTGTCCCTGCATCTCCTTGGCAGCCCAGGCCAATGGGACAGAATTTCCTGGGATCTTCTGCAACACACAATCTTGAGACAAGGGATCCCTACATAAATATTATTAAGGGCTCAAATCCTTTTTCTTCAAATCCTGCCTTTTTCTCGACTTACACAACCTGGATAATTGCTTCAATTCACTGTATTTTTTAAATTCATGTCAGTATATCACAAAATTCTCACTGAATCATAAAGCACAGCAAAGAGGCACTCTTGAGGGAAAGACATTTAGATTCTTCTAGAAGTCTTGGACTCTGGAAGGGCAATGTTGTTTCCAGCTCTGTTAGCCAGATGATGGCTTCTGGAAGGCAGCAGTCTTGACTCAGAAAAATCATGAACAAAGCCCCCTGACCACCGAAAACTAGGTTAGACATAGAAATTTCCTCTTAGGCATGCCTAGGTCTGCATGTGTTTAGTTCTGTGCTGTTTGACATGCCCACCACTACAGTGAAACAGAACCAAGCACTATAGGGTTTTTTGTGCAGGTACTTATCTCTGCTTTAAGGCCAGACATTAAAATAGTGGTTGTTCAGACATTAAAAATGTATCTGGGGAATGAACAGAGAGGCAGTGATTCACTCCCATTAAAGCAAAACTTCAGATTCAAGAAAAAAATTATATATAAATATATATATGAAAAGTAAATAAGGAAATTAAAAAAATGAAAAACTAGAAGTATCTAGAATATTCCAGAGAAAATTACAGAGATGAAGCACAATTACCTGTCTGCAGTCCCCACAAGAGCCAGGACTGAGATGAATACGTAGGTGGTATTCCACCAAGATTCACTGCTTTATGATGGACGTGAGAATGGGGGTTACCGTCTTGTGGCCCATGTTGCCTGCATCAGCCAGGAGTCTCTTCCTGCCCCTGAGCTAACCCTGTCTAGGGCTGAGAGGGATCCCTTACATGAGGTAGACTACTAAATGGCCCCACTCCTTTTCCCCTGACATGTATACCTGGAGAGATTTGTCCCTACGGCTCAAGGCATTACTCCTGCTGACGTTTAAATCCTTCTGCCTTTTTGAGCCCTCTGCCTTCCTCAGGTCCTGCCTGGTTTCCAGCTCAAAAAGGGAGACTAAGGCAGAGGGAACATTTTGTGTAGAGGAAGAGATATGACACCTGATAACAGTATATCTATGATTTAGTCACCTGCTAGCTCCTGACCACATTCTATAAGGCATAATATAAGCATTTCACAGGTAAGGAAACTAAGGCTTAGAGGCACTTAGAAATTCCCCAAAGTCATACATTTGTAAGTGACAAGTCTAGAATTCGAATACTGCGCTGTCTGACCTCAGAGTTCTGTTTAACTGTGGACTATAGAGTAGGTCAAGGGAACATATTCTAAGTGATTTACAACAACAACAACAACAACAACAAAAACAACCCCAGTGCAGATCTATATTCCTATGATTTTAGGGTAATTATTTTCAACTGTGGTGCAGGAAGGGAATTGGCGTGTCTAAGTCAGCTATGAGGTCCACAAAGGAATTGGACAGTACTAATACAGTACTAACACAGTAATCATAGTAATAGTTAATAGTGAGTGTTCACTGACAAACAAATACTGTGCTAAGTACTTTGATGAATGATCCTACTTAAACTCCATAACCTCCTTGTAAGAGGGGTATTATGACCATGTTTTATAGACTCTACAACATACGTTTTCTCCCACACTTTCATAATTTTGATGATGCATCTTACAATTTAAATTGATAATTTTTCTTTTTAGTTAAAAAGCATCAGAAAAGGGGGGGCGGAGAAAACAAAGAATAAATGTAATAAATAGTTATAAAAATGGTAGATATGAATTGAATTATATCAATAATCTGAATATACAAGTTAAAGGACTGAGATTGTTGGAGTAGATTAGAAAACAACAAATGTGACCCAGTTATATGTTACCTATGAGAAACCTACTTTATTTTTTTTTAATGTTTATTTTTGAGAGAGAGACAGAGTGTGAGCAGGGGCAAGGGAGGGGCAGAGAGAGTGGGAGACACAGAACTTGAAGCAGGCTCCATGGTCTGTGCTGTCGGCACAGAGCCTGATGCGGGGCTCGAACTCATGAACCGTGAGATCGAGACCTAAGCCAAAGTCAGAAAGACACTTAACCAACCGAGCCACCCAGGCTCCCGAAACCCACTTTAAATATAAAGATTCAGATAGATTAAAAAGGATGGAGAAAGAAACACCTTGTACTAACACCAGTCAAAAGAAAGCTGGATTACCTATATCAATTTCAGACAGAGCAGACTTCACAATGTGGAAAATAATCAGGAATAAAGAGGCATATTACATAATGATAAAGGGGTCAATTCTTCAAAATGACCTAAAATCCACACAGCCACATAGGTATGCACCTAAAAACAGAGTGTGAAAATAGAGGCAAAAACTGAGAGAACGCAAAACCACAATGGGCTATACATCACATCCACTCGGATCAGTAATCAAAAGTCCAGACAATGACACGTGCTGATAAGGATGTGATGGACGAATCTGGCAGGTCTTTCAAAAAGTGCAACATAGGGGCACCTGGGTGGCTCAGTTGGTTGAGCGTCCGACTTTGGCTCAGGTCGTGATCTCACAGTTTGTGAGTTTGAGCCCCGCATCAGGCTCTGTGCTGACAGCTCAGAGCCTGGAGCCTGCTTTAGATTCTGTGTCTCTCCCTCTCTCTGCCCCTCCCATAATCGTGCTCTGTCTCTGTCTCTCAATGATAAATAAATGTTAAATTTTTTTTTTAAAAAAAGTGCAACATAGTTGCCATTTGGCAGAGCACTGATACTTCTAGGTATACAGCCAAGAGAAATGAAAACATAAGTCCACTCAAAGGCTTGTACTGCAATATTTATAGCAGCGGGTGGATAACCCAAAGGTCCAGTAACTGAGAAATGAGTATACAAAATGTGCTACATAAGCCACAGAAAGGAGGGAAGTACTGATGCATGTTACAGCATGGATGGACCTTGAACACATGCTGGAGGAAGCCAGTCACCAAAAAAAAAACACGTGCTGTATGGTTCCATTTCTATGAAATGTCCAGAAGAGGCCAATCTAAACAGAAGGAAGGCAGAAGACTGGCTGCCTAGGGCTGTGGGGGTGGGGTAGGAGGCTGAGGGAGTGATGGTTAAAAGGAATGAAGCTTTCTTTTGGGGCGATGGAAATGTTCTCACGCCAACTGTGGTGATGGTTGCACAACTGCATGAAGACACAAAAACACATTTGATCTGTATACTTCCGGTGGGTGAATGGTAGGGTATGTGAATTACATCTCAGTAAAGCTGCTAGGAAGAAGGATGTCCATAACTGAAAGGAGAAATGGACAAATGGACCCCTGGAAGGAGAAATCTCCAATGGACAAATGGATCTGTCGGTGACCGACCAGGCAGGAAGCCAAGCAGTAAGGATATGGGTGGGCCGAATGGCACTGCCCTGCCCGAAGTAACCTACAGATTCCTCTCACAGCAGGGGGCCGGTACATGTTTAACAACAGCTCTCGAGGTGAACAAACCCTGAGCTGTAGCGTTTGCTGAGCTCCAAGGCTGATTCCAAATCATCAGCAACTGTCACCGACCCCAGAGCTGGGAAGAGGTGCATACAGTCGGCTTTCCCTTCCATATGCTGTTGCTGGCTCGTACGGGCTCACAAACCAGACCGCTCGACTTGCAAGGATTTTGTGAGCTGATTGTTAAATGTGGGTAGTTTGAAATTGGCCATAGGGGTAGTATTTGTATCACAGAAATCAGGGACAAATTAGGTATT
Source organism: Cryptoprocta ferox (assembly GCA_028646485.1). Lineage (NCBI taxonomy): Eukaryota > Metazoa > Chordata > Mammalia > Carnivora > Eupleridae > Cryptoprocta > Cryptoprocta ferox. Next base: position 61,481,677 of record CM053576.1, on the reverse strand, counting down.
TCTGTTTAGAGCCAGTTTATTATCACATACATCAAAAAAAAAACCAAAACAAACGAAACACCCCAACTCATGATTTTGCTTGTGTCACTGAGAGCTGAATGACCTTGGATAAGTCACACACCCTCTCTGTTTCAGTTTATTTATCTATAAAAAAAATGGAACTAGAGTAGATGACCTCCAAGTTTCCTTCCATTTCCGAAATTCTATTAAATCGCAGGCCTCTCTTCCACAGCCCCTACATATAATACAGTCTAAGATCGTGTCAGTGTGCACTGACATCACCTCTCACGGTTCATCTATGGCCCCTCAGGATGGGAACCCCGGCTTCCCCTCAAGCCTTGTTGCTCACCAGGCCTCCCTCTGTGCTCTGAGATACAGGCATGTAGAAATTCTTTAGCCCCAAAGCCCATTTGGAGTTGCCCCCCAGCCCAAGCCTTTGCACAGCCTGTCCCCACCCCTTGGCTCACTCTCCCACGTCCTTTTACTCTGGCCATCGGGCCTCTGTGGGAGAGGTCACTTCTCCCAGAAAGCTTCTTTGATTTTCTCCAACTAGCTGAGATACCTCTGTGATGTGGTTCCCTAGTACCCTAACCTTTCCCTATCACCATTCTTATCAGTTTTTATTGTTATTGCTTGTATTACTGTCTGGCATCCCCACCCAAACTTAAGTGCCAAGAGGGCAGCAAATGTGTGTCCTTTCCTTTTTGTCACACTTTGAAGTCCTATACCTGATAATCCCAAGGGGACCAGACAACGTTGACTGAATAACTGAGCGTCTGCTTAAGCATAGTGCTCTCTAAACCAGAGAGACTTATTTTTGGTTGCGTCTCAAGAAAAGGTACAAACCCAAACAGAAATCCCCTTTGGATTGAATGTTTTTACATTAGCAGATTTCCAACAAGGGAACACACTTCACTGGACAGATGCCCCTCTTCTGAGAGGGCTTTGGACCCATGGGTGTGAGAATCTTAGTCCTAATGGGTCCACAATTGTCTAAGCAAGCAGCCCTATTCTTCAGCCAGTATTTGCCTATATGGTGGGTTTCAGCCCCTCAAGGGAAAAACATTCAGCTTGGCAACATCAGAGCCTTGAAAAACTATTTGTTTTGATGAAGAGGGAGGACTGTGGAGACATTAGGGAGGGGAGCCCCCATATGGTGACTTGATATTCAAAGGCAGCTTATGGGACCACCTGCCGATGGTCCAAGGGATCATGGGAATCACGGGCCACATCTCTGAACCCTTCCAAAGGACACCGGGCACTCTTCCTACTTTGAATCAGTTACCTCCAGGGACTCCCTGAAATCATTTGGAGGAACCATTTTCAGAGTTTCACTTTCAGATTCTGTTCAAGGCATTCCCAGACCAAGAGTCTTATGGTCACAGAGCTCGGTCATCCAATCCCGCCTACAGGCAGGGTACGGACGCCCAGAAAGGAGAATGTGGCTAAGGTCACATGGCTGAGGCAGAGCCCTATTAGAGTTCCGGGCCCTGATTCGCAGCCCCATTCCTTCCACTGCAGTACTTCTTCAATCAGACACTGAAGAATGGAAAGACCCACGGAAGGGACACAGCGCACAGGAAAGGGCCCAGGGAAATGTTGGTCCAGCAAGAAGTCCATTAGAAAATACACCCTGTGGGAGTACCTAGGTGGCTCAGTCAGTTGAGTATCTGACTCTTGATTTCAGTGTAGGCCATGACCCCAGGGTGGTGAGATTGAGCCGTTTCAGGCTTTGTGCTGAGCGTGGAGCCTGCTTAAGATTCTCTCTCTCTCTCCCTCCGCCCCTCTCTCAGCTTGTGCACTTTCTTAAAAAAAAAAAAAAAATCCTGTGGCCAAATATGTTTAGAAAATTCTCCCACCTTCACGGAGGGGTTTCCTCGCTATGTCTGAATGGGGTGGCCAAGAAATCAAGGGCCACGGGGCGAAACCGTAAGTTCAGCATAACTGGGGAAGCTCTTTCTAGATCTTCCAACCAAGAAACAGTTACAATACGAAATGAGAAATGCTATTATGTAATGTAGCAGATGCAGTGGGAACAGGAAGAGGAATGGACTCACCGTGCTGGAAAGGGTCGGGGGAAATGAGCTGAGGCAGCATCTCAAAGGACGTGAGTTAGAAAAAAGAAAAAGTGAAAAAGAAGGTACGGTACTCCAGGAAAAGGCAAAGGGAGGAAGGTGGCCTGTGACTGGTAATGTTCAGGATCTAGGCGATACGTGAACAGGGTGTGGCTATGTTGTTAAGGACACCTGTTAGACTCAAGAAGATACTCGAGGAGGAGCTTGATGGGAGAAACACTTGAAAAGTTGGGGGGTGGGGGTGGGGTAGCAAGAGAATGTACATAAATCCCAGAGACGAAGCTAGTTAATAGCGTCAGCTTGGGGATGGCGCTGGGAAAGAGGTAGAAGACATCATCCTGATAACGGAGTGTGACTGCAGACTTCTGAGCAAGAAAGTGCATCAACTCCTTGTTTCATGATAATTAATCTGCAAGGAATGGTCAGCCTGTTACCACATGACCAAAGAAAGAAGCAAAGACAATTAAGGGTGACCCCTGTGGCCTCAATGTGCTGAGGTAACTCGTCCCCCCACCCCCTGGCCCGAATCATTCTGGACTCAGCCAGGGCCCACGAGACCACAGGACCAACTCAGATGTTCACGCACACTCTGCCTACCATGGGGCGGAGCCACCATTATTTGCTAAAACAATTCCCATTTGTAGTAGTTCAATCATTAGCCAAAAGCATTGAAGAAACAAAATCATAGGACGACACCTAGGAGGGTTCAGGCTCTTACCGACTACACTACAGTAACACATGTTCCAAGATCTCTACTTTCTAGGGCACATTTTAGAGTCCTAAAATAACAGTGAATATACAGATATTGGATCCCTACTCATACGGCAGCTCCCACCTCCTCAGATTAGTCTTTGCTTAGAAGCTCTAATGTGACAAGGTGATTTTCATCCATTTGCCAGCCGGCATGATATGTTCGGGGTGAAATTCTCAAGATGGACAAAGTGAATCTTACCCACTGTTCACTCCGCCACTTGTGAAATGGAATAATACGAAGAGGAGAACTGTAGCTAACACTTAGCGAGTGTTTACTTTGTACCAGACACAATCGTAATTATTTCGATGTGCATTTGCTTCTCACGATATCCCTCTGAGGAAGGGAACGTCCCCACTTTACAGATGAAGAAACTGAGGTTTAGAGAAGCTCTTAGCCCCAAATCAAATACCTAATGAGCAGTGGAGACAGAGTTTGAGCCCAGAAGTCCTTAACCACCATACCAGGTTCTCAGCTCTATGGTTAGGTGTCATGAGAGACACAAAAGTAGATGACAAGGTCCCTGATACATTTTTTTAACACATACGATTAGCTGACACTGAAACACATTTAATCAGGAATTTCCCTCTGTTCCAAACTTCCTGTTTGCTCTGAACGTCCCATGTCAATGAGAGTCAGAATCCTACTTCTGATCAGATCAGCAATAATGTAGCTTCCTCAGAGGAATGTAAACTTGGCTTTTCAGCCCGAGCAGCTCAGTCTCCTCTCATTCTCCCTCCCCTTTCTCATGTCCCGGTGACTTCACCCCACGCTGTGATGGGCAGGTAACACCACACAAAAAGTTTGGGGTAAAGATGATCTCACATTTAAGGAAACCTGGACCCACAAAAAAGCAACCACTCCTGAAACCTGAAAAACTCTTGATGATATTTAGCGTTCCTTCACCAGGAGGGCAAGCCCTTTAATGACAGACATGGTACAGGGACAGAATGGTTCTCATGACCACGTTACTGAAGTTAGTGCGTTTGGGGAAGCAGGTCACGTGGGAAACGGGTGGTGCAGGTGAGGGGGCAGTCTTGATAGGTGGGTGCAAAGGGAGCCCAGCAGGAAGGCTGAGGCACCAGAGTCGGACTGTGCAGCTTTCCAGGGCCAGCACATCTGTTCAGCCCCGCGGTCGCTGCCAGGTGCATTTATCAGGAGTTGCCCATCCTGTCCCAGGGCCTCCGAGGGCCCACAGTATTGGAAGATCACCAAGGAGAGGCCCCCTTTTCTGAAACAGTGCCTGGCCCTGCCCTAGGTGGGCCCTTTTACTTGCATGGGGGACACGATGTCACATGCCCACCATGCTGCGCCCCTCGAAGAGGGGCACTACTACGCCATCATCACTGGTGTGTGCCTTTGCCTCTGCAAGGCTTGCTGGGCCCCAAACAACTTCCGGAGCCCTTTCTGGGTCCATTAGCTGATTTAAATCTTTCAATTTATGCCGAGACTACAGGCCTGGACATCTTATTTTATTTTTTATTAGTAGCTCCATTTTAGAGATGAGGAAACTGGGGCTCAGGGAGACTAGGTCGTTTGCCCAAGGTGACACCGATTAGTAAGTGGCAGTTCTGGGGCTTGAACCTGGGACTTCAGTATTAGTTTGCTAGGGCTGTCATAACAAAGTATCACAGACTGAATGACTTAATGGAAATTTATTTTCTGAGGCTACAAATCCTGCATTAAGGTGCTGGCAGGATTTCTTCTGAGGGCTCTCTCTTTGGCTTGTAAATGCATCTTTTCCTGGTTTCTTTACATGGACCCTCTCGGTGCATTTCTGTGTCCCAATTTCCTCTTCTTATAAGGACAACAGTCATATCAGATTAGGGGCCACCCATGTGACCTCATTTTACCTTTTACCTCTTTCAAGGTCCTCCCTCCAAATAACCAGCCATGTTCTAAGGTTTGAGGGACTGGGGCTTCAACATATGAATTTGGAGGGGACACAACTCAGCACAAAACATCCTCTGACTCTGTAACCTATTTACCTAACAAATATTTCTGGAGCCTCCCAGGTGCCAAGGATTGTAGTTAGTACTTCTGTAAACGCCTTCTCATGTGATTCTCAAAACCAGGCCTGGCGATTCCACAGGACACTACGTGTCAAGCAGCTTGAGGGTCCTGCCCAGGAAAACCCTACAAAGGTGAGTCAGAGCCAGGATGAGGCCGCGGTTCTCCGAGTCCAGACTCAGCGCTGTCTCTAACTTACAAGTGTGCTGCCCACGTGAAATCACAGCCGGCCTGTCAGGGAGATGGGACATTGGCAGCAGTGGGGTGGGTCTTCGGAAAGATCACCAATCCCGTGGACAATGGCAGTATCAACTGCAGAGGGCTGCTGTGAGGACCGAATGAGTTAATAGGCGTGACGCATGCAGAATTGTCTGGTTTGTAGCAAAGGCTAAAGAAGGGTGTTTCTATTCATGGTGGCTGCTGCTACCGTGGAGGTGTGCTGTGGCTGTTGTTATTATTATTGACTTCTGGATAAAGAGAGGAGCTTGCATAGCCACAGCTACTTTTCTCTCCTTCCCGAAATTACACACAAAGGTCTAAATACACCAAGATGGGGAGAAGAAGAGAAGAAACAACAGCAACAGAATTTTGGAGGCTGGCAAGCAAAGGGATGAGTGGTGAATAACTTAGTAGACTTGAGAAAGAGCCGAATCCAGAACCCACAATGGGAAAAGTCAAGAATAGTTATATTTATGCCACAGAATCTCTCATCCTCTCTCCCACCCAAAGCTTAGGAATTTGCAGTAACAGTTACTTTTGGAGATGAAGGTAGAGAGAGAGAAAATACAAATAGTTGGCTGAAAAGCAACCATAAACCCAGATTCTCTTCTTCACTCTGCATAGCCCCTTCCCTGCCCCCAGATTTTATTTTCTGGAGAAGAGAAACAGGGTCTCTGGACACAGGGTGGGATGGGGGCTGAGGGAAGGCACCAGGACACAGAACTGGAAATGGAGGAGTTCAGTGGACAATGTATCCTGGGAGCGGGGCCTTCCAGGTCTTCCTCCTCATGTGGCTCCCACGGTGGGGTCCCATGTGGCTGTCCAGCCCTCTCTCTTCAGGCAGGATGCTGGAAGAGTCTCCCCAGGGCAATCTGAACATTCTAAGAGGAAAGTTCTAAAAATACTGACCATCAGGGGCTCTCCAACCATGTAGCCAGCCCAATCCATCTACAATCAAGCCCAAGTTGACTAATCCAATACCCAAATGACAGTTCCAGAAAGAGAAAACAGAAGGAATCATTCAAGAAATATTTTCCAGAGCTGAAGACATGATTTTCTAAATTGTAAAAGTCCACCCAGAGCCCAGTGCAATGGATGAAAAATGGCCTGCGCCGCATCATTAAGTAATCACCCAGCCTCCAGTAAAGAAAGAAATCGATCCTCATAAAGGGATCAGGAACCAAGACAGCTGGGGACTTCTTAAACAGCAACACTGGACGTTAGAAGGCAATGGGACAATACCTCCAAATTTGAAGTGAAAATGGATTTCAACCTAAAGTTCTATACCCAGCCAAAGTCTTCAGCAGGTTTGGCAGTAGAGAAAGACGGTTTTATATATAAAAGAAAGGTCTTGAAGATTTATATCCCGTCCTTTTCCTCAAAAACCTGTTAGGGCTGCTTCACATTGAGGGAATATATGGAGAAAGGGGAGATGTAGGATACAAGATCAGAGATTCACAGAGGACAGAGGCCAAACGAAGCCCGGCAGTAGAGGAGGGAGAGCCCAGGATGGTAGCTGGACAGCAGGCACGGGGGCTGCGTTCGGACTGGAGCGGTCTGGAGGGCTCTGGGAGAGTCACCCAGGAACATGGGTGTGGTCAGAATACGTACAGAATACCCATTGCACGGAAACATCCTTCAGGGAGTTGTGGACAATTTGTAGAGTTTGTGTTGAACTAATAACCATGTAGAAAGCAAGGAGATAACAAATATCTCCAGGGAAAACAAACAAAGAAAATGTATACGAAAAGTAATGATCACTTACCATGGGGCTTAGTTTCAAACAGTCTTTCACAGTCATAATAACATATATGACACATACTCATTTAACCATGATTGCAGTAAACTCGAAGGACAGGAAGGGAGGAAGGAGGGTCAGGACCGGAGTGTGGTGAGCGGGTAGGCAGTGGGTCAGAGAACCAAGCTCTCACTTCCACAGTGGAAAGTCACTACAGAGCGCCTAAAGTAAAGTTCGACAAACGTAATAATAAAGCATGTTATTTAGAAATACTGAGGTTCATACCGAAGGCAGCAGCCAGGAAAACTGAAAATGGGTCTCTGTAGAAGAGGAAACTGGGTGGGAGGGAGGGTGGGTAACGCCTTTTTTTTGTTTAGGCACCTTGCAGAACAGTCTGAATCTTTATCTATATGTGTATCTCTCATTAAAATAACATTGAAGCTTTATAGTGCCTCACTGTGTAAACGCTGGGGAGTTACTGCCCAGCTCTGGTTTCAAGTTCTGAATCTAGAAAACAGAATTGGATTAGATCGTCTCTGAGCCCTCCTTGATTTAGCATTTGAGATTCCTGCCACCCTCTCATTACACGCTCAGCCCTGACATCCTTAGGAGGGTTTTAGCACAATATCATTTTCTAGAATGGTTGGGGAAAGGCTGACAGTAAGGGACAATGCTCTGTGGGGAAAAAGATGCCCAAATGTCCTAGGTGATTTTCTGAGGGCAGGTCACGGAAGCCTGGGAAAGAAGAAGGAAGAAATCATTCTCATCCCTCCTCATCCTCTGCTTTTATTAGCATTAGAGAAATCAAGAATGTAGTGAAAGAAGATAGAACTCTAAATATTAGGACTTCCATTTGTTAGCACAGGCTTTAACTGGAAACCTTCACCAAGTCAAGAAATGTCTAACGTGCCAATGGCAGGAGGGGATTCTGTGGATCAAGGCAGCCTATCATTCCCCAAACTAGGCACACAGGCTCCCCCTTGGACTAGCAGGAAAACAAAGCTACGGTTTACATCACGACTCAGTGTGCATTTTCCAGGGGGCTCTGCCTTATAAGCATAGCTAGAGACTTCACTATGTCTCCAGCTATGTCAAGGGAACCCCCCCCCCCCAGCCTTCCCCTGTTGGCTTTGTCCCCGGGTCCTGCTGAGAACAAGGCATTTAAGATTCAGGTTTATTAGGGTACTCTGAGGTTTTGCCTAAATCTTTGTTTCATGCTCTTCACTCTTATTTGACTTCTTATGAACATGATCATCAACAAGGAAAGCCTTTTCTAAGCACCTCTTGAGTACAGAGTGATCTAGAGTGAGCCAAAGCAGAGACACTCTTCTCTCTCCTCCTGGTGCCCCACTGCCCCCACTTCCGGCACCAGGCATGCAAGAGGTCCTCAGAGCAGGATAGCTCTTGGGGAACAATGGTGATGATGTTCATTACAGATGGAAAGTTCTGAAGAATTAAGGGAGGGGGAGAGCGTTCGAAGCCGTAGTCCCCTGTGCTAGATAAAGACCAAATTTTAGTGCTCACAGTGAGATGTTATTCATCAATGAGACTTCCCATGAATAAAATGCCTTGTCATTTCCCACTTGCTTTCAGATCCTTCACCTGGACCTGCTCAGTCTGACTTCCAGGGCTCACGCTCCGCTCCTGCAGGAGGGAGACAATGCAGGCATTGTCTGAGCTCCAGGTCAATGCAAGCCCGTTACAAAGAGGTTCGGCAACTTGCTCGAAGGATTCTCTAGAAGCTGTTTAACTGTTTTACTCAGAGTGGCTGCAAGCCTGGTGAAGGGAAAACTGACAGCATCCCTCTCTCTGCTGCTTAAATTTTTATTTTTCCTATGACTACTACTTTCATAATTTAAAAAAAGGAATCAAATCATATAAGAAGGAAAAAGGAATTCATTCTTCAAATAGGATTCCAGGAACCCCTTTTGGAGTCTGGGCTGGATAAAAGATCTCCAAATTTCTTTCAATATATTTTAATAAAAATCAAGATCTAATACGATAGCTAACCTTTATTGAGGACCTACTGTGTGGCAGGCAGTACTCAAAATTACTTAAGCCTATTAAATCACGAAATCTCTACAACCTCACAAGATAGGTATATTTGCAACTATCATCCCCACTTTAGAGGTGAGGACACTGAGGTGCAAAGTGCTAAGACACTTGGCTGGTGCAACAGTGGCCATGGTCTCCACCACCCTCCGCCACAACGGTCCTGGCTTCCGAACTCTAAAAACACAAAGATACATTCCTGAATGCCAAGCCTTCATTTCTCTTCCCAGGGGCCCCCAGCTGTCCTCTCCATCTGGGGTGGATCACACCGTCTCTCTCTCTCTCTCTCTCTCTCATGTTGCCCAGAGAGAGGTGTGCTGAGAGTCAGTTGCTCCCACCGGGGCAGCTCAGAGGAAAATGGACAGGCACCAAGCCTGATGTAGAGGAAGAGAAAGTTCTCTGAATCCACTTTTTTTTTAAAGGCAGATTTTTTAAAGTTTTTTTAAAAAAATGTTTATTTATTTTTGAGAGCAGTAGAGAGGCACCACGAGCAGGGGAGGGGCAGAGAGAGAGGGAGAAACAGAATCTGAAGCTGTCAGCCCAGAGCCCGATGCGGGACTAGAACTTGCGAACTGTGAGATCACGACCTAAGCAGAAGTCTGACGCTTAACTGACTGAGCCACCCAGGCACGCCTGAACCCACTCTTAAAGAAGGCCTACCCTTCAAAACCTCTACCTTTCACTGTGTATGTGTTTAAAGGAGGGGAAGAGCGTCTTTCTAAGCCATAGTTGGGAAGAGTGGCCTCACAGGACACAGAGGAGTCCCAGGAACCCTGGGCAGGGAACAGAGAGACAGTGCCCTGTGCTGCCTGGTGCTGGAACCTGGCTCAAAGAGTAAGGGAGAGGGAGGGAGGCAAATCACGAGAGACTCTTGAATACTGAAAACAAGCTGAGGGCTGATGGGGGGGTGGGGGAGAGGGGAAGCGGGGGTGATGGGCATGGAGGAGGGCATTTGTGGGGAAGAGCACTGGGTGTTATATGGAAACCAGCTTGACAATAAACTATTTAAAAAAAATCAAAGACAGAAGAAAGGGGGTTATGGGCTCTCTGTCATTAAGTGTGAGCCACCAGCCAGAGAAATGACTTCTTTCCTTAGTTCTTGAACACTGGCCAATTAGCTGCTAATTAGCGAGTGTATACATTCCAGCAGGAAGGCCGGAAAATTCAATCTCAACTCCAGCAATCAGCTTCCTGCTCCCAAACCCAGCCTTGCCGATCTCCCAAGTGAGCCCTTGCATCACACAAAATAGGGTCTCTCCCTGCACTTCACAACAGCCAGAGGTAAGCAGCGGAGACACTCACAGCCTCCCCAGCAGGCTGCATGCAGACCGACAGCCCCTTAGCACAAAGCAACATGGGAGACAGAGATCATATCATCCTCACTAACCCATAAAATGAGAGATATGAAGGAACTGAGGGGCTTTCAGGGCCACGGAATTAGGAATGCTTCCAACACAGAATTTTAATCGGTACACGCCTATGAGGTAGCAGCCCACTGGACTGGAAGGCTCTGGAACATTACAGACTAGAGGAACAAGTATTTAATGAACACTGACTATAAGCAGGCTACTGTCCTAGGCCAACCAGGCAAGCAATCTTGTGTGGCGTTCTCAATCACGGAACAGGCATCTTATGTAAAACTAGAAGCCCTGTAAAGAGAACCTTCTAGATGCCTGGTACAGGGAGACGTTACGTTGCTCAGGGAAGGGTGACTGGCAGGGCAGCCTGGCTCGGCAGGGAGTGCCTCACGCAGCAGGGGCACTTGGCATAGCTCCGAAGGCACAACGGAGTTTTTCTCGATCTGTGGTCCCCAAGTCACCTGAGGAACACTTTACAGAAAACACATATTCCTGAACCCCATATTCCAGACCTACCGAATCAAAAACTCTAGGACGGCTACCCTGGAGTTGCTATTCTTTTTTAAAACAGATATTACAGGGGCGCCTGGGTGGCTCAGTCGGTTGAGTGCTGACTTTGGCTCAGGTCACGATCTCCTGGTTTGTGGGTTCGAGCCCCGCGTCGGGCTCTGTGCTGACAGCTCAGAGCCTGGAGCCTGCTTCGGATTCTGTGTCTCCCTCTCTCTCTGCCCCTCCCCCACTCGTGCTCTGTCTCTGTCTCTCAAAAATAAATAAACATTAAAAAAATAAAAAATAAAAAAAAATAAAACAGATATTACAGTTATGGCAAATTTCAACATACACAACAGCAGGTAGGATAATGGAGCCCCGTGTACCCATCCCCAGCCTCGGCAAGCATAAACGCAGGGCCGTTCTGTTCTCACTGATACCCTTTCTGTTCTCCCTCCTCCGATATTATGGCATCTACACACCTTTTAAACCAGGGACTCCGAGGCAGTCAGAACACGGATGCCGACTAGGAACCACGCATTGATCAAGACACAGATTAGAAGCAAGGGATTTCCAGGGACAGGTGTACAAAGGCTCAGAGAAATGAAAGAGAATGGTACTGGGCGCGGGGGGCGGGGGAGGGAAGGGGGGAAGAATGGCAAAAAATTTGGAGCATCTAGAGGGTGGGGTATGCAGTTAGAGGGAACAATGATAAGGGTCACAAGATCGCTGGGGGCTACTGGGGACCAGTTAGCACATACGGTGTCTTTGTGAGAAACACAATAAGGCATCTCCTCTGGATAGAAAAAACACCCCTTTCCTGGGCTGAAACCACCCACAGAAGCAGAGCTGATTTGGGTGCCACATGTCACTCAATGCCTGTGCCCTTCACTCCTAAGCCATGCCCGGACCACAGACCTGTGCACAGCAGGGCCAGGGCAGGAGGGGGTCTGGAGGCCAGCAAAGGGGACTGTGCTTTATCTTTAGGGGTTGAAGGATGCTAAGAAGGGGAGCATGTGACAATCGTGTGCTTTGAAAAAATGCTGGGCAGCAAATGGAGGAGGACAGGACACGGAGAGCCGGTGAGGGAGTCAAATCAGTAAACTACTGCAAACTCACCAGGGAAGAAGGAAGAAGGCCCCTTAGGTCAAGGCTTGAGAGACAGAGGTTTGGGAGAGAGATCTTGTTTGGGGCTCTGTGGATAACTGGGGACTGGATATAGTGACATAGGGTCGCTGGCACACAGGAGTCATTTGAAAGCATGTAAATGTTGAAATCGCTCAGGCAGAGTATTTAGGGTAGGAGTAAAGGAGGGATAAAGACCCTGGGGAAAACCAGCATTGAGAGGATGGAGGTTGGAAGGGAGAAACACCTGAGCCAGGGAATACAGAACTTGAGGAGAAAGGGTCAGAAAGGAGAGAAGGACATGGGGGGTGGGGGAGAGGGGAAAGTAGGTGCATAAAAGCCGATAGAGCAAGTGTTCACAGGTGTGATGAGAGGGACTTGGAAAGGAGAAAAGTAGAAATGTAAGGGAAAGTCAAGTTTTGGAATACCTGGAATGACAAGCCAGAGAGTTTAGACTTGGACTTGAAAAGGCAGAGTAACCGGTGTCATGGCATATAGCACGGGCTTGCTGATCAGTTAGACTTCCTAGGTCTCTCACTGACCAAGTAGGGCCTCGGGCAAGCTATTTAAGAAAAGTCTCTGAATCCCTGCTAGCAAACAGTTTATACCCACGCCTAATAGGGACGGAATGGGAAGGACATCTCAAAGGACGGCAATTCTGCCTCCCGCCACCGGCACCTAACAGTGCACTGCCTTGCCGTACGAGTGAGCTCTTCGTGTACCTAACTCACTCCTGTACCTTGAACTGGCTTGTGAGCTGCTGGGGGTGGGGGTGGGGAGGAGAGATTAGGGTTTTAAACTAATTGAAGTCAATGGTCATTTGTTGACTATTTACTATGGGTAAGACAAGAAGAGTATGTAAAATAAGATGACTGAGGGGTTAAAAAAAAAAAGAAAGAAAAGAAATGGTCCTTAAGGGTGTTTGCAACTTGGTGAAGGATCCACAGCGATGCCTTATGCTAACACAAGGGGGACAGTGGGAGGCGCAGCAGTGGAAGTCTCAACTCCCATTCAGTCCCAAATTGCAAATGCAAGTGTGGGGGGCGGGGCGGGGGGGGGGGAAGACCTGCTCTGGCTGGTGGGACTAGGCTTTGTGCAGGCGGGCAGTATTGTGTGAGGCCTCTGGGCTGGACAGAGGAGGGGAGAGGAGGGAATAAGCACAAAAGTTGGGAATTGACAGATGAGTTTGAGAAAAAGCTAGGAACTTTGGTGGGGCCCAAACAAGGTGCTATGGGGAGTGAGGAGAGAAAGGTGTACTGGGCTATAGCAGACACACCCTAAGCTGAACCCCAATGAGTCACAGGCTGGTATAACCCCTCCCCCAAGTATGGTGGAAACTGTGACTTACCTCTAACGAAAAGGAGGTGGAAAAGATGATATGCTATCACTATTGTGATTATGTGGCATAATAGGACAAAGGATGTTTGCAGATAGAATAAAGGTCCCTAATCATTTAAGTGAAACAAAAGGGAGATTATCCTGGGCAGACCTGATCTAATCAAGTGATCCTTTTAAAAGAGGGTCCAAGCCTTCCCTGAAGTTGGAGACTCAACGCAAGAAAGGCTTTCTCCGCTGCTGGTCTTCAAGAAGCAAGCCATGTGCTTCGAAGAAATGAATTCTGCCTACCAGCACATGAGCTCGAAAGAGGACCCCAAACTTTAGACAAGCATGCAGCCTGGTCTGACATCCTGATCACAGCAGGGAGACCCCGAGCAGAGAGCTGGGGCACACGATGCCTGAACTGCTGATCCACGGAAACTAGGAGATAATAAATGAGTGTTGTTTTAAGCCCCTAAGTCTGTAGTATTTTGTTAAGGAGCAATAGGAAATAAACACATGGGCGCAAGATGTGGGGGGCCATGACTATTGGCTAAAAAGTATGGGCTTTATTATGTAGGCCATGAAGAGGTCCTGACTAGTTTTGAGCAGAGAGATGCATACTTTAGGAAACTAAGAGTCATCAGTGTAAAGGAAGTTGGGGGGGTTGGTCAGAACCCCTTGAAGATTTACTCAGAGCACTGCTCCCAGGAGAGGGTCAGAAAAGTTTTGGTGACTAAGCTCTGGGTTAAACCCAGCCAGCTATTCTTCTACCCAATTAAAAAAAAAAAAAAAAGGTGGGGGGAGCAATAGAAATTGACAGTCATTGAGAAAACCTTAAAGAACTTTAGTGGCCTTGTTGCTAATTATAAATATTTACTCCTCCCAGAATTCCTGACCTCACAGAAGAGACTACGTAAATAAGCCCTGCTCCCTTACTGGAAAATTGGTGTGTGTGTGTGTGTGTGTGTGTGTGTGTGTGTTCGTGTGTGTGTTCTGTGTTTTCTTGGAAGGGGGACAGGGCGGCAGTAAGGGACTGGATGATCTGCAGTCACTTCCTGTTGGATATTGTCTAGCTCCCTTCCCCTCCTCCTCCTCGAATCATAAACCCAGAGACCCTCAAGCAAATCCTCCTTCTCTGATTCTATCTGCTGGAGACAACTAAGCCAAACAAACTCAGGAAGTGGCAAGAGGTTGGGAAGGGGAGGAAGTTCATGGCACAGAAGGAAAAAGTAAAGAGAATGCCCTGATGTTGAAGGAAGAGGGTGGGGAGAGAAAGAAATGAAGGTCACCTCAAGGTCGCTCGGCGCCAAGTCTTTAAAATGTTGTGCTTGGGCTTTCAATCAAAACTGGCACAAACAGTGGGCCAGATCTCCTGGGGCTATTCAAATATTAACATTCACAGTGATAAACAGCCCCCAAAAAAGTCCTCTGTGAGCAAATTGGAACAAACAACTAATCTAAAGCGGGTTGCTAAGAGACCAGTTGGGCAGGAGCCAAAGGCAGTTCAAGGGTCTGGAGAATTCTTTATTTTTTCGTTTTCAGGGAAGGGAAGAGGAGGAAGAGGGAAGAGCTACCTGTAGATGACTCCATGTTGATGGAGGAACATGAGGGCTGACGTAACCTCTGCAGCATAGAACCGGGAACGGGGCTCATCGAATTTTCGGGAGCGCTGAATCTGGAACATGAGGTCTCCACCGTTGACATATTCCATGACGAAAAAGAGGCGGTCCTGAAAGGAGAGCAGAAAATGCCGTTTAGGTAATTCCACTGCAGCTACCCACACAGCCAGAGAGGGTATCGTGAGCCCAACAGAACTTGACGGGGAAGAGGGTGCAGAGGTAATGAATCCAGGTAGCCCCCAATCCAGACAGAAGACAAATAATCCAGACAGCACATGGATTAGAGTATAAGGTGCTATTTTAAATCTCTGTGTCTGTTTTATTTTTACAGGAATCAGCTTTGCCTCGTGGAGAAAGCCCAAAGCTGACAGAATGGAGACCTGGGTCTTTGTCTGATTTCTGTGACGACCTTGGAGTGTGTCCTTGGGCACATCTCTGCCCCTTTGGAAGCTCCAGTTACCTTTATACACGGAGTAGGTTATATAATGGCTCCCCAGAAGATATCCACGTCCAAATCCCTTAATGTGCAATTGTGACCTGAGGAAAAAAGGACTTCACGGATGTGCTAAGGATCTTGAGATGGGGAGTTATTCTGGATCACCAGGGTGGGCCCTAAATGCAGTCACAGTTGTCCTTATAAGAGAAAGACAGGGGGAGTATTTCAAAGCACGGAGAAGGCAATGTGGCCGCAGAGGTAGCAATGGTGATGTAGTCCCAAGCCAAAGAACATGGCGGCCACCAGAAGCTGGAAGAGGCAATAATGGACTCTCCCCTAGGGCTTTGGGAGAGAGCAGGACCCAGCCGACATCTTGATTTCAGCCCAATGTCACTGGTTCCAGATTTCTGGCCTCTAGAACTATGCGAGAATAGATTTCTGTTCTTTTAAGCCCCCACATCGGTGGTAATATGTTAAAGCAGCCCTGGGAAACTACTACAAAGTCCCACAGACTAATGGGGCTGCAAGCGCCCCTAATGTGAGGGCCACTTTTCACTCCGGAGGAGGTTCCTTCTGGAATTCCCATCTTGGCACATTTTCCTGTGGATTCTTTCCTCGAGGCAGCCTCCCGAATGGCCCAACCCCACTCCTACCTCATTGGAGGAGGGGCCTTCTTTATCTGCCCTACGTGAGCATGTGTGAGGCAGAGAGATGGAAGTTCACTTTGCAGTGAGTTTCTTGACTACTATTTCCTAAGGCTATGGGGTGTGGGGTGCTGGGCTGGGTGGGAGGCAAAGAATGACAAGCCAGCACTGTCCGTGGGGAATTTCTGATCCAGGGGTAGAGACAGGAAATGGGCAAAATGAAGAAAACAAAACAGGAGCAGAGTGTCTCAAGGATGAAAGAGCAAGTGTAAGGCGGGTTCTCTAAACCAGGGGCCATGGAGGATTCTGGGCAGAGCTAGGGCCTGAGAAAATGAGGATGCGGGGGTGGGGGGCATGAACAAATCCCCAGATTTGGGGACAGAGTGAGAATGCCCAGGACAGGAGCTGAGCAGCTCAGCAGGGGAGGAATGTTCATGGAGCAAAGGGAAAACAGCGATGTTAGAGAGGCCAGAGGAATAGAGCACATTCTCAACATAGAGACAGAGTCTGAGCGAAGCTGCCAGGAGGAGGTGAGCAAATTGCTTTCAACCAAAATTAGTAGAAACGTCTCCATGAAGACTGCCTAAAACTCACAATACTTCTTAATGCATGAAGCCATCTTGATTGCATATTTACTTTATAATTGGAAGTGCTCTGAAAGTAAGTCCCTCGTTAAGAATTGTTATGAATTCAGACTACCTTCCACCCCCGCCCCCCATCTCCAGATTTATACAAGCTATACTGGTATTTACAGTGGGCCTAAGGTCTGGCTTCTCTTCCATTTGTCTTCTTTCTCCTTCAAGACCTGCCTTGTTTTCTCCCCCGAGTATGATTCTGACTCAAAAATACACAGGCTACCTTGCCAATCATCCATTCCCCATTCAAGTCTTCATTACAAGAACCGAATGCCCAGGCTGACCTCAACCCAAGGAGACCAGAATTTCTGAGGGTGGGACTCAGGCAGCGGCAGTGTTTAAAGCTTCCCATGCAACCTCAACGTGCAGCCAGGGTTCAGAACCAGTCTTCCATCTGGTTTCTGCCAAGGTGTTTTGCATCTGAGAGATGCGTGGATTATAAGCAATTCAGATTTTCCTTATTCTGTGTTCAAGGATCCCCCAAGAACACGGGTTTGTGCATCAGAATCACACAAAGACTTGTTAGAATGCAGATCCCACCCCTCGTCCCCGAGGTTTTGATTTGGAAGACCTGGGGTGGTGAATCTGAGAATCTGCATGTCTAACAAGTTCCCAGGTGATGCCAATGCTGCTGGTCCAGGGAACCCACTCTGAGAACCGCGGCCCTAGAGCACTGGGGGCAAGCCTTTCCACACAGCAGGTGTAGCTGCGTCACGCAACTGATGCAGCCCTGATCTAGCTGAACCACGCCATCAGAAACAAAGCTACAGTGCCTTCCTGTGGTCACCAGCCCGGACTTGGGCTTTAGCGACAACGCTGTATTTCTTCGGCTGAGTTTGAAGGATTCCAAATCTTTCAAGAGGAGAAACTTTGCTTCCCCATGCCCCTCTCCACTCCTTGGCTGCTTTTTATTCCACCAGCCCCATTTAAGAACGTTTATTCCACCAGCCATTTAAGAACAGGGTCCATGGAGTGATGGAGAAGAGCTCCCACCTGAATCTGTCACTTACTGGCTATCTGAGCTCACGCAAATGACTTCATCTCTGTGCTCAGTTTTCTCATCTGTAAAAAGCAGATGATATAGGACCTGCCTTATAGGTGTCTTGTGGGGATGAAATTATGTTAAGATGCCTGGTTTGAGACTGGTGTTCCCTGAAGGTGGCCTATTCCTATCGTCACTGATGGTTGTATAGCTGCCACCATGACCCAATCTTCACTTTCCTGTCCTTTAAACAGCATTTTCTCCTGATCACATCCTCTTCCAACAAACGCTGGGCTCCCTTGGCTTTCAGGCTCATTCCCTTCCCATGGCTCAGGCAAGTTGTCTTGTTCCTGCTCGTGTGAGCATCCCGGGGGAGGTTAAATCCCTTACTGTATCTCCAGCAGCTAGAATGGAGCCTGGCACCTAGTGAATTACTAGTACGTCTTTGTCAAATGCACGCGTTCTTGCACATCCACCATGCATGAGGCTCTAGTTGCTGGAAATTCAATAGTAAACCAGAGTTGGTTTCCCAGTGTTATTTCTATTGTTAACCTCACTTTGAGTTATTCTAACATTAGCTCATTCTGAACTTTTTAAATTTTTTTTTAACATTTATTTATTTTTGAGACACAGAGAGAGACAGATCATGAGCAGGGGAGGGGCAGAGAAAGAGGGGCACACGGAATCAGAAGCAGGCGCCAGGCTCTGAGCTGTCAGCACAGAGCCCAACGCAGGGCTCGAACCCACGAACTGTGAGATCATGACCCAAGCCAAAGTTGGACGCTCAACCGACTGAGCCACCCAGGCACCCCACTTCTGTTTTAACCTTTCTGCTCAACATACCTCAGTGTGCATGGCCCCAGAGCAGAATCAATCCTTTTTAAATAGGATGGACTGCTGCTAAAGCAAGCTGAGTTTTTCACTCCCCCTCCCTCCGTTCAGTGAAGTTGGATCCTTTCTGACCTCCACACCTAACACATCTGAGAAGCATGTTTTGATGAACAGTGAGAACCTCAAGTCATTCTGGGAACTGCTTAATTACATAAACTGAAATCAAAAGAAAGCTGGCAAACCCAGCAGCTACTCGTTAATCCCCTCTTGGCATCAGTAGAAAACAAAACAAAACAAAAACCCAACTTCCTGGTAAAGTAAGCAAATATGTTTTCTGAGGTAATCAAAGGTTTTAAAAGCCTTATTCCACCTTCCCCCTCCCTTAATCTCACCTGAAAGTCTAAAAAGTTACGGTCTTGGGATAGTAAGTAAAATAATAAAGTTAGGAAAGAGATTATATGTCATGGCCATTTAGGGTAAGAATAGTTAATAATGACCTGCAAGCCGGAAGGGCCACACCGTGTGTTTGAAATTCCCATTGGGCTCTGTTTTCCCAGAGCACTAACCTTTCCTGCTTTTGAAGGGAAAGCGAGGCCTGCCCTGTTCATCTTTCAAGGTGTGATAAATGGCCAGAGGCTTCCTCTCAACAGCACCACATGTCCTGCCAATTGGATTTGTTTGGACGCACATTCTCCCTCATTTGTTAGCTGTTTATATGTGCAAAGATTCTATCGCTTTTGAATCAATTTCACATGAGTGCCCAACAAAAGACTGGACTTGGAACTGTCATCCTTTGATGTGCCAG
>CM053576.1:61413172-61462488 GCA_028646485.1 Cryptoprocta ferox | reverse complement strand
GAACAAGAACAAGTCACCCTCCTTCCTCTCTATTACACTACCTTGGTAGAACCAAAGGAAAGATCCAATCACGCTGGGAAACTTAACCAAAATAATTTTTAGTTTTTGTTGATGTTTATTTATTTTTGGGAGGGGGGAGGGGCAGAGAGAGGGAGACACAGAATCCAGAGCAGGCTCCAGGCTCTGAGCTGTCAGCACAGAGCCCGACATGGGGCTTGAAATCACGAAACATGAGATCTGACCTGAGCTGAAGTCAGACGCTCAACCGACTGAGTCACCCAGGTGCCCCAACAATTGTATTTCCCCACAGAGAAAGCAAGCCATCATCACAG
Organism: Cryptoprocta ferox; assembly: GCA_028646485.1. NCBI lineage: Eukaryota > Metazoa > Chordata > Mammalia > Carnivora > Eupleridae > Cryptoprocta > Cryptoprocta ferox. The sequence goes on along the minus strand of CM053576.1, from coordinate 61,462,156 downwards.
GAAACATCCTTCTTCTTACTGGAGACTCAACTTTCAATTAATAGAGAAGAGTCTCATGTGAATAATAATTATGATTAGTGATGTCAGCTTTCCTATGCAATAACAAAAATAAATATCACTTGAATAATGTTGTCCAAAAAAAATCATTTTCACACATTCTCAGTCCTTCTTCTCATAGGCCTTCTCTTCCTTTTGCCTCCCATTGTTCAAAGCCCTTGAATGTAATGATCCTGTTGTGATATTTCCTCAAATTCAGATTTATCTCAACCGAATGCCTGTCACAATAACCAATTCTGCCAACAGCAATGGTAGCATGGGAAATACAGAGTAAGTTTTCACATGGCTGTGTCTTATAATGATCTTCTAGAAGCCATTGAGGGTAGAGTCCACCCTACTTTGGGTAAAAGGGGAGATGCTTGTTTTCACATGAGAAAGCCTTAATCAGAATTGGCCAAACAGTAAAAATTCCACATGACAGTCTGCTGGTTGTCACTTCATTCACATATATCTGATATTTGTCGCCAATTGCTTAAAACTATGATTATTTGACGTACACAGGATGCCCCAAGTTTAAAGTGACCTAAAGCTGTAGCAAACTGACTCACCCAATAAAGTTCAAATAAACATTTCCTGCCTCTGACTAGAGCTTCACTTTGCTCAGAGAACAACTTCAAGTTACTGCCAACTTTCCCCATGCACTTTCAACTGTGTGAAAGCCAGGGGCAAGGGGAAGGGTCTACGTTCAATACATCAGAGAATACTTTCCTTTTACAGGGGTCACCAACATCTTATGAGAAAGAAGCTTCTGTGACATGACATGACAGTATATACGGAACAGCACCCAAATAGACTACGTGCCCACAATGTTGACTGCAGCAGTGACTTCCTTCCATGATCAAGGCAGCATCTGAAGTTAAGTGGGAATAATGGCATATCGTTAGTTCCCCCCCCCCTACTTTTTTAATGTTATTTTGAGACAGAAAGAAAAGACAGCATGAACAGGTGAGAGACAGAGACAGAGAGGGGGCAGGGGGGAGAGACACAGGGCTTGAACTCACACACCAGAAGATCATAACCTGAGTTGAAATCAGGAGTTGGATACTTAACTGACTGAGCCACTCAGGTGCCCCATTTCCCATTTTTAAAATGATAGAATCAACAGGGTTTCAATGGGGAACAGTGAAAAGGCAGTGGTATAGCTTTGCTGAGTCTCTTTCACTCCATCACATCATCAGAGTGTCAATATCTGGTACCTTAGTGTCACCTCACAGAACCCAGCGTCCTTCCTCCTGGTTTTCCCCATTGGCTGTTTTCTTCATCAAGTGCCACTCCTGGGGTGTGGCATCTGACTACTCTCCTCTCCCCCTGGCTGTTGACCTGTACTCCAGGAAAGCAGCAAGGTGTCAGGAACCTTGCCCCTCACTCATTTGCCCAACTAGTGGCCCGGTCACCCAGGAGAGGTTTTAGGCTCTGTGCTATGCCTGATGCCTACTCAGAATCTGGTCTGCCCATTCTGGGCAAGAGAGTGACAAAGGCCAAATCTGTCTTTGATGATACCAAGAGATCATTTAAAGAGGAAGAAGACATTGCCTGTTCATTGGAGCCCATTGTCACCAGTTGTTGGCTGTTTGAAGCCAATGTTAAGGACCTCTGGAGTGTTCCTTTTAAGTGTTCTCAAGCACAGGAATAAAAATATTCTTGTTCTAATTCCATTTCCCCAACCCACCGAGGCCCACTTCATAGTATTGTTCTTTATCAATGTTCTTCCCATGAGCTCCAGTTGTTCCTCCTAATGCAGTGTGTGACTGTACCCAACTCTGCTTGTTTTTCACACATAAGCCTTGCTGTGTCTTTGGTAGGTCATAAGCGCCAACAGGTGGGGCTCAGGACATCCCTATCTTGTGTATCCCCATCTCGTCTGGGCTCGGTGCATGTGCAGCTGAGTAAAGAAGAACTAACTAAGATGCTCAACTCAGATGCTAGAGATGGACCCCACACAGGACTGAGGGAGCCCATTTAGCTGCTGCTCTGATTCCAGGAGCTAAGCCGTCACCTTACCACTTCTGTACCCAACACAAAAAGCAGCACCTATAGAGGTCATATTGGGGTCTGATTTCCAGGGGGCTCATGCACTTACTACCGCTGTAAATAAAGTCTGTGGTCCTGGGTTAGGTCAGTCCTTGAAGCAGGTTATTGCCGCTGCTGTTATTTTTGGTGTTTTTCTACCTTTGTTTTTGTTTCTTTGCTTACTTGATTCTATTTAGAGAATAATCCTGCCCCAATCAGAGGATTAGAATGTACTCACATTCACGGTAAAGTGACCAAGTCTATTTAGTGAAAAGCAATCAAGGAAAGTTGTTTTCAATCTTGTGTATACAAAACAACTGACCAGTTCACTGAATTGTTCCCTTTACAACCAGCTATCAACATTACTATGGTCTCTCCTTTCTTACCTTTCTTTTCTTTCCAAAGATTATGCAAAGTTCTTGTGCCAGCTCTAAAGATAAGCAAGTACCAAGTAGCTGACTCTGAATGGAGAAGGTACATCAATATTTCCCTTCAATTGGGGGAAGAACACAGAACCTGCTTAGATGGAGATATTCAGGTTGATCTGCACCAAACGTGAAGGAAACGAGAGCTGCTTCTCACACCTCCTGGCTCTGGGTAGCTAATGGAGCCGATCCTTTGTAAAAGGATCCGAGAATGTAAATTCCTGAACCAATGGTTTCCAGCTTCTTCTATCCTAGCACTCTGACAGACAGAGCGCGTTCTCATGAAAACCATGGCTTTTCTGCAACAGGAGGTGTCTCCTGGAGTGACCAGGGCCCCGTCGCCGGCATCTGGCGGCGTCTCTGCAATGCTTCATGCCATGCTGGGCTCACCCAAGCCATCCCAGTAATGCCATAAGAAAGCACTTACTGCGTAGCTGATACTGTGCTGTGTCGTGTGTTTGGCAATTGTAGGGCCATATGAAATCAAATCAAGGGCCCGAAGTTCCCACCCGGGGCTAGAGAGCTGTGGTTTCTCTGCATCATTGTATTTCTGTCTTTTCCTTTCTATCAATCCCACTTGGCTTGACTTTTAGTCCCATAGTCACGTTGTTGGGTTCACATGCATGGCTGCCTTGAACCAAATCAGCCACTCCACGACGGCAAGGAAGCGTGGCTGACATCTCCACTGTGCTAAATCCCCTTTCATGTTCTGACTCCTTCAATAAAGCCGAAATGAAAATGTGCTAATCTGGGGGAAACTGGCAACTTGGAAATAATACACTAACGTACCCATACAACTCAATCCTGTGGATTCTGAATGCTCAATCACATTGTTTTAAATCTTAAGTGGCATGGTTGGTGGCTGCAGGCGTGCTAAAGAGGATTTCCATACCACTTCACTAATACTCTCATTCGATGGCAGATAGAGCGTGAAAGGTGGTTTTTTGATTATTAAATTCTTTGATCTCCATATTACTGCCCAGGTTTACTCAGAATACCGGGTGGTGTGGTGAGATAAACTTCTAAATATTTGGTGTAATAGCACAAGGCCCTCTTGAAGGAATTGTTTAACTATGGTTGTGCTATTGTAAGCAAGTGCTAAATTCCAGCATGTGTTGTTTTTAAAAATCTATGCCGGACTCCGATCAACACTAGGCAGTCTGCATTAAACAGGCATCAGTGCTCAAAAAAGCACAACACAAACAGCCTGGATTTAATCGGCTCACAAATCTTTTGTTCTGAATGACCGGGAAAGGTGGTGATAGAGACAAAGCAAGAGAGAGTTTCAGGATGAGTTGCAGCTCTGATATGGAGGGGGCAGGCCAACAATTTTACTTTGGCTAGAACGCTGGTTTCTTTAAATGTAGAAATCCATTATCTAAACAGATTCATTTAATGCCACAAATGAGAAAATAAAAAAAAAGACTTGGGAGCTTGCGCACTTCAACAGGAACAGGGCATGACTGGACTATAGTCAAATCCTATTTGTGGTACTTTGTCAGTGGGTGTTTTTTAATGTTCTGATACCATTCTCCATCCACTCTCTCACCTGCTTGGTGTAGTGGTCCGAGCTCAGCCTTTGGACCCAGACTGCCTGCGTCTGAATCCGAACTCAGCTGCTTATTGGTTGTGTGAACCTGGACAAACATGGACATTGGCTTCCCCAACTATAAAGTCAAGATCCAATAGTAGTGACTGCACAGAAAACAGATTATCTTTACTGTAGGTGCTTGGTCCGGGAAAAAAAAAAACTGCAAAGGAAAATATTAGTTCTAATTTTTCATTCGCAGGCCACCTTTTATTCAGTGGCTACATGTGGCTCACTCAGTGATGGACACATTTCAAATCAGTCCATTGTACTGTTTTAAACTATAAAGCACCATACAGGTGTTTGCCATCGCTGTTGACTTAACTAAGTTTTTGCATAGCACACACATTAAAATAAAACCCCTACTTATAGAAATCTACCATAGATGCACACCACATCACTACCCAGACAAGACCTACCCCCAGCCTTCAGAAACCACTTCAAAGAGCATTGATATGACTTCAGCTCCCGCAGTTACATGAGTGGCACTTTGGAGCAGTTTCTTGGTGCAGGTGGTCACCAGCAGGTGAGTGAGAATTACAGGTGAGCATACTGAAGCATACAGGTTGAGGACCATCTCCCCAAGGACCTGGCTTGCTAGCTCACTAAAGAACATGCCACTTCTCCACTCCAGAGCCTTCCAAGGGTCTCCACTGTCATTTGGAACAAAGCGCCAACTGTCTACAGTGGTGCTTTTCAAACTTCAGTGTGCAGAAGAATCAAATGGATGCTTTTTTAAAAAAACAGATTCCTGGACCCCCAAATCCCCAAATTCTGAGTCTGTAGGTCTCGACTGGGACCCGAGATTCTGGATCTCCAGCAAGCTCCCACGCACTGCGATACTGCTAGTCTAGGGATCACGCTTGGAGTAGTTCACGCTAGAACCTCCCCATCTGGTGGTAATCCAAATTTCAATGTATCTCACTGACCCCTACTTGACTTGATTTCACCTCATCTCGCAACCAGTCCTTGGTCCTCGTCACTTGTGAACCATCCAGGCAACTCTGCTCCCAGGGCTTCCTCTCCACATTTCAAACACTTTCTCTTCTCTTCCTCCCTGGTGACACCCCTTCCAGTGAAGACGGCATTTACAGAACCCTTTCTCTGGTGAACTCATGGCAGTACTTAAACCTCCCAAGAGAATGAGTAATCATATCCTGTGCATTATAAATTTATACCATTGGGCATACATTGTGAATGCAGACAGGGTTATTTGACTCAGTGTTATTTTTCTATCCTACTTCTTGAACTGGACTTTCTCAGTCCATGAGAGAACTTATACCTTGCATGTAAGCCAGTCAATAAATAATGACCGATGAATTAGATTTATCAGTGTATTTAATATAATCTTGGTTCTGCTCAGCTAAGAATATCTGAATTATTAGGTAGGTGAGTACCACTACTCTAGACAATCCAATTCAACAATGTTTTATGGTCTTGGTTCCTAGAGTGGCTCCTCAGGTCTCTTTCTGAATCCTTTCCTGGTCCTAGCAGAGAAGGCACGCTTATAAATTAGACGGTTGACCACTGACGAGGCTCACCCAAATAGATTACTTCTCTTCATCCTGGATATAGACCAGCCAAGGTTTATACACTTTCAGGACCCTTCTTTTAAGAATCCCACAGGGAAGATCTATCCACCAATGATGTAAAGTGCAGGCAAACCACCACAGTCTCCTATGAACAATGAAAACAAAAAAACTTTTCAACTGCCTTCTGATGAATTCCTTACTTAGTGAAATAATCAGTGAGCTGGTAAGGAAACCCTGCTTTCAACCACAGTATTATGTAAAAAATGAGCATTCTCTTGCAATACTGACCTACAAACAATCCAATGCCAGGAAACTCTAAATCAATGCCTGGAAAAGAGGTGTATTTCCAGATTCACATGACTTTTACTGTTCCTCTGCTCTGCGTCAGATTCTTGGTTTGCCACATCAGAGGACAACTAAGTAACTATTCTGAAATGAACTGTCTTCATAAGGACGGGAAGTCCTGCATCTTAGAGCCTTCTGGCCCTGCCCCGGTAACTCTACGTTTGGTACCTTCATTTCATAAATGCCAATCAATCTTTGGCAGATACTTTCTGAGCATCTGCTAAAGACGAGGCAGCATGCCTCCAGAGCGTAAACTGCTCGCTTTCCGTCTCTGTTCTCGGAGAACTCCAAGACGTGTCACCTCGTGAAATTACAGTTGGTGTTTCATTATGTACTATGTGGAGGGCCTAAATCTGAATATGCACTGAACAGACAGGAGAGAAGAGCAAGACTTAAGCTGACAGATACCCCCTCACTTCCGCCTCCGAGGCGCGGTCCAAGTGCCTCTCAGTGGCTACCTCACGCTGCTCTTCAGGGCTCTAAACCACCGCATTTTCCATAAGGTGGACAAAGCCTCAGTAGACAGTGCACTTCATGCATTTGTCCAAACATAATGCTGTAATATCTCGAACAGGAATCAATTGAAAATTTATCAAGAAATGCACTGCTTGGCCAATTAATGGCCAGTTCAAATGCAAGAACACTTTGTAATGAACTGAAGAAACACAAATCTTTGAGCACACTGACAGCACCCATCTATTATTCAGCAAATGCGCTAATTAAAATCACCCCGTCTTTTTATCATGGAAGGTTCTCAGGGAACCTCCAGCTGGCAGCTCGGAGCTAGCAGTTCTAATTCCTTTCCATGCACAGAAGTAGTGTCATGTCATCTTTCCGAACATCCGAACATATTCCACACAATTCAGATTTACCACCAATTCTAATTGCCCAAATTCGTTTTCATTTGCTGTGTATCTCTTTGGATAAGATAAAACTCTGCCAACTTGCTTAAAACAGAAGCAGTGACACAAGAGTAATTTGCCGGAGCTCCCGACAACCCAAGGCAGACTTTGCCCTAGAAACTAGCTCTTCTCCTCCATGCCATGAAGCCCTCAACCAAGTTCCCATGCACCTACAGCGCAGGGTCAGCCAATGACAACAGTTGCCTATAGCTTAATAGCGCCACAAAAACTTCCGCCCTGCTCCGATTATCCAAATGGAAAATTTATGAGACACAGGTACATCAGTTTGCAGACTATGCCCTGAGCACCGGAAATCACTTATTTTCACAATTTATTTGAAGACAGCGCACTGAGTAATATAAAGTTGTTAAATGAATATATGTCTAGGATTTCTAATTAGAGCAGGTGGTATCTTGCCCTCTTTTCTCCCAGAGACTGGAAAATCAAGGGGCAACCAACAGCTTTAGCCAGTTCGACCTCTGATTATCTATTTCCATTTATAAGTTTTTGGGAAAAGAAAGGAAGGGAAGGGAAGCAAGATCGAAATAAAGGTAGGTGACTCTTATTATTGCAAAATTTCCTTTGGGGTGACTCTAGCCGAGCCGGCATGCGAACGGTCAGGCAGGCAGAAATGGAGTGGAATCGACAAAACCCAGGAGAGGGAGTTTCTAAATTCTCCCCCCTCGCCTGATACTGTACAGGGCTATCTCATCTCCCCACAGACCCCGGAAGCCCCTTACCACTTTGATGTCCTTCCTCTAGGTCCTGGCCTGCTACGCCTCTATTCTCTCAAGGGAAATGCCAAGGTTAAAATGGTGGCTGAGCTATCTGCAAGCAGCCCTTTGGAATGTTTGTGAAATAGTAATCTCTGGAGGGCTGCTGCTGCTGCTGGGTCTTTACCAATGTGTTGGGGCGGGGGAGAGGAGGGGAGCAATACCGTCTCGGAAGAGATAGTTATGACAAAGTCAGCAGCGGCATTCGTCAGCCCCGTGTGCAGAAGGCAAAGGGGCCTTAGCTTCCAAGGAGACAGTGCCATCAGCTAAAGCATGCATCAACTGGCCCTTTCCACTTTCTCAACTTGTGTAAACAGCTTCCTGGAATCAGCAACATGACTCAAAGCACCTGCCATCATTTACACCTGGGAAATATAATCAAGATATTTCAGGGTGATTCTCCAATCAGAAAATATTTAAATGTTCTTTTTTGCGTATGTTTCGGACCTCTGGTCACACCAGACCTTGATCGTTAAGATGAAGCAGAGGCCCGTCAGAAGGCTCTAATTCCAGAATGGGAAGGCAGAAGGGATCTGCTAAAATCTGAAAAGTAATTTTTCCAAATTTAGTTACAGCGGATGTTCTCTGAACTGTGGTCCTCACACACAAATGATCTCTGGCTATTCTGATGAGAAGAACAACACGCCATTTCCCCCAAATGTCTGTGTGTTTTTTCTCACTGTAACGCTTGACAACGGACAGATAGTAAGGTGGAAGTTCTACTGGTGGAGTCAGAGAAAGACTTTCCACGGAGTGATGCCGGCATTCACTTGTTGGGAAAGAAACTATTTCGCGAGTATGTTAGAGACTATGACAAGCCCCACCCAGACACTGTTCCTCGTGGAGATTTGGGAAGGAGTTGCCTAGTTTACCCACAGACACATTTCCTGCCCCTCAGATACTCCCCGGACAGTGTTCTTTCAAGGTGCAGGTCTTGGACAGGCGCTTTCCCCTTTTCTCTTCCTTTAAGAGCCGGCCTTTAGGTTTAAATAAGCCAGGAATTACATCAACCCCCCACTCCTTTCCCTGTCTGAATAAAAGAAGCCTGGAGAATTATTATCCTCTGTGCTATGATCCTAGCTCTGAAGTGTGGAAACAACTTAAGGAAAATAGTTCAAAGGGTTAAGAATGTGCAAGGGTCAAATAACTTAAGAGTATGGTCTTGCAAGTTAGAAAGTCAACACTTTTTCCTTTATACTCTGGTTAAAAATGAAGAGCAACATCTGTGGAAGGCTTCGGCTCACTGTCAGCGACAACAGCTAACCCCCTTCCCCGCCCCCTCAACCACATGCAAAGGAACATAAATTCCCTGGGCCAGGGACTTCCACAGGCAAAAAGAGACATGTGAGCATAAGGTAGTAAAATTCTGTAATGCTAAGGAGCCCAAAGAGGGAGCCCGAAAGAGCTAGAAAACATCAACATTGGTCACTGTTAACTGTGCCTCCTGAGGTAGTTGGTCGTGCTCCCAGTGTTAGGCCGGTGAGGCATTTTCCAAGTCCCAGTCCCTGCTGTCCCCCAACTCAGAGTGTAGTCAACCTTAGAAAATGTTTCCTTGTAACTCCCCAGTCCTTTCTATCTAATCTAGAAGAGAGATAACATTCAGTAAGTCTTTGCTTCTGGTGCAGGCTGCTGATGACAATCTCAATCCCTCGGGCTATAGTTGAAGCATTTGTGGCCAAGATGTCCTTCCCATTACCATCCACTACCATTTTCTAAAGAAGCCGTCCATGCAAGGAAGTCTAATTGATTTAGGACTGCCCAGTTAGTCACTATTAAGAAACACATCATTAATTGACAGTTATGTGAACTTCATTTATAGATATACTTAGATGACTTTGGGGTGTCAGAGGAGTAAGACTGTTGTAATGGCGGTTAGCTGTCCTTCTGTGCCTCGGAAATTAGCAAATGAAGGATTTGAGGACTAAAACCTCATTACGGTCAACAACGCTTGGGGCTTAGAGGGGAAGGAGGGTTCTGTTGGGTCGTTAGAAATGAATCCTCTTGGGGTGCCTGGGTGGCTCAGTTGGTTAAGCAGCCGACTTCAGCTCAGGTCATGATCTCACAGCTCGTGAGTTCGAGCCCCGCATCAGACTCTGTGCTGACAGCTCAGAGCCTGGAGCCTGCTTCGGATTCTGTGTCTCCCTCTCTCTCTGACCCTCCCCCACTCACGCTCTGTGTCTCTCTCTCAAAAATAAAAAAAAACATTAAAAAAAAAAAAAAGAAATGAATCCTCTGCCCTCTCCCTGGGTTATGTAATACTTTGCATCTTCAAGGGGTTTGATGGGAAAATGCAACTCCAATGTAGGCAGAAGAGGAGTCCCTAGTAAGAGCTACTGCAGCAGAAAGGAGACGAGGCGTTCTCTGGAAAACAAGCTGCAAAAGAGTTCTCTGTCCTGGGAGCGTGCTAGGCGTTCATTTTCAAGTGCAGGGGAAAACAAACTTGGGCTGCTTCACACAGCCTCAAATAGCTTCAGCCCTTGTCAGGTGGGTTTTTGAGGGCCCAGACCACAGAGACTGTCTGGGAGTCTGTGCTCAAAAGTCCAGAACAACTCAGAAATTATTTCAGCTGTTCTCATTTTAGAAGTAAAACAAAAACACCAAGGAGGAACAAACAAACACATGCTTCTATGTATCTATTTTTAAAAGAAAAGCACAGCTCTGCCCCTGACTTTTTGTCTGATTTTTTTTTTCTCCCCTGTGTAACTTCAGGATCTTGCTCATAAAAAAAAGTGTCCTGAGTTGCTGGACATGGGGGTAATTCCAAAATTTATTCTCCTAGAATATCACCAATGCACTCACCTAGCCTAAAGCATTTTGGCTCTCCGGCCTGCTTTTTCTGGCCCTGGATCAATCAAACATAATAACCAGTTGCTATTTTATCAGTATCGCTTGGTTCAAGAGCCACCTTCTCAGCCCTCCCTTCCATCCATCGTCGCCCTCTAGCGGCAAAAGCGGCTAACTGCAAGATGTTCAGCAACTGGATTGAAGAGAAGAGAAAAAAAGATCAGCTTTTCCCCACTCCACTTTCTGCTGTGGTTTCCAAGAATACACTTAGCAACTGAGAGATGTGCTTGAATAGCTGTGTGCTGTTGTAAACGTAGAAAAACCTACGTTAATAAGCTGGGTTTTTATCTTTCACCTCCTCCTTAAAAGAATACGGGTAGTGAAACGGGGAGGGGGAGGGGTGGATCCAAAACAAAGGAAACAGAAAGTTAGCATATTGCAGGGAACCTCAGTCATCATTCTGTCCAACTCTCCTATTTACCTCTCAGTCCTCATACTTTGCGGCCAGTCCCCAATTCCCAGGGATTGTTTTAGAATCACAGCGGGACTTTCTTGGCATGCTGGGCTTCTCATGGCTTCCTACGGGGAACACTTTGCATGAAGAGGCTGACTAGATTGGGTAAGACACATCCGCCCAGGGAGTGCCCACAGGGATGACCCGTCGCCAGAACACACAAACTAGCCTATGCGCTGGGACAGAGTTTGCTCCTGAAAGCCTAAAACTTTTCCTCAGCAAGAGGGTAGGGGCCACGTTTGTCTTACTCATTTCCACATCACCAGTATCTGACATAGTGCCTCATACCTGGGAAGAGAGCAGAAAACACAGAGTTTCTGCATGAGGGACAGCAACATGCTGAAAAGGTGCTCAGGAGAACAAGCACAATGCTAACCTCTGGGAGACTCCGATCGCCAGTCCTGATTTCCCCCCAACAACGAAATGAGGGGATTGAAAATTATCCTCCAGTAATCGCAGGTGCCAAGGAGGAGACTTGGGGGCCAGCCACCACACAGCCACGTCCCCTTTGATAATTTTATAGAGTGAGCTGCTCTGCAGGTTTCATTTGAAGGAAGGGTTCCAGTACTATACACAGCCTGGAGCCACCGGCGGTCTCGGCAGAATAACAACGAATCAAAGAGAATTGCTTCTCCAAACCAGAGAGCACAATGCTAAATCGATTATAGAAAAAAAAAAATTAGAATGAATCGGACACAATTATAGGAAAAAATAAGATCTGACACGAACACAGACAGGACTAGACTGAGTTCTTTGGGTGACTGGGGTAGACACACAGACACAGATGCCTTCAGTGTGGGCAGGGCTGAGCATCCTACAAGCATATAGAACACTCCAGAGCCCTGCCCCCAGTGGCCCATTGCAACCCAGCGGCGCTGGAAGAAAGGCCTGCTTCGTGCAGCTATCGTGAACGGTCACCGTTTGCCTTGCCCTCTGGATGTGGCTCGGTCCTGGTGTGCATGTGGGTCGGGGGGAGGGTGGTAGAGTTCTGAGGCTTAATGCTCCAAGGCCTTGCCCACCCGAGTCTCACTCACAACAGGTATCCTGAAACCTCGGTGGTGCTCGTGGGAGGGAAGGGCGATCTGACCGGGCGTGTGGTGATTATACACGAACTGCTTTCTCAGTCATTCATGTTGTTAACTTTGGTTCTGAAGGGGCTGAAAATGCATTCCTAAGTTGAAATGGTACGTTCTCTAGAGAACAGATATGGCAAAACTACTCTTCTCTCAACATTTCATAGTGTACCACGCAAAGCCAACCACATGCTCTGTTGTTCTTTACTAACATACAGAATAACTCATGTTCGGTTAATTCAATGCCTGGTATTTTTCTTTAGTCCTTTAAGGTTCTGCTTGGTTTTCATTCTTACCACACATGTGGTAATAGTGCACACACACGACCTTAAGCATAGAGCGGTAAGGATGTGTCAAATTAGCAACAAGAAACACTCTTGTTGGCCAATCTCTAAAATGCTCAAACATCTCTTGAATTTTAGTTCATTTGCAAACGAATTCAGATACTCATCTTCAGTAAGCATGTGAAAAGTAGTGAGCTGATGGCCCAAGCTGGACACTGGGTCCAGAGAATGTGAACACGCCCAGGGATGGTAGGGAATAGCCACAATGAAGCGCGTCTCACATCTGCTTGGAAACTTTAACAAAATCACTAATCCCTGCAAGAGCAAGATGAATCCCAATGGTCTCAAAGATGACTTGTTCTGAGTCGGATCACTCCATACAGACTCACTGATCACTTACAACTGCACTGGTTCCCTAAGGATCTGAGTGACAAGGAGCGCCCTGGTTGATGTGACGATCTATGTAGTGTGGCCACGGTCCCCAAGGAGTTGCAGAAGAGAACTTTACTGACCAAAAGAAACAATTAATGTGCAGGCAAATAGGCATTCATAATATTTCACTTCATTTGAAAGTGACATTTTAAAGTAACAGAATCAAGAACCATTCAATGAGACCAAATCCATGGCATTTGGTGAACCTTTCTGGAACATCTAGAAAACTCCAAGTCCCTGGGTCTGTCCTGCTTGGGTGAGAACCCAACTCTCCTATCACCAGGTAGTATCTGCGGACCCGGTCCTGCATGCACATCTTTGCTCACACTTTCTGATTGAAAATGACTCTCCTCTTTCCTTCCCCACTGTCTGTTCCCTGTAAGCCAGGTTCATGGGATTTACAATTCAGACCCTTTGACTAACTTCTTCAGCTGAAGTCTGGCTTGATCAAATAAATATTTAGCATCCTAAACAATGAGCCAGTTTCTCTGGAAACATTTCATCCCATCTCCACACAATGGGCATCGGGATCCCAGCCAGTCTGATTCCGTCTTTCCAGAGGCGGGGTGGACAGCATGGCCAGCTGACCTCCTCTTGTCCTGACCTCCCACAGGCCACCTATCCCAGGACATTTGTGTCCTATCAGGACAGAAAGCTTTAGTCACCTGATCCTGGCAGCCACTGCAAATGTTGGTCCTCCCTCTGGCCTTGTCTAGCAGCTGTGTGAGCTGTAGCCGGCCGCTTTCCCTCACGGGAATTGAACGACCGAGTCTCTAAGGTTCTTTCCAGCTCAAACTGCAAAGTACTGAGAAGGGCATAAATTCATCCATTATTTTGCTCCTCTTGCAAACCAAAAAGTGAGGGCGAAGAGGGGGCCGAGGAGAGGAAACTGGATTAAAAGTAACTCTTGAGGTCTGAATCTAACCTTTGCTTTTCATGTCTATCAGCTGGTGAGGGCCCTTTGCCTCTTCTGTGTTTCGGCCAGTGTTAGAAAAGCCCCTGTGAATAATCTTAACAGAGATCTTTTCATATTCTCATCTTTTCACAAGTGGTTCCTCTTCCGATCCTCCTAACAGCTTGGCCAGGAAGCCAAGGAAGCCATATCCAAATCCCCATTTTTGTGGAGGAACAAATTGAACTTCTGAATGCTTGAGTAAGAAAACCAAACCCAAACAAAATAAAACAAAAATGCAAAGTCACAGAGTTGAGTCATTCAGCAATTTGAAAAAAGAATTTGAAGAAAGAATCTTTCTTGCCTTATCCTACGTCTCACGCTCTGTCCAATACTTTGCCCCAATAACTTTATCAACTACGTGTTAGAGTTCTGTGTCAGGAGAGACTGGGAAGAAGGTTGCGTGTTTTCCAGACTGCTGCAAATTTCTCGTTCCGTGTGTCCCTTGAAACTGGGTGGGTTTCTGTGGAAGAAGTGATGCAATGTGACTCCTGAGGTTAACCACATTGAAGCCTCCCCATTGTTTGCTGGAATGTTCTCTCTTGAAATCTTCAGCCACCACACCTGCCCTGGGGCCACCATGTTGTAGGGAAGCTCAAGGCAACCCATGCAGGGAGAATACAGGGACAGGCTTGGGGACCAGGTGAGGAGGGAGGGAGGCCAGCCAGTCCCCAGTTGCATCAGCCCCCTGCCCCCTGTTTCGACCACCCTCTGACTGCCCTGAGCCAGCACTGACCAGCTGTACCCTCCATGCTGAAGGGACCTCTTTTGCAGCAAGAGTAACCCAAACAGGGCCAAAGTCGCACCTTTCTGTCAGAGAGGAGACGCTTTCATCTCTTTCATATATTTGAGGTTTCTCATTAGCATCAGAGCCATGAATTCCACCACTAAAATGAAAGGTTTGAGAGCTATCTTTAGGAAAGAGAAAAGGTCGTTTCAGCCCTGCTGCCACCCACTGGAAGGATGGTGTCAGGAGGACAAAATCTAACTCCAGGCTTGTTTCCAATATTCATTTTTATATAAAGAGACACTTACTCATAACACACAGTAAAAGCTCTTAGTGAATGGTGATTTGAGAGGAAATAATCCAGGGGCGCCTCGGTGGCTCAGCTGGTTAAGTGTCCGACTTCGGCTCAGGTCATGATCTTGTGGTTCATGAATTCGAGTCTGATGTCGGGCTCTGTGCTGACAGCTCGGGCTTCAGATTGTGTCCCTCCCCCCCCACCCCTCCCCCATTCATGCTCTGTCTCTCTCAAAAATAAGCAAACATTAAACAGAAGAAGAAATAATGTGAAATCTAGAAACACCTAAATGCACTAATTGCTGCCAATTTCTGTCTTAATACGACATCTTTTGAGAAAGGAAAGGAGAGAGGATTTGGGGACAGCACCCTATGCTCCCTCCAGGTAACACCTATGAAATGAACAGCTTTATCAGGAAGCCTTGTAAGGACACGTGAATCCCATCTGAACGCGACTGTGGGCTTCGCTCACAAGTGGGCTTGGTCAGACACATCAGGGGTTACTGAGCCCGGCGTCTGCCTTTTGGGACAGTTGTTTGCAGGCAGAGCGTTCCCAGAAGAGTGAGATCTGAAAGGAAGGGTCTGTAAGCCACGAGAGGTGGTGGAGAGCAGGGTAAAGATGCTGACATGAAGAAGAGGAAGCTGGAATGGAATTACCAAATATGGTAACAGGGAGCAGCCACAGGGTGCTTAAAGACACACTCCTCCCAACAGCTTGTTTCCATTTTACAGATGAAGAAACTAAGGCCCAAGGTTGCAGAGTGAGTTTGTGACAGAGCCGGGCTTCAAACCCAGGAAACTGGACTCCTGAGCTCTGCTTTAACTACAAAGGACTGGCATGCAAAACCCGGACTCCCCTGAGCATTGTTCTAGTCGCAGAACCGGGACTGGGGATGGAACTGACAACAAGGCCAACACCAACCGGGGCTCAGAAAGGAGGAGAACGTTCTATCTAGAAGGGCTATCAAGTAACAGTCACAAGGTAGGGAGCTTCTCAGGGCAGAAAATGCGTTAAGAGGAAGCTGTGTAATGAGCTTTTGGTGAATTTTGGCTCTGATGGAGAGACCAAGGCCAAGGAATTCTAAGGGAAGTCTCTGAACCCTGGGATTCTGTGCATGGGTGAAATCGCAGAGGTGCGAAGTTTGGATAGGTGTTTCCCTGAGGATTGAAGATTTTTCATTCTCCTGCATTCTTCTCTACCTTACCTTACCTAATGTATGTGGGGTGTGTGCTCGTAGTGAACATGGCCTGCGTTAGTGTCTGAGGCAGCAGAAAAACACACCACTGAAGTGACACACAACTTACTTCATGATCTTGAACAACTACTAACGGGGTCTGTCCTTTCGCTGCAGTTTCCTTGGTTATATGCAAGCGATAGGAGGCAGTACCGGGTGTGGTGAGGAGTCACCGTCCTGTAGCCATGCTGCATGAATTTGGACCCCAGCTCTGCACCTTCTTAGCTGCATATTTGCCTCAGTATCCTTATCTGTAAAATGGGCATGGGAACAGTATCCACGCCCTCGGTCTAGTTTGAGAATCCAGCAAGCTCATAATCTGTAAAGTGCTGGGAGTAGAGCCTGGCACAAGGCAGGCATGAAATGATGATGAGGGAAATTCTGTTCCTATCTCACCAGAAGGCTGTGAGCGTAGGAAAAAACCAAAAAAAAACAAAACAAACAAAAACACACAAAAAAAGCTACACACGGGAAATAACAAAAAGAATTTGAAATAAGTAGCTATTTTACATTAAAAAGTTCCCTCATTACATAATGAGGTCCCTATTAGGTCTGAATTTCTCAGTCTGCAGATGACCCGGGGGGTCCAAACAGTGAAAGGTTGCTGCTTTCAGAGATGGGCTTCTCACCATCTCTCTCCTCCGTTTTTCTCTCCCATCCAGTAATTTCTGCAGAATCCCTGAAGGTCCTGCTTGTATCTCTTTGGCCACTGCCCCCGGCCTTTGACTTTCTCATCCTGGTGACTTCACAGGAAGCTGTAGGTAGGACAAGGTCTTACCCTTAGGTTTATAATTCGCTTTGAGTGGATTTTAGTGGATGGTGTGGGAGAAGGCTCTACATGGCCAGGCACAATTTGCTGAAAAGATGATCCTTCCCCCCGACTGAGTGGTCTTGTCCCTCTTGTCAATAATCCATTCGCCATAAATGTGAGAGTTTATTTCTGGGCTCTTAACTCTGTTCCGTTGATCTGTAGGTCCACCCTTCGGCTGGTACCACACTGTTTTGATTGCTGTAGCATTACAGAAAGTTTTGAAATGAAGAAATGTGCCTCTTCCAACTTTGTTCTTCTCTCCCAAGATTCCTTTGGCTATTCCAAGTCCGTTGAATTTCCACGTGCATTTAAACTTGAGATTGCCGACGTCTGCAAAGAAGCCTGCTGGGGTTTGGATAGGAATTTCATCGACTATGTAGATCAACTTTGGGAGAAATGCCATTTCAATAACATTGTTTTCTAATCCGTCAATATGGACTTTTTTTTCATTTATTTAGATCCTCCTTAATTTCTCTCAGCAGTACTTTGTATTTAAAACAATTTTTTAATTTTTGAGAGAGAGAGAGAGACAGAGTGCAAGCTGGGGAGGGGCAGAGAGAGAGGGAGACACAGAATCCAAAGCAGTCTCCAGGCTCTGAGTCTTCAGTGCAGAGCCTGATGCGGGGCTCGAACTCATGAACTGTGAGATCATGACCTGAGTGGAAGTCGGATGCTCAACTGAATGAGCCACCCCGGTACTTCCATACTTTATACTTTTTAGTACAGAAGTCTTCAGCTTCTTTTATTCAATTTATTCTTGAGCATTTAATGCTTTCAGGTGCCATTGTGAATGGAGCTGTTTTCTTAACTTCACTCTTGGGTCACTCCTTGCTAGTATATAGAAATGCAATTGATTTTTGTCGGTTGATCTTACATCCCACACCCTTCCTCTGCTCTTCTAGTAGTTCTAGTAGGTTTTTCATGCATGTGTGTGCATTTGTCAATATTTTCTGCATACGGGACCATACATGGCAACTTGTGAGAGAGGCTCAACCCTTAGATACATTCAACTACTAGAAAGATGAGAGATCATGTAGAAAGTGACACAATCATCAACTATAGACCTTTTCTCCTTACTCTCCATGCACCCCAGAAATCATCCCTGAGCATTTGCTTCTCACTTGGTTTCAGTAAAACCTTAAAAAATAAACAATACGTGTCAGTGGTAAAGCACAGTCCCTAACAACACTATGCCGGGGCGCCTGGGTGGCTCACTGGGTTGAGCATCCAACTCTTGACTTTGGCTCAGGTCATGATCCCAGGGTCTTGGGGTTATGCCTCATGTTGGACTTCTCACTGAGTGTGGAGCCTGCTTGGGGTTCTCTCTCCCTCTCTCTCTGTCCCTCTCCAGCTCGTGCATGTGTGAGTGTGTGTGTGTGTATGCATGTGCATGTTCTCTCTCTAAAAAAATTAAAAAAAATTGAAAAAAGAAATGAAATGCAGCATGACTGCAAAGTGGGTACCAGATCCAGGAAATAGCTCCAGCATCCCCCAGAGGAGACCAGAGCCACGTTAAAGTCTGCAGCCGTTAAGAGAATAGCAGGGGTATGGCCTCACTCTCAGGGGTTCAGCCGCACCCCAGGCTACATGACTGAACCTCGAAGATCAACATACCTGCCCTGTTCACAGCTTCCCAACCTTCACCACCAAGGCTGAGAGAGAACATGACAGCCTGTGTATGCTCCTGCAGATGTCTGGACAGCTCCTTGCCACTGGGAACTGCCAGCCCGAGGTCCCGCTACTCAAGCCTGCCCCAGGTTTGGCCACATTTTTGACAGGAGTCACGTTACAGCTTGCCTGTAACCCCCTGGCGGTACCCTGGCTGGGAAGCTCACATCTGAGCATCGATGGGCATGAGCTGGAGCTGTTTTGAGAACTGCTGTCGCAAAGAGAATTTGTGTTCTGCTTCATTTTCGCAGGAGGACCTGAAATAATCTCAGGACTTATTTGTGGGCATGCCTGAGAAAGCAGCATCCAACCCGACATGACACACAGATTGCCATCCCCTTCCTCTCCCACAGGGCACAGGATGGAGGTGCAGGGAGACTGAGAAGAGGATCGTGAAGAATCGCGGCCTTTACAGGACTTCTCAGATGATGACCCAGGAGGTGCTTCGGCCCGTGGGGTACCTCGTGAAAAATCACGGTTTTGGTTTTTATAGGTTTTGGCAGAAGGCACATCCCAAATGTACTGGCTGCCCCCAAATTACTCCCAGGACAACATGGGTGAAAAAAATGTAAAAAATCAGAGATCTACCAAGTCATGTTCTTTCTAAGCCATGGTGGCAGTGTCCTGAAATCGCCCCCAGTTCCCTTTGGAACCTCACCAAGGGCCCAGTGCCGGGGAAAGAGAGGGGAGGAGGGAAGGGAAAGCCAACTCCTAGGCTAGTTCCTTCCCAACCCCCAAGGTCACACCTAGCATTTTATAATCCACTCGGCTCACAAGGGAGGGGCTAGGAGAGAGAAAAGGTGGGGAAGGCTGGAAAGGAAACCAGAAGACAAGAAATAATGCTTTTTCTCCTCTGCAACCCACAAAGATGAAAGCCATTAAGCTTGGAGTGATTACAGAAATGAGACTCCTTTCTGGGAGCGGGACCCAGAGCCTGGGTGTGCCCCAGGGCAGGCATGCAGGGTTGCCCAGTGAGCAGCGCTCAGACAGCTTCTCACGGCTTGGGGATTAGAAGGAAGACTGTTGACTTGAATTGCAGAAACTCAACAATCACACAATTGCTCCTAAGACATGACCAGTGTTAGGGTCTTGGTGGTAGTGCTTGTAAAGCTTTCCTGCTTCGGCCCTTTTCTTGTGAATGGTAAACGTGACTTAAGGGAAGTGACGTTATAGATGTGGGGACGTGTGGCCCAGGCCACAAGCTGTCCTAAGCCACCCCATGAACAAGGCAGCCGAGTGAACAACAGAAGGCCAATGTAGGAAATGCCAACCCCCCAAGGCTACAAGGGCTTGAAATTTCCCAGGGGTCAGGGGGCCTGGCTTTCCCCTCCCTGCAGCCTTCACTGGCTATGACAATGGCACTTGAGGCTGGCGCTGAGCTGAAGGGCCTGGTCTTTGCCCTGGAGACCTTATAGTCAGGAAGAGGAAATGTCTATGACAAGAAACTAATTGCAGAGCATGAAATAGTATGTCCTCAAGAGCTAAGTGGAGGCAAGGCATGAGGAACTGGGCAGAGGGAAACCAAGGAGGGAGATCAAGACAGGTTTAGAACAGGTGGGACTTAGGAGAGTTTACAGCAGAAAAGTAAGGGTTGGGTCCCTCAACCCTTGGTGATCCCAATGGAATCAAGTGAGAGGACTTTCCCACAGCTTTCAGGAAACCGGAAGGGATTTCCTGCAAGAGGTATATAGCCTACAGATGCCTCCCTCTTGCCAGAGGGCTTCTCCAGAATAGTTCAGGCTTAAACCAGCATGGCTCCTCAAGGCCCGGACTCTATTCTGGGCTCACAGTTAATTGCAAAATGTGTGTGTAAAGGGCTCTGCGCCAGTCTAGTACCTGCTGTCCCATCTCACCTATCTCAGATCCCTTTAAGTCAACAGAGGCTTAGAGGATCTGTAGGCCTGAGGGAGGCCTGGGGTGCATGCACCGTCAGCACTGGAAAGGAGCCTGGGTGGCACCAATCCAGGGGCAGGGGCTCCCATCACATGCCGAGCCCATTCTGCAACTAGTCACTGCTTGGGAAACTTCTAAGCAGAAATCCTGAGGCCCCTGGAGACACTACGGAGGGCCAGGGACGGGATACGTAGAAGACTCCAGGAGGGACAGGCCTGGACACACATTCCTGCCCCCAGCTCAGTCCAGAAGGGGAAAGAAGGGCCCGTGTCCTCTTCTTGACTTCTAACTCTGACTGTCAAGGTCAAATCATCTCTATCAGGGGACTCCAAAGAAGGTCTTCGGGACTCTAGACTGCAAGAGCCAGCTAACCAGTTTTTGGAACGTCACTGAGTTCCTCCTGTACGGGTGAGACATCAGGCATCACTGGAGAGTCATATGACACAGGCCCAACTATTACACTCTATGCTTTGTGCCCTGTGGACGTGTGAGAGGGGAGAGCGCATTCTCTCCAGGAAGGAGAAGGAAGAAGGCAGGAGTCACCCGGAGATGGGTCTTGTAGGATGAGCACCACTCCCCCAGCTGGAGAAGGCTTTGAGTTCCCTGACCAGGCCCCTTTTGCATTCAAAGCCCAGTGCATTCCCTACCCAAAGGAAAGGCTCACCTGTCAGATGCTGGTTTCCTTCACCACCACCAAAACCCCCGTGCAGAGCAGATCACTTCCAGCTATCACCTGCCTCCTCCTGGAGGGACCACTGGGCAGATCCCTACCCTGGGCAAACCTGTGCCTGCCCCTGTCCTCTGTGCTGAGACTGAGACCCTTGCTCAGAAAGCCATCTGTTTGGTGGGAGGTGCTGGCAGAGGGGTGCTGGCGGGTCAGTGAATGCAGTGAACACCACGTGGGCCTCGGCTGTAGGTGAGAAATCCCTGGAAGTGGGAAGCTGATCAGGAAACATGAAATACAGAAACAACATACAGGAGGACTTTTCCATTTTGCTAACATCCTCAGGGCTCTTCCAAATGCTGTTGTTTAAGCCTGAGGACAATGAATGAATGAAGCAGGTAAGGCCTGGTGTCACAGATGCCCCCCCATCTGGTGTCACAGATGGGGGAAATGAGGCTCAAAGGAATCACCATACAGCAGCCCTGAAGTCCTACAGCTAGTCAGAAACAGAACAGAAAATAGAACCTAATTGTCCTGGTTTTCCCCACGTGCCCTTGAGCAAGCCACTAAACCTTAGTGCGGTGGGCAGGTGTGCCCATCTGTGGAGTTCCTGTCCACGGTGCAGAAGGAGGAGTTAAATTAAGACACTGATTTTATGACTGTTGATAATAGTTAACACGCATGCTGGCCTTCCAATGTTCAAAGCACTTTTTACATTTAATGAGCTACCCAGCTGGTCTTGGTGAAACCCAGAGAGAGAACAGGATTTCAAAATCAAGTTCAATCTTCCAGGATTTGCTTGGTATTTGACAGCAAACTTTCTGTATGCAGGTCAAAGGTCAGCAATCAAAGCGGAAATGCTTTGATGGGATTTTTTTTAGGCCAGGAGATTGTCTGTCTTAAAAATGTTTTTCCCAAGTTTTGCTTTTGAGTCATTTACCATTCTCACTCAAAAATAAATGAGTTAATGAATTAAGTAAATAAGAGAGGGGAGAAAGAGGACCGTTTGATTTAAAGGTTTGAATGAGTGAAACAACCAACATTGTCAAGTTGGACCCGGTCCACTTGAGTGTTCTGAAATGCACAGCTTCTCAAACATTCAGCATCCAAAATTGTGCTTAATGGCCTGAGCACTGTGGTGACCTCTAACTTGGCAAGTTAGCCAGGGCATGCCAAGGGCATGCCAAGTGCATTGCATTGATCTTGCAGTAACCGCACAGCACTGTGAGCTCAGTGGCTTGCTGGCTGGGTAGAGGGCACAGTGGCTTCCCAAAATGTCTTCCATGACACGTGTTTTGCCTTATTCTTGTTCCAGCCATGGGTCTTCATCACTCAAATAAAAGAGCATGCACATTACCAGATATCTGTGATATTTATCAACCCCTAACAAAATCTTGTCAAGTTCAAGTGCCTGGTTCCTTTAGCCAACTGGAGATGAGATTTCTATACTCTTTTTTCTAATGAGTTTTTAGAAAACAGTATACCAAGAGTTATCTGACAAGGAGCACAGCTTCGATGAGAGCCCTTGGCCCTTGGCTCATCTGGATAAACCTATCCGTGTGCCTTGAAACTTACTCTATCGAGGGATAGATACAGTCAGGAAGGCCAGGTCTTCAGGAAAAACAAATGTCCTCAGATTTCTCCCTCAAATTGTTCATGGATATCAGATACATCTCTCCTGACTTAAGGTGAGCATGGCCCTTCCGTGCTGAGTTGAGGAAAGAGGCAGAAAGCTTGGTGTCAGGCCCATGGTGAGCTCTCAAGAGCTGCTTGTTAACTGGCAGATGAACTTGGAAGTAGGGCTGTTCTAAGGAGGTTCACTTATTACCAGAAATAAACAGAATGAGGAACACCTCTTGAATCCCATCCAAGTCCTTACTTATAAGATGGTATTTTCAAAAGGATTTCTGAAGGGGTCGCGCCCAAGGTGATGTCCTTAGATCGGTGCTCTACTGTTGCTGCTGTAGATGAAGAGAGGTGACTCCCCCACTTCCTTCAAGTTTCCAACCAGCTACATAACAACCCTAACCAAGAAGAAGAATCCACAATGAAGCCAAATTAAAAAATTTTAATTATGAAAGAATACACCCCACATGCTTAGGTTTTCCCATCTTTCAGTACAATATGTATATCAGAGAAAGCCAAAGCTGAGAGTCTCAAACTTTAATGCGCAGAAGAATGCCCTTAGAAGGCTTGTTAAAATCACCTGGGACTCAGCCCAGGGCTTCTGCTTCATCAGGTGATTTTGATATGAAGCAAAAGTTCTGTGGACCACTCTTGGGGAAGACTGCTCTATGGAGCTGCTTTCCCCCATGTCATCCAAAAAGGGAGTCTTTTTTCACAGTAGGATCTATGGCCCTTCATCATCTGGTCCCAATCTACCTACCCAACCCCGCCCCCATCCTTCACCCCTTCCTGGTCAGGTGAGTATCCTCACTCTCTTCCCTAACCCTGAAACTACCGTGCCATTCTCTCTCTCTGTTTACACCCGCCTTTAAGACTTTATTTGTGCTGATCCGCCGGCCTTTAGATACCTCCACTGCCCATCTCAGAGTTCAAACATTGCCATTCTGCCTCCTTGATATGATGTAATTGGGACTTAAAGTGCCTTTTAATTATTTCATGTGGCTAAATCTTCCTTGCTAAGTAAGAACATCGTGCCTTAAGGACCAAGCCCAGATTTTCTCATTCACTCATTCATTCAACAAATATTTACCAAATATTTGTACCACTAAGCACCACGGTACCCTTCTTAGTCTTTAGACCAGGGTTTTGCAGAGTCTCCAGTCTACACCGCCTGTATGGAACAGAATTTAATGTGCATTGCTGGTGACCAAAATGAGGGAAGTGTATTTTGGCCTCAGGTCTACGGTAGCTGGCTTCAAGCCTTAGGACACCCAAGCCAATAGACCCAGACACTGGCGATCCTGTCTACACAAGAGGGTCTTCCCCACGTTGGAATTCTGGGAGGTGGTTGCAGCAAGAATGAGACACTCCAACACAAAAAGCCTCTATTTCATTCACAAAAACACCCACATTTTCAGACAAATTGATAAGAGCTGTGATGATTCATGGACATGGAAACAAATTCCTTTCTGATTCCTTCATCTGGAGCTGCGTGATGAAAATACAGGGGAGCAGTCAGAAGTAACAGAACGTGTCTGTCACCTTACTTTCTCTGATCATGACAGGTGTCTCCAGCGCTGCCCTGTGCCTCCCACCCGCACCACATCCCCACCACCCACACACACAACCAGGTCTCTTCTTTGTTTTTACTGCTAAGAAGTTTGGTAGATGCTTCCATTATTTCGCATAGTGCCTTCCAGACAACCATCACCTTAAGCGCCACAGATCTCTAGGGGAAGTGTACTGTGTAATCGCCCCTTGAGTTAAAATGTTTAAATGGAATATATCAAAAGAGAGATCAACTGGGCATTTCTAATGTTACTTAAAAAAAATTGGAATAATTACCGCATGTATGACTCTTACCCTCCACTATTGGACCGAAAGTTGTTTTTCTTGCCATATAAGCATGTCTATAAGAAGTCCAAACAAGCTCTGGGTTATATAACATATTTCACATTTTTGGGGGCTATAATTAGAGCGATAAGATGATGGCAATGATCCTAGAACAGATTAAGGACATAATTGTGATGAAAGAGGGCTCTGGGTCAGTAAAAGTACAGATCTGAAACTGTTTTATTTAACATGGTTTTGGCACAGGGAGCAGTAATAATCCCCTATTTACAGAACACCTTTCAAAAAATGTGTTTCTGAAGGGCCCCACAAGGTTTTCCCACTTCACATGTTTAATCTGGAAGTAGAGTTGCCTTGTGAGTGTAGAATGAAATTCTAAAACCAAGAGGGGCTCTCAGGAAACCATAGTTTTGAAGGGCATGAAGAGACAGGAGACTCAAGGGAGGCCTGTACAGTTTCTGAAACTTTACCATGTTCTCCTTCTATTAAAAACACTACACACGACACAGCTGTGTTCGGCATGTGATGTCTGAAAATCCAAGCGCTGACCAGGGCAGTGCCTTGTCCATGAAGGAGTGTCTGTGGAAAGGCCCACAGTCAGGTCGGAGTAAGCACACTGGCTAACCTGGAGGAATCAGAAGAGGGTCTCTACTGCTGGGCTTTTGGGAGTGAACCCCTGCCCCGTGCCTCTGACATTCTGTAAGATGGACTTCTAGAAGATCCCCTTGGAGAAGGAGGAGATTTCTTCTCCCACTGGTGATTTAACAGTATCCTGCTCAAGACACATGGTCAAATCAACAGAAGGACCAAGAATGGGGTATCTGGACCTTGAAGATGGAGGTGGAGGGCTCTGGCCCTGGTTCTCTGGAGGCAAACAGAAAAGAACAGTAGCCTGCCACGTGGACCTCTTCAGCCTGGCTGGCCATTCGACTCTGTGGCTAGAGCTTATTTAAAGTTGGACCAGAATCTCGGACTCTAACCTCTCCTGTTTACTTCTGTTTGTTTTCTCTTCTTACCAGTGTCCCTTTTGAAAAAGCCCAACTTATCGAGGCAGTAAACAGAAAAAAGCCTTTTTCCTTCCCTTAATAAGAATTTTAAAAAGGGGGGGCAACCTTATTTTGGGGGGGACTAGGACGTTGCAGGTAAAAAGCGAACAGGGAAAGGGAACTCACAGAGCCAGAACGTGGGTCAGCCACAAAAACTAGAGCCTGAGCCAGAGGTCGAGGAGATCCGCGTGCTACAAAGAGCCGCAGGTGCTGGTCCTTGCGACGCCGTCAGTTTACCAATTCTGACCGGTCCTTTTCACACCAACCTATTTTCAGCTGGCCGGTATTCACAGTAGTCAGCTTTTGGAGCTTACGTAGAACTCGCATATTAAAAAATGAAACAACAACAAAAAAAGCGAGATCCCTAGAAAGGGGGGCTGCCACATCAAGTTATATTGCAACCTGTGATAACAGAAGTCAGATATTCTGGTAACTAAGACTCAGCCACAGAAAAGAAAAGCTTCTCTAATGTCCACAGGGTAGGAAATAAGAGGATTTGGGCTGAAGTAATGTAAACTGACCTACCCTTTGCCATGATACATATGGAAAGGTATTCTTGAGGAAACACTTCAGGACGATGTCGTTCATTCCACATTAAGCAAAAAAAAAGCTATTATTTGTGACAAGGCAGTTCGCTCGGTAAACAAAGCCAATGTCAGTGCCTTTGTGGTCACTCAGGCCAGTACTTGTGAAGCCCGTCCCAGACCACGCGCTCAGATTCTGCAGTTCTGCAAAGGCTGTCACTTCCCGCGCTCTACATTTTCCAGTCTTTCCTCTAGAAGCCAGCATGGATGTGAGCAGAATTCCAACAGGCGTAGGGAGCAATAAGCATAGGTGGCTTTCTCTCTTTAAAACCCAGCATGCTAAGCGAAATAAGTCAGGCAGAGAAGGACAGATACCATATGTTTTCACTCATAAGTCTAACAGGAGAAACTTAACAGAGGATCATGGGGAGGGGAAGGGGGGAAAAAGAGTTAGGGAGAGGGAGGGAGACAAAACACGAGAGACTCTTGAATACTGAAAACAAACTGAGGGGGGAAGGGGAAGGGGGAAAGGGGAAGGGAGGTGATGGTCATGGAGGAGGGCACTTGTGGGGAAGAACACTGGGTGTTATATGGAAACCAATTTGACAATAAACTATAAATTAAAAAAATAATAAAAAAATTAAAAAAAAAAACCCAGCATGTCCCCAAGGGGGAACATGTGCTCTACTAAGTGGGTCTGATTTAACGAAAGCCCACGCATCAGGTAGTGACTTATGGAAGGAAAGACAAAAGCCCCCATGAAAAACATTGTTTTGTTTCAATACTGCTTTAAAATTCTTACACAGGACACGAACATCCCTCGTATTCTACGATCAAAGGTAATTATTTGTTAGCTTAAGTCCCTTGGCACAATTACTGGTACCAGTATGAGAAATGCTCGAGATGGATTCCACACCATGAACTTGAAGGCCTGAGGAATGCCACCCCATATATGAAACAAATGCTTTGCCTCACTTACTCATGAGCAGAAACGATTTTCAAAAAGTCAGGATGTGATGGTTATACTAAATGATTTATTTTGAATACTGGAAATATAAACAGTACCCTAATTAGCTTGTTGGCTTCTCACTCCTGGTATATATGGTGCTTTCGCTGTGACCTAGATATAGGGTAAAGTCTGAACTACATTTAAAATTGAGATTAGTCAGTTTGCAAGCATTCAGGAAGTCAGCAATTTTCAGAGTGCAAGGGTTACAATTAAGGGAAAGCAGGGGCAGTGAAGGCTTAGTAAGTCGTCAGCACTGCCTGCCCCAGTGGTTTCTAGTCCTTATCACTCATTCTTTGTCATTAACTGATCTCTTTCATTGATTTTTACCCTCCTCTTCCAAGGGTTCATGCCAGAGTCCTAAGCTCCAGCCTGGAAGGCTCTGGAGGCAGACTTTGCCATTTCCCCGAGATTGTTACCAGTTTATGGTAAAAACGGCCTCCTGAATGTGGGCCTCCTGCCTTTCTGCAAAGTGTCCCTGTGGCTCTCAGCCCATCCCCAGAACCTTCCAGGCCCCACCCTCAGGGATTCAGTTTTAGCCAAACTAAGGGGAGGCCACGAGGGGGTATGTTTTTAAAGTAGCCCAAGTGATTCAAATGGAAGCCAGAGGAGACAGCACTATGCTAAGGCACTCAGCACACTGCGAGCATCTGCTGTCTGTCCTCCCCTCACTGTGTGCAGTCTTCACTGAACCGCAGTCGGCTTGCCATTCGCAATCCCTGCTTCCTGCCTGCTTGGGCTCCTCTTTTGCGTGGAAACTTCTCCCTGGCATGTTCCTAGCTTCCCACTTCTCCCAGGGACCATCCTAGTCATCCTTCAAAGTTCGCTTCACTTAACGTTCCCTGGGCATCCACTGGGAGCCAGACACTGTGTCGGCTCAGAAAACACCAAAGATACACAAGACACAGGGCCAGCCTTCACGAAGCTTCCAGCCATAGTTGAGAAGTCAGATATTCTGAGATGCTAGCCCCAATCAAATGTTCCACCCTCAGCAGGTAAACACAGCAATTCTATAAACAGCATGGGCCCATAAGTATCACAGCCCAGAAACATAACCACAATTGATTCAGGTAGAGGACCAATAAATCTAGGACACCAAGGAGACCGACGAAGAACCTGATGACAGTAGATGGTGGTGAGACCCCACACATCCTCCTCCTGGCTCAGTGGCAATCAGAGGGAACTAGCAAGTGGAGCCTCTCAGGTCTAAGCAAGAGGGCCTCCTTCTGAAAATTTATCACCCTGTTTCTTGAATCAACAATAAATAAAAGATACTTTATTAGCTAGAGCAGGCTTCCGGAAGAGGAAGACTGAGCCAATCCAGAGACCCAGCTTAGACCCTGGGAGCAGAACTGTTTTTGTTATTTTGTCTTTTAAGGGTTTTTTTTTTTTTTTTGCTTTTGTTTGTTTGTTTTTTGTTTTTTTTAAGTAAGCTCTATGCCCAATGTGGGGCTTGAACTCACAACCCCAAGATCAAGAGTCACATGCTCTATTGACTGAGCCAACTAGGCACCCCTCTTTTTTTTTTTTTTTTTTAATAACATGAACTAATAATGCAGCCAGAAAAACACAGTAGTGATACAAGGAACAGGCTCCACGGAGGTTTACTTGGCAACTGTTTGGAACATCAATGTGGGAGCCTGAAGCTCAAATGCAATGCAAAAGGAAAATGACCGCAGCCCTGCTCACTGGGTTCCAAGCTCTCTGGAACTTGAGAGAGGCACAGAGAAACTGGGTAGAGGTGGGAATATAAGGAACAGTAAACTTGCTGGGAACAGTAATAAAAATCATAGCAAATTTTGTATGCCCCCATACTTTATGTTACAGACTTCACATGATAGTCATTCATCTGAATCCTCAAAATTAGCCTTATCAGTTACGGTTGTTTTCATTTTGCAGATGAGGAAACTGAAGCACCGGGAGGTCAAAGTAGCATGGCCAAGGTCACCCAACTAGTTAAAAGAGAGGTGGGATTCAAAGCAAGGTCATGATCTTACCACCATGTGAAACTGCATTTTCACAGTAGAAATGGCACCTAAGGAAGTAGGAAGACTGTACTTGAAAGTCATTTCTTAATATGTCCTCAAAGCCAGGGACTGTGCTGGCACTTGAAACATCGATTAGTAAGATCTAGTTTTCAATTTGAAGATGCTCATAGTTGCTACAGCGAAAAGTACGGACATTCAAAGTGAACCAGCATTTAAAAAAATCAAAATAAATGTTCTATTTTTCATCTTACTGTTTGGAGTCAGTAGAGCAGCTCTGTTTATCATTATAAAGTATGGCTAAGCCTGGAAGCTTGATGTAATGGAACAAGAACATTACTCACAAGGAAATATCTGGAAAAAGTGTGTTTGTATGTGAGAGTGTATGTGTTCAGGAGGGAGGCTGTTAACCACTGTGCCTTCATTTCATCTTTCCAGGCGATTTCTTCCCTGTCCCCAACGACAGTGGCAAATATTGGGGGACATCTGGGAGGCAGGAGCATCTGTGGGTCAAATCATTTTCGAGCCTCTTCTGAAGTCAGTTCACTTTAAATTGACAGATCACTTGGGAGCTAACAGGGGTTTGAACTTTTGCCCGGCAAGATATCCTGCCCACTGGTGAGTAAACATGCACCGGGGACAAACAGTTTTTATACAACTCTTCATTGTATGATGATAAGATCTGGGGAAGCTTTTTCCCCCCGCCCCCTAGTTTAGATTTCTTTATTCAAATATCACACTCAGAAATTCCCCACCCCACTTTGCCAAGACCCAACATTCACTCCCTTGTCTGGGAACTTCACTAATTTGGCATTTGCTGCCAGTAGGCTTTTTCTTTAAAAGAATTTTAAGTGCTATGTAGCCTCCTGAATTTTTTTTCCCCTCAAAATTATACCAAGAGTATAATTGGCTTATAAAGAAGATAAATATAGAGGAAGGGCCTCCGGCCAGTGAGTACCACACCCAGCTGCTCCCCTTGAGTCCCCAGCTGACACTAGAAGGAAACTGGTGCCCTGAGGTCCCTGTGCTAGGCATTCCTAAACATCTTCCCATCCGAACCTTGAAACAGCTCTGGCAGATGGTCATGGTCACCCTGTCCCCATTTTCCCCCTGCTTTACTGGGAGACAACTGATAAGCAACATTGTATAAAAGTAATGTGCATAGCCTGCTGACTTGATACACTTACAGGTTGCAAAGTGATTACACCACAGCATTAGCTAATACCTGCCCCTATTTATTATTTCAAGATGAGAAAACTAAGGTCTGAAGAGTCTCAGTAATTAACCCAAAGTCAACCGGCACCGAAACCAGAGGTCACGCGGGGCTGTCTGGCTTTGAAGTCTAGGGTCGTTTCCTCTTCGCTGGAGAGAGGCGGCCATGTTTTAAGACTTTCCCTCCCACCCCCAAAGGCCTCTTAATCCTGCCTGTAATCTGATCATAACCCAGACCAGTTTCTGTAGGTTGAAGGGTGCCCCTACGAAGGAACAATAGCCCCACAATGTCCTGCCCACAGAAGTAAGGTTTAGAAGCTACTGCCATTTCCTAGTATTATTACTAGGCTGAATAACAACATGGGTATTTTCCTCCCTCTTTTGAAAGATGGCTAGTAAAACAATACTTGGCTATAGTGTTACCAATCTAAGGATGTCAGCGCTAGCCTGGGGGGAACTTCAAACTCCTCCCGAGTGTTTTATGTAATAATGCGTCTCTAAGCCAAATGGCATTGGCAGGTAATCCCTTTTCGTTGTCTTATGCCTCCCCGCTTCTCTCACACGTGGCTAATTGTGATGGAAAGAAGGAGGTGAGCTGCTCTGAGGGTGGCTGGCAGATAAGCATCCCTTGGCGTTGGAGGTCCTTATCTGGAGTTCTCGCATGCCTTTTTAGTCCAGAAGCTGAGTAACCCTTTTCATAACAGCTGCCCACCCCCTTCCGGTGGTTCCAGAAAGCCAGAAAGAGCATTCCTGCAGACCTCAGAGATTTATGTCCAGGGAGGGTGTCTGTGGCTGGGAGGGGACCTGGTCTGTGGCCCTGGCAGAGTGATAGTCATCACTGGAAGGGATACAGGAAAGTCTGAGTCAG
This sequence comes from Cryptoprocta ferox, assembly GCA_028646485.1. Lineage (NCBI taxonomy): Eukaryota > Metazoa > Chordata > Mammalia > Carnivora > Eupleridae > Cryptoprocta > Cryptoprocta ferox. Next base: position 61,431,075 of record CM053576.1, on the reverse strand, counting down.
CAAGAGCAGGGGTGAACCCGAGGCGGGGTTGGAGAAGCTCTGGAGAGCCAGAATCTCCACCAGGCTGGGCCTAGCTGCCTGCTTGGAGGAACCGAACCCTGGACGGCCAGGCTGGCATGGGCTTTTCACAACTTCATCTTACGTCTGAGGCCCTCCGAACACAGCCCCCGTTTCTGGGTTCAGCTTATCGTCCATTAGCTTCCTTCACATTCCTCCTGCCAGGAACATCCTCACCCACACCTGGCCACACTGTCTTTCCTCTCGTCAGTTTAAGCCCTTCGTCTTGCAGGAGGCCTTCCTTGACCACCCCCAGAGAAGGGAGGATGCTCTCGTCTCTGACTGCTTTAAAACTGTCTGTCTGTGCCACTGTGTGTGTACCTACCACATCCTGCTTTTCCCAGTTACCTAAGTTTTTATATGACTATGTTCTTTCTTTTCTAGGGTGGCCAGGTGAGTGCCTGCTGTCTTTCTGACTCCCATCACCTCGTACCCTCCTTTTGGCTCACTCTGCTCCAGCATGGCCTCCTCACTTTTCCTCAGAAAAGCCGGGCACACTCCGGCCCCAGGGCCTTTGCACCAGCTGTTCCTTCTGTCTGGAGCACTCCTCCCCCAGGTAAATGGCTCACTCCTTCTCGTCCTTAATGGCTCTGCTCTGTTATTATCAGAGAGGCTTCTGGGACTACTCCTGATTACAACAAACAAACAAATAAACAAACATTCTTTCCCAGAACTCCACTTCTACCTTCTCTTGCTTTGTTAGTCTCCTTTCTTTCATCATGGATTTTTAAATCTGCTTATTGCCCTTCTCCCGCTACTTGAATGTAAGCTCTAGGAGGGCTGGGATTTCCCACTATTTTGCACAATGCTGCCACACTAAGGACAGGACCTTACATGCTAAACAGGTGTTGAATGAATGAATATCTCTATATTGTTCTGGCTCCTTTGCCTAGCCAGTAATAGGCCATACGTGTATATGTATTTTTCATATACACATGATATATACCATATATGGTAAATGCTCAACAAATATGTATTATAAATGACAATATTATCCTGTTTCTGGGCTCAGACCACTATTGGTCTATTCACATGCTCCTTCCCCAAGGCAGGGGGTGGGCGGGTACCCCTTGGTCTAAAGAGGGAGGTATGGGGTGGGGTAGAGCAAGCAGGGACCATGGAGGACAGAGTATCCTGTTTTCATACTATGTCCAACATTACAACCTAGCAGCCAGGTTAGGCCCATGCTCACAAAAGAACTATAGAGTTGCCCATTGGGCATCTGGTTCAAGTGTGAATTCCTTGCTGGTAGTCCCCTGAGAAATCAAGGGGACATTTTTCAAGTTAGCCTGCATTTTCCTGAGAGGAGCCTCAATGAGAGACCTAGTCACGCAAAGCCCTGGCCCTCTCTGCTTCCTGCCCACACCGGAGGTTTGGACCTCATCCCCTCTGTAGAAGGGGGCTCGGGTCCTTAAGACCACAGGGAGGTCTCTGGACCTTCAGCTCAGCTTTGATTTGGATATTTCCACAGAAGTATAAAGTACACCCTGAAGTATGTCTGCCTGAGCTGAGCTATGAACAAGTCTGCTGGTGTGCAGTGACCTGGGATGGGGGCTGTGAACATTCTCTGCTCAGAAGCCCTGAGATCAGGGGTTATCCTGATTTTGCTGAGTGGGAGTAGAGGAGATCCTGTCTGAGGCAAAAGACAGTGCGGACCTTCAGGTGCAGCACAGCTCATGTGATCACAAGCTGCTTCCAAGAACGAACGGGCTGTTTGGGTAAAATCCAAATACACGGCCCCTGTCCCAGAACCGAAATCTGCGCATAGTGGGGCTACGATGTGGTCAGTCCAATGTACAAGCAGCTCGTGCCAGTGAGCAAGCAGTCCCCAAAGTTGCAAATCTCAGAACATGCCATCAATCATGAGTCAAACTACTGTTAATTAGTCCCTGATATGTGCCTGTCGCTATGCTAGAGTAATTTTCCCAACCACCCTCCAAGGTGGGTCAGCGTGGCTAACTTCCTGAAGGACCCACTGTGGTCACACAGCACAACCAAGCCCTGGTCCAGGACGCTAGGCTGCCTCTCATAGCTCATGGCCTCAAAGTGCTCCCAAGGCCATGGAGGTGAAGGGTACAGAGACTGAGCTATTATGGATCCCCTCCAGGTATGGGAGGATGTCTGTGCAAAGGAAGCAGTGATTCTGCTACTTCTTGAGTTTTGATGGCCTGGTGGCCAGAAATCTACAACGTTTTCAAAACTGACTTTGGAGGGAAGATACTGATGGAGGAAGAACATAATACCAAATATGCAGGCACAAGCACAGAGCTGTCCCTGCCCCCTTGAGAGGTGGGGGGGCCCTAGTAACTGTCATCATTTATGCAATGTTCACTAACAGCCCAGCACCATCCTCAGCGCCTCACCCAAGTTACTGCACTCAATCCTCACAGCACCTCTACGAAGTAGGTGTTAATATACCCATTTCTCAAATGAAGAAACTATGGTGTGGATGGGTTAAGAAACTTGCCCGAGGTTATTTAGCTTGTAAGAAACTGACTCCTGAGCCCAAACTCTGGAGTCTGACTCCAGAGCCCAAACTCTTAATCTCCATCCAGGCTGCCAAACAACCTGGAATTTCAGGATTTCTGCTGCGGTTATGGCCCTGCCACCTTGGGAAGATCGCCTGGCCTGTCAACCCAGGTTTGCTCATCTTTGAAAGCGCAGGTTGGACAGAGGAACCTCTAAGGTCGCTCTTACGTTGTATGTTGGCCGAGTGCAATTCTTTGCCTGGCACTGAGCTCATCTAGGAGGAAACAGAAGTGGACGAGTCACAGACTCTGTTGTCAAGAAACTCAAAGGCTGGAAGGATCCTTTCCAGCCAGAAAATCAGAGGCTCCACCTCAAGGGGACCCTTCTAGGCTGCCTCAGGAAGTCTCAATTCTTCCACAGGCTCTCTCAGCTCTCTGGAGTTAGGACCCAGCCTATTCTCCATTTGTGATTCACCTGGGAGCACCAGCAGCTTTCAGTCCTGATGCTGTGGCTCACGCTACTTCCTAAACCTACCCAATGTCCCCCAAGGACCAGTAGACCATGCAAAGGACCCAAGGCAAGGACCAGCAGCAGAAGCCCCAACTCCCTAACTCCTTCAAGATATCAACATTCCCTCTTTTTCCAACTTCCTCTACCCTTTACTGCCTGGTGCATACAGTTTAGTTCATTATTAGCGTATATGTCTCTACTTATTTTGTATGTTTCAGCCTTGTTTACCAGACATGGTTTATACTTTCTGATTCCCCACAGTGAGAAACACAAAGCTATGCACACAGAAGAATTCCAAGCTTGCCTACGAGTTCCACCAAGGTTGTCTTTTTGCCCAAGAAGGGGTTCTAAACCAGATCTCTTGACTCATGTCCATTCCTCTCAAAGGAGAGCCATGAACTTTGGAAGGCTCAGTGTCTTCATTTATAAAATGGAAAGGATACTAGCATTTCCCCATCAACCTGTTACGAGGATTCAATATAATGCATAAAAACACTCAGCTTTTGTACCTGACAACAGTGAAAGTTCAGTATTAGCTGCTTTCATGACTGGTAGATGGTCTCTAAAGATGGTCCCATCGACTCTCCCTTTCCTTGATGGGCATGTTTCTCCCACCAAAAAATGAAGTTTGTTTCCCTCCCCCTTGAACCTGGGCTGGCTTGCTTTGGGCAACAGAATACACAGAAGGGATGCAAGAACTGTGCTAGTTCTGGAGCTAATTTTCAGAGGTCTGGCGGTTTCTGTTTCTGCACTCTCTGGGGCAGTGAGCCACCACGTTGCAAAGAAGCTTGGGCTCAGCCACCAAAGGATGAGGGCCTTCGTGGGGGCTACCAGCTGTAGGAGTGAAGGGTCCTGGAAACTTCCAGCCCTATCCCAGTGACCAGCTGAATGCAGCCAAGTGAGGGAAGCCACCTACCCCCATTTCCCAAATTCCTGACCCACAGGATAAGGAAAATTAACTTATCGTCATTTTAAGCCACTAAGTTTTGAGGTGGGTTTGTGTGTGTGTGTGTGTGTGTGTGTGTGTGTGTGTGTGTGTAGCCAGGAAAACTGAAACCATCAACATTACTACTGTAATTCTTGTGATTAGGTAGATTGAACTCAATTGGTTAAGGACACATGGAGGGGCTATTGAACGCAAGATAGGTATTTGTATCCCCCGATGACCCTCAGAGCCAAAGCAGATAAAAAGGAAAATAAACAGGGTCCTATCTAATTCTACACCTTGAGGTTTTCAGTCTGGTTTGGTCGAAAATGCTACCACAGACATAACTACCATACACATAAGCAGTCTGAGGAGGATGAAATGAAGAAGAGATGAGCCTTGTTTAGGAGGACGAGAGGGGCACAGATCCCATGGGTGTTCATAAAGAGAGAGACGTTTAGATAGACCTCAAAGGGCTATAAGAAAGGATTTTTTTTTTTAACAAAGCAGACCCTAAAAATAATTCCAAGAGCCTTGGTCCCCACATGCAAACTGGTCTCAGTGTGGGGTAGCTGAAGGGTTTCAGCTGGGGACCAGAAGGGCTCAGCCCCACCATGTATCACTGACAGGATCCCAGGAGCACTCATCCTACCTTTTTCTTACCTGTTACAGGAGGGACAGCCCTTAAATCCTACCAAAGGCTCAAACAGAAGAGCTTTGACGATCTGGAACATACTCTACAGACAAGGATAAAGAGTGAGATCTGAACTCTTAGAGGCCACAGCCTACGGTGTCCACGTCACCCTTTGTGTCAGAGAACAACTCTAAAAGCCCAGAGTGTTACTTGCCACCTGTAGCATCGACAGAGCTGAGTCCTCACCTGCTGATGGTGGGCAGGGCCGCTGCCAGAACTTGGCTAATCAACACTAGACTTCAGGGACCCTCAGCCAGTGCCCACTGAGCCCATGCCTTTCACAAAACTGAAATGTATACTTTCAGTCTGGTGAGGCTGCCCTCACACTGGCGGTTTCCCATCCTAAATGCCTCCTTTCCCCTCTGAGTCACCAGTGCAGATGCCACTGTCCTCCGAGCTCCGCTGGGGCCCCCAACACCTGTGCCCAGCTGGCCTCGACTCTCCAGCCCTCTGGGAGCTCCTCTCGCAGCCCAGCATCGGAGTCTGCCAAATCCTGCACTCCCCCCTCCATTTCTCCCATACACCTCTTGAGCATAAAGCTCACGGCATGTGAATATTTGCAAATCCCAGTGGGGCCTAGGACAGCGTCTAGGGCAGTGACTGCCACAGTAGGTGGCTGTGCCATTCCGGCAGTGTCGTCAGAGACCACATCGCCTTACAAAATGCAAATCCCTAGCCCTTCTCAACCCGAATCTCCATGAGTAGGACCTATAACATGCCATTTTACTGAGCAACCTGGGAGATGCGACACACGCCAGCGTTTGAGGACCCTATCACAAGACACGGCACAATAACCAACCTGGATGACAAAATCCATGTCCAAGGACTCTGCCCTAGAGACCAAAAGGGTCTCACACAATCGTGCCTAGTGAGAAAGATAAAGAGCGATGGCTGCCTGACCCTTCTCTTGCCCCTCCAATGTTGATGTGCTGATACAGCGCCATTCTTGCAGATGACCATGATAGGCTTAAGTCTGTAGCTAATGTTTGATTCACCTTTTCGCCTTTCTACTTCTCCCAGAAATGACCCGTATTTGTAAACACTACATGTTGATTTCTCGGCATTGTTTCGTGAGTGGGGGGCCATCCAGTCCATGCTTCCGTACCGTTCACACTGATCTCAGAGGAATGTGGGCCTGTTCTCCAGCTGCATGGCTCCAGGTCTATAAATGAAACCTCGACCTTTAGCAGCAGTGCTGAGGACAGATACTTCATTTTCCATACTTTCCTGTTTCCAGTACATGATGAATTCCTGGCAAAGCTCCTTTCTCACAGCCGAAAACACTGGCAGGTTGCAGATTTGGAAGTTGCAGCCGGGAAGCATGAAATTTCATTAATATCCCCCAAAGCACACACCTTGGAAGAGTAACTTTACCCAAGACTACTTACAGTCACTCTTAATAAGGAAATTACAGAGAGGATTAAGACACTTCATCCCTTTCTCTTGGCTTCCCAATTAGGGGCTTCTAGCATTACAGGGCTTTTTATAAATCACTACCCGTGGAGCCCATCTGACCCCAGGACCCACTCACCATCGCTGCCTGGGTATTTTCCAGCCTAGCCAATGAAAACTCCCAAGCCATCTTGGGACTTTCTGGGATAACGGGGATGCAAGAAAAATACATGGTAACCTTGACCAAATCCTACTGCTGGAGGTAAGCAGAGGGGAAGGTTCCGGAAGACTGGGGATAAGGAAGTGGCTTGAGCATCATGAGGGCAAATCTTGCCAGCAAACTCATGTCCATTCTAAGAGAAGAGTGGTAGGCAGAAGCCAGGGGCTGGGGCTCATTCTGTAGGTGCAGGCCGCCCCCTCTCCCTGCTGCCCTCGAGACGAAATGTTGCCAGGAGGAAGACCAGGTATGGAAAAGTCTCAGGTCTGGCCCGCCTCTTCGTGAATCACGGGCCCTTGAGAAGACCCCTCACTGATTTGTGCCTGTTTCCTCATCTCTCAGAGGAAAATATGCTGCTGTCCTGCCTATCTCAGAGGCTCTGCGAAGATAAGCTGAGGTGAGAGCCAACAAAGGACGCTACAAGGTAGCTGAACGGCTGCCCGTGTGCACCTTCCAGGCACTGTGCTCACGGCTGTACAGGCCCGCGCTGAATTCTCCTGGCAGCCCTTTGAGTGGAGCATCCTTGCTTCCACTTTGCAGAGGAGGAGGCCAAGGCTGCGGACCTTTGCTGGAAATTTAAAAAAAAACAACAGAATAATAGGTCCCTCAAAACTAAATATCTGTGCAAAATGAGGGCTCCTGTGCCTAAGGGGCTGGGAGCAGGGCTGGTCTAAGGGGAGGGGAGGCAAAGGAGAAGTTTGGATTGTGTCCCATGCTACCTGTGGTCAGTCAGTATGGGCTGGGAGGGCAGTGCCATGTGTTCAGGAGTCTACAGCCGCATGCCAAACGCAGGAGGAGGGCGGGTTCGCCACACGACAGTGGCGGGTTAGTCAGCCGATTTTAATTCCCGAAATGATTCCTGCTGGGTGCAGTCACATTACCATCACTGCCGTGGCGACCACAGGAAGCACTTAACTGAGTCCTTACTCTGGGTAAGTGGGCTTTTCCTAAACACACACACACACACACGCACGCACGCACGCACGCAAGAAAAGTAGGAAGGAGTAAAAACATGTGTCAGCCTTTGGATGCATATAGCTGGTTTGGGGAGGTAAGACATTCGCGCATACGAACCTAACAGCTAGTCACACTGTGTGTGCTGGGTGGCGACTATTGAGTAATTAATAAACACTAATGAGGTTCAGATGAACAGATATGGACAGGAGGTGGGCGGTGTCCTTCTAGGGAAAGGGAACAGGCAGAAAGGCAGGGACTGGCATGGCGGTGCCCAGAACTCGGGCAGTGAGATGGAGGAGGGCAGGCTGTGATCCGCTGGAGGACGTTTGATTTCGCAGGCCATGGGCAGAATCATGTGGCAAAGCAGGCAAGCCCCTCTGGTCTATTTGTAAAACTCCTTCCCTGAGTGATTCATTTCAAATTAAAATCAAAACGGCTAATCCTGACATAATCTGTTGCTCCTGTCACCACCCAACAAAGCATTTAGGGAAGTTCATTTCAACATTCATCCCTACTCACGTGGAGTATGCTACGTCATTCACAAGGAGGCAGCTCAAAAATAGGATGCCTGGCAGGTAACGAATGATGGATACAGAATGAGTGCAAGATGCACCCCCCAGAGGTTCCCCTCTATCGTAAAAGGAAACACAAAATGAAAACTATTTTCAGGGAGAAGCTGATTCTATGGGTGACAAAGATGGCAAGGAGCCTAGAGTTTGTGGGGCAGAAGGACAGGGATAATCTCCATCACGCACGAGTAGGAGAAAGCAGGAAGTACGCACGGTCATTTCGGTGGATAATTCCTTTTGCTGGGGCATAGTTACAGTTCGCTATAGAAAAGGGTCATTCAGGGGTGGGTCAGTCGGTTAAGCATCTGACTCTTGATTTGGCTCAGATCGCTCACTGGTTTGTAAGTTCGAGCCCCACATTGGGTTCTGTGCTGACAGCTCAGAGCCTGGAGCCTGCTTCGGATTCTGTGTCTCCCTCTCTCTGCCCCTCCCCTACTCATGCACTGTCTCTATCAAAAAATGAATAAACATTAAAAAAAAATTTTTTTTTGAAGAAGCCTCCAGGTTTGGTGCATGGCTGGAAGAGCCCATGGGTCATTTTGGCAATTGTGTCTTCTGACCTTCTAGTCCCCTCTCCTCCAAGCCCCGCTGCCCAGTCCCTCGGGGGCCCTGGGATACAGGAAGAGCTTAATCTGACGAGGCAACCAGAAAGGCCCTCCAGAGAGTCCTAGCGTGGGTGTAAAGGATGTGGACATTACCCATCCCCAGGAGGTTGATGGCTGGGGTACTGGTGAGAAAGTGAGCTAGCTTTTTAGCAAGTCAGCTATGTTTCTGAGTGTATCCTTACCCTCTCCAAGTACAAGGGGGATGCCTAGAATATCATCTATGTTCTTACACAGAAGACAGAAGTGAACACGGTCCACCTGCAGGACAGGAGGGCCTCGAAAAGTTGTCAGCGTGGTCACCCCAAGGGACCACCCAGAGGTTTTGCAAGTGAGGACTTTTCACCGGTCCCTGATGGGAAGTAGCTTAACTTTCTAATTGGTCTACAGAATCTTCTAGCCATGTTTTGTGCGTGGACTTTCCTCCTGACATCACAGCAAGGGCGTCCAGGAGAACATATGATGTGGGAAACATTTACCCAAATATGCAGCCTGGGAAGGGGGTCATTATTCACGAAGCCTTCTGTTACAAGGGCCCCAGCAAATGCCCCTAAACATAATTTCCTCCACTTACATTTAAAAAAGAGAGAGAGACAGAGAGCTGGAGAAGTCTGATATTTTCTTGCAGTTTCCTTTTTCCTGATGCTCTCTGTACAGGATGATGTAGTTGTTTACTTTAAGGCTCAGAAGCCAGCCAGCATTGTATGAAAAGCTTTCCCACCAAAAACAAAAACAAAAACAAAAAACATAGTAAGACAAACTCCTTTCCATGATGTTTGAGCCATTAGCAACACATGAATAGGCTTGCTCATGCCCTCGCTCCAGGATCTGCTCCTTCCTCCTGTCATAGGAGCCACTCACCCTGGGATTGGTTGGGGGAGGGGGGGGACAGGGAGGACACTCATTTCCCCAAGGGGTGGGGTTGGGGAGGGCAGTGAGTAGGAGGGTGAAGGAGTAGGGGGCAATGAACAAATGAGATCCTCAATGGTCCCATGTCCAAGCCACTTTCGTGGCTCCCTCTGCTGTTCAACCCTGCATGAAGTGAAATCACGAACCTCAGTATGCTTATCTGTAAAATGGGGAAATACGAAAGCTGTCGGAGGTGCAGTTAGAGGAAATCACACCTATAGAGTTGTTAGCATATTGCCTGGCCCGCACGGCGGAATAGTGAGCACACAGATGAAGGAGTGGGGACTGCCTGGGTTCAAATCCCAGTTCTACCACTTATTGGCTGTGTGATATTAGGGGAAGATCTTTCTGTAGCTCAGAAAGGTCTACCTACCTCATAGGTCCCTTGCAAGCATTATCAATCAATATACACAGAGAGTTTTAAAAAATACAGGTACATAGTAAATGCTGTCAAAATGCCAGCTCCTATTATTTTTGGCTTATAGAAGACATTCTATAAATGTTTGCTGCTGTTGATGGCAGCGGGGAAAGCTATTTGAAAACGGGTGGCAGGCACAGGAGAGGGTGACAGAGGAAGGGTCATGTTCTCCATGGAGGATGTGTCAGATTGTAGAAAGAACATGTGTATATACAGCTTAGAAGCACAGTTAATTCAGAATGTAATTTTGTAGATGGAAAATGGAAAGATAGCTATGGTTTTCATGACATAAAGTGCCAAATGAAATGTTTGACTACATCTTCTTAGCTGTAAAACATGGTTCAAAAAATGCTGAGAAATGCCAACGTTGTGGAAACTAGGAGAGATTTCTCCCCTCGTCAGAGCCGCGTGCTGAAAGAGTGAGGCTCGGCTACGTTACTCCTTAAGAATTCTCCACCTGTGAGGCCACAGGCTGGGCTAACGGCAGGCCAGCATTCCACCTGGGATAACCCTGAGGTCCCAGCCTCATCTTGGCCTTGGTCTTGGGAAGGAGACGGGGTCTGTGCTTTATCCTTCCAGCTAAACAGACCACATGACCAGCTGCCACACTTCCTGTCCTTGAGACAGAACTCCCTGCCAAAGACAACAGGAAAATCGAGATTTTGGTGGCAAAATACTGATATGCAGACATTGTCCCCAAGCTCAGTTCTTACTACAGTGAGGGTTTTTTTTTTTTTTTGAGGGTGGGGTGGGGTGGATATAATTTAAAATGCTAACACCTATGGTAGTTCAGAAACTTTCATGATCTTGTTCTACCCTCCCCCTTTAATTATAAAATACACCCATGGAAGGATATACAAAATGAATATATTTTAAAGAATAACCAAATAAAACAAACCCCCTTGTAGCCGCGATGCGTCTTGACAAACAGAAAATGGTGTTGGTCCTCAGAAGCCCCTTTAAACCTCTCTGGAAGCTCCCCCCACCCCTTCCCATCCAGGGGTAAGGGTAACCACCACCTTGTTTTTCTTTCTAGTTTTACACCTGTGTGTTTGTCCCCAAAGAATATATTGCTTATTTTTTCTGTTTGGGCACTTTCTATAAATGCAGCATGCTACATCTGTCTTTCCAGAACTTGCAGCTTTTGTCTCTGTGACCTCCTCTTTAAATCACCAGCTCTTACAGCTCAGGTATCCATTCTTAGTAGGGGAGTGGGGGCTCCCTCTTTGTCTTTTTTTTTTTAATTTTTAAAATGTTCATTTATTTTTGAGAGAGAGACAGACAGAACATGCGTGGGGGAGGGGCAGAGAGAGAGGGAGACACAGAATCTGAAGCAGGCTCCAGGCTCTGAGCTGTCAGCACAGAGACCGATGTGAGGCTCGAACTCATGAACTGTGAGATCATGATCTGAGCCGAAGTCAGACACTCAACCAACTGAGCCATCCAGGTGCCCCTCCCTCTTTGTATTTTAAAAGCACCCTTATAAAACATCCCTCAAACATTCTCTGTAAAATATCATGATACAGCCACTGAATCGATTCATTCTCTCCCCTCACATGTGAACCGTCTGCCACATTTACGTAAGCTGTGGCCAGTTCCTCACCTTTACTATTCAAATATACTTTCCTTACATCAAAATCATGTATTTTTGGCAGATTTAAAGATCAAAGAAATGCATTCAAACCTTCCAGATTATGATCTCTTCCAAAAGGGGAGTTCCCTCCCTCAAGTTCCACATTCTTAATATTTTTGCACATTCTATGTTTCTCTCCAGCTTTGTCCAACTGCTCACACTCCTCCATATTCTTGCCTTCCTTACCGATAAAGTCTAAACATCTCTTTTTATGGAATCAGGATTTTAAGTGTCACATCTGTACTGTAACCTTTGACCAATTTGTAAAGGTGTTCACAAAGCCCTCTAACCGTATTTTTTCCTCCCACAAAAGTGCCTATTTGGATCAAATGGGTTCTTTTACTCTCATCATCCTGCAAACTCTATAGAGCAGGAAGGAGCATCAGAATGTCTGCGTTTTATCCTAAACGTAGTGTTTTTGGATTTCAGGACTTAATGTGGAGCTCGAATAGCTGAACAGATGCATAGGAAACACACAGTTTTTGCTCTAGAAGCATCTATCATTTTCAGTTTAGGGGAGGACCCAGCTTGTTCCTGCCTGTGGCATACACAGTGCTTACCTGTGCTTACCCAGGGCCAGCGTGTTGGGCTCTCCCCAGTTCCCAAGATGGGGGGCTGATTTCCCTCCCATTAATGTGCTTTAACACTGGGAGATTCGTATGGGAGGACGTGAATTACATAAACATCCAGACTGGTCTCAGACCAACTTTGTTCCTGGTCACAGAATGATGGGGCCACACAGAGCCAGTCCCATGGACTCAGCCGGGCTCTCAGCTCTTTGCTCCTGATGGACCCAGGCTCTCCCTCCCATGACAACGCCCCTCATATGTGACAGTAGTGCCCCTCCCTTGTGCAGGAGTGTGCCTTCTGCCCTGGTCCACTCATGCCTCTTCTTTCTCTGACTTCCTAAGAAAATTTGTGCATCACTCATTTTTGTACAGATTTCATTTTCTGGCTCACCTGGGCTGGTCTTACCTTCCTAGACAGACTAGAAATTCTTTGGACAAGGACTGTGTCTTTTCCTATCCCTGGCACACCTGCTATTAAGCTGAAGATATACCAAGTACTGAAGCAATCCCGGCTGTCTTCCGTACACCAAAGCAGGACACTTCCCCTTTGGCCGATGGCACTGTGTCCTGCGTGCCTCCCTTTCCTGGGACCGTTCTTCCACTGCTACGGGTTTTAATGCTGTAGGTTTAACAACTCTACACGTCAGCCACAGAGAATCCAAGGGGACCTCGTCACCCCAAGGTGTTTTCTAGTGAATTCTCTGCTAACCATTTTACAAAAGGAGTTGGCTTTTGTAAGGTGAGCAATCACACCTAAGTATGGTTTTTGTTTAAGGGTCAGATTTAATTTTCAAGATTTCTTTTTAGTTCTACTTCTTCATGAGGTTCACTTCCAATTTATGTCCAAGAAACGCTTCCCATATCCCTAATAAATTCCCCCCAAGGAAAAAAAGCCTGAGTGAATTAGACTATGGGATTATTGCCACATTAACAGCAGTGCGTTTCATTTGGTTGTGTTTGTGTGTTTCTAGTGTAAACACCGGTGCATCTAGGAAGCCTTCATAAGTTAGAACTTGATAAAGGAGGTTGGGTTGAATCTATGACTTAAAAACCAAACCAAAACAAAACAAAATGGGTGTCAGCTGGATAAATAATGAGGAAATGCTAAGAAGAAAGTCATCATTTCCCCCAACCACTCCTTCCTCAGACTCTTACTGTACTGCACCCTCCATGCTCTTTCTGGAGGACCAGGAAAGGCCTCAAATCTCATCACCACTCCTGCAATTATCAGTCAGTGAGACCCAAATGGAGCGTTAGAGCTGAGCGGCTCAGCTCTAAGAGCCAGGGCCTTGTAATGAGCTTAGTTCCCTAGCAACCTGTACATAAGTATTCCTGATAAAATGGATTACATAATCCTATGAATCCCAAGTAAATGTCATATTGACCCAACAAAGGAGTTAATTTGTACCTTCTGCCACACCATCGGGGACTGAGAGAATTCTTTTTACCTGTTATGGCTGCTTGTATTCTCCCTAGAACATCATGGTAAAACAAATGCCCTGATGGGGTCAAAAGTAGATGTTTCGACTTCTGCAAAAAAAAAAAGTTCTCATAACAGGAAGAAGAGGGTCTGTTTTTCCTTCCATTGCTTTCCCAATACAATTCAGATTGCCTAAAATACTACCCACCAAAGAGTTATTCCAGAGTGCCCTGAGCAACAGATATAAGTAGTCATCCCACCATAGATCAACCATCTGCCATTTTATTTACACCTTGGTTTCTTAGGAGCTTGGTTTGTGTTCATCAGTCCTCAGGGGCCTAATCTGCACTGGACATTCAGACAAAATGAAGTTTCTAGAAGCCAGTGGAGTATGAATCCAGGCTCTGCCACTTGAAGCTGTGTGACCTCTCTTTGGAATAATAGGTCTACCTCAGAGGGTTGACTTGAAAATTAGATGAGTTAATACATATAAAATGTCTGAAATTGAACCTGGAGTACAAGGAGTCCTACAGAAATTGTTGCTAGTATTGTCATTACTGAGCAAAGGACAGCCCTGAAATGGAAGGTGAGGACTAGCCCACCTAGATGACCCCGGCCTGACCCCCCTTTCTCAGACTACAACAGCAGTCTACAAAGACAAACCACCAGAAGGGCAGTTTTGTTCAAGATATTCTTTACTGGAACCAGTAACCTCTTCCTCCCATACTGAGGAGCTGGCCACAATATGTGACCCCCTCCACCCACCAGCACAGTGATAGGAAGGAGACAAAGGGTATAGCAAGAATTCACTAGAATCTTGTGGATGAAACAAAGCATTTGGAGGGGATACGCAGAAGCCACTGTCATGGTGACCTTGTGTTGGCCCTAGTTCAAGTTATGGGTTGGGCAGTCAGAACGATGAAGTACCTAACTCCTAGGGACACACAATCAAAGATGTGTTTGTCACACATTAACTAGTTACACTTCTAAGTATATTTGACTATTAAGAAAAGATTTTATAATTAAGAAAAGGATGTAACCAAGCACTTATCTTCTAGTTGAGCACACACTTCTTCAAAAAGGATGGCCCCTCCTGATGTACTTATGAGAGGAACAGATTAATTCAGAGAATGGGCCACAGCCATAGTCAAGGACAATCTGGGCTCAGGTTAGGGGACAGGTAATATATATTTTCTCTTTGTGTAGCTAGTGGGCCCAGGGGTCAAACCTACCAACAATGGTGTCTCAACTCTGTTTCATGAACAATTGGCCCACTGGTCAGAAGAGGTCATCATTATAGGCAAACAAACAAAGGCAAACAGCAAAGCTCTCCATCCAGTTTGGGACCTATCTTTGTAAAGGATATTGAAATTGTTAAGTGGATAAGACAGAAGCTAACATTTATTGTGCCTTCTGTGTGCTATAAACTGTGCTTTGCTTTACTGAGACCACTATAATACCTCCTAGTAGCTCTTCTGATGTGACACCATTAGTCGTTGAAAGTATGTCTGAGTTTGGAACCCTGATGGAGGAGGACAGCCCTGTGAACATAAAGGCTTTGATCAAGGTAGAAGCCTTTACTGAACGGAGCTCTGAAAAAGGAACACTAAATGGAAGCACTGTTCATTGACTTTATCCTTGTTTTTCTCTGACTCACATTAGCAGCAAGCACATATGGAAGGGTCTGTGGGTATGGTTCCCAGTGAATTGCATTTTCAAAGCCCTTTAAAATCCTATAGATCATACTGTCTAATTCCTTCTGTTCTTCTAATTCCCCAGCTTCTACTATGAGTGAGGCAATCAGTGCCCAGAGAAATATCTCAGAAGAAGCATCAGTGGCAGAGCCAGAGCAAGAACCAGAATTCTTGGACTCACAGTGCCTTTTTTCCTATATCCCTTTTTCCCTACAAATCAATAGAACACAAACACAAGTAGCTGAATGGGACATGCCTGCCACCTGGCAAGGTATCAAAGTCAAAGCATTAAGAGCCAGCAGGGCCATTGGAAATATCTGAGGCCATTGGAACAAAAAGTTCAGGTTGTGTGAGGAAAGCTCATTGCCTCAGTTGAGTAATCTCAATAGACTGGCATCTACAAAATGTCCCGTGTGGAAAACAAAATCAGTCTACTACCAAAATTCAACATGAATCTAAAAATAGAAACACACACACACACACACACACACACACACAGTAAATCCCGAAACCCAGCAGATGGTGCTGGGGGGAGGTGGGAAGTCTGACGTCAACCGATGAGGAAACTGGCTTTGTTCGGGGAATGGATCTGATGACTTGGCCCTCTGGTTTTAGATTTCAAGTTGAAGCTTTGTATTTAAATCTGATCCTGTGTACCCATTGGACTGTGAGCAAAGGACACCTTAGAAGTGTGTAGGTCACTGAGCCTAATTGGCAGCCATCTAAGTTCACATTTTTAATTGGGATTACACCACCGATATTTTCTAGACTATCCAAAGGAGCACTCTACTTTCTTCACCAGCAGGCCGGCCTTTCTAGATGCAGAGGGAAGGTCAAATGGCCCATGGCAATTCTTCCTTCAGAAGCTCTTTCCTACTACCTCTGGACACATGTGGGTTATTCAAACAGTCTCCTTCCCAGTACCTCTGCTTTTCCTTTCTCCCTTTCATCCATGCTACACAGAGATGCCACACTGTGCTTTCTAAGCCCTCACTTCCCATACGACCCTCAAGGCACCCTTTATCTCCAGAGTAAGTCCAAACTCCTTGCCTGGCGTTGTAAGAACTCCCCAGCGGGGCCAGAATCTCATGAAGGTGTCTTTCTCATGCCCTCCCACTGGGGGCCTCCTGTTTCAGCACAACCAGTGCTGTCCTCTTACTGGGGGTCTGTTCCTGCAAACTCTTCCTTCCCTGTGGCTCTCCGTGCTCTGAGTCCCAGCTCTGGCACTTAGTTGGCTGCGTGAGCCTGGCCAAGCTGCTGAACGCCCAACCTCAGTTTCCTCATCTGCCCAAAGAGACGGCGGAAGCACCACACCCCACGAAACTTTGTGTAACATTGCATTAGTTCTATGCGAGACTTGCCACATAAAAGGTGCTCATTAAGTAGAAGCCCCTCGGTGCCCCTCATCACATACTATCTTTAGTCTCAGTTACTGACTGATGTGTATTTTATCTTCTCTCCTTGAATAGAAGAGTTACAGTCCCTGCTATCTGCCAATGGCACCTGATATGGTGCTGGCATAGAGCAGATCTTCATGACCATATTTCTCGTCATCAAAGTAGCATCATATCCTAGACACGTTCCATCTACTTCCCTCTCTCTCTCAGTCTCTCTCTCTGGTGGAAAACCTTCCTCAGTGAGCCAAAGTGGTTTATATGCATGCCTCTAGGTACTGTTTTCTGCAAATGCTTGTATTAATCATCCAACCAATTCAGAGACGGCACTCAGAATGCGAGACGTGTACGTTTTAAATCTGCTTCCCCAAATTCCATCTCTACCTAAATCTCAGGAATGCACCCGTTTTAATCATGGAAGGACCTTTGTAACGGCAGCCTTCAGGAATCACTGCTGCATATAAACATCAGCTTACATTCGGGTAGGTAAGAATCATCAAGATTTATTCCAGAGTCTCAGAAGTTACAGTGGTTTTAAACTGTTGTTTTGTTTTGAAGTGAAATCCTCTCTTCAAATGATAGGTTACTTGGAATCCTATAGTGTGAAGCAGTCAGAAGTGCTCCTTTTGGAGAAGGAAGTGAATGAGGGTCCTCTTGCCATGGCATATCCAGGGTCTGTGTGTCCTCGTGCATGTGCACACACATGTACGCACACACAGCACCTCCACAAAAGCTCATGCAAAAACTACAGCTTAGAAGAATATGCAAATAGTTTAGGAGGATGCCTACGTATATTCCTTAGTGGTGCAAAGAGTATTTACTAGACAAACATCTAATGTCAAAGGAGTTTAAGTCTTGCTCTGCCATAGGTCAATGTCAAATAGATTACTGACAATCTGCACTCGAGTTTATGTTAGAAAGAGAGAGAGAGAAATACAAATAGAAAGAGGCAGTTCTGCTGCAGAGAGGCAAAAGCCATTTCTGGGCAGTGCCTTCTGAGTCACTTCCTGCCAACCACAGGGCTCCTAGCACGGACTGATGACCTTGCAACCCCCAAATCCAGCATTTCTCTACAAGAGGACCCCATATATTGTAGAAACCTTAGAAATAATTTGATGGAAGAATAGCTAGTGACAATGGGAATGGTTACACGCTATCACCTGGTGAAACAGCTTCTCGTAGAATATACCAACTTTATAAATAAACAGATAACTACTTTTACACTGGAAATACGTCAGAATGTTACTAGTCGTCAGAATTGTTCTTATTTTCCTGGCCTTTTCTGAATTTTCCAAATTTTCTACAATGAACAAAAATTCTCTGTGATAAAATTTAAATATTTTTTAAAGTTTTTATGTATTTATTTTAAGAGAATGAGTGTGTGCATGTGCTTGAGTGGGGGAAGGGCAGAGGGGGAGAGAAAGGGGGAGAGAGAGAGAGAGGGAGAGGGGGAGAGGGAGAGGGAGAGGGAGAG